>OV884043.1:19037500-19775000 GCA_930367265.1 Catocala fraxini
TTTGTCCCATATGAGTTTTGTATTTAAAATGCATCGAGCAACAGTGGCGATGTGACCACTTAAACTACAAGGCTATCAGTGCATGTTTTTTACGTCCTACATAATATCTCTATTACGCAGGACCAAGTAACGTTGAGGGTTTTTCTGTTACGAAATTATCAAAACTAGCGCCGTACGTAGACGCCAATTATCCTATTAGAAAGGATCCAAAATGAATACTGGCTAAATGTGGGTGTACTACCGCTCTGTCCACTCCTTTAAAGCCATAAATAATCCTGACTTTATACTACGAAACTATGCTACCACACCGTTCACATTTACTAAATGAGCCGGGACACCTGGGATAGTACCACTCATTTACATAAACCCGGCTAATAAAAGTAGTACCTTACACTACTAATGATTATTTACCTGATGAGACCATTCTTTATCTTTCATCTCACCTTTAATTTCTTAACCTGGTCGGAAACTAGCGAACGATATACCTGGTATTATAAACAATCAATAACTACGCTAACCGTTTACTGTTAATCTTGTTTATCACAAGTTCCTTAATTATGTATGGCCAGTGTAATAAACCAAAAAAGTACGAATTGCCAGCCACACGGAATTTAACGTAGACAGAATTAATCGCTATAAAAACGAGAAATAAAACGTAGTACCGGCTTCTTTGCACAAGAATTTAATTTTACACGACTGTTGCAGTTTCCTTTTAAGTTTTTCTACGCCAACGTAACGAGAATAATAACAATATCTATTAAAAAATATAAGAGCCTCAATAGAATATTTTAAAACAAAATCAAAATTATGGCAATGAAATACATATATGAATACCATGAGCTCCACGTTCAAAGCTGTAATGAATTTAGAGTGCATCCTAATTCGAAATTCAAAGTTGGAACGAAAGCGCGACACTATTTTAAATGTCAAATTTATAATTCATAGTCTCTGGGCGTTAATTTTTTCAAAGGTAAAACTTGCATAAGACATAGTTATATACAGGGATAAAATAATGTTCTATTCTTTTAGGTAGAAGATACGGGCTCAGAAGGAGCGACAGGCGAGCACAGATCAAGCAATCGGACGAGACGGAGAAAAGTTCGAGCGCCAAGAACCGTCGTCAACCCTGACGAGAATTTCTACTTCTACTGGCTGTGGCTCATCACTCTCTGCGTGCTGTATAATCTGTGGACGCTGATTGTCAGGCAGAGCTTTCCTGAATTGCAGGTAAGACGTTCTAAATTTAAAACTTATTAAAAAAGGATTTCTTTATGGTTAGTTGACAAAGGTTTTATATAATTTCGGATATTATAATTTTCGGTAACCTTGATTGCCTAAATTTGTTAATACTACTAAGGTTATTAATTGTTTAAATAAAAACTGATTACCGTATCCTATGGATACTTACAACACCTGCAATAAAATAGTACATTACCGACCCTTTAAAAAGTAGTTACTGTTCTACTAGTGCAAACACTTACTTAGTAACTAGTGCTAGTCTCAGCTGATAGCGCAACGCTTCGAGGAACCTAGAAACCTCATCACAAGAACATACTACAATATTATTCGCCTGAGATCTTCTGTACCGTGAAACTTCTTCTCTAGTCTATCCAGCTTAGATGCAATTACAGATTAAGGTTTCGATCTTTTTGCAGTGGGGACTTAAATCTGGAATAAAAACAAACTTTCAAGTAATTTGTACTAAATAGATAAAAGTACGTTAATAAATCAATCAGTCTTCATGAACTGCAGAACGTTTAACAATACTGTCATATAGTTATTATTAGGGAGAACAAGATATTAATTCCAATCCAAAGCCGACCTAATTCCTGTTTATTGGTTAAAATACTAGCATTATCCTTAGTCTTAATGTTTAATACTTTTTGCATTGTAGTGCAAATGAAAGTTGCACGTTAAGTTAATAATTCAATTCCCATTTGCACTAAAGTACCTTTTAGCTAATTTAAAAACAACAATTCGTGACCTCGGTAAGTTCTGTACACAACTGGTATATACTTCTGAAACGATCTCGTCTCTTTTTGCTTCTAATTATTTAACTGATAACATGGTAAAAATAATCTACACTCCTATACTAATATTAAAAGAGGAAAGATTTGTTTTAGTTTTTTGTAAAGATTTAACTCAAAAACTACTGAACGGATTTAAAAATCTTTCTTCATTAGAAAGCTATTTTGTCACTGAGTACTATAGGCATTATAGGTACATTGTATTAAAAAAGGAACTTTTTCTAACATAACCTAACCTACTTTTACGCGAGCGAAGGCGCGGGCAAAACCTAGTTGCCAAGAAAAAAAAAAGTGTTAACGTTCCGCCTGGTAAACAGTTATTATAGTCTAAGGACATTGCAACACCAGAAGTACCAATCCAATATTGCTTATCGTTCAAGTACCGCTTACCTGACCTGATTCTTGTTCAGAAGTCACAAAGGCCCAAGACCACTAGTCACATTGATCGCCTGCTATCGCCACAGAACATATTTAGGTGCCTCGATAGCTTACTCAACGTAAATCTACAGCACGAGGTTCTTTGGCTGGAATCGAATAAATAAATCGAATTAATGGAACAACTCGCTGTAGTCAATTATTTATGAACGCTTCGCCTGTGGAAGTTTTAGCCTCTTAAAGAAAAACCTGCGTAAGAGTAGCTACTCTTATTGCTGTTTGACCGGAGAATAAGATTTCAAGACGGTCAAATACCTACCTCTCCCATTAGTTTCCTTTTATCCTATCTTAAAATCCTTTGAGAGCTGGTGACGTGCGACAATACCCGTCTTTCAAGCAATTATAAGCTACGGTGATCGCTTACCATCAAACGTAGCGTATATTTACCTTGATTGTATAAAAAGATACCATTGTCCCTTACTTACTTCTATTGTCTATATTTATCTTAAATCTTATTGTCTCTATCTTATTGTTCCTATCTTACTTTGATGACGTCATTCTTACCCGACTTTACGACTAATAACTTATATTTGTTCCTCACGATACCCAATACTAGACAACAAATACATAATTGCTATCGTATCATGAAAATAGTAGTCAGTACCATCCGCCGGTCTGTCGTCCCATACATTATTCAGGTCAAATATCACACGGAAATATGAGCCTTATAGTTTTGAAACTAAGTCGTTTATTTGTTTGAATGTATTGATTGAGTGGTATGAAATTCTTTGGTTAAAAATATTCTGTTGGCGCCAAATGGCAGTCTGAAGTTTAACTATATAGATGTTTGTGATAGCTAATAAATTATGTAATGGTTATCGAAACGTAAAGGCAAAAATATAACAAAAGAGATTATTCTACTTACATAGAGTTATGCCTATTTTAGCGTTATAGGACAAAAGAAACAATACCACTAACTCGTGACTACACACACGTGACTACACGTAACCTGTGAATCGCAACCGGCACCTTGCGATCGGTCTCAAAGCGCAAACTTATGACATAGAATCAACGATACTATATAATTTAGAGCATCTGATTTAATTTTAATATTGCATCTTTACTTATTAAAATTCATCGTCTGTGTGTTTGTTGCCGCAAAACTAGAAAAGTAGTTGATGGATTGACTGAAAATTTTACACAACGTGGCATTTTATATATAAGTTTTTTTATAAACTTGTATCTCAAAGTTCCTATGAAAACGGGCAATTAAAAATATCAGACTAACCAACAGCAAAGCCTGGCCAATTTTAGCTAGTATTCTAATAAAATAGCTGCTCTACTCGTCTGCAACTACACACAACGCCGTTCTACTGTTTCTACTCGTATAAGCATGACTTTGCAATCGTAGCGACTTGCAACATAATCAGAGAAACCACAATTTGAAAGACAGTTCTTTCGCGCCATTGGACGCCATTTAACTTTTAACTCAGTAAATTCACCTGCGTAGAACTGGTGAAATTTGTTTAGCAATTGCAATACATGGTCCTGATTTTTTGTGTGAAGATGTATTACAATCAGTTCAACTAATGTATAAAATTAAACCGTACAGACGTTAACACAAATAATTTTAAAATTATACCTATATTTATTTGTATAATATCTTTCCTAGATTAAATTAATTACAAAACAATTAAATAAAGTTCTAGATCGCAAAAGCTTCGTTAAGTTCTCATCAAATAATTTATTTTAAGATATCATTCAAGTATGTAGAATAACTTTTAATTTGTTTTGAACAAATTAAAACTTACTTACTGGGAGTCCAATGGCGCACAGGCAATAAAAGTAGAAGCGTTTTATTAAAATCGTTGAAAAAGGTTCGCTATGTGCTCGTATTATTTAAATTAGATATCATACATACATAAAATACACAGAATCAAATTCATAAACAAAAATCAATTGTCACAAAGAAACAGTTATGAAGGTCGGTTTATACCTTGAGGTGTATTAAACCGATATTTGCCATTTATGTTTTTAAATGCCATATAATAAATGGCACACCTCAATAGGCATGCCGTTTATTTCCATCTTTCTCAGTCCGATGTCAATTCCTTCCTAAAGCCTGGCATTTGTCTACCAGAAAATCGCATTTAATACTTTGTGACACCGAATAGAACATTATTATTTTGACTCTGAGAGAGTCAAAATAATATTTCTGGAGTAAACAGACGTGAATTCTGATATACGGACTTATTCAACAAGTAAATTATAAAGACTTAACCCTATTGTACTACACTGTCGTAAAATTGACAACATTAAATTTATGATTTGAGGTAAAAGCAATGTTGGCGTTGATTGAGTGTCAGGCAGCGCCACTCTGGCTTCTTGTTACATTGCTTTAATCGCGACGGAATAATCGTCTCTGTCGTCCGTCTTGTATTATGCAATACAATTTATTTGGTCGCAGCGTCGTAAAAACTAATTAAAACTACGAAAGATTAGCAATAATTTATTAAATAAATGAGAACATGATATTGCTAAGTTGCAGATTTCTATTCGGAGAGACATATTATGTTCAATGGTCACGTGTCTTGGAGAATATAAACATATGATAGTAAGCAGTTACTATTAATTGATTGTTTTTTTTTATTTTATATCAAATAGAACGTTCATAAATATAAAAGCATGCAGCAACTGCTGGGTTAATACTAATCTTACAATTACGATCCAGTGTCTTACTAAGAAGTCAACTGGAGTAAATCTTATATAAATCTTACGTGCAAAGCTAGGTACTGCACAACTTACGGTTCACAGTATCGCAGCTTCATGCAAATGTAACGAGTATATTGTACGTGACACCTTATGACCTCAGACAAATCAATAGAAATTGGAAAGACGAGCTCTTGGGCAATTGGTGGAAAACAAAGCACTGCTGCAATTTAGATCGTCTGCTTTGGCTTTTATTATTTTACTTGTAATTTAAATGACTTGCATTCAATTTGTAACGTCATCAATGTGAATCAAAATACAATTTTTTCAGACATATTTTGCTCTAAGAATGATTTCTATATCGTGGGGGACTTTACAAACGGACAATGGACACAAAGAACATCCAGACTCGGAACATGTGGATGACACGAATTATTGTCCCATGTGAGACAAACTCACAACACTCGGCGCAGTGGCAGTGCGACCACTTAAACCACTACGCCATCCGCGCAGTTGAAATCAAAATACATATATATATGGATAACGAAGATGGCATTTTCGATGGAAATACCCCTCTTCCTACATATACATATATATATACCGTATATATATATATATATATATATATATATATATATATACGGTATATATATATATATATATATATATATATATATATATATATATATACGGTATATATGTATATGTAGGAAGAGGGGTATTTCCATTGAAAATGCCATCTTCGTTATCCATGCTCATTTATTGTAATTAATAAGATAAATCAATTATGGTAACACTTTATAAACCAATTAAATTAAATAAAGAAATACTATCACGTGAGATCCGTCGGGTTCAATCGCCGACGACCGAAAGGCGCTCTTACAGCTGCGCACGTTTTTTATAAGGCGCGTTGGAATGAATCACGTGTTGCTGCACAAACAAGTGACGTAGTCGCATGACTGTTCGTTCGAATTTCGTATTTTATACGTTTATTTTAAAATATTTGCGCCGATATATAGTCTCACGCCTATATCCTCAAAGGAGCAGGCAAATAATTACACCTTAGCCTTGCTTGGCTAAGGTGTAAATGTGAGTGTAACATATTGCACATTTCGCCAGCTATGGCTTTAGGTCCCACGAAATTGGAGGCAAGCACAACAATTCATCCATCTCACTTAAGCCTTACGACCTTCAGACCTTCAAGACAAGTGAGAAACGGCAATGAATTGCCGTAAATCTTAGAGTTCGAAAAACAATATATGCAAGGGTCACGTGATACCACGTAACCTTGAAGTCAGAGGTCAAAGGTCATTACAGGGGTATTTTGACTATGCTGAATCGAATGGTGTTGACCGCGAGTCTCTAGCTCTTACGGTTCTTGAGTTGAAAGTTGTATAACAGACAGGCGGACGGACAAAGCTGTTGTATAAGAGTTTTTCCGAACTCTAAAAAGAGCGTACTTCTTTTTAAAAGGCCGGCAACACTTTTTTAGTTCCTTTGGTGTTGTGGGTGTTCATAGGCGGCGGTAATCACTTACCATCAGCCGATCCGCCTGCTCGGTAGCTTTCTATCCCATGAAAAAAAACGTAAGCTTGACCCAGACCTTCGGCAATTACTCGTTTAGAATCACAATATAGTCTCACGCGTACATATCCTCGAACGGGTTGGTAAAGCTGTATTATATCCACATTTCTCTAGATACAGTTGAGACCCACGTAAAAGAGAGCGACTCTGTTGCCCAGCATTACGCCAGACTCAGTGACTGACAATTTCTCGACAGAAAAGCCGAACAACACTGGAACCTGGACTTCATGCACAATAGTCGAATACGGATGCGCATCGAAAAACAAAATTTTATATTATAGTAACTTTTAAACTTGTCTTCCATATTACTTATATAATTCTTAACAGTTTGCACCGGCTGTTGTCACAAAGTTATGACCACGGCCGGCGCAGCCTGTAACCAACCTGGCCTAAACTTCAAGCGTAGGATTAAGTTAAACAATATGCATGATTGCAATAATACCTGTTGTAAATTATATTCATTTGAAGTGTCATAAGTTCCACAATTTTGCTCAAACTAGACAGCTTGGCTAATACCTTCACTCTGCTTCTATCGAGTATCGCAGCTAAACAACCTTGTGTTGTATTTCAGCAATGAGTTGTGTTTCCAGACTTCTTAAAAAGGCGCTATCGTATCTAAAGTCACATATTACTTACAAATTGTAGACAGATAGATACTACTACTACTAAACTTAATCTAAGTTAATACAATCTGTGGCGAGCCTAGAGTTGTACCATAAAGCTTAACCAATAATATATTAATACTTTGAAACTAAATGAAATGTGTTCCTGTGTATTGTAACGTCATGGTAGTCAACCCGCTTTAGATGCGTGGTTGCCTTAGGATTTTAATAGAAATTAAAGATGAACAACGCGATCAATAAGCATATATTTTCACTTACAACAGGTGTATGAGAATAAACAGAACTACAATTATATTCAACTAGGTATTTAGTGGTATTTCAGGGCGTGGTTCAAGATGAAGGCTTGTTTCGTGGTCCCGGGTAGAATGGACCACTTAACTTTCGGTAGGCAGTGCAGCGGAATGAGGCTGGCACCAGGACGTGTTGCCAATATATAGGGCCGCCGCTGGGGAGGAGAAGCCGATGAAGGGGCGCCGCGAGCACGGCCGCTCAGCAACGACCGGTCCGCGTCACAGTATTCATTAACTAGCTATGCCTGGCAGTTTCACCTACTTATCTCATACAGGTCATACTTATCTCGACAGACTTGACGTTAAGTAGGCGATAACATTCCTTAATCAATATAAATAGACAATAAATGTACATGCTTTTCAAATCTTAGTCTCGTTATAGGAATTAGCTCGCACAAACAATCTTCTCAGATTTATAATCTTTATATATACTTACACATACAATATATATTATATAATTCTTCTGCTCGTGTATATGTCACTGAGCTCCTCCTAAACGGATAAACTGATTTCGATGACTTTGTTGCCTATTTGTTAAGCTACACCGCCCAATAAACTGAGCAGGTTATTGGGCGGTTTAGATTAATAAATAGGCTTGATAGTTGACGCCAGTAATCCAACGCTAGAGCAGGACAATGTTGGCTAATATTAGTATAGGTATCTCTTGGATGAACTCACCAAAGCATACTGAATTCATCCTAATGCTAGACTGATTAAATAACGTTATTTTAGCTGGGCAAGCCTGGCTTTTCGGTTCCTGAAAGAGTACTGTTGGTATTCTACCTTTAAAAATAGGAATGTGTATCCACACCCGCGCGAACGGACAACCTTCATTGATTATGTTTGCAATCACTAATTGGAATATGTATAGCGGATATTTGTTTGGTATAGCTTTGCATATTATATAGGTCATAAAGGTTATCCTTGTACCAGTTTGCCGGAGAGGTAGGTAGGAACTACAGTATTGTACTTGTTATGAACTTTGTGTATATGTCTCTCATGCTAAATTGACTACCAGCAAATAAGACGATACGAAGGGACTTAGTCTCACGATTAAATAATTTTCTTTTATTTTGTTATTAAATCATCGAATCCTTACTAATATTATAAATACGGATGTGACTTTGTTGGTTATACTATCACGCCTTGACTAATCTAACGATCATTATGAAATTTCGCATACATGTTGTCAGGGGTACAGAAAAAGACAAAGTGTACCTTTAATCCAGAAAAAAGACTATACCTGAGCGAAACCGTGTTAAGGCTGCCTCTTCATTGAAGCGAAGCGAGGCTGCGGAGCGTAGAAACGAAGAAATATTAAGCAATAGGACTGTATCCTGGAGCGGAGAGGAGATTTTATGCAATCCTATTGCTTAATATTTCTGCGTTTCTTCGCTCCGCAACCTCACTGCGCTTTAATGGGCAGGCAGCCTTAAAATCTAGTAAATTGTATATTTCTAAAAACAAAATCTGCAAATTCTTGCTGTCAATGTACAGGCTTATGAAGTTATTAATTTGTATGTAACTTCAAAACATTTCTATGAGAACCTTGATGGTCTTCAAAATAGAAGGGTTTTAAACGAAATTGAATATAAAAATATAATATATATATACTAAAGGTCTACAAAAATCTCAAGACATCTTGCTCCTTGCATCGAACGCATTGCAAGATCTGAACAAGACATTAAGATAAAGGAATCATAAATCAAATTCTGTTTGACCAATCACAAATTCGATCACATACTCACCTTAAGTGGTTTTGTTTTTCAACGTATCAACAACGTAAATAATCAAATATTAAGCTGAATTGCGGATTATACATACATTTTGTAGAAAGACGTTTTTGAGCAGTTGAATCTTAAAGATATAAGAACATTTTGACAATAAAAATAGTTTGCTTTTTGCAGTTTGAAAATATATTCCCCTTATTCGATAAGTTTGATCGAAACGCATAAAACGTTAATTAAGTTAATCTGAAATAAAAGTTGGCACATAATATTTGATTTATGATAACTTTTGTGGAGGGTGTTATAAAAACTTTGTTTAATTTTATAAGACTGCGCTTTATAGTAATAGGCATGTAAAAAATTTTACTTAATGAGAATTAGAATTTAAAAAATCATTTTAAATAAATAAAAAAAAAAAAAAAAAAATAAAAAAAAAAAAAAAAAACATTTATTTCAGACAAAAAAGTCCATAGGCAAGACAAGGTTGTTAGTAACAAGAATTTTGCTTATAACTAATGTTAGTAATTAAAAAGTAAATAAATAAACACACCGTCTCTCCCTGCTCAGTAGGCTCATCGGTCTCGCAACACATGGAGTTCAGTGAACCTACTGAGCAGAACAGTATCGGTTCTCTCGCCAATCATCCTGAGGACGCTATTCGGGCTCCCTCGTACTCGTCGCACCACTGACGCAACTTTTTTACGCATAATTGCGTAGAAGTCATCTACGCTGGCGTCAGTAAACATGCCAGATGCACTGCAATATCGAGGGTGCCGAAACAGAGCCCTGAACACATTATTATACTGGACGCGCAAGGCATTGTAGCTTTTCTGTGTAAAGTTTGCCCACAGGCCGCTCGTGTAAAATGTCTGGCAGAATGCCTTGAACATTGTTATTTTAACAGGAGCAGTACACCGAGCGAACCTGTGTGCCAACATATTCCCACGCACCGACAATGCCCTGCGCTCTCTCTCAATGTCTAATTCATCGCTCAAATTCTCAGTTACAATGTGTCCAAGATATTTAAACTGTGCAACACGACTTAGAGGTACACTATTAAGTAATATAGGTGGTATAAAGATATTGCTTTTATTTTTACATTTAAATAACATGAACTCACTTTTACTTACATTGTACTCCAAGCCATGTTCCGCAGCATAAACCTCACACACCTTTAACAACTGTCTAAGACCACCAACTGAGGGGCTCAGCAGCACCATATCATCAGCATAGCTCAAGTTATTAACACATATGTCATCAATATGGCATCCAACATGCATACTACTGAGCTCCTCAACCAGATGGTTAACATAGATATTAAAGAGTCGTGGCGAAGTCAGCCCACCCTGCCTGACGCCACACTCTAAAGAATATTCATCTGAGTACACATTTCCCCACCTTACTATATTAAGCTGTTCACTGTACCAGTAGGCAAGGATATTCACAAGATCGTTTGGGACACCCGCACCTCTTAGCTTTGTCCAGAGCTTATGATATGACACCAAATCAAAAGCCCTGGACAAATCCAAGAAGCATGCATATACTGGAGTCTGTCTTTTCACATAGTAGTCAACCGTGTGTTTCAGAGATAGTATTGCACTTTCAGTTGACAACCCCTCCCTGAAACCGAACTGTGTATCCTGTAATGTTACCAAACGATCAAGTTTTCTATCCAATAACCCATCAAACACTTTTGCAATTATAGTAGCTAAAGATATTGGCCTATAGTTACTTCTATCTGATAAATCAGCTGTAGCATTTTTCACTATTGGCACAACCACTGTTCTCATTAGATTAGGTGGCAGATATGAGTGCCGTATACAAAAAGTGTAAAACATGGCTAACACCCTGTATAGGTGCACTCCTCCGTGCTGCAGATGCTCAACACTGAGTCCCTCATGCCCTGGTGACTTCCCCCTTTTCATATTTTTAACAACATCAGCCACATCTTTACTTGAGAAGCCAATAGGCTTTTCTACTGGGCCATGTTCAGTATCAGACACCGGCAGAAAGGAAGATTTCACCTGAAAATGATCCTTAAACATATTCGCAATCATTTTCGTATCACTGATGCCATCAACGCACACAGGCAGACTAACCTTACCATTTAAACGCTTGGTGCCCTTCCAGAACTTATTAAATTTCTTAGCAGAATGTTGTGAGGCAAGTATATCCATTTTTATCTGTTCCTGGTTGTTCTGACAGTACTTTAAGCGTGACTTGAAAACTCTTCGACTTTCACACATTTTGTCATACACAAATCCACTAACCGGTTTACCACCTAAGACATACAATTGATGGTCTACTCTAGCCTGCCTGTGGGCGTCTCTAACATGCTTGTTCCAACCATGTACACACTTAACCTTAGTCGGCTTCCTAGGTAAGGGACTGCGACTGTTTGCTGAGGCCTGACTTAATATACTAACAATATGGTTATATAAGTTATCAATTACAGATCTGTGTTGTATATTTTGACACATCCTATCAGCACATTCATGAAGATCATCAGGAAACATAATTTTTTTGAGGTTATTATTACATATTTCATGATATTTCTGAATTTCTTCCGATTCTCTTACCCCCCATATTACATTATTACGTAAATAACTGTTAACTTCTACTTTGGCTTTAATTAATTCTACATTACAAGTCACCTGTAAAGGGAAGTGATCCGACCAGTATACATCATTGTGAACCTTAATATCCACCACAGACTGCCAAGCTGACTGGGTTACCACGCAGTGGTCCAGCCATCGCTTACACCCATGTACTTCACTTTGAAAAGTGTAGGTTTCAGATGACATACCTAATTTGATTAAATCAGCACATATCCAGTCATTTTCTTTACAAAAATCAAGAAGTTCACAACAAAACGGGGCATTAGGATGTGCATTGAAATCCCCCAACATAAACACTACTTCGATACTATTGTCTTGTATAATTGCATTCAACTCACCCAAACACTGAGTAAATTCCGGCAAGTTGACAGTTTGGTCAGTCGGCATATACACGCACATAACTAACATTTCACGGCCCGCTCCCGTCATTACCTTAATCGCAACAATACGCTCACTTATGCACTTCACTACCGTAACATTGCGAAACGCACTTTTTCGCCACAGTATTGCGACCCCTCCGTGAGGTCTGCCTCGTAGCATTCCAGCAGTTAAGTCCACCGCCGACTTACCCGTGTAACCAAAGTTGTCGTCAATATCACCCAATACTTTTGTATCATACGGTAGCAGCCAAGTTTCTTGGAGGGCTATCACATCTGCCGAATTACATAAGGTTCTCACACATTCCATACTTCTTTTAATATTTTTGCAGTTATAACTTATCAACGTACTATTCATTTATTTGTATGTTATCTTTATCAGAATTCCGTTGTCTAAACCGTATGAATCTCCTAAATGTTATTCCGTCCGGCCACAAGTTATCATTTAAAAAGGTATCTATTTTATTCATTGAGACGAATATTTTAAAAGAGTTGTACTGCCTTTCTTTCTTCATGATAACTTTTTCAAGAGATACTTTTTCCTGAGTCTTATTAAATATATATTCAGATATGTCAGCCTCTAATGTATCTTTGTTTACGTTGGAAATAAACAAAGGAATCTTCGTTTCCGCCGCCTTGAACTTTGTTTCAACATCGGTTATTGCCTTTCCCATTTTTCCAATAAATCGATTCTTATGTCGTCTACGTTGTATCACAGTCCATTCATCAGTTGGCGGCTTGTTTTCTTTCCATTCACCTGGCGCCTTAACTATTTCCGCCATCGTTGATTGTGATGAACACGGCCCCGGCGCTTGTTTGTTTGACATAGTATCTGAGGATGGGGACATAACTCTGCTCACGCGCTCAAGTGCCGGTGACATTTGTGACGCCGCGCGCGTCGCCGTCTCTGCCGGTCGATCCATAGACATTCTCGGTGCGAGAGAGACAGTCCTATTTACACATGTGCGAGAGTGAGAGGTCGGCGACGGCTCGAGCGCGTTCCGTCCCAGCGATTTTGTCAAAGTGTCGGTATTTGATAAATCATGTGATAGACCTACCGGCCCACTGTCCGAAAAATATGTACCTCTTTTTTCCGTGTTAACATTTGGGTAATTAACCAAGGAAGTTAGCTTGAGGTTGTCTAGGTCAATACGTACTGTTTCCACCATGTCTACGGTCGCATAGTTTTCCTTAATTGTCCGTATCTCACTCCGAAGTAGCAAAATGTCTTTGAGCAATTTCGTAACATCAATGTGATCAAACGAAATTGGTGGCAATTTTTGTAGGTCTCGTGCTACGAAGGTGGGAATCAAGTCCGGATCAATTTCCTTAAAAAGACAGATAATATCCTCTAAGTCTCGTTGCATTTTTCCATCTCGCCTTCTTGATTTTTTCCTCTGAGAAGTCGTTACGGATTCAAAAAACAAAGTTTTCGCCTCGTCGATATCTGGCTCCGAGAAAGCAGATAGGCACACACGAACTATAGACTCATTATCCATCACATCATGTTTATTTTGAATGAACGCTAGTACTTCACTTATAATTATATTGCAATTATTACACTTTAACTTATTAACCGCCATTGTTTACAACGGACGCGCGCGCACGTCAATGCTGCGCGAGCGATTAAAGTTACAGCATTTGGTTCAGGAAGTAAATGGATATAAATATAAATATTTACTTGTGTTTGTTCGCAAGCGTGGCGCAGTGTCTGTAGATAAAACCTTGCCACTGTCAATATGTTGACTTCTCTCGTGACACAAGTACTATTTCTGTACGAAACGTTTGACAAATTTAAAGCTAATGTACTGACCCCGGTGGTTATTTAGATTCGCAGACAGGTTATTATAAGTGCAAGAGATTTTATATAAATAAATTACTCACTAAATGACCTTAATTTTAACACATGCAAATATTTAGTAGATTGAGAACCCGAACCGGTAGTCCTATGTAAATCTAGCAAGGCTAAGATTTCTACGATTAATGAGCATGATATTTCAAACTACACTAGAGGTAAAATCTAGAGAGGCTTGCGTTTACATAATCCCCTAGATTGAAATTATCTATTATAAAGGCTAGCCAGCTAAAATAATGACTATTGAATCTTGTAAATATATTAACGTAATTTTCATAAACTGTCATCCCATTTAAACATTCCAATTTCAAAATATGACTTACCACACGAATATCCCGCGCATAAATAATCATAGACAAAACTATTATTATTAACCTGTTTACAACTGTTCAGCGAGCTAACCCTTTTGTTTTCCTGGAGTTTTCTCATACAGAGGTAAGTATCAAACACCCCAGAGGTTTAATCGTCCCCAATTCTGTTATAAAACGCCAATCGATTCGTTTCGCATCCTGTTTGGCTGTTTGTCTTGACTTTCCGATATTCACCTCTTTGATATAGGATATTACCTTTTTGGTCTAAGATTCTTAGTTTTCAGTTTATTTATTGCGAGAGGAGTTTTATATTGGAGGAGGTTGTTAGGTCATACTCCAGTTCTTAGTCGTAAAACACCTATGTCTTTAAATAATGTACAGTCGCAAAAAGGATTTTTA
Organism: Catocala fraxini; assembly: GCA_930367265.1. Classification (NCBI taxonomy): domain Eukaryota; kingdom Metazoa; phylum Arthropoda; class Insecta; order Lepidoptera; family Erebidae; genus Catocala; species Catocala fraxini. Next base: position 19,052,396 of record OV884043.1, read on the forward strand.
CTATAAACTTGCTGTCCCTCACGGTTTTACCTGTGTTTATTTACTGCTGTGCCCTCCTGGCTTGTAGCGTGATGTTATATAGGCTTCGTTACTTTTGGATAAAGTAGTTTACAAGTAGTAAAAATCATTAAAATGGTTTCAGTACTTCATATTATATTAGGCAACGGGTCTTCATCTCGCTGGTAAATATTTAAAGGTAATATATACCTTTGAAATTAAACTACTATATACGGATTTTATCGCGTTGTTTATTTGACACTTTATTACATAATTTTGAAAACTGTTACACTACTTTAACTATTAAACTTTTACTAATTTTAAGCTAATTAAATTACTATCAAAACTATTAAAACTATTTAGATTTAATTTAATTTTACACTTTCCCCGACGTTTCGGTTGCTTTTCAGCAGCCATGGTCACGGGGAGACTAAGATGGCAGTTGTCTCAATGTTCCAGTGTAGTTTTTTCAAAGTACCCGAACATAATTTAATTATTGGTGTTTCTATTTACGCAGAATGAGCTCAAAGTATCATGAAGTCTAGCTGTGGTTTGCTTCTTCTTGGGTTTGACTATTTGTATTACTGGATCCCAAGCTGGTGGTACATTCCAACCATCTAATATAATATTATGTTTATATGTATAATATGTATGTATTTACAAAAAAAAAGTATATATGTATGTTTATCCATTGTCTAGTACCCATAGTACAAGCTCTGCTTAGTTTGGGCTAGATGGTGTTCTGTGTATGTGGTAGAATATTATTATTATTATTATTATTATCTTCTCTATTAAAATTAGGATGTTTTTTGATTTCAATAGCCTCGCGAAGCATCCTTGGTAGGAATCGGTGTTCTTTAGCGAGAATCTGTGGTTTGTCAAATCTCAGGTAGTGGTTGGTCCCCTGTTGCACATATTCACACACAGTATATAATATAATATACCTATTTATTATATACTAGCGGTCGCCAAGTGGTCGAAATTCGACCATAATTGATTTAAATTTAAATTTAGATTGTTATTAAGGTTTTATTATCTATAACTATACCCTTATAATAACATTTCATTTAGTCACCTACTCCACATACACATGTAACTATAGTTACGAGATTTCTGCGACATCAGCTGAACAATGCCGAAATACTACGAACGCGATTCGACTGCTTGTGTCAAATGCATGGTTGTGTGCGTGTAGTGTTATTTCATTAATTTAATATATGCCTTATGCATATTTTATAAAATATTAGGCTTCGCCACTTCTTCTCCTTATCAACTTTAACTGTGCCAAATTTCGTACTCCTCCGACCGCGAAATTTTCTAAAAAAGGGATACATAGTTTTTGCTTCACGTATTAATATATAGATATAATCCTAGATCCTTGTGTCTGAACCAAACCAGTGGATTGGACTACATCAATCACAGGTTTTATCCACTGATCATCACTATTACTCCACTGTTAGTACGTGAAGCGATATTGTCAACCTTTTACTATTTCAATAGTTGGGGTGAGCAATCCAAGGGTGCATGGCGGGTTCCTCTCTGCCCAATATATATATATATATATATATTATACCTATATATTTTAAATTACCAATTCGATTAACACTCATTGTCTAATATTATATAAGTATGTGTACAGATCACAAAAGTCTATATACATTTATCAGTTCAGTAATTCCTCAGTTTATCGAAAAGAAACAAGCAAATCTTTCCTCTATTATATTAGTGTAGATAAAAACATTTTAGTGTTCAGAGTTCGCCGTTGTCATTTATTTAGTGACAGAGTACAAATGAGCCGGCCTTCCCAGTGAAAAATTACCCCTCTTATAAGACTGTTTCTTGTAAGAGAGGCATTAAAAGTAGGAACACTATAATTGCATTTCTCCTGGTAAGTTAGAGGTTCCAATTTATAATAAAACTACCTGCAATATACTATACGTTTTTACCTTTATCTGCCTTTATCTTGTGTCGGCCACCGGTGTACCATTGCATCTCAATAGGTTACGATGTAAGTATGTATTTTTTAAATACTGTTACTGAACTGTGTTAAAATAAATAAAAATATAGGATTAACTAAATAAATTTAATTGCTTTAGTATTTTTTTCTTATTTGGTAAACTGCGTAAAAGCATATACGACTGTTATGTATGAGGTCTCGGATTCGAATCCCGGGGCGGCCCAACGAGGAGTTATTGGGTTTTACTGACAAAATATTCGTAGTAGCAGCTCAGAGTCAGGAAGTTGCACATCCCCGTGCCTCGGAAAACACCTCGGAAAGCGCCTGATCTCTATCCGATCGTGTCGGATTACCGTCCTATCAAATTATGACTGTTACGCAACAGAGAGTGCACTCGTGTTTCTGAACATACTTGCTCTATAATATCTCCTACGTAGATGGCCAGTTCTCGTAAAGATTGGCCACCGTTATTAACATTCGGTCTAGAGGATTGAGTAAACAAACAGTTGTTTATAAAATCAATGAGTCATTGCTTTCAGTCTATATTTATTGTCTTATATATCGAAATGGCTAAAAAGGAAAAATATACGCCATGGTGTATGTATTGTCTCTAACTTCCAGTGCGCCATATTTGTTTAATTAATAAGGCAAGTCATAAAAATGGACTATAGACAGTATGTCTCCTAGATTATTCTTCAAAAGTATTAGGTGTTTAATTAAATACATATTTCTTAATAACAAAAGCAACTAATAAGGCTTTAAATACATAATAAAAAATATTAAAAGTATGCCAAATTACTCATGAAATAAAAACAATTAAGTGTGTTAATAAAAAGCGGAATCGTATAAAGTGGAAAATTGAGAAAGTTCTCGAAACGTGCGTTAGGTACGCGCATTAATAAAACAAAGTTGGGATATTTCAATTTAATATAATATTTCATTTAGAACGCTTTGGCAAAAACTTTTAGACAAGTACGTGGCCAGTGTTTCGTAATAAGTAATAAGTGAGGTTACCACCGAATGGTTTTCACAGTGGCAACACTTTTTAACGCTGTTTGTATTTTGGCAACTTTGTTTTATCTACCATATTACTTGCTAGAGTTGCATCGCTGAAATAAAAATGTTTATTTTGAGCTATTTACTTTTTAAACAGTCTTCACAGGATGTTAATAAAATATTTATTAACATCTTACTTTTTATATTTTTCAATCCTTTATATGCGTAAACACTAACAGTTGTCCGAGTAAGAACATGCCACGATTCCATACATTTTATATTTTAATGAGGGTAGTATTTAACTGTTCCTCAATTTTTTGCCTTTGTTCCACCATAAATACTAATTGCACAGCAAAATATGCTTACTAAAATATTTTAAAGAGATCAATCTAAGTCGACTATTTTTGCGTGATTTTAAGAAGGAACCTAACATAACCTAACCCTTCCTGCTGTGCAATTAGTATTTTTAATGGTCATTATATTTAATCCCTTTTAATAATCTTACGCCTTTATTACTAAAGGGGAAAGTCATAAGTGTATTACATCCAATATGGTTCTAGGTGCCGCGTAATAAGGAATGAATTTATTTTCACATTCAAAACACAATTCAGAATACGTGCCGCTACTGAGGACTTGTTGTCTGCAAATTCAAATAATAGTTTGTCCGACCCGGTAATTGGATCCAAAAATTCATTCACAGCGGTGGCTTATAATATCTTCTATCTTATCTTATATATGGGGGCCAGTCAGTGCAGACCGGCGACACTTCGACCCAGTGGGATCTTTTGTGTCTGCCCCAAGATCTATCCTTCAGCTATCTCCTTATGAATGTACGGCATCAGCCACAGCGTACACTTCAAAGGGAGAAGCCTGAAGTCTTCGGGGTTTTGATATGCCAATTCCATCAGACCCATTCTCAATCCAGCCAACGCGTCCTGTTCACCACAGGCTCTGCAGGCTTATACTATACATACATGTTGATTATTTCCAAGATATTTCTGCTATATTGCGTTTCAAATACGAAGTCCCATTTGGCAGATGATCGTTGAACAGCGATAGTGAAAATACCATTTTAATCAACACATCACTTGTCTTTTATTAATTCCTAGTATCACATACTTATTCCATACTTAGTATAAGTGTGAAATAAATGTGGTATAACAAATATTGATTTTCAAGACGACTACTCTTTAAAATCTGTGGGATATATAAACCATACGTCCAATATCGCATCTTCAAATCCACTTTTTGATAAAAAAAATATATTAACAGTTTGCAGAATGGGATTTAAGGGATGTTGCAACGTAATAATAATTAATACCAAATATAAATTTACAAAAGTATTTCTCGGACAATTGTTTTTACCTCGAATTATATCGATTTTATCCGATTATGTCGAGTCCCTAACACTGAAAGTAAAAAAAATACCCTAGTGCATAACTATGGTATTATAGAATTTTTTTATTTTATTTTATGTTTTTTTAAGACTAATATCTATATTATATTTAATTATTAGTTGATTATGTTTGTGAAACAATTACATAATGTTTTGAATAGATTCTAATTATTTTTAAATAGTCTTTAGTACCATAAGTAATCATTATTTATTTTAGCAATTCATAGGAAATGTGCAGAGTTACGTGCTACGAAGTGTCAAAAGAGACTTCGTATTTGAAACAGACTATAGATGCGCTTCTATATAACATAAAAAATAGGTATGTTATGACTGGCTCTGTGGTCTGATAGTAAGCCCTCCGATCCATATTTCGAGATCGATAAGATTTATGTCTGCAACATGCACGGCCATTATATTATCTTTCTTTCTTTTTCATAAATACCTATATAATACCTATACTTACTTTTCGTCACGCGCGCTCTTAGACAGACGTGTGCACGTATATAAATATAATTTATTTATTGTTTAGCGTGGCGCAAGCCAATGCTCGTATTTTTTATCGCCACGTGTGACACACTTGTGGCGTATGAACTGCTGGCGTTCCTGCAATAGAAGCTGGATGTCATGGACGAGGTGTCGGCCACCCAGATATGTTCCACGAACTTCAGCGAGAAGGACATAGCTGCTGCCAAGCTGCTTGTGTACAGATCGCTCAATAAAAATGACCAGATGGTGTCTTGCAGGCGTGACGGGACGACGAAAAATCTGCAGGATATTATCACGCTGCTAAAGGAAACCGATCCTGACGACGTGCCGACGTTCGTGGCGAAGGACTTAAGTAAGTTACCTCCCGTCACTTTCAACCACGTCGATATTACAAGCCTTTTGAAGGACACCGTCTTCCTTAAGGCCAGTTTAGCGGATGTATACAAGAAGTTGGAGGCATCCCAAGACACCGTCATGGTTTTGCGTACGGAGGTTGAAGAGTTGCGCAACTCTGTGGCTTTAAGTAGGTCACCGGCGCGTAATAACAACGTTAACATGCGTCGAGGTGCAGGCTGCTTCGATACATCGGTCGTAAGTTTGGCGTCAGCAGTTTTGTCGCCGCGGAATGTTGTGACTGCTGAGTGCGCTGCTCGCGCGCCTTGCAGCCCCGCCCCTGTCTCCGCGGCCCCTCCCCGTATCGCTGCGCGACCTAAACACATAGAGCATCAGCAGATAACTGCGAGCACACCCATTGCGCCCGCCGCGAAGTCGGTGCTTGAGATGGCAAGGAAACGGAACGAGGATGGTTTTGTGATGGTGCATGGGAGGAAGCGCCGTCAGAAAACGAACAAGAACGGCTGGGGTACGACTACTTTGGAGCCTGGTGCAAACCTGCGTGCTGCAGCACCGAACACACCAGTGTACATCTCTCGTTTACATTACAACACAAAGGCGGAGAACATCGCGAAATATGTGCGCCAGAAGTCCGAGTACATGCCAAGAGTGCAGCTGCTGGATCATTCCACGTCACACGTCACAACGTCAACTTCAAGGCGTTCGTGGTGCGAGTCCCGACTTGCTTTCTGCACGTATTCATGAAGGAGGCCTTTTGGCCGAAGGGTATGGTATTCCGTCGCTTCCGCGGACAAGTGCCACATGAACGCACAACAACAGAGTGCAAGTGAAGCAGTACTAACATAGTTAATAAGTTATATAAATACTAACATAAACTGTATGTATGTTAGTCTATAAGGTATTTATCTATGCGTCTATACCACGCGAAATAAAATGGTTATTATTATTATTATTACAATACCTGTGCCCTTCGGCTTCATCCACTTAGCTTCTATCTTCTCTAATATTAATGGCAAAGATATTTTTTTTATTTGCCTTTAGTTCCATAGATTAGCACGTTCGAACAAACAAACAATCTCATCAGCTTCATAATACTAGTATAGACATAAGAACAGATACGTCTCACTACTTTTTCTAGAACTTTCTAACCAAAACGCTATCAATATCCATAGACAAGATAAGCATTATAGATAGAAGTGGTCGATCAGCTATTTCGAGTGTATTCAATCAATAAAGTATCGTTGTCGATCCTATCGTCTACATTGTTTGTGGTACAAACTTATTTCGTTTACGTATTTGGCTGATTCAGCTGGTTTTCCTTTTATTTTTTGCCAAATAAAATACGAATGAATAAAACAATAGTCTATCTGACACTCAGAAATCCAAACGCGTTAGCTCTTTTTATGTAAACATTGCTGAACAAAATGTGTAAGATTTTATGATTTTGATTTAAAAGTAAACACTTTATAAAAATTTAAGAATATAATAAATATTATATTTTGAGGCAATAAATGGCTGTTTAAAATGTAAATATATTGAAATACAGAACTGTAGTTCAATTTACACGGTGACCCAGGCATATTATACATGTGAGGGCTTTTAATTGGCAAACTGAAAATGTTAATAATTGTTATATTTCATAGTTTTAATTAGTCCGTAAGCCTTCTGTAAAACTAAATAAATAAATAAAATTTCTTGAATTATAATCATAATTAAATGAAAACTATATATTATGCTTTTTTAGTCATATTCATCTATTTTTCATTTTCATACTGAATATGATTAATAGGGCAATAAAAGATTACTGAATTTGATAATTTTATACAAATTACAAAAACAGTAATTCGTGGTTAAAAAATAAGCTTAGACAATTATGTATTTTTTAAAGAATAACAAAAAATGTCTTAAATGAATTATTTTTACCTCTGACCCTGATAATCGCCTGCGTGCGATCAGACATTCCTTGGCACATATTTTTAAATCTGTACTTGAGAAATTCCTTCCTAGGTAGAGATTAAAAGCTTCCAATACGGTTTTCAGTTCATGGAGGTTCTGCGGCAAGCTAGCAGTTAACATTTCTCTTAAGCATATTCCAGACATACTCAGTGGTGTTTATTCCAGTACTTCTTGCTGGCTACTAAAATTCCATATAAGAATGTAATACGTCATAATCATGAATTGGTATTTTTTGGCAATCCTCTTGCAATCTCGAAATATAAATATTTACTACATAATTATTAACATAATAATATGTTTTTAACAGTATGTAAAAAACGATAGTGTCATATATTTATTTTATAAGTACTAAGAATTATTTAGCTAGAGGATTGAACTGAATAGTGCACTACTAATGAAATTAGTTCTCAAAGTTAATGGATATTAGAGAACGGGCGGCGCCACGGCGGAGTGTGTGCAATTCATAACTTTGAGAATCACGTCAACCATAAATGCTGACTGACTAGCAAATTACCTATCTTCTCTTCTCCCTTAGCCTTTATTATTCCCAAGTCACTTGGGGTCGGCTTTTGTAGTCTAACCGGATTTGACTGGATATCAGTTTTTACACGGAGCGGCTGCCACCTGACCTGCGCAACCCGAAGGCTAACGATACCCTAAGGCTAGACCAGTGTCAGGATATTAGAGGGAACTGACTTTCCCAATAACGACTGCCATAGATGTTCATGGCAGCCGGGACCGACGGCTTAACGTGCTCTCCGAGGCACGGAGCAGGCAATAATTGTCAATCAATACGCACATAATTTCGAAAAGTCATATAACTTTTGAAAGTCAGAGGTGCGCGACGTGGGTTCGAACCCGAGACCCTCTGCATTGCAGTCTGTTGGTCTCCCCACTGAGCTATCGCTGCTTTTTAGCAAATTACCTATAACCTTTTTTAATAAACACTATTTTAACGTTATTCTAGGTAATTTGCTATAGGTAGCAAATTACCTATAATAACGTTAAAATAGTGTTTAGATAAGGAAAGTAACATACTCACACTGTATATGGCCCGTAATCCTAACTAATATTAACAATGCAAATGTGGGTTTGCTTGTTTGTTTCTTACGCATTCACGCCTTAACTACTTGATGGATCAACATAAAAGCATACACGTATTTAGGGGTGAGAGGTAACTGCCTCCGTGGTGCAGCGGTAGTGAATGCGACAGCTATGCATGAGGTCTGAGGTTCGAATCTCGGATCGGGCCATCAAAAAGTTATTGGGTTTTTCCGTTAATAAATCTCAATACGAGCCTGGAGTCAGAAAGTTGGCGTTGTCAGACACCGCCGTGCCTCGGAAAGCACGTAAAGCCGTTGGTCCTGCGTCTGATCTCTCTCCGGTCGTGTCGGATTACTGTTCCATCGGATCATGAGGGCTAGGGAACAGAGAGTGCACTTGTGTTTGCGCACATACTTGTGCACTATAATATTTCCTGCGCAGATGGCCAGTCTCCATTAAGATTGGCCACCGAAATTAGGTTTGAAGGACATTATTTAGGGGTACTTTGTATCCAGAAAAATGTAGTTCCTAGTTTTAGAAAATTGTCATAACCTACATTTACACAAGTGAATCCTAGTAAGCAATAAAAGCAATATTAAAAAATTCAACATTAAAATAGCTGACTGATAGTACCACGAACCATAATGTTAAATTTAGATCACTATATTTTCTTTAGGATTTCACGTTAAAAAATTTAATTAATTATATTGCGCGCATGTAATATTATCACATTGTCTATGACCGCTTTTAAAACATATAAAAAAGACTATAAAAATAAAAATATGAGCACAAGTCTTTTAGGATTCAATATTTTCTTGTTTGAAGATGTAATTGGTTTGGTATCGCGAATAAGACTTTATTTTATATTATGAAATGAAATAACAGTACTTAAATAATACGGCATCTTTATTCATAGCTTGTATACTTTTAAGAAACACTCAAGACTAATAAAAACGTTAAATTTTAATAACCTAGAATCTACGTGAAATGTAAATTTGTATAAGGAAAGCTGCTCCACGTGTCACGATACAGATGCGAAATAAATTGTTGTACCCGTGACAAGTAGACTGTATAAGAAACAGATTTTTCACCCTTCTTTCCAATTTATTATGTACTTGATTTTGAACGCGGCTTCGCTCATGTAAATGTAAATTAGGTTAAGTTATTAACAGTACCTTTTTCTGGATGAAAGGTACTCTATATCCTTTTCTGTGCCTATGATAACGTGTATGCGAAATTTCATGATGATCGGTCAGATAGTTAAGACATGAATGCGTAACAAACAATCAAACTTACATTCGCATTTATAATATTAGTGAGTAATAGACTACATTGATTTATAATGTAGGACGTAACTACGTCCTACATTATAAATCAATGAAAAAAATTACTTGAGATGTCTTCTCTAGAACTCTAGAGAAGACATCTCAGGTAATTTTTTTCATTGATTTAGGTAATTTTTTTCTTTAACACGGGTTGGAGCGCGTGCTCTCCAAACCCACTTAGCCAATTATTACGACGATACGTTTAAGTGCAATATTTTAATATTCTAAACATGCCTTAATTAATAAATAAATAATAATTGCACTCAAACATGTCGTTACAATAATCGCCTGGCTCAGTTAGGTGAGTTAGTGAGAAGAGATGTCTCCTTTAATACGTTGTACCTAACAACTCAATAAGTACTACTAACAGATGGATTCTAGTAAGACATACGTTTACCTCACAAAATACTGACAGCCGCCAGTCCCAGCTTTTATAAACTTTCCTAACAATTGAAACGGGGTGTCAGGAGCCTCAAAATACTCAGCCTACCAAACAATACGTCTAACTTAGACTTTTTATACGGAGGAGAACTCCTAAGGATAGACAATCTCCTTATAGTGGTTGTGTTATACAGCTTTCACTCTGATTGTCATTATCAATGCGCTAACGAAGAACTATGGTATATTTGAAGAAGAGTTGACGTTATGTTATCCAATAGGTTAAAGCCAAGAGAAAAACCTGTTGGCAGCTTTAAAATCTCTAACACCTGATGACTAGGAACCACTCTACTATGGTATATTATAATGTTAACTGTAGGATGCATTATGATGACTCTATCAGCGCCATGGAACTGAATGCGACTGTGGTGCATGAGGTCTTCAATACTCGAGTCAGGCAACATGATACTAGATTTTTCTGTCAAGGTATTCTCACTAGCAGCATAGAGTCAGTGGCGTAGCGTGGGTGTCAGCCGCCCGGCGCGGAATAAAATATTGCCGTCCTGTTATTTAGGTATTTCAATTTAAAAGACTAATATCCAGTCATTCCCCTCGTTCGTTATGAAATGGTTCAAATATTTGCAAGATATTATTATTATTTATTGTGAAATTTTGCAACAACCTAAATGTGCCGCCCGGGGCAAGCCGCTCTTGCCGCCCCCACTACACTACGCCACTGCATGGAGTCTGTAAAAGAGAATTTATTCAGACTTCGTGCTGCTACAAAGAATAACTAGAAAGATTTCTGGATAAATTGGTTGACTGCAAGAAGCTTGGCGCCTGTAACTTGGATCCCAAAATCATATTTGGTAAACTGCGTCTGTATTATTTCTCTGCCTTCCCCTGCGGGGATGTAGGCTAATGTAACTATATATTATGTATGTCATCATGACTCACTTCTTAACATTTGTTTGACAGATCATGTGCCACTACTTCTGGTTGGTGTGTGACGGCATCAGCGACGTGGTTTTCGCGTTGGACCTCGTCGTTCAGCTTCGTACTGGATATCTGGAGCAGGGCCTCATGGTAAATATCATAACTTATTAGCTATACGTGCTAAGGATAGATATTTTGATGCGAGGTTACCAAGTAAAACGACGGATATCAAGAACCTTAATTATTCTAAGTAATTTATTTATTACCTATAAGATGAGAAGAACAGTATTGCGTAAAGAATATTGGTTTTATACTAATTATAATAATATAATATAATATTCTACCACATACATACAACACCATCTAGCCCAAACTAAGCAGAGCTTGTACTATGGGTACTAGACAATGGATAAACATACATATATACTTTTTTTTTTGTCAAACATACATATTATACATAGAAACACAACATTATTTCATCAATACTGACGACCTCGATGGCGTAGTGGTTAGTGTAACCGACTGCCACGCCTGAGGTCGCGGGTTCGATTCCCGCACAAGTCAAACATTTGTGTGCATAAACATGGATGTTTGTCTTGGTCTGGGTGTTTCTATGTATAAATTGTATGTATTTACAAAAAAAAAAAGTATTTAAGTATGTTTATCCATTGTCTAGTACCCATAGTACAAGCTCTGCTTAGTTTGGGCTAGATGGTGTTGTGTGTATGTGGTAAAATATTATTATTATTATTATTAATACTTGACAAAGCTGAATTCTAAAAAAATATAATTTGTCTAATATTATCAAAAACAGCAACTATCATGTAGCGAATTGAAACAACAAATCCGGGCAGACACTAAATGGCCCAACTTTGAAAACAAGTTGTGTAAAAATTTATTATTGTAGATTAGAAAAGAAACGGCAATTTCATAAGTAATATCATAACTGGGCTTTTAAAAAAGCAATGTTTCACTGTAATATCTGGCTGCAAACTTTTTGACCATAATCCGGTTTCTAAACACATTTCAACACATCAGCTATTCCAAATATAAATCTTTGTTTAGCAATATGCAGTTGTCTGTGTATTATATAATATTGCTATTTTTGCCAGCCAGTATTACAGCGACACATAGCAATGAAAATAATGCTGTTCGGAAGTGTTAGCCATAGACAATACACTATATACTGAAGGGTTAGCTATATGCAAAATATTGTGATGCGCCAGAATATGGTTGTTATTACCTGCCAATACATTGCAGCCACATTGTAAAAAAATAGTGCCCGTTTAAAAGCCTTTTAATGCCATGCTCTCTTGACAGGTGTACGACTCAAAGAAGCTCGCGAAGCACTACCTGACGTCACGTCCATTCCTGCTGGATATCGCCTCGCTGACACCTCTAGACCTGCTGCAGTTGAAGATCGGCACCAACCCCATCATCCGCTTCCCTAGGTTTCTTAAGGTTAGTCTCTAAAATATAAATTAATTATAGATTTATTAATTTAAAACTCACACTGGCACAAAAAAAAAAGAATGGTAGAACAGCGAATTAAACTTAGTTTAAATAAATATGAGAATTTTAATAAGTTAGGTACCATCTACAACTAACTAGGCGTAGGGTCTTAATCGCAATGGTAAATATTTAAAGAAAATAAATACCTATTTATTGCCCGACGCTGCGACCGACTTGCTTCGATCTTGGTCTGTCGAAACGTCAGGCAATAATCATTTTCAGCTATCCTTTTAGTTTCTACGCTATAAGGTAAAAGTCTACCAAACACATTACATTCAAATTTAGTGCTGTATATTGGGAGTTCTTAACAGGAAAGTTCAAAAATCACTTAACCCGTCCTGGTCGAGCTCTAGACCTCATGATCGTACGCAAACAAGCGTATAAGCAACCAGAACAAACAGACAGTTATTGTTTTAATAACTAATATTAATATAAAATCTGATGTTTGATTACCACTTACATGTACCCCTGTTTATGTTTAATGCACTGCAGACGTGGCATTAATATTAAATCTCACAAATAGCGTAATAATATTCTGAATAAATTATATCTACATTATGCCTAGCTATCGAGAAAATTAATTTGTCTGCAACACCAAAATACAATGTCTGTATTCAAGATTTGCAATAATAATAAATCAATCTTTGGTAGAATGCATCAGTTGTAACCTCATTGGGGCAGCAGTACTAAATGCTCCCTCCAGGAGAGGACAGAAGGGCAAAATGTAGCTTTGAGTAGGTTAGATTCGTGTAGGAGCTCGTCGTTTTACATGGCGCGCGGCGGGCTGAAACCTCGGCGTAGTCACGAGTCGCATGTGAAAACGATTTGCGCGGCCCCGCCCCTCTGGTAACGTCGAAGAACACCGTGGTAGGTTTAGTCGGTAACTACGTGCCCGGGTGCGTCTGATATAACCTTCCCGCCTCGCCGTGGTAGCATTCGCCGAGAAAAAGGGGCATTCCCCCAAGATAAAGAAAATACGGCTGCTCTGCATGAGGTTTATTTCGATTTTATTTTTTTATTTTGGGAAAGTAACCAATTGTACATTATAAAATATAAAAACATTGGTACTTATAAAATATATCTTATAAAAAGTACAATCATCACATTTTCAAAAAATTAAAAAAAAGAAATTATTATTCATTAGGAACTAGTGGCACAAATAAATGTATTGCAACAGTGTTATTTAAAGGAGGAAGAGATTTACATCAATACATAGATAGATAGAAAGATAGATTTAACAAAAATGATTACAACAGAATTTAAAAATAAAAATATAAGGCGCAAATATAAAACTATAAATAAATAAACAACAATTAAAAAACAAGTATAACACATAAAGAAAAGTTGCTTATTTATAAAAACATAGACAGTCATTGTCGCTAGGTGAGGTGTTGTTAAAAAGGCTTTTGTGCTGGATCAGCATCTTCATGCACAAGCATTTCTACAACTTCTTTTTTAAACCGACCAGCTGTATGTGCAAATATATCAATCAAATATATCATGTGTGAAGTGGGTGACTTTCCCGGACACAGTCTAATAGATGTTTTCCGTTAAGAAACGTACGCTCGCCAATAGTAGTACGAAGTCTGGAACTAATATTATAAATGCGAATGTGTGTCTATTTGTTTGTTACGCTTTTACGCCTTAACTACTCGACTGATCGTCACGAAATTTCGTATAAATGTTGTCGCGGGAACAGAAAAGGATAAAATGCAGAACTGTTACTAACCTAACTTAACCTGCATATACGCAAGCGAAACCGCGGGTAAGACTAGTACAATATAAAAAGTAACCTTTAGCCTTTATAGTGTCTAAAATAATAGATTTTGTTAAAAAAACATCGTAATCATCTCGTAAAAATCACAAAGAAGATGAGCAAACAACTAAACGCCTACGTCGCGCATTACGGTTAAAAGCTTTCGTTCTAGTGGGTCTATACGAGTATAGTGGAACAACAGAACTTAACAAACATGAGGAATACTCGTTGGTACTTGATATTGTACTATGTAATACTATATATCACTTCTAGAAGTTCTAGATTACTCCTTGGTGTCCGTTCGGGTAGATGTCACGACAAAATTTATAACAGCGCCATCTAGTGACCACTAGCACTTTAAACGTTGAAGATTAGTATTAACTTACTGAGCAGCGATAGCTCAGTGGGGAGACCAACAGACTGCAATGCAGAGTGTCTCGGGTTCGAACCCACGTCGCGCACCTCTGACTTTCGGAAGTTATATGACTTTTCGAAATTATGTGCGTATTGATTGACAATTATCGCCTGCTCCGTGGACATGACATGAACATCTATGGCAGTCGTTATTGGGAGAGTATCGGCACAAAAGATCCCACTGGGTCGAAGTGTCGCCGGTCTGCACTGACTGGCCCCCACATAAGATACATACATACATACTGAGTGACAGTAGCATACTAGCAACAGGACACAATAGGTTTTGAATTATGTCTGGCATTCCAACAATTGACAGGTTAAAAATAATATAAAATTTCACCATGACCTGAGCCACTAAACTCATGAAAAATTGTTTTTGTTAAAGACAAAGCAACGATTTCATAAAAATCACAAAGAAGATGAGCAAGCAAGTAAACGCCTACAACGTCTCACATTACGGTTAAAAGCTTTCGTTCTAGTGGGTCTCTATACGAGTATAGTAGAACAACAGAACTTAACAAACATGAGGAATACTCGTTAATACTTGATATTGTAGTATGTAATACTAGATATCACTTCTAGAAGTTCTAGATTTCGCCTTGGGTAAATGTCACGACAAAATTTATAATAACGGCATATAGTGTTGGTAGACACTTTATACGCTGAAATTTAATGTTAACCTACTGACTGTCAGCGGGACACTGGCAACCAGACACAATAGGTTTTGAATTATATCTGGCATTCCAACGATTGACAGGTTAATAGACTTACCAGAAAATTAAACGATTTTGTGGAATGAAAAATATCACTTCCTTCAAGTTATTGCCAACAGACATGTCTGGACAAATTTTAGCCAAAGCTTTTTATGTTTATGTGAGTTAAAGTTTATGATATGATGCCGACATGATTAATTAACAAACATCTAACGATCTAATACTGATCAAACTGCCTCGTTGATTCCTTAGCGAAAGGATTTCTTTGATGATCGTGAAGTCCCGTATAAGATTTCTGTATCGAGAAAATTGTTTTTAGGACTTTTATCATTAGAAAGGTACCTTATCAAGAAGTACCATAGGCAATAAAACATCAACCTTCAAGCGTCGGGAGCTAAACAGTAATTATAAACATGGGTGAGTCGGCGGATCAAAGCTAGTACTGAATTAATATAATAATATACACACAAGACGGTATAAAAATAATTGAAAGGTTAAAAAGTTGTAACGCCGTTTTAGTTACAGCTCATAATTATGTCAGTTTCCTTTTTAATCGTGGTAATTGCTTAGGCGTGTTCTACGTAACACAATTATTTCAGTTTAGTAAGCGGAAATATGTAAGACTGTGTGTTTCTTTGAAACAAATAAAGTCAAACAAAGGAAACTAAGGAAGTACCTGCGCTCTACATTACTAACAATATTGTATAATGTTCCTGTCATTAGTAGCATTAGTAGAAATTCTGAAACGCTGTTATGGTTTTTGTAACAAACATATGCCTGATGGTAAACGCTAACGATGCTTTTAATATCACGGATAAAATTCGCGTGTTTCTGAAGTTTTAGAAAGAATTGTAGCTCAAGAGGGAAAGATCAGAAAGGTGTTTAGTAGAACAGATTAGCTCATTTCTTGACAGCATAAAGCCCCTTGAGCCTAGAAACTGTACATAACACGTCTGACCAAACAGGCTGCTAAGGTACGTTTGCTCCTAGCTATAATATATTACGCAAGCATAAGGTTGGCAAGAAGCTTGTAATAGCCTCGCTTCAATTCCAGGTTATGATAACTGCTCACGATATAACGAACGCCAGTTTATTGCAACTCTATTACCAGGTATCTTTCCAAAGTGGTTACTGAGAATTTTCTTATACAAAATCCATTCTCTGTTCCGTGCAAAATCCGAATAACATTGCATGAACTAAGAATCACACTTCACGATCGTCTGGTAACATAAACGTAAACATATACCATGGAACCAACGCTGCTGTCAAATATTAAATTTAATTCTATATTATACTAGCCAAATTTACAAGACGTGCAATTTCTTTTTTAGAAAAAGCAGTCATTCTTGTCGATTTATCTTAAAAGAGATACATATTTAGTTGGGATAACACATGGAATCTGTAGACAGGTAACAAAACTTTCCCTGTAGTTCAACTGTGTGGAATATGTGCAATATAAATGTGCATACATGAAACTAGCATACCAAGAATATCCCAAGCTTGTAGCTTTAATGCTTCGACAGATTTACTGTTGTGTTTACGTAATAGATATTTAGTCTCGTCGTGATGTTTAGCTTAAACTAGATTTTGTCCGCGTGTGTGTTTTCAATTATTATCTATGCCTCGGCTACAGTACTTTTTTTCTGGATGAAAGGTACTTGTCCTTTTCTGTATCCTTGACATCGTGTATGCGAAATTTCATGATGATCAGTTGAGTAATTAAGGTGTGAAATCGTAGTAAACAAAACTCACATTCGCATTTCTCAAATAAATTAGGTAATATATTTTTTACAAATGGCTTGCTACATGCTTTGGTAAACACTGTAAGTGCAGTAACCAGTTGAACATAAAGAAATAAATGATCTACTACCTTTTGTTAGTGACCTCGTACATGTGGAATCCAGAAGTCGGTAGCTCTAAAATCTATATTTCTATTCCATAACTAGATTTCTAGGCGGCGTACCAAGATGTAACATGCAACAGATTTTAAGTAAGACCATCAGCAATACAATTGTGATAACTACATTCAATTTCATGCAGTATTTTTGCGTAATGTGCGTACAAACATACAGTCAGACAAACATACAAAAATTAGAAAATAATTGTTTTGGCTTCTATAGGTACCTTTTATAAAGAATCCTCACATTATTTTTCTTAAATATCTCCTACGTACAGAGATTGTCAAGTTACAATTGTATTATTTGTATAGATTTATTTATTTACTAGCTTTTCCCGCGGCTTCGTTTGCGTAAATGTAGGTTAATTTGACACCCTAATCACCTAGTAGTATGAAAAATACTTTATAACCTTTTCTCATATCTACCAAATATACATAAAAATTTCATAAAAATCGGTTAAGCCGTTTCGGAGGAGTGCGACAACAAACACCGTGACCCGAGATTTATATAAATATATATATATATAAATTTAATTATAACGACTGTACAACAATTACAATAATTAAAGATAAGAATGCATTAAACACAGATACAAAAATTAAAACAAAGATATAAAACAAATAAATAATTATATGGTTAATCACTAAGACAAACACAATCATCCCGTCTTCTCACTAAATCGCTGTCACTCTTGTTAAGAGTGTATGGATGGCCGAACATATTGTTATATGTTCGGCCATCCATCCGCAAACGAGTCAATTAAAGTCCTCCCCGTGACCATGGCTGCTGAAAAGCAACCGAAACGTCGGGGAAAGTGTAAAATTAAATTAAATCTAAATAGTTTTAATAACAATATATTAGCTTAAAAATTACTAAAGTTTAATAGTAATAGTAGTGTAACAAATTTTCAAAATTATGTAATATAGTGTCAAATATACAACGCGATAAAATCCGTATATAGTAGTTTAATTTCAATCAATAGATACCAATAATATTTGACTATATGTAAAACACGTGGCGGCAATAACAAACGCACACAGAGTAAATATAAAATTCAAAACACTTTATATAATAATACACACATTGTATAATAATATTAGCCCTGTATCAAACTGTCCCACTGCTGGGCACGGGCCTATTCTCAGTGTAAGAAGGGTAAGGCCATAGCCCACTACACTGGCCCAGTGCGGGTTGGCAGGCTTCACATATCTTAGAGAATTATGGAGAACTCTGAGACATACAGGTTTCCTCACGATGTTTTATCCTTCACTGTTACAGCGAGCGACAATTACCTAACAATTTAATGCGCACGTAACTTCGAAAAGTCAGAGATGCGCGCTTTGGAATCGAACTCGAGACCTCTGCGTGGCAGTCCAACGGTCTCCCACTAGGCTATCGCTGCTGGAAAATGTATGAAAACACACAATATAGAATATCAAAATAACAAGAAAACATATAACTACTAATCCAAGGCATTACAGTATTATTTCTTCAAGCACATTCGTTTTAACACCCTCACCCAATAGCTGCGAAGTATATCATAAAATCAAATGACATACTTTTTTAAACGTAATGGCGTCTTCCTGAAAAGTAATACCGAGCACTCATCACATTCCAGTACGTGTACATACGCATTTATTTGATGAAATGCAATAAATATTTTCCGTATGCAGTTAAACCTTTCCAGTATCGTATTGGAATCTGTCATTTCCTTCTACTTTAATCGTTTCGAAGTTATTTTCTTTATGACATAATACTTGAAGGATTTAAAATTTGATGATTACAACTAATGTAGACAATAATCCTAGCTGATATTATAAAGCCGAATGTTGGTTTATTTATTTGTTACGCCTTTACGCCTTAACTACTCAACCGATAGTCAGGGGTGCAAAAAAGAACATAGGGTACCATCCAGAAATAGTACTATTCTTGAGCGAAGACGTGGGCAAAAGTTAGTTAATTATAAAAAGAATGAATGTTGGTGAAGAGTTGCCATATCTAGATCTCGTTCTATTACTCGAGGGCTTGGGGCGGCATGAATCAATAACTGCAATACTAATAAGGAGTACATATTAAGAAGTGTATTACAGCCACATTATCCTAGATATAAGGGCCTCATAGAGGTTACTTATTAACACATAATAGGCACAATGCCAAAGAAATATTGTTTTATAAAGACGGGCGCGTTGTTATTGATATGAGTCTGCTATAGGAAGATACACTCTAAGCTATATTAATAACCTATCTTTTGAATGTTAATGCTACATGAGATAATAATTGGATATAACTACCATGGAGCTCCTTTTAAACTATCTAACTATTTGACAAACAACCGAGAGGAATTCATATAACGTTTTTCACCCGTTTTGAGCTCGTAAAACGCCTGATCAACATTGCCACCTTTCCATTCCAATCCGCTTTGCCATTTAACTTGTCTCTGCTGCGAGTCTTCGACGATGATGACGAACGATGCTGGCTATGATACTATGGCGTAGTGATTTAACTGATTGCCTTGCCAGTACGCTGGGTGAGATCGAAAATTTCAATAAAAAAAGATCAGAAATTTTTAACTTCGGACACAATGAAAACCTGGATGAACCTGGAATATTTTTGTCCATTGTTTGTAAAGCCAAAAAAAAATAACATATTTATTACCCCAAAGCGGGTTTGTATAAATACGGCAATACGCATTCACAAAAACGAAAAAACAGCCACAATAAACATCTCGCGCCATATCTCAAAAATAAACAAAGCATAGATATAACAAATTTAATTTCCGGAAAAATATCAAAAGGCGATTCAAATATGAAGAGCATCTTTCATATATAGAGTAACACTTGAAGAAATTGGATTTTTCATATTCATTTATAAACGAATCTCGCTACTTCAATATCGATATGAATTCCTAGTTGCAATATTTCAAAATATTGTTTGTGCTTTCAGCGAAATACAAATATTTGGTGTATTTACCTTTACATGAAAGTCTAGCATGAAATCGTGAAATAAATGTATTCTAAACGACATTCAAGCAAAGGAATAGAATGTTCCATCTAGCCAGCGCCATTGATGCGATAACTACTGTATCTTAAAAACGTGTATATCAATTTCTATAAAGTAGTTTAATTTTGAAGTTTAACATTCTCGTTACCATAAGACATTATTAGACAGCACGTAAGGTGTAATAATTTCAGTGGTCGCCTCGCCACTGTTATGGCAAGAACGTTATGGATTTGATACTCACGCGAGACAAAATTTTGTGTGATCCACAAATAGTTGTTTTAAGTCTGGGTGTTCTTTGTGTCCGTTTCTTGACTGTTTATAAAGTGCCTCGCTACACAAGGCTAATACCTAGCGTTACCCTTTCTTCTAAATAAAAAAATAAAATCTATAATCATATTCAAGGGGCCGCTCAAGTGTTAGCTAAGCTGATTTTTTGTAATTATAAACTTCCTGTTTCCTTCGTCGTAAGCAGTGCTCTAACTTGTAGTAAATAGTGCTGATCTAATCACCATTCAGACCACCGCCCACATTTTTTTTATACACTTATGGTGGCAAACAAACATACGGCCCACCTGATGGTAAGCGGTCACCGTAGCCTATAGACACCTGCAACTGCATCACTTGCGCGTTGCCGACCCTTTTTAAAAGGAAGAAGAGAAAAAGGAAGTGGGAAGGAGAAGGAGCTGGAAGGGGAAAAGAGGTTATTGGACCTCCGGCACTCTCATTCACCGAACGAAACACAGCAGTAGAAATACTGCTATTTCACGTCGATATTCTGTGACACACATCCCCCAAGTCATCAAAATTAAGAAATCAAAAAATTCCATATCGTAGTGCTTACATAATAATTGAATAGCCCCTAACATGTTATATTATTACTAGTATCAAATTAAAAGAGACAGCTGGATAAAACAAAAAGAACTTTCTCACAAGATCACAGTTATTCAAAAAATGTTTACCTTGCAGGTGTACAGAGCAGTGAGCTGCTACTACATAGTGGAGTCCAGGACAGTATACCCGAACTTCTGGCGGGTCATCAACCTCATCCACATACTACTCATCCTGGCGCACTGGTTCGGCTGCTTCTACTTCTTGCTGTCCGAAGCTGAAGGCTTCCAGGTCAGTTCTACAAGGTTTTTTCCTTGACAGAGTTTTATATGGCTGATAAGGTTAAAGATTATATTGAATGTAAGGTAAGGCAGCTACTAGTTGGTAAATGAACAAGAACCGCTTATTTGATGATAGCGGTTTATGGTCCTGACTGATGAAGATATTTTATTAAGTAATAGTAATAATATAAAAACTGAGCTTTACACTTTAACGAATTTTAGGTGCAATTTTATACTACCTATTATCATTCAAAGCAACCGTGATCCAAACTTCATAGTCGAGAATCGTTCTTACCAGTATTAGGGATATACAAAGAGAAATTTTCCGGTTTTATAAAATAACGAAGGTCTAATCGTCATGGGCTCTTGCTCTATAACCACTTTGTTAGTAAAAATATATAAATCTGGCAATAAATTTCACAGCTGATTTCTTAATAGGTTGATTTAAAATACACAGGAAATCTTAAATTTCTTATTATTGCCGAAGAGGCAGGCAGACGTGTTTATTAATACATATGTATTTCGCCGACCACGTATTTTAATCCAACGTAGTTGGGGATGATCAATTGGGAGTGATCTTATTGCTGCGTACCAGATAGGTATATTACCAGACTCAATACTGCTACTCAATATTTCTTAGAAAAAAGCGATTTATCCGACTCTGGAATTGAACCTAGGACATGATTACGATCACACGCAAACATAACCACAATCCTTTACCACTAAGAACGAGGCAATCTATTAATATAAATATTAACTGGAGAAACAGCAACGTTACCATATTAATCAATTAGCTATCGGTTTCGATACAAAACGTTTATAGTTCGAAATTAAATCAACTTTTAGTAGAAGTTATATTGAACTTAACTCTGTAGCTCTCGTATAGAGAAACTTGTTACCTCAACTGCGATACTACGGAACAGATTCTCCGCAAATTGAAATTGCCTAGTTAGCATTTTAACTCTTACCTAATACTGCGTTGCTCTCCTCAAATTTTGCTGTATCAGCAAAACGTAAAACTTAATCTCAATTTATGTATTAACCGTGGTTCTTTGCAATAGATTTTGCTTGCACCTAATCAAATTTGTCATATTTTCGACAGACCAAAGAAAATAAATAAAACATTTCAAATTCTTATTCACCTATCACTTAACCTGTTGCTCCTCATAAGCTAAATCAAAAAAAAATTCGCTAAAACTCAAAATACACTTTAATAAATCTAGTTTCATCGTATTTCTTGAAATATTGTGACGTATAATAGCTGTACTTGCATTTTCTAAAAGTTTAGAAAATATAGTATTGGCAATACCTTAATCTGTTTATAATATGATAAATAGATAGATAAGTCAATATTAAATAGTTTTAGAAATGTTGGTGTAACTTTTTGCATAGCCTTCCTACAATATATGTAGAATCATATGCCATCCGTGTTTACAGATGCTATTAAAATAAAAACCATTATCTACATCTAGAAATTAATGTACGTATATACATATATAATCAAAGCCCGGCTGCATAGTTTTCGGTACCTAAACCCTTTTAAAAAAACTAACCTAACGAATGTTTTAAATGCGAATGTAAGTTTGTTTGTTTATTTGTTACGCTTTCACATCTGAACTACTCGACCGATCACCATGAAATTACACAGATACGTTATCAGGTTACAGAAAAGTACATAAAGTAACATTTATCCAGAAAAAATGGACAGTTGCCGAGGTATAGAAGTTTATTGATAAAATCGACATTAACGCGAGCGAGGCCGCGGGCAAAATCTAGCATATGAATAAAATACTAGCGGCCACCTAGTGGTCAAAATTCGACAGTGATTGATTTAAAGTTTGATTGTTATTAATGTTCTATTGTCTATAACTTTACTTTACATAATATTTTTTTTTATCACATTTCATTTAGATTCCGCCAAGACTATACAAGTTAAATTTACCTATATTTTTTAAACAAATTATTATTTACTTGACTATACTCTTTCATTGACGATATTCCTAAGCTTGCTACTTTGTTTTATTTTTTTCTTTATTACATATAAATAAGGTATAGGTAACCATAGTTACAAAAAATTGTACGACGTCAGACGAACAACGCCGAAATACTACGAACGCGATTCGACTGCGTGTGTCAAATGCATGGTTGTGTGCGTGTAGTGTTTATTCATTAATTTAATGTATTTCTAATGCATAATTTATAAAAAAATTACGATTCGCCACTCCTTCTCCATGAACACTTTAACTGTGCCAAATTTCATACTCCTCCGTCCGCGCAATTTTTGTAAAAAGGGATACAAAGTTTTTGCTTCACGTATTAATATATAGATTAAAGACTATACCCTAGCCAAAAAACATTTAAGTAAATAGCGTTCACATTCACATTGACATTCAAATATCTTTACATATTAATGAAACCGTGTGCGCTAGTATCGCTTTGGACCTCATTTCACCTAGATTTCGCTCACTCATATTTCTCTGATTGAATTTGTGAAAGCCCAAGGTACGGCCATCTTGTATTCACAACACTAATCCATTTGCTTCGTATGAATATTAAATATATTCTGAGGTTTCATGAAAGTATTTGTTATTTTCCCTGAGAACACTTTCCACGTGCAGTATGGAATTAGAGAAGTTTCTTGTTACTCTATTTTTTGACACTTTTACAAGAAGTTTAAATACATTCTCGTCATATTTAAACGACTATACTACTTATTTAAAAATAACTAAGTTAAAATACATACCCTAAACATATATAGTATTTTTTATATTGATGGGTAGCATTTCATATCAATCCGCGTGTCTTGTATTTTACACAAAATCAATGCAATGATTATATTATTTGACACTGGCTGTTGTGTTATAATAACAAGGAGACATCGTTTCGCGCATGCGCTTCTTTATTCTAATTTACTATCTGGAAACATTAATTGGAAATATAGTTATTAAATAAAGTTGCCTTTTGGCGAAAATTAGTATCAATACATTTATTTATTTATTAATGCTACCGGCTAATAAATCTGACTAAATATAATAATGATGATATAAAATAGTAACAACAATGAAAAGAAACAAGACATAACCGTACATCTTATCTTATCTGGGGCCAGTCAGTGCAGACCGGCGACACTTCGACCCAGTGAGATCTTTTGTGTCGACACTCTCCCAATAACGACTGCCATAGATGTTCATAGCAGCCGGGACCGACGCCTTAACGTGCTCTCCGAGGCACGGAGCATGCGATAATTGTCAATCAATACGCACATAATTTTGAAAAGTCATATAACTTCCGAAAGTCAGAGGTGCGCGACGTGGTTCGAACCCGAGACCCTCTGCATTGCAGTCTGTTGGTCTCCCCACTGAGCTATCGCTGCTCTAAACCGTACATACATCTTTCTTGTAAAACTTCAAACGTGCTAACAATATATTATACATATTATTATGTATTTCTTAAAACAATACGATAAATAAGAATTTTAAACTACAACACCCAGACTGGGAATTAGCAAACATTGAATTAACGGGCACAAAGAACAACTAGACTCGGTATTTATGGATCACTAAAAAATATTTCCCATGTGGGGAACCCACAACAATCGGTGCAATAGCGAGATGTACACTTAAACCATTGTGACAACTGTGCATTCGAATACACGTATGTCAGTAAATTATTGACGAGAGGGTCGAAAAGGTCCAGTGATGTCAATAAGATTAAAAACATCATAATCGTTCTGTATTGGAAATTTAAGTAAGCAAAAGTGTTATTGGATTCTTGTTTGTGAGATTTCTGTACCCTCTGTTATGTTTTCGTTCCAAGGTCGTGTCGATCAACTTGACCTTGCAGCGAACAAATAACAGAATCTAGATGTCCCTACCTCTGCTTGATCAATATATTCACGCCCGTCTTTCGTTTGAGGAGTAGGCAGAGGAGTTTCAAACAGGCAGAGGATTTATCATTTCGCTTCCTGTTTTAGAGTTTACGTTATAAGATGATACGATATAGAGCCTATTGCTGTCCAAAAGGGCAGTTACTTTATTTTCACCCCATTTAAAAACCCAACATTTTAAATTTTGATTTAACGTTTTAGCAGGTGAGCTTATTTCTATATACTGAGCGAATTGCCGGATTTCTTGGCTCTACTGAGAAGTGCGAAACAGATACCTCAATAATAAGACTTTTCCGGAAACGGCAATCGATTTCGCATACTGGTGATCGGTCGCATACTGCGAAATCTTATACTTCAAGACTAACGACGTAGTTTACCCATATCTACTAATATAGTAAAAAAATTACGCTTTCACGGATTAACTTGAATTTGAAATAGACATATTTAACCCTAAATAAGGAAATACTACATGCTACTTTTTAAAGAAACATAGACGAAGTCAGGAATATCATTCTTGAAGCAGGAAGCGATAGCCTGGTAGGAGAAGGTGTCAAGTTCAGTCCTAAGGCGCGCAGCTTTAGCCTTTCGACGTCAGGTGCATACTAATTAGTTAATTTTCGGTGGATTATATATACGACTGCTATTATTGTCTATGATAACTATATTAAGTCAAGAATAATAGTCAGTATAACATTCTATAAATATATATATTTAATATCGAAATACATTACTAAGTTTTACATGTTATCTCTATATAACAGTAGATTGTCTAAGCTGACAAGAACACAGACATTTCCTTTCCTATATTACTCCTTACATTTGAATAAAACGATCTCTTAGATGTAGATAAAGCACCTCAAAGAAAAAGCAATTTAAATCGGTGAAAACTATATTGCGTTTTTCTGTAGTTTGAGTACTAGTGATATTTTGTTATATTTCAGAATACAGCTGTTTTGTGACGGGTAAATTTACATAAATATCAAATACTAAAGTATTCTATGTTTATGTAAATTAATAATATACATTGTAAGGACAATAATGCATTGTCATATTCTACAACATCGTTTTATTAATAAATCGTCTCACTTTTACGCCTGTGTTATGTGTATGTGTCTTATTTACTCTTTAAAATTAAAACATTCTTTAGGGATTTTATACCGGTTCATTTAAATTATCATAATTTTCGAACTATTTACAAACTGCTCGGTTTTAGAGTATTATATAAAATCTGTAAACAATTTCATTTATTTATTTCACTTCATTTAATGGATTTATATTTCCTGCAATGTATTTGTATTATCAACTGAAACATCGGCGAAAATAAAGTCGTTTTTAAATAATTGCAAGGTAGTGACTTTAAAATAGACCACGATAAAATATATAGTAGTTTAATTTCAATTAATTTGCGTAAATGTAAGACATATACTATATATTAGATAACCTGGCATTTTCTACTAGGCCCTCCTTATTCTTATTTTACTAATGCGAAGTTATTTTAGTTAGCTAATTGAAAAATCTTTTACACAGCAATGAACCAACAGATAAGCAATCTTTTTTGCGTAGATATAGTCCATCGTATATTTCCTTTCTTATCTTTTCAAAGTTTACTTACGATAGGCCGCTAACGACAGCCAACATATGCTACGAAACAACAAAAAACCAAAATACACACAGATCAAAAAGTCAAAGATTGACATTGCACAAATAGTGTGTTCGATTTCCTCTTTAGATCGCTAACAGCTAGCTGGCTCGTTGACGAGGGTAGGTGAGTCTCCCAACGGCGCACCAACCCGGATCTCATATCACGGCTAACCGTGTTAATCGAAATGTCGGCATTGAAGCCTCCAGTTTGAATCATAAACTCCCACATGTCTTTCAGTTAAAGGTCAATTATTAATTAGGTTATAGGTAAGATTGATTAATGCTATTTATAATTACGCCCGTCGCCAGTAATGTTTGCAGTAATAGAGTATTTTGGTGATGTATCAGATGTCGTTCGCTTATATACATAGGCTATGATGGACTATGCATATCTACATAATATATACATAAAAATAACATAGTTTATATCCACAAAGAGATACGCAAAGATGTGTTACACCAACATTTCGCCAGTTGTCGTTTTTAGGTCGCACGTAATAAAGGACAAGCTTATAGACGTCTACTGGCCACAGTCCTCGACCTCGTACTATAACTAAGAATTATTTGATTAAAAAGTGCCATCGAACCGAGGGCTCATGTACAGCAGTCGCATTCACTATCCATGCAACAGTGGCATTATAATAAACTATGAATCAATAGTCATGATTATTAAACAGGTTAAAAACAAATACTCTTACCAGGTACACTAAGAAGCTGCAAGCAACGTCTGAAAATTTTTACGTACTAACTTTCTCTAACAATTCGCTATCAATCATTAATTCTATAATATTCCAACATCAACGCTTCAAACCCGTTAAACAGAACAAAACATATTAAAATTATGATTTGATTTTTAAAACATCTCCCGCACTAGTTATAATTCCTGTCTCGCGGGGTTTTCAAACAATCAAACAACGGACACAGCGCAGACCTAGACTTGAAACAACTATTCGTGAAATTCTCAATTTTGTCTCGTGTGGGGAGCGAACCCATAACACTCTGCGCAGAGGCCACCACTTAATCCACTGCGCCATCCGTGAAGTCAATAAACTTTACGTTAGAGTTTTAACTTTCACTTTACTAAATATCCATTCCGTCGACTGTGAGAATGCCCGAGCTTTATATCTAAAACTAACATATAAAATGGCACGCAAAAATTATTTTCGCTGCATCTAATTATAAAACTACACTTGTTTACATGTGTTACAGTGAATAAGTGTCGTTTTGTGATGTGTATATGTTTTTTTTTAATGTTCTATCACATACACACATCACCATCTAGCCCAAACTAAGCAAAGCTCGTACTATGGGTACTAAACAATGAAAAAATATACATACATATATACTTTTTTTTGTAAATACATACATATAATACATAGAATCACCCAGACCAAGATAAGCATCCATGTCCATGCACACAAAATGTTTGACTTGTGCGGGAATCGAAGCCGCGACCTCAGGCGTGGCAGTCAGTTACACTAATCACTACGCCATCGAGGTCGCCAATGTTGTAAGACTTGTAGGAAAGGAGATACAAAGGTTACAAATGTAAAAGGGATAGCTATCTTATAACTGTAGCACTATATGGTTCTAAATGTGTCCATATATTATGTGATTCATAACTGCACTTGTATGGATATGTAAAAGTAGTGCATTAAGGTCATAGGTCATACACATATCCAAACATAAAATAACGATAAACAAAAAATAACGATGAAAAGGGATAAACTCATTGAAGAAGTGAGAAAATTTCCATATTAATATGATTTAAGTGAGCGCGGCATAAGCGCGGCGTCGCCTAGCCGTAGCCGAGTCGACGTACCGGAGCTGCTCATACGCTTTGGTTACGTTAGGTTGACGCCTGTTTGACGGCGAGGCAAAAGGCGATACGGTGACGATCCGTTTCCGAGTTGATTATATGTGTGCTATGACCTTTAGGTGTTTTATACAGAAAGAGCTTACGTAAAAGTTATCATTCAAACAATTGTTCTTTCAATGTTCTGCAACGGATTTTGTTGAATCGATTTTCTTTTGAGACCATTAGAAAATTTACAGAACTAACTGACTTCACGGATGGCGGAATGGCGTAGTCGCATTACCACTGCCACTGTGCCGAATGTTGCAGGTTCGATAGCCACACGGAACAAAACAAATCTGGTCTACAATCGGTTGTACCGAGGCCGGGTGTTCTTTGCGTCCGTTGTTTGAATTTTTGTAAAGTTTACTCTACAGGAAATACGGCAGTGGGAATCCAGTCTTTACAAAATTATCACTTATGGAGACTTGGAGCAAAGTAAATCAATTATGCATTTATAGACCTTGTTCTATAATATATTAAGAAATAAGGCAGTATAGATAGATATTTACCGTCTAATAATAACGCTTGATTTAATAATATGGTATAACATTTACAATATCTATACATTATTTATTTTAAAACTAATTAATCTAATATATATTTCCAAACGTATTAAAAGAGATTACATAATTATAAAAACACTAATAATTATAATACTGGTATTCAGGGCAGACGCCGTTTTTCCTCCATAGTTACCAATATACTGGTCCATCAAACACCCATACTCATAGCCCATATATATCTTAGAATTCATACGTAGCAATAGTCCTACGCCTGCTGCGGCTAGTGCCGTGCTCCATGTCACCTTTGATTAAAAGTCTCGAAGGGCCACTCCACGTTGGACCTATGTCTTCGTGTAAGCCTCGTAAAGGGCCAGGTATTTTCCTAATATTAATGTTAGAAAATACCTATGATAAGAGAAAGATAATAATACTAAATGGATAATTACAAAAATGGTTTAGGCGTCGATTAATTCGTCAGCATTGCCACGTTGAATGGTAATGCAAATTTTTTGGGCCAAGAACCGACCAATGTCTTATTATCGTATATGTACATATGTAATTGATTGAGCGTAACGGAAATATCTGAAGTCTATGCGAGAGATCCTCTTTAAAAAAAATATCTTTAAAAAAGTCCCAATTCAGTTTATTTTCATACTAGCTTTTGCCCGCGGATTTGGTCGCGTAAAAGTAGGTTAGGGTATGTAATGTTAGTAACAGTATATTTTAAATAAAATACAGCCGATGTTACTCAGTGATAATATAGCTTAGTAATGGTAAAATAATTTATAAAATCGGGTGCGCGCGATCGCTCTCGAGCGCCAATCAGAACGTGCTCTGATAATATGCTATCCGCAACTGCACTCTTCAACTCGAGTCTGCCTCATATGACATTGACGCAACAGCCTCTCGGCGTAATATAGCTTTCTAATCTAATGATAAAATAATTTTTAAAATCGGTTTGGTGGTTTTTTTTTGTTAAATCCTAACAAACAAAAGCTTCTTTATAATATTAGTATGGTATATATAATTGCAGCCATATTTCTTTATCCACACTATTATTACACATTACACGAAAGTACATACAGCCAGAACATAAACAAAGCTCATGAAACAATCCGGAACGTCTTAAATGTAGTGGCGGCAGACGGAACTCGTTACGTCACTGTTGTGAAGAACGCAAGTAACACTTAGTTAACGCTCTACCGCAGTGTTATTGCATTTTACGTTCTTTAAAATGTTGCGCACATTACGGCGTACGTCTAGAATGTGTATGTAGGACACGTGAGTTTATAGGCAGCAATAAATTGTTATATTTTACAGTTAGCATTATCGTGTCTGTTTTGCAAAACATGAGCATAGATCTATGCATCTTAAGTAATATTATTATCAATGCGAATGTGAGTTTGTTTGTTTGTTACGCTTTCACGCCTTAATTACTTGACCAATAATCATGACTTTTTGCACAAACATTGTCAAGGGTACGTAAAAGGAGATAGGGTACCTTTTACCCAGAACAAAAAAAAAGGTGCCTGATATACATTTGTTGACAAAATCTAGTATTTGCGAGAGAATCTGCGAGCAAAATCCAGTTTGTAAATAAAGCGATAATTTTCTTCGATAAATTTCTTTGATAAAGTATTTACGTAGTAATAAGGTTAAATAAATATATATTTATCATCTAATAACAGTATATACATACACTGATTCACGCCTGAATGAGCCAAAGAAGTAGTATGTAGTGTGTTACACCTAATAAGATAGCAAGTGATAAGAGACAAATATTAGCATCGATAGCCAAGTGGGAGGCAGTTCACACAGAGGCCTGCACTCCGATCCCAAGGCGTGTCTGACTTTTCGATGTCATATGCGTATTAAATAGCAAATTATCGCTTCGTTAAACAGTGAAGTAAAACATTGTGAGGATACCAGCATGTCTGAAAGTTCTACGTAATATTCTTGAAGACATGTAAAGTTGGCCAACCCGACTATGACCTAACCCTTCTCACACTGAGAAAAGGCCCGTGCCAAACAGTGGGATAGTTGAATACAAGATCGGTATTATAAGAGACAAACCGTCTAGCGGGCACATTATCAGACTTCGTGGACACATTAAGAATGTTCTACTGGATATATTATAAGCACTAACTCATTGCGACGATACCATAGAGACCAGAGAGTACAGTTATAATGTTCTGTGATTGTGATTGATATAACATAATAGTAATGAATATTAACTTATTGAGTCGCAGCGGCACATCGGCGGTCAGACACAATAAGTTTTAAATTATGACTAGCATTCCAACAATTGACAGTTTTACTGTGTTTAAGTTATGCAGGATTTTAAAGGTGTGTTGACTAAAAATAGAAATAGCGAAGAAGTAGGGTATTCATACAGCAATTGTTTTGACCGCTGTGGGAACAACACCATACCATAATAATATCAGACCATTTTATAAACTGTCTTACTACTGGACACTGCCCTCTTCTAACTAAAAGCGCTAGCCTGTAATAAGCCACGTCTGGCCAGGGCATGTTGGGAGACTTCATAGATCCTACTCAAAAAAACATTGTACAAAACGCAAAAATACAGGTCTCCTTTCGATATCTGGCTTCACGGTCATAGCAAGTAATTATTAACATTCAATGTGTACCTTTAAAAAGTCAGAGGTGTGCTGTAGCCTCGATGTATAAACATTTACGTAGCAGTACAACAGGAAACAGAGAATGGGTCCCACTTTAGAGAAAAAGAGATTAAATAATGATGAATATGAAGAGATGAGAGAGGTGCCAGGCCCTCTCATTAATTTCCAATCATCCCATCTTTACTTGTAATCCTCTTTCGATGTGAACCTTGGCCTTTAGCTGAGCAATATGTACAATGTTTTCACTATCAGGTAAATTTCCTACAAGAGGGTAGTTCTTCATCAGGCAAGCCGGCTTATTCGTACTGCTATTAAATAATTGGTAACAAAGAGCTTTCCAATCAACTCAAACTCTTGTAAAAATTGCTTCTAATTACCGACAACCAGTGTTTAAAATTGCTTACAAGTTCACCGCTTATGTCAACCCCTGACAATACCTATTCCACACTTATACGATTCAATTTACATTTAAACGGTGTCTTGCAGAGGGTGTTTATTTTATAGTCTATAGTGCTTTTGCGAGTCATTACTTTTTTATTGTTAGGTCTCATTGAAACGAGATTTATTGTGCGGTCTTAAAGTTGTCTCTGTGACCTGTGATGTCATTTTGAGAGCTTTGAAATATGAGAAGGCAATTGATATTTTAATTGTTACATTTTATGTGAAAATCACGGTGGCGGTAATGAATGCGACTGCTGTGCATGAAGGCTCGGGTCTAATCACTGTTCTAAAGAAGTGTTACTAGGGTTTTCTTTTAAAAAATTTAATGCTATGAGTTTACGCTTATATTTTCTTTTTCATTAGAATTCAAAGTAATAATGAGTATAACTGGCGATATCTCAACGTACCCACCAGCTATGCTATCTTTATGATACAATATCCACACATCTGCCTGCCTGATGTGAAATGTTATATTTATAATATACCATGTTCACTCTATGTACGTGCTAGATATAAGTGGATGACTGGTCTTGTGACAATAGTTTGAGTAATTGATCGAAGTCGATCGTCAGGTCCCGGTTTCTTTACCAAAGTCGAGCAACGTGTTGTTTTCTATGAAGTAATTATCTTTGGCAGCATGTTACTGTCCCGCTACAGAAGGTCGTAGCCGAACAACCTTAAGTTGTGTAATGAGAGAGGAGTAAACTTTCAAAGTTCCTTAAAAATAATCATATGGTCTCTTTATGTGCGATCTAAGTACGGTAAGGTACACATATATGATTTAAATTATTGGTCAGTAGCCCTATTTATCTACGATCGGCAAAGCATTAGTATCTCAACTGATATTACACATCCCCATAGGCTACAGTAACAGCTTACCATAAAGCAAGCCGTATGATAGATTGCTACATTAGTCGTCTGTACAAAAACGTCTAAAAGGCTAAAAACGTTGGTACGTTTTGTGGTCAAAGGCGTTGGACAACTTTTAATATGACGATAAACACACAAAGATGACATATTACTAAAAGCATTTCAATCCTAACACACACAGCCACAGCAAATGAAACTTGGATCCACAAGCTTAATTTGTTTCTGTGCTCTGTGCAAGCAACAAATGCGCTCACATTTTAACAGTACCAACTAGAATTGCTACACAATTAAGCTTCCAAAACTTGGACAATAAATTGTCGAGAGCAGTCCGAGGCCCATTCACAATAGTGTCTTAAGTTATACGGTCAAGAAAGAGCGGACTTTATTGCGGTTTCTATAATGACGACGCACAATAGACCCCAGCCAAGCTGATTTGCAAACCTTTAAAAGGTTTTATCCTCCTTCAATTTCCGTATTAAGCTGTACTGTGTGGTTGAGACAAGAGGAGACTTTATGTCGAAGAATTTTACGCTGAACTATATTAATGGTGTAGGATTTAATGATACGTTTACGTTAGAGTTGGATTTTGCCGATTTTTTTTCTGATAGAGTGTTGGCTTGATTCAATGTAGTTACGTCGCTCAGTGTGTAAGATTTAATCCAGACACATAAAATATGTGTGATTAAGAAAATATTTTTGTGTAGAGTTTGAATGTTCTTTGTGTCCGTAGTTTCTATATTAATAGATTATTTGCAAGTCCAGTAAAGTCAAGATCCAAGTCAAAAAATGATCTATATTTTTCTGAGATTCAAGTATTAATCGTAGCGTTTTAAAAACGAATAGAGACACTATTCGATAATTATATTAAAGATCTTTTATTTAAATAAAACTACCACAAATTTGACTAGAATTTAAATATTGCAATAGTACAGAACTATATATCGAGTCTGCTTCGTTGCTCTAATTATTTCGGAAGATTATTTAAAACAAATTATACATCATCCAGGTATGTACATATATTTTAATTGAATTTTATCCATTTCCTTCTAATCAAAGTAAAGTACAAAAAGATCACAGTCTCGCATATGGCTACCGTATTACACAAAAATCTAATCAATCGAATCCTTTTGAACCGACTTCAGGCATGACGGTATTACACACGGCTACACATCAAGTTAGGCACCCTATATACGCATAACTACGCTACATACAAAATAGAGAATTGTTGCAAAGGGACGGTGCATAGTGGTGTCGATGTAATGGTAAGGATAGAGCGTCGCGTCCCGTTTAGCGTGAATGAGACAAAATAACAAAAATATAACGCACTCTCTCGCACGACTCGCAGCGTTCAACTTCTAATAGTGCAAGTGTGTACATGTTTAGGGCGAATGTTAATTTTTTTACAATGTTCACCAATTTATCCGATATTTCTACGCTGTGCTGCGTGAGAATTCATAAACATCGGCAATACTGAACTATAAGTATAAACAGCCTTTTTTACTTTGGTTTAAACAGCCTAACTAATATAATAAAAGCGAATGTGAGTTTGTTTGTTTGTTACGATTTCACGCCTTAACTACTCGACCGATCATCATGAAATTCTGCAAACACGTTGATAGGGGTACAAATAAAGGACATAATATCGTACTTTTTATGTAGAAAAATTAGCCACTGTTCTCGAGGGATAGCTCGTTTTAAGATAAATAATAACTCGACAGTTAATACTATAATACTTTTGACCCATTATAATATTTATGATCTTAGATATTAGCTAACAGTGCTGATTATTTATTTTTCTACTAAAGACAACTAGGAATAATTCCTGTACCACGGGTGATTTTACAAACATTTAGGCTTACCCCACATTACGACGATACGACGTGAACGCGCACGCCCAATGTGGGGTAAGCCTTAAACAACGGACTCAAAGAACATCCAGACTCCGACAGCCATTTGTGGATCATACAATTAATGTTTAACCCGTGTGGGATTCGAACCTACAACACTCGGTGTAGCGGCAGGGGTGAGGATATGTGCAGTCAAAACAAAAATTTGAGTCTACGACATTCCATTCGATATACTAAAAAGGATATAAAGACTACGTTTTATCTAGAACAAAAGTACTATTCCCAAACAAAGCCGCGAGTAAAATTATATATAATATAGTATAAAAACTAAATGTAACTAACATATGTATTATCTATCCACAGGGCGACTGGGTATACCCACATCGGCCGGGAGACTACGCTACCCTCACCAGAAAGTACCTCGGCTCCCTCTACTGGTCGACTCTCACCCTGACGACCATTGGAGACCTTCCGACACCAGAGACAAATGCCGAGTAAGTACATAGTTTATTCTACTTTCATTCTAACTTTTTAATTAATGAATACTTGATACTTTCTCGAATGTTTTATGTGCCAAGGAGGGTTAGACATGTGCGCCGTTTTTAAATAATACAATGGAATGATAAGGCTTGTATCAAATACTGATATTAGCGTAATGTTTGTAGTGATTCTTCATATGGATGTTAGATTGATGTTATTATAAAATGCTGGACTGAAGATAGTAACTGGTGTAATCCTGAACGCCATCTGTCATAATGAAGAGATTAAAGCACGTTTAGACAGTACTTAAACGTTTGACGCAAGGTACATAAATTGATTCGTAATAAAAGAGATCAACATATTAAATTTAGACATCCGTTTTTTTTTCATAATGCTTTTATATGTATATTGCAATAGCTAATTAATTATCAAGCAACTTAATTGTTATTAGACACTCATAAACGGTTTACTACATGCTTATGTTATACACACTAATTTACTATGAATTGTAAATAAGTATTATAATAAAATGACACGTGGCTTCAGGTTAGATAAGGTCTTAAGAATATCTTCAAGTCCGCGTTTTATTATTAAAGGTCGTAAGGGTTTCATTTAAATACAGATCATATTTCAATAATTACAAAAATGTTAACTGCAGCATTTGTGCGAATCCAATTATATTAAATATTTATAATTATTAGCTATTTGTTACATATCATTGTTACTCCTGAATTATGGTAAATAAACCGAAATGCTATTTAAAGAATATAATAAGTTAATATAATAGTAATAACGTCAGGTCGTGGCAGTAAATTGACACAAAGATTGGCACTTTTTTTAAATGCTACCAACTTCTTTGCGTGTATTATGTTTCAAAACGATAAGAGAGCAATGTATACATTTTTAATTTTGTTCAGGCACCTCGCTCAGCTGATATTGATCGTTCAATAAACTAAACCTAAAACAAAACATTCTCGAAAGTTTTGTACAATTAGTTACAAATTGTTAGAAATTTGAAAACTTGAAATTATGTTAAATAAAAAAAAATGATTTGAAAATTGGTAATGATAGTATCGTTAGACAATGACAAAGACAATAAACAACTCAACATTAATTTATTTTTCTAAAAGACTAAGGTATCATGTTTATAAAAATAAAAAAGGATTGTTTCATGTCAGTCATATTTATTGTCAAGACATCCTTTTGAGATAACGATATCCTTTTGTATTTCCTGTTGGGGTGTTAGTTTATTTTGATAAAGATATGACGTCTGCGTAGCGTCATATTTTCCTTCCTTGTGATAAATGAATTATATATGATATAAACATAACTTTATATTTAAGTTAATAAGGTGTAAATAAGTTGAAAGGACCTTATTGAAAATTAATAAGTTAGTTTATTTTCGATATTATTTTAATGCAGTAACAGAACAGGCATAATGTAAAAATAATTACACAATATTTAAGTACAATATTGTATTTAATTTATTGAATGTAATAAAAAGAGACTAAGTTAGGTTTTTGTTACATAACAATAATATAGCTTAATACACTTACAATATATAAATACGTAAGTAGGTACTGCTTAATAATAAGTAACTAATTAGATTGTTAATAACTTGTCTTCAAAACTTGAATTCTTTAAAAAATATATTTATGAGCCTTTACAATCGAGAGATTAATCAATTAAATACTATTGAGGTAAACGAATCCATTAAATTAAATAATTATTAAACGAAATAATGTAATTAAAATAAAACAAACAACCCAAAACAGCAATTACTTACTCGCAAATTAAAACTTACCTAATTATTATGATAAAACGATGTTAATTTTACGTTTACAATGTTTCGGTTAATTACATACATAATTAATTATTTAAATGGCAGCCGAACGGGTTAACTTCAAAATAAATAGCATCACAGAAAGTCCTTAAAATGGTGTCATTAGGATCAGAATTCCAATTTGAGTCCCCCAAACATTAAGAATGGTCATTAAACCTTGGTATTTCGTGCTTAAGAAATCATCTAAACACTTGGCAAAGCCTTGGAACGCAGTCATTAAAATGTGAGTGAAGTAAGAACTATTTCAGTAATACTGGCATATTACAATTAAAAAGAAAATAATGGTAATATAAAGTCTTATTGATAGTGGGCAATAAGTTTACTTATTTGTTATTTCTATCTGCATCAGTAGCACAATGGCAGTAAATGCAACTGCCGTGGATGAGGTCAGCGGGTCTACCGTGAAAATATTTTTACGCAATGACGTGCCGAAACGAATTACGAACGAAATAATAAGCATATACCTACCATGAAAACACTTCGCATTTTTTAGGACGTACAAATGTCAAACGACGATATTCGTGACGAATGTCGGCGTGAATGATGTTTCATGGTAAGAATAAGCACGAACGAACGTACGCAATTGCGTATAACGCGTTTCACAGTAGACCCCCAGGTTGCATTCCGAGTTTGGGTAGAGTATTACTGGGAGTTTTATTCTACGAATATCACAGTAACAGCACAGAGTCACATATTGTAGGGTAAATAAAAAAACAATTGGATCACTCCCTTTTAGGTGGGACTTAACCTTTTGAGCGCCACGGTCTTGTATAGAAAACGAACGTTTCCGTGCCCTCCACGCCACATCTTTATTAGACAATATCTAATCGCAAATTTATTAAAAAAATACTTATAATAAATATTTATTTCAATAGAGGCCTTTGTTTATTTTAAAATCAGCAAAATTGAAGTAGCCATAAATTTTCAACTGTTATAGATTTATAGCTTGGCGCTGGAAGACATATCGCGTTCGGCATAGGTTAGCGCTCAAATGGTTAATCATGGCTAGAGAAATGTGGGTGTATTACTGCTCTGTCAATCCCTTCAATACTGGCATGAGACTTTATATATGTTTGAAAATATGTCTTATGTATAGGACACTAGACTTATTTTTAATAGAGGTCATAAATGCAAATATATTCCAATACCTCTTCATCAATACAACATAAAGCTTTACAAGGAACATTCGCCAAAAACAAATTCCTATCAGTTCTATTTTCAAAACTACGAAATGCTATAAATTGACACTGCCATAGATACCTTAACGTATTGAAACGTAATAATAGTAAAACTAAAGAATGGGCGCTAGCAGACCGTGTGTATGGCCTATAAAAATATCAATTCAGACTCACTATAAAACTGCTAAGAATAGAAAAGAATAACTAAACATTTAAGAACAAAATGCTTATACGTGTTCTCTTCTAATTTGAATTAAAAATACCTACATTACATATACTTTGTTTCTCTTTAAGTGAAATAACATCGAAAATCATTTTGTATTTTCTATTGGACTTTGCTGCAAATAATTCGTCTACGAATAAAATAACATATTTTAACATTCGTTTATCAAGGACTATATCAAGATTTATAAATATACCGCGTAATCTATTTATGTGAATATATATGATAAATTTACCACAAAATTATATTAACTTCACTCATTCTACAAAAAAAAGTAGTAAGAAGGTATAGTGTACCAAATTGTACTATGAATACCGTAAGATCATTATTTGTACGTGTACAATTATCGAGGGATAGGATAACATTACCTGAATGGTATTACCACTTGACATGGCAACACATAATTGAACGAGTCAAACCGTCCACTAAAATATGTAATTGAATTATATGTATATACCTAATATACAAAGTGGACAACCATCTGTGTAGGTATACAAACAAATTTAAATAAAAAAGCTATCTAAACATCGATAATGAGTATAATTAAGAGGAACAAATTACTTAATCTACATATGTAATTCTATAAAAACCAGAAATACTTTAAAAATCACATTAATTTAGAAGAAGATATTTTAGATATTAAGATAAAGTAGATTAGTCATGTCTTACAGGTAAGTCAAATATGTATTCTTATTTTCTTATTAGTAAACGCTATCATAAAAAGAATTACATTCTGAATCCAACTAGCCTTGCAGACCACCTTTATAGACTCTATTTTAATACGAAGTCAAAAAATATTTCTGCTAGTTTTTATTTAAGTTATAGTATTACCTTGAGATTCAATTATAATATTTTAACATTTTAGAACCAGTACCTAGAAGTTTCTATTTATCTTACGGACCGAAAAGGCGAATCCCTATGGATCGCCGGTCTATTTTATTAGTCCGAAAAATTTATCTATATAAAAAGCGGTCAGATAACAACTCCACAAGAAAACTCTGAAAGTAGTTATTTTTGTTTCGGCAACAGAATAGAACAGTTTCCTTAAAACGACACAAGTTGAACTGTTTTACGGATACACATGTTCTTACCACATAAAATACCATATATAACGATGTTAGAGATGCTCCTGCTAGAGATATTTTATAGTATATCATAGACATAACTTTCTGACTTATAATCATATATACGTCACTCATAAAAAAAATGTAGTAACATTGGCAAACGAATTACTTGAATGATTTACATGTTGGTAGCATTGAAATTAAACTGCTATATACGGATTTTATCGCGTTGTTTATTTGACACTTTATTACAAAATTTTGAAAATTGTTACACTACTACTACTATTATTTAATAGTAGTATATTTAATTTATTTCACGGGGAGACGGGGAGACATGGTCTCCCCGTGACCATGGCTGCTGAAAAGCAACCGAAACGTCGGGGAAAGTGCAAAATTTTGTAATAAAGTGTCAAATAAACAACGCGATAAAATCCGTATATAGCAGTTTAATTTCAATGAATAATATTCGCGTAAATAGAAGACAATATTATGTTGGTAGCATGTGATTGTTTACATAAATTGTGGGAAATACTGGGGCTACTACAACTAAACGGCTGAAATAATGTTCGAATAAATGTACTTATGTAAACACCTATTTAATTTATATATTCTCAATTTTGAATAAGAATAAGAATTCATTTATTTGTTTGAACATGGTATACATACATTGAATGCAGGATATTATGACAAACAGTGCTTAGTTCGTACATGTTCAGCCTCATACAGTGGCGTACAAAAAGAGAGATACTGCTACGAGCCATTACGAGAACTTTGTTCGAAAATTCTTAGTTGATAAGTGTGATATCATGGTAAATGTTAAATTGTATGTCATAGGAAACAATATTAAATATTGATAATTAATAATAAATTTACAAATTAATAAAAAGAAGTTTCAGATGATAATAATACAAATAAGAGATTATGTTAACATTAATAAAATTGCACAGTCATTTCGCTAATATATTTCAAATTACATGTCCTGTAGAAAAAAATCAGTAATTTGAAACATTTTTCGTTTAATTTTATGATTTTAAGATTATATAGGTAAGATATACACAGTAGCACCATGAAGTTTAGAAATGTTCCCGATAGTGTTTTTATTACACAAGACTTAAAAACAGCTAGTGAAAAGGGAAGAAATACACCTCAGATTTTGCCCTTCGAATATGTAAGCGTGGATCTAATATATAATAGATATAAAGTTGATATCATAAAGTCATCGTTTGAACATTTAAAGTATAGAATTCACATAATGTTTACCATACCTTAATTCAAGAGTAATAACATGTAATGAAACAATAACACTAATTATACATAAACACTATTACTGAAACAATAAGATCTGTATTCAATTTACAAACGCCCTTAATCCTCCACTTACGCACTTTACCTCGAGAAAGCAACTTTCTATTCTATTGTAGCGCTTGTAAAAATACAATTACCCGGGATTGCTTCCCAGCGGTTTTTCGCGTTCAATCTTTCCTCGACTAAAGAGCGTAAAGGCATTGTATTGTTAAACCAGGCTTTGAAACAAGCGGCAGCCGACGCAACGGATTTGCATGTAACATGCACCTAGAAATGATGCATGGGCTCTTTAATCTCTGTCGTTTACAGGGTTAACAGAAAAGCGTGGTCATATTTTAAGTGACGAAACACTATAGCTTTTGACTAGAGACATTTTCATATTATATGAAACCCAAACATGTTTGTTACATAGGCGATACAAATATGAAGATCATATTGTTGATCCAATGGTGTTGGGTGCATTCGGCAGCATCAGTCATCAGCACATACCGATGTCATCGGTTTTCTTATACGGCTGGGCTTGTAACGAGATATCTGTTTAAAATGAACAGTACTTAAATTAACCATAAATGGAAAAACAAGCTGTTGAAATCGAAATGGAAATTTAAAAAAATATATAAATAGCGTTTTATAAAATTTCGGTGGTAGATTGTATCAGACAAAGCTATATATCAGGTATACACTCCGAAATTAAAATGACCATGCCTTACTGTGACCCTGCTGTACCCTAACACGCCTAACACGACCAATAAACAAACTGCCTGGTTCATGGCAGCCACTTGGTACAAAGCCATTACTCAAGGTTATAGCCGGCGCGTCAGCGGAATGCAGATTAACACTGAGACTAACCGAATTAACACAAAGGTTCTATGTACGGTAGCACGCAAGGAGGCCCCAAATTTCTGCCGCGCCGCGGGCTCAAATCCCGCCTGCTGCAGTTCAGATCGAATCGAGGGTATGTCTTATTGTATCACGCGATTGGTCAGATCATTTTGAATTTCGATTTTATATTACCTACTATTTCTGAATTTTGAACTTTAGCATTATGTTTCCGAACAAAGTGCAGGTCAACCACATTTATATGGTGTCAAAGTCAAAAATCT
Source organism: Catocala fraxini (assembly GCA_930367265.1). Lineage (NCBI taxonomy): Eukaryota > Metazoa > Arthropoda > Insecta > Lepidoptera > Erebidae > Catocala > Catocala fraxini. Next base: position 19,094,507 of record OV884043.1, read on the forward strand.
TTATTTCTATAAAAATGTGCAAACAATTCTTGGACACGTCAATTAACTATTATATTAATAAAAAATAATAATAAAAATAGTCTGTTCAAGTAGTAGAGCTTTCATGAGAAGAAGCAGGCAAGAAACTCATGGCCACTCTTTTCAATCGCCAAATGTTTACATCAATACAATTCAATGTTATATTATTTTCCTTATATGAGCTGCTGTGTCTAGTTGTTACAGTTATTTATTTCAATAAGATTTAAAATAAAAATTTGTTAATTCTAAGATACATATTAATAACAAATGAAATAATAGTCACAGTAACTCATATTACAGTTAACTTAATAATATGATTAGAAATAACCTGTGAGTACAAGCAAATCGTGCGACGGTGCATCGTCACCCTACGTTTACGTAATCATAAACCAACGGTATCGATATTACTCTTGATTGTAGATTTACTCATAATAATATTCTAATCCTCTCATGTAAAAGATAAGAAAATATTATTGATAGAAAGTAAATTTATTCGTGGTTACACTATTTAATACGACCATCAGATATAACTGACTTAATAATAAAAGTAATCATGATTGTCAAAAATTTAATGACTTTTATAGTATGTCCAGTGCGTATCTGTCATAAAACGAATAAACAGGTAGTATAAAAAACGATTTCAATTATTTCATAGTTTGCGCTGCGCTAATAAGCTATGTATGTCAACTGCACAAGTACATGCGAGCCCCTATAAACTTGGTACCCTTGTACTACAAACTTAATTTAATTTTAAATGTAGAACAGAAATTCATAACGACAATAAACAAGTTAACAATTTGAATTTTAATTATAGAACGTATGCTTCTAAAGCCACGATAATCGAATCAGAAGTTAAATTAAGTTCGGTAGTTTAAACGTTGTTTTAATTGAAACATGCCATAGACGAAAATTTATTGTACATTAGTTACGTTACTGACATAGTATATGCGACTAGCTGACCCGCGCAACTTTGTCTGCTTCACATAAGAGAATTTCGCCCATTTCTGCAACATTTTTCATCAATGCTCCGCTCCCACTGGTCGTAGTGTTATGTTATATAGCCTATAGCTCTCCTCGATAAACGGGCTACCCAAAACTATAAGAATTTTTCAATTCGGAATATTTAGGTAAACTCAATTATGCAGACACAGAGAATTTATTACAAATATTAAAATTATGAAATTATACTTTAGGTACCTAAGCATTTTATTGTATGACACAGTTGCTTGTACGTGTGTCATACAATAAAATGCTTAGGTACCTAAAGCTCAGTAGGGAGACCAACAGACTGCAATGCAGAGGGTCTCGGGTTCGAACCCAAGTCGCGCACCTCTGACTTTCGGAAGTTATATGACTTTTCGAAACTATGTGCGTATTGATTGACAATTATCGCCTGCTCCGTGCCTCGGAGAGCACGTTAAGCCGTCGGTCCCGGCTGCCATGAACATCTATGGCAGTCGTTATTAGGAAAGTCAGTACCCTCTAATATCCTGACACTGACCTGACACACACCTTAGGGTATCGTTAGCCTTCGGGTTGCGGAGGTCAGGTGGCAGCCGCTCCGTGTAAAAACTGATATCCAGTCAAATCCGGTTAGACCAGAAAAGCTGACCCCAAGTGACTTGGGAATAATAAAGGCTAAGAGAGAAGAAGAGTTACTTGTACGTGTAAAGGCAGTTTTAGCCTAAGTTTATATTTAGTTATATTTAGGTTTAAAACAGACTAATTTAACAGATTACTTAACTAATGTCCACTTTTAAAATAGATAGACAAGTGATCGCCTGAAACACAAGTCTTACCTAGTTCAGGGTAGTAGCTTATAATAATTTAAAGATGTTAAATTAATAATTATCGTTTCTTGCCATAACTATAATTATTATTTTAGTTATAAACTAGTTTCTTAAGGCACTGAGTTACTGTTAGATATTAAGATTTAATTTATAGTTGATTTAAGTCCACTACTTTGTAGCCCACTTTGGTCGACGGGCCCCCCGTCTTCTGGGCGCGGCAGGTGCGCTCGTGCGTCTGCTGCCTAACCTAAGGGGGCCACGCACCTCCTGCTGGAGGCTCTACGAAGGGGTCGTGCAGTCTATGGCCCTTTATGGGGCCCCAGTTTGGGGAGACAACCTGACGGCCCGTAATATCTCAGCACTTCGTGCGCTCAGCGCGCCATGGCCGTCAGGTTAATTAGAGGCTACCGTACGATCTCGTTCGAGGCACCGAGCCTCCTCCCGGATCGATCCCCTGGGACTTGAAAGCGGCGCTTCTGGTGTCGCTCTACCGTTGGCGCCAGGAGACGCTGGCTCGGGGCGAAGGACCAGCTCCTCCCACTCTAGAGGTGGCACGGTCCGAGCTCCGCCAGGTCCTGGTGGAAGAATGTAGAAATCGACTTGTGCACCCCAGTGCCGGGCACGCCACAATCGTGGCGGTAAGACCCGTTTTTGAGGAGTGGCTGGAGAGGCGGCATGGCGCCCTCACCTTCCGGCTGACACAGGTAATGACTGGTCATGGTTGTTTTAGCCAGTTCCTGTGTCGCATAGGTCGGCAAGAGACGCCCGGTTGTCACCACTGTGACGACTGCCGCGACGTTGTTGAGGACACGGCGCTGCACACATTGACGGATTGCCCCGCCTGGGCATCGCAGCGCCGTGAGTTGATCGCGGCAGTCGGTATGGTTGCCCTCTCGCTCCCGGCCGTGGTTCAATCTATGGTCCGGAGCGAGACATCGTGAAACGCCGTCGCTTCCTTCTGTGAGGGAGTCATGTCCATCAAGGAGGCGGCGGAGCGGGTGAGGGAGCGCTTAAACCCTCTCCCCAACCGCAGAACCGGGCGACGGAGGGCGCGAGATGACCTCCAGCCCCCCTGAGGTTTCACCTGGGGGTGGTGGGCTTCGTGGGCCTGCCCGCCACCCGATCAGCACCAGGTCCGAGAGGCGGCGTGCGTGTTCCCACGCGCGCCTCTGAGCCGTGTTTTTGTCCCCCTACAAGGGGACAGTAGAGGGTCTTTTATGTAGTGGCCTGCCGTTTGACACGGCGGGCCGAAACCTCGGCGGGGTCGCGATTGCATGTGAAAGCGATTCGCGCAGCCCCGCCATCTATGGTTATGTCGAGGAACACCGTGGTAGGTTTAGTCGGTATTACCGGGGTATCTCTCCCCCGGTGAGCCCGACATAACCTCTCCCGTCTCGCTCCGCGGAGAGTTATACGTCAAAGAATTCCCCCACATAAAAAAAAAAAAGTCCACTACTGTACTCCTTTCTTAGCCGAATAAATCAGACTAGTTCCTCAGGTTAGCGCGTTCAACCACACAAACAAATTCTTCAGCTTTATAATATTAGTATAGATGAGATTTTTATACAAGCCACATCTACGAGGAGATAGTAGACGTTTCTAAGAACATTAAGCATTCGAGCTATTCGCGAAATTGTATCAGTTTTCACGAACAATAAATTGTGGTCGCGATGAAAATAATTCACATTGACGGTATACATTTCAGTACATACGATCTTTATTGTTATAAATTTGGTATTTTACTTTTAAGTATAATGAAATAAATGTTTAGTATGATAAAATAATGGTTGGATGAGTATCCCATTACGTAGCCTCGAAATGTATGCTCAAAAGAATGTACAATAAACAATACTTTCTGTATTAGAGAGACGGTGTATAGAAACTTAGATATAATAATAATAATAATAATAATAATAATAATCTTTATTCCAAATAATTGTACAATAACCACTTACAAGTTAGCTACATTAAAACTAAAAACATATAATACAAATTGCAAGTAGCGTTATTACGACTCTGGTGCCCAAGGTAAGATTTAACTTGTGTTATGGGCACCAGGTCTCCCACATAATGCGGAATATGTGGGAGATATATGCAAAGCAGGATTAAGACTTACAACAGAGGCATTTTTGAAAATGTTTGATAGTAAAGATTTCTAATAATTTGCGTTACACATCACAAGTAATGACTTTACATGATTAAAAGGCTGGTTTTGTTTTTTCTTAGTCAAAGCATCGCCATTAAACATAAAAACACGAGTTAGCAGTGGCCCTGTGGTAGAAAGCCGGAAAGAGCAAACATGCCAACTCTTTCGAGTCATGTCAGAACAAAAAGAAAATTAACAAACATTGGAAAATACTTTTCCAAAACACTAAGTAGTTTTAAACGTGAAGGTATTTCGTATATTCTCGAACACGATTAAGAAACGTTCTGAGAACTGGCCCTCGATTTGTTAATCAAAACTTTTTCAACAGTAATAAGAGCCGTTATACATGATTATAAGTGGCTCGACAAGTTGTATAAATTATTACAATGTACAATCTTTAACGAACACAATTTGTACAGCGCCGCTTGAACTTCATAATCATAGTCTTTCTATTGGATTTCTTTGCTGGTTAAATATGAAATGTTCAACGGAAAGTCAATTTGTAGTTGTAATACTTTAGTGGATAAATTACGCGACTATACTGAGCAATGCGAGCGGCTTTCTACTTAGCTTAACTATGGTTCTAATAAAAATCAACGATATTACATAACGTTTAAAACGTTTACGTTCCACTCTGATATGTCAATGCAGTAATTAATTGATATACCGGCGTAACTTAGAATCACTTGACTTAATCGTTTGTCCACACCAATATGATTTTGATTTTTTGTCGCTACGGATTCTGCTACGATACTTGCTACGACATCGTCTACGATACTGTAGCTAATAATGTAGCAAGTATCGTAACAGTGTTCGTAGCAGCTACGAGATACAGTAAAAGTTAAAATTAAAGTTTCGATGCTTGCTACGCCATCATTTACAACACTGTAGCTAATGCCTTAGCAGATATCGTAGCAATATTCATAGCATATATGTACATTACAACGGCAATCGTTATTTCCTAACGTAGATTTGAATTGTAATAAATGAATATATTGACTATTATTATCCAGAAAGTATAGCTAAATATAATGAAGCAATACAAAATATTATTATCTGTTTAGATGTAAATTCCAAAAAAATGTTTTCAGTAACCATAATCGGTATGAATTATAAATCATACTGATAATAGTTTCTTATAATATCATTAAATCAGCCTTATTATATACCACATATAATTTAATGTATTAAAGATTTTTTTCTATATGAAAGTACTTATATTATTTGTGAAGCGTTTGATACATTTTAATAGCAATAATAATGTAGCACCAATCATTATTTTTGACAACAACCATGCATTAGTAGCAATTTATAAATATTTCGTACTTCAGCTCAACATAAATACGGTCGTTCAGCTATCCTTCAGCGTTTGCAATGTCGAAAGATAGCTGAACGACCTCCAAACTAAATTTGAAAGCTTTCTATTACAAAAGGTTTTGTATATTTTACAACTAACCGTTTAACGTATACTAAAATCAATTACCAGCTAACCCGCGCACTTTGTTTCACTTAAGGGCGGTGAGAATGAGCTTCGCCTAATTGTAGACTCTAGACTCTACATTTTATTAGATCGCTCTCCTTTCATTCTATATAACTTTTCATTTTGGTAAATAAACAAATTGTTTTCAGTAATTTACTGAAAATAATTTAGATATAGCAGCGATAGCCTAGTTGGTAAACCGGTGGACTGCCACGTATCGGATCCGACTCTAAGGCTCGCATCTCTGACCTTTCAAAGTTATGTACGTATTAAATAGTTAATTATCGCCCGCTTTAATCGTGAAGGAAAACATCATAAGGAAACTCGCATGTCTAAAAGTTCTTCATAATGTTCTCGAAGGTATGTGAAGTCGCACTAGGTCAGCTTGATGAAAAGATGAAACGGCCTATCCATTCTCAAACTGAGAAGAGGCCCGTGCCCAGCAGTGGGACACCTTATTATATTATACACTGAAATTAACTGATATCGCCGTAGCTCTAGTTGTCATCTCACTGCTAATGTGCTAACATTAATTTTTTACAACTTACAGAATAAACAATATTAATCTTCATATAGATCTATGGCTAGCAGTAGTGAACACAATTGCTGCGTGTCGGGATCAATACCTGGGTCAGATATAGTATTATTAGATTTTACTACCAAGACTTTGCAGAAAATAATAGCAAAACTGTGCCTGGTAGACGGCAAAATACTTGTCACAAGGTGCCTAAAACAATAATTGGTGAAATTTGGATATAATACATATCTTCCTACACCTTTAAGGATACGGACATATGACGTGAATGTATAATTTTTTCTGAGACATCACTCTACGTATCATGATACAATCTAGCTGAAGGGCATTCCAAGCTAATTTTACCAAGACGCTATCACTTTTCAAGAGACCGTATAAGTACAAGGAACACGCAATACTCATATTTTATCCGCCATCATGTTTTTAGCCCAACCATTTACCGAGTCATGAATCACTGATACTATACTACACGTATATAAAGACTCATTTTTTTTTGTACCACTTAGTTGGCAAACAAGTGTACGGCTCACCTGATAGTAAGTGGTCACCGTAGCCTATAGACGCCTGCAACACCATAGGCATCACTTGCGCGTTGCCGACCCTTTAGGAGAAAAAGGAAGTGAAAAGGAGAAGGAGCGGGAAGGAGGTAAAAGGGTAATTGGGTGGAGGCACTCTCACTCACCGAACGAAACACAACAGTAGGAATACTGCTATTTCACGTCGATATTCTGTGAGAGGGTAATCCTTCCCCGGTCGAGACGATTCATGCTGAAATTAGCGGGGCTCTACTACATACTATCACTTTTACATTTCGCACACGCGTTTACTAAGCGATCCATCAAAATAGTTCTATTCACGAACTATTTTGATTGATTGGTGGAATACGGAGATATTTGAATTATAGTAGCCTTCAACATTTCCATACATTCTAGCTTTTCGAATAAATAAGAGTATATGTTCAACACCGAATGAGGGAAATAATTCGAATTCATAAATTAGTATAGTTTATTATAATATAATATTAGTATATTATAATATTAGTATAGTTGGTATTCTGGCGCACCGAGTCCTGTAGGTTCGATCCCCGTACGAGACAAACATTTAAATTATCATATAATTATGTTCTTTGTGTTCATTGTTTGAATGTTTGTAAAGTATCTTGCGACACAGAAATGACACCTAGGGTGGTAGCTGTCTTCTAAAAAAATAAGACGTGTATAATTATAGGGCTTTAAAATCTAATTATTGTATATACGTTTTATTCTCAAAATGTTTTAATACGCACTATAAACTAAAAAATTAGTGTAACATAGATAGAATATTATTATATTTGTAGTCTTTTACTATTTAAATATTGGGTGTAAAGTTGTCGATGCTTAATTTGCAAAGTAAAAGAAGTACAATTATTATTATACTCGATTTTGCCCGCGGCTTCGCTCGCTTAACATAACCGAACAGTCCTTTTTGTGGGTGAAAGAGTTTATGTCCTTTTCTGTACCCCTGACAACGTGTATGCGAAATTTCATGATGATCGGTTGCGTAGTTAACGCGTAAAGCATAACAAACAAACAAACTCACATTGGTAGTTATAATATTAGTAAGTATACCATGTATGATACAATTTTACATTAGTCCATGGAATTTTTTTAATTATTTTGAAATTAAAGCGCATATAAATTAATTACATTAAAAAACCTCAAAATGTGTCACTTATTTGCGACTTTACCTTTCGATATAGGCCGCAAGGCATAAACACTTAATTGTTAGTATTTTTCTCTTGGACGTGCTGGCGTCGTATGAGAGAGACGCAGATAGAAATGTAATAGAGACACGATTATCTTCTGAGATAAAGGTTTAATATTCTACATGATCTGAGCTATCCGCTATATAAGATGACCAAACGTTGTTCTGTAAAATATTGATTGTCGTACGGTATATAGAGATATCCCTAAACTATACAATTGTATACAAAAAGCATAACTCACCGCAAAACACCGCTATTTAGAGAAAACACGTTTTGCCTTAAGAGAGCATGAAGAATCAATGGTTGGTCCATAATAAGACTTGCCGAATATGTGTTTCGCACCAGAAACATAATATTTTACAGTATAAAATCGCCTGTAGCATAACTTCTTTAAAAGACAATAAAATATAAATATACGTTAACACCACAAATACTGCATATTAAAGACTAACTTAAAGGCATACATCATCATTAGAATAACTATAATCGCAAATAAAATAAATTTAATTAGTAAATGATAAAATGACTCATATTATAGAACAACACAGTCTCCGACCTCGGATTCACCCGCGTGAATCCGATGGGTATGAATACAGGGATACATTTTTTTTTATCTTTGTTATGTTATCATACAAAACCGTTCAACAATTTAGGCATTCTTGAGTAACATACATACAAACATCTTCACAAAGTTTAAAATTTATAATAGTAAGAAAATGTGACAATTATGTTTGACACCTGGATACACGAGCAATATATTTGATTTCATTCTACAGATTGCTTTCAATCCATTGAACCGAATGTACATGATTAAATCGAATAATATAATAGCATACCTATGCTTTGTATATTCAGTTGACTGCCTTTACGCTCCATTCGGTGGAATAACAAGGCAGTTAGGATGTATTCGAATCCTGTAGAATTGTGAAGAAATTTTAAAATTTGCTTGGATCTGGTAGACATATATTAATGTAAGTATAAATATCTCACTCTTACAATTCCTATTTTACGTCTGAGTCTGAACTACAAAGTCGTAATTTTTACCCTTCTCACACAGCGAAGAGGTCTGTGCCCAGCAGTGGGACAGTGTATATACAAGGCCGAGATCATTATTATCTATACTTCTATACTAATATTACAAAGAGGAAAGATTTTATTGTTTGTTTGTTTGTAATGATTTAACTCAAAAACTACTCAACCAATTTAATAAATTCTTTCACCATTAGAAAGCTTTATTATCACCGAGTAACATAGGTAATATTTTATTTTTAAAAAGTGCTGTTACTCTTAATCTAACCTATACTACTTTTACGCGAGCGAAGCCGCGAGCAATAGCTAGTTATTCATAATTTTAAAATACAAATTAATGCTAACTTAATAAAAATATTTACATATACAAAAGAGTATTTGTTGGTATGTCTTTATTGAATGCTGCCACTGTTCGACATTCGATGTATTTTGACATAAATATACATATGTAGATATAGCCGAAAACTGACATAGACGTAAACATATTTAAGCACGATTCTTGCGGAATATATTTATTTATTCGAGCCACGAAGTAACTAGTGATGTTATAAAACCGTATAACAAATCTAGAGACCGTTTTTGATTTCCTTTATCAAAAACCAAATTCCAATTTGGCAATCGATTCATTGGTGCTTTAGTATAAGAATTATTTTGGGGCAAAATATCAAAGCAGCAATGAAGCGTTTGCCAAATTGGAAATTAAAACATGGCACATTTAATGCTATTACAAGCATTGATTTCATAATACCAAAAGCGCTTTGGGCTTTGTAATGCCTTCGAAACGTCCCCTATCGGTCGTTCAAGAAATATAATTTGATTAGATTTAATGTTATAATATTCGATGTTATAGTCTGCTATTGAAACTGTGTCCTTAAGCTTTAAGTTAAAGAAGGTTTGTGAAAATGTATTATATTGATTAATCAGATTGCTTATCCTATTAATGTTTGTTGGGTAATGTTATATTCAGTTAGTTCGCCTGTATTCTGAGTGTGGGAAATCGAGTACTGAAACAGTACAAGGTACCATTCAAGTCTTTCTATTTCTTCTTCTCTCTTAGCCTTTATTATTCCCAAGTCACTTGGGGTCGGCTTTTCTGGTCTAACCGGATTTGACTGGATATCAGTTTTTACACGGAGCGGCTACCACCTGCCGCCGAAGGCTAACGATACCCTAAGGCTAGACTAGTGTCAGGATATTAGAGGGTACTGACTTTCCCAATAACGACCGCCATAGATGTTCATGGCAGCCGGGACCGACGGCTTAACGTGCTCTCCGAGGCACGGAGCATGTGATAATTGTCAATCAATACGCACATAATTTCGAAAAGTCATATAACTTCCGAAAGCCAGAGGTGCGCGACGTGGGTTCGAACCCGAGAACCTCTGCATTGCAGTCTGTTGGTCTCCCCACTGAGCTATCGCTGCTTATTTTTTTTTAAGTCTATCTATTTAATAATACCTAATTATTGCTAAATACTCGACAATATGGGGATTTATTTTATAATAGCTTTGGTTTCATTTTTATTTAGTTTGCTTTATTGCTTTTGCTGCTAAACTTCCACTTATGATAGGACCGGTCACAAGGTTGTGGAGTCAGTTCCCCGGATCAGGTGTTTGTATAAGGCAATTTATAGTATCTAACAATAAACCACAATTGGCTCACAGCTCTTATTTCTGAGTGGTCTTATTTAACGCGCGAAATGTTGATGTGTAACATACATATACCTACTTATAGGTGAAAATATGTATGTACTTATTATGTATATGTTATTGAAATTACTAAATAATAAACTAATAATAAAGTTCAGTAATAGTAGCGTTAGAGTTTCAAAATTATGTTATAAAAGTGTTTTAAAGTAAAATAAACTACGCGCCAAAATCCAAAAAAAGTGTTTAATTTCAATGTATAACATTCGCGTAAACATAAGACAATATTATATCTATGTTACTTCATGATCTTGATTCATCGCGAATTCTACATCTAGGGTTCACGTTTGATAATTTATTTCACACCGCAGCTTCGCTTGAAAATATTCTATTTGTAAATTTATAACATTGTGTACCAAATTTAATCTAAATTATCTAAACATATTTGTCTCCGATCACATTTATAAGACTTATCTCCAATCTATATAAGACGTACTCTATAAACTCTTAAATTAATCTCCAATCCAATTTTAGCTGAAATATCAATATAATTTTATGCGTTGTCACATCCCCGGCTACATCTAGTAAATATTAATTTGGTATATCCCATCATATATTATCGGAGTATTCATGCGTACGTGGAGGCGTGATAAGCCAGCTTGCACAAAACGGTCGAAGGACACATCGCGTTCAGCATAACAATGTGAGGGACACATGGAGAGCCTACACGGGACTTAGAGGCTTATAAGACAAAACATGATGTATGAAGTACATGTTTGGCTTAATATCCAGTTTGTCAACGTCAAACAAGTACATAAATCTGATGAAGGATTTACTAATGTTTAACTAGCAAAAAAATAATTTAAATAGGAAATTTGAAACAACTGATTTGTTGGCAAACTGTCTTTGCGCAGAAGCGAATCATTTGTAACGAATATGCCCGGATTCTATGACGTTGTCGTCCAGTTTTAAAAGACTTTGATATAGTAAGCCTCTTTTTATAATAATATATAAATATAATATCAGCCCTACATTAAACTGTCCCACTGCTGAGCACGAGTCTCTTCTCAGTGTGAAAAGGTTTAGGCCATAGTCCACCACGCTGGCCCAGTGCAGGTAGAGAAACCCACAGTCATGTAGATTTCCTCACGATGTTTTCGTTCACTGTTAAAGCGAGCGATAATTAACTATTTAATATGCACATAACTTCGTAAAGTCAGATATGCGCGCCTTAGAATCGAATTCGAGATCTCTGCGTGGCAATCCAACGTTTCCTCACTAGGCTATCGCTGATTAATTGAAATCTATATTTAAGTTAAACTTATTACATATTTAAGTTAACAATTCAGGATTCGGTAGCTCCTTCTAAATAAAGATTTACTTACGTTAGAAGCCACTGCTCCTCCTTAGCTAATTTAAATTAAGATTAAGCTAGAAAGGTACAAACGAGATATATAATTAATAATATAAAAGTAGTAAGGATTTGTTTCTTTGTTACTGTGTGTGAGAATTTTGAATATCGGATATACCAATTAGAAGGGGCGGAGAGGCTTCTTCTTTTTCCCAATCATTATTCTATTATAAATTGCTGCCACCTAACGCCTATTTCGATTTAATATATTATCCACTTACCGTCTTACTTATAAACCATATTTTTATAGCTACTGTTACGGAAAAATCTTACTAACTAGTAAAGTTTAACTTTTATAAGTGCTACTAACAAAAGTAAGCCTATGAGTTGGTTTACTGAATGTAATTAATACCAAAGAAATTAAAGTGTGTCTCTCTAGTGTCAGGTACGAAGTGTCAACTAGCATCAAGAAATAAAAACAACAATATTACCTCAATTTTAAATAAGTCATTATGCATACATTTTTACCTCCATATAACATTTTTATTGTAGAATCAATCAATCTTCAATCTTAGTTTCAACCAACCTTAGCTTTGATAAAATTATACATGTCCCTTAGATCCATATTCTACAATTGTATTAAAATCTACTTTTATATGATTAACCATTATATCTTTTTGTAGCCGTTATTTAAATGAATCTATTTATGAAGGGGTTATTCATTATGAGCCTTGAGTTACAAAAAAATCTGCGTGTTAGCTTGAAAGAGAAACAATCCTAACTATAAACTAACTTATAAGTCTATTCGAGATATCACAAAGAGAAAATAAAACGGTTCTTACAAATAACTTAAGACCTACAAAAAATATTCTAGAACCGTCATTAAGTTCGAGGTATATTTTCATTGATTTGATCACAGTTTTCTTTGCGCGTTCTAGCGTGCTAATACAAATAGGTTTTATTTGAGAAATTCCATCCAATTTTCTCGGTGGAGTAACGATAGATTTTTACATTTCTTATGTGAACGTCTACGAAATTGTGTCGGTTAGTATGTACATAAACAACGATAGCTTGTTTATTTGTTGTTTTGTTTTTTTTACTTGTATTTTATAAGATAATATTCTTTAAGAAAGATTCCTTTGTTTGTTTGGGCCTGGCCTACAAACTGGTAACAATTTCAAGTATAACTACTTGACTCAAGTCAAATTCTATTAAAAATCTTTGATAACAAATAGTGTTTTGTTAATGAGTAATAATGAAATGTTAAAGGTACAAATAGTTCACAAGAGATTTCAATTTATTAACCCTTGTGAAGAAAATTGTACAGTGGAAGTATTTTCAAAAAATATATATATTAAAGCGAAGTGCGTAATGAAATAGTTAATTATCGCTCGTAAGGAAACCCTCACACATGCGAGAGTTCTCCATAATGTTCTTAAAGATACATATTATGTGAAGTCTGCCAACCCAGGCCCGTGCCCAGCAATTGGCCAGCATATATTATATATAAGGCTGATATTATTTTAGTTTATTTTATTTAGGGAGAACAATCTGATACACAATCAACTTACAAACTAGTGTTAACAAATTATTTTACAAATGTGTAGCTCACAACGTTTTCCACATATTTAAGTAATATAGTATTAATAATGAACTTAATAAACCTAGAGTGAACCAAAATATAATAATATATAAATATATCATTACTTGCCTATTAAAAGCTAACACAAACATCACTGTGATACAACTCCTAACTTTACTTACAGTCTTTACAACAGAATTGAAAACAAACACAATATTTCTAACGTATGTCTGCTTGTAAAAATAACGTATGTTCTCCTCGGTTGCACTCAATTTTGCCGATAAAACTCGAAACAACGCGGACTGCACAATCCCATTCTGTAGTAAGCGAAATCTTTCTACTTGAACAATACGTACCAATGTTTATTTACACACATGTAATTTATTGGAGACGTGCTTTGGAAACGGTATTGTTTCTAGAATATTCTAGTTGATTCTTGAATATATGTAGCATCATTTTAAATCACGCCTGCAAAGCAAATGCTTAATGGATGGCCTAAAATGTACTAACCTATTGAGTTAGTTGCAAAGGCACACCTGCGGCAAGCTGCAATAGGTTTTTTAATTATCTATGGCATTCCAAAATCAATTGTTGGAATGAGGACAAACTGTCAGGTTACTGAGGATAAACTGTCAACAGTTCGTGATAGTGGAAGTGACATTTTAGGTAAAAGGGCAAGCTAGTTTCAACCAGGACCAAAACCAATTTTTGGAATGCGAGATATCATTGAAAACCTACCCACCAGTGTACCGCTGCAACTCAATAGGTTAAAACTGCGTCCTACTTTTGAGAATTCCGCAACCAAAACCACAATAATTCCGGTTAGATATTAGGTTAGGCTCCATTAGGTACTGCGGAAATATGAAGTTACGCAAACATTAACGAGCTTCGAACATGTATACGTAGAACATAGTATAACTCACGTTATGTGCAAACTATACAGAGTATGAACAATGGACATAGAGTGGAAATTCGAACCCCAATTCTTGTGAAATACATAGTAACTAATTGTTTATCTGAAGTGTGTATAATAATAATAATAATAAGTAAACTGAAAATCCTAACTTAATATTATAAATGCGAATGTGAGTTTATTTGTTACGCTTTCACGCCTTAACTACTTGACCGATCATCATGAAATTTCATATTAACGTTATCAGGGGCACATGACATGAGAAAAGGACATATGGTATCTTCCAGAAAATAGTACAGACACTAACCTAACCTAACCTATACCTACTTAAGCGAGCAAAGCCGCGGGCTAAAATCTAGTGTAATTATAAGAGTATGTACGCTTTAGAGATTAGGATTACAGACGAGATAATCATATAAAACAATAAATATCGGTATTCGGGTGACGTATTGGCAGTGAATGCGACATGCGACTGCTATGCATGAAATCTTAGCTTTGAGTCTTAAATCAGGCCAATAACTTTATTGGATTTTCTGTCAAGAAATTATGAATTCCAATTAAGTCGTTAAGTTAGGAAATTAGCGGTGTTGCACCCTCGTGCCTCGGAAAGCGCGGAAAGTCGATACTGTGGCTGATCTCTCTCCGATTGTGTCGATTTGCCGTCGCTTATGTAAGCTAGGTAGTATAGAATGCATTTGTATTTGTGCTCACATTTCTGTGGTATAAAATATCCTACAAATGGCCAGTCTTCGTTAAAATTGGCCAACTTAAAGGGCCATTTGCTTACAATCAAGCGAAGTGGATTCATTTTGACAGGACAGAATAAAAAATAGAGCTACAATTTCGATATTCAAGGCAAGATATCATAGAAAACCACAACGTCTAGCGAAAAGTAATCTTGGAAATTGTTATAGGCCGTAAGGAGTCGTACTGACAAGAGTCACGAGCCTCTAGAGAAGTATTGCTCGACGTCTCAGTCATGTGGAAGAGATGAGTGGCAAGCGGTTAACGAAAAGGATTCATTGAGCGAACGATTGGAAATATAAAACATTATTTAGAAACGATATTGTACAATGTCTAGACCTAAAACCAAGTGCGGCTATCAAAACACGAGTTATAGCACACTCAGAAGGAACATGATCTCGTGTTATTTAGAGCACAATGTCTATTGCAGATTCCCTTACTGTCTCACTTTAGTCTGTCAAGTCTTAGAATAACAGACATAATTAATAATCTATTGTGTCCGACCACCGCACCGGTGTACACTACGACTCAAAAATTTTAATGATACCTATTTATACTATAAATGTGTATTTGTTGCTTTAACTATATTTCATACGGCAACAGAGAATCGACATGATTTTGTATAAATATAGCTCAGTAACCTAAGAAAGATATGGGCCTCTTTATCTCATAGTCCGATGCCGTACGACCTGGGAAAGACTAAGCGCAGGACCAGTGCATTATTGAGAATTTCTTAATAGAAGTTTCCAATAGCGTCTTTATTGACCCAACCTGAAAATCAAACCCGTGAGCTCATGCACATCAGTTACTACCGTTGCACACCATGTAATAAAATATATTCGTAACAGTACCTAACCCGCATTAAAACTTATTATAATAAACTCTAATCTAAGAACACAATAACTTCTACTTTAAGTAGTTAGCACAGATTTTACGCTTTATTTAATCCTTGGAAAGACAAGAATTGTGAAGTTTAGTCAACGAACCGTTTATCATAAGTTTTTACGAGATCCTGTCTTTGACTTGGCCTAGTTATTAAAGTAGTTAAGTTTCGGTGCTATAGACAAAACAAGTTTCTCTATAATTTTATAAATATGAAGATTGAGCGATGAAAGCTAGTGTGCCTACTTTTGAAGTGTTATAATTCATACAGATTACTCGACGCCAACAAAACGAAATGGCTAAGTGGCTATCGAATACTTGATAAAAATAAAAGGCTCCGTAAAAACATAACACATTATCGCACAAATGAGAGTGCAATGCATTTGTATTTTAAATAATAGATGGCACATAGTGGAATTAATAAGATTATTTAATTTCAACAAAATACATTTTTTGTCTGTGTACAGCTGCTGTAGATGAGGTTGTAGATTCGATTTCCAGGTCGGACAAAGTGTTATTAGATTTTTCTGTCAAGGCATTCTCGGTAGCATCACGGAATTTTGCATTGCGCAGTAACACTAGACAATAGGCTATTATGTGAAATGTGGGTTATAGCCGTAAGACATATTTTCCCAACTTATATGAGACTGGATGGTATAAATAGTATTTGGCAACTACATAGAATGTTATAGTTTAGAGTGAACAAAATATTCGATAATAAAACCCAAATAAAAGCCATTACTATATAAGTTGCAACATACATAATATATTCTACCCTATCGATACAAATACCTTACAGACATAGCATCGTCAATAAAAGTTCTTTGCTCGATAGCGCTCCCATAAAAAGTGAAACTAATAACGATCCAAAACCTACAATCCTTGGCATCGTAAGCCGGGTACAAGGTCAAAAAATTAATGGCGCTCCGAAAATTGGCGGCCATATCGCAGCAGGACATCGATAAATCTGTCGAAGTGAATGAAGAGGTTCGCAATAAATAACCACAGGTCAAACACTAGCCTCTGTTCCATGTATCTGATTTATGACATCCCAAGACAACCCTTAGATTAGCTATAAAATACCTACTTGAAAAAGTTTAAGCACAATGGGCACGCTTCAAGAAATACGCGTCTTTCCAACTTGGCAAGGTGATTGCGAGCGTTTAGTTTTTGCTGAAACGACTGTTTGGAAGGTAGGGATGACGTCAGCTGGTCATTATGACCCGCCCAATACTATAAAAAGCTAACACTTGGGTCGGCAGACAAAGTATTTTGTGTCAATAGACAGTTATTGGTGATGTACTTAGTATGCTTCGTTGGGCAACGCTATTGTTTTTGTTTAGTACGTATGTATATTGACTAGAGGGCAGCGAAGATAGAGCGGTGTCTATAAAAGTCATCTTGATGTATAAATGAATCAACTAGCTTTTGCTTACAGCTTTGCTCGCTCCAATACAATACGTTTTTCTAGATTATAGATACTCTATATTCTTTTCTGTATCCCTGACAGCTTATATGCGTAATTTCATAATGATCGGTCGAGTAGTTAAGGCGTAAAAGCGTTACAAACAAAAAAGCTCAATAATTTATAATATTGGTTGGGTAAATTTCAGGTTCGCTCTTACATTATAAGTATATCCAAGTTATGATATTTTTACTGAGTTTTATTTTAAAGCGTATGCGCCCAATACAAACGCTATTTTTGCCCTGTCTGCGTCGCTTAAGATAACACGCGTTTCACAATGCTATTGACGCTGTATTCAACACAAAAATCAAAGCGAAACTATTGTTTTTTATGTGATATAATAGTGCACGACAATCGCTATGCATTCAACGCAGCGTATACCGTATAAATGAACTGAATGCTTAGTTCTTTTATAATTTCTTAATAAATTATACTTTGGAATCCCGCAATGAGGGCTATCTGTCTGAATTTACCGCTAAAGGTGCTAGTGGGTAGTAAGGTCTCTAGACGTCATACTTTATAGTCACTTCAACAGAAACCATAGATAGCGAGAAGTATTACCGCCAAATGCGGCTTTTGACAGCAGTTGTGACAAGATTGACAACACAAAAACGATAGCCCCTATTGTCAATGTAAAACAAAATAGAGTGTTGCCAGTACTATTTTCTGTTGATACCCAGAATATATCATTAGCTGCGACGACCCGTTAGTTTATTATATTAGTATGAAATGTATTTTAGATATTTCAATGTATGTCAGTTGACTAAATCTATTTCTAAACTGCTTCTGACCTTTGATACTATACCAGTAAGGCAATAATAAGCTATGCAACTAAATCAATTCCGGTTTTGTCGTCACTTTGTATCGTTATTATCTTCTGGAAGCTAAGCACAGAATCGATTGACTTAAAAAGGAGTATATTAGTATATAAGTATATAAGTTGTGGCGTAGTATATAAGTATATACGCACAAGCAACATATAAGTTTATAAGGAACCTAGAATCGAACGGAGTATCATACGTCTAGCCGCGCCGAAACCAAGCGACGCGCGAAGGCGATCGAACGGAGCATCATACGTCTAGCCGTGCCGAAACCATCTCACGAACTGGCGACGCACGAAACTACCATCTGTTTTAATAGTGGCACAATTTATACGCACGCACACACGCGTAAGGATTGCCGAGAATTCTCTCGTAAATGTTAGAATTTTGTTTACTTGTCGCTGACTGGTGTAAATGATTATTATACATATTAGTGCTAGCGATACTTGTAAGAACAATAAATTGGATATAAGAAGGCTTAAAATTGTAAATAATTATATTCTCAGTTGAATCAGTCTACGTGTTTCAATATAACCCTAACGGTTACCAGCTACGGACCTGGCTTATGCCCGCCGGCTGATAATGCGTTAAAAAGTATATTAGTAGGAGTATATAAAGGAGTATATTAAAGCGATCATAGGTTTTTAATACTAGTTTTACCTATTTCAATGGCGTGGTTTGTTTTAAGAGGCATACGCTAGAAAGACAAGAAATTCTTTATGCCAGATTTCAGGAAAACCCTTGCAACGGTAACTCTCGCCATAGCTAAAATGTAGCAAGTTGCTCGTAGATGCTCTTCAACGTACATATGTTAAAGAATCATGCATACAAATAAATTTAGCATACATTGCAGTGCACACACGGATTGATATGTTTTAACCAATATTTTTTTTTTCTAATCTACCTATTTGTTTTTCATTCATTCGTGTTCAGAATAAACATTATAATCAACTAAAATAAATATAGCTTGAATGAACATTAATATCTTGCATATATCCAAGGTACTTCTACAATCAAATTTCTGAAAAGCGAAATCATAATACAAAAATCCACACCCACACTCAACCTTTCAACCAGTTGCTGTTATATAACGCTTAAAGTCATTACTGATCATAATTCACAAGCTAAGCCAGCGTAAAACAGGTTTAATTACATTATTAGGTATATTTAGTTTCCTTAGCCATGCAGCCAAGTGCATGCTCGCATGTCGAGGGACCTCGTTAACCGTTATATCACATACAGCCTTATACGGAAGCTCACAGGAAAATTATTAAAAAATTTCTCACGTGTATTCTCGTAATAAGGCAGGTAGGTTAATAAGATAAGATTAGATAAGATACGGCAGTGGCTTACATGTAGCTATCATAACTTATGCGAATGAGAGTATGTTTGTTACGCTTTCACGTCTAAACTACTTGACGGATTATTATGAAAAGGGAATGCTCAATCACCTACGGAAAATAGTATCGGTATAAATATTACAGTGTCACGATGAAAACTACTGTTTAATATTCGTATTAGTATGTATGTAGTTTAAGAAAAAATAAACATCATGTACGTAATTTGCCGGGTATCAGAGAAATATATGCGTGAACTTTGTAAATCACAATATAGAAACTTATTATATATTCTTTGAATAACAGTAAGATTAAGATCTAATAAAGCTATCGCTTACAGAATATATGTACGAGAGTACAATTTAAAGACTAAGTGACTTAAAGTACCAACGGAACTTGCTATAGTAATGATATTTAATGGAGTCTCTCTCTATCTCACAATCACTTTTCACAACGAGTCTCTGTCTTACAGTTAGTAAAAAATATATTGTTATTTTTTTCTTAAAACACGTGTAGCAATTGAGCACAATAACACACATGAAAAATAACAAATTCAAACAAAACTGAACATACTATCTGATTGTCATTTATTATTACCGGCGCCAACATCAGGCGCCAACGACACGATTGACAAGTAAGGTTACAGTGTTACCAAAAATAATAAGTAAAATAATCGATCTACATTTAATTAAAAATCGATGACTAGCCGCCAGCTTGAGCTGGCTAGTATCTAGTGATTCAAAGCTAATGTTTTATTTATATACTAGAGCTTCGTCTAATTCGGGGCCAATTAAAAAATAAGTTTACAGGTAATGATTTTTTGGCAATAAATACTATTTTATTTCATTCTCTTTCCATTAAAATATTTATTTTACTCGTTAGCTTAAAATATTATTATGTTATAGTATGTTTTCAAAACTGTTTAATAGTCACAAATAATAACAATATCGATGAATAGTCATATAGAAAATCAATTAAAACCAATGTGTCTGTTTAATAATGTTACCACAACAAAAAATCTGTAACGGAAAATTATGACACAAAATAAAACAACTAAAATTTCGCGTTTATTTATCCGGCATATGTGAGACTCCACATTACGTTACAAAATCATAATTCTGAACAAAAATATCTATATCATGAACTTGTGTCATAGCTTTGATTTTATTCATCAAGCAATACGGCATATGGTCATTCCCCTTTTGCATACACGTTGGCTACCTTTCATCCAGAAGAAAAGTACTGTTTCAAAGGTATAGTGGTAATACTACCACTATACCTTTCGTTACAATGTTATAAAAGTACTAGTATACATACGTATACTAGTACTTTTATAACATTGTAACGAGAGTTTGTGAGCCGGTGAAATCTATCGAAAACAACATTTATGTTGACTATTTAGCGGCATCTGAATCAAAAGTAATATTGCCGGTCTATTGTTTATTTGTTAATTTTATATATAATAAAAGCGCCGATGGCGTAGAGGCTTAAGTGGTCGCCTCGCTACTGCCACTATGCCAAATACTGCGGGTTCAAATGCCGCACGTGATCAACATTTTTGTAATCTAAGAAAATGCTGGCTAAATATGGGTGTCACACACACCTCTGCCTACATATTCGTAGATATACAGGTGTGAATCTATTAATGTACTAAGTAGTATGTATATGGGTAAGCTACACATATCTATTATAGAATAGTATTAGCTTTTATGAATCATACAATTCTTAATTTAAAGTTACATTTGAAAATATTTGAAAACGCAATGATTGCATTGCTAACGCAAACGTTGCAACGCAACACAAGCTTTAACAGGATTAAATCCTAATCCCAACGAATTTTATAAATTCGAATGTAAGTTCGTTTGTTTGTTACGCTTTGAAGCCTTAACTACTAGACCGATGATCCAGAAATTTCGCATATACTTTGTCAGGGGTACAGAAAAGTACATAGCATACCTTTGAACAAGAAATAGTGCTAATTCTGAGGGATAGGTAGAACAGAAATTAAATTATAATGCTTCAATCTAGATGATTTCAAGTTAACATATAATAACTTTAAAAATACAATCAATATAATGTTATCATCTCATCCAAATCAAAACCATACAAACAAAATTTGATCTGTATCCACAACTGGCACCGATTGCTCAATGGCTCAGAAAATAACATAAAACATAAGTAGTTACACACCGTTAGAAGTTGTCGGACGATACTACTAATGGCAGGCATTCGGCACAACTTTGAATTAGTTCATTTCACGACTCATTGTACTGGAAAATTGTTTTGTTGAATCAAAACCTTGTACTACATCGTTGTGTACGTGAATTGTTTAATTCTTTCGCTTAAATCGTCATTACTTTTTCAGCAGTCGGCCAGACACAATTGGCTTTCAATTATATCAGGTATATCAACAATAGGCAGGTAAATACGGAAATTATGTATACCTCGTTTGACGTAAGATTATTTATTTATTTAGACGTATTTACAGGATAAACACAGACACTCACATAAAATTAACAGACATCAAAGTGCATGTGCTATCCCAATCACAAATATGCACAGTACTGGCAGGTAGACAACATGCAAAAATTAAATATTATAATTAAACAAAAGAAAAATACAAAAGAAAAATGCAACAAAGAAAAACAACAATAGGAAAAACAATATTTATATGAATATTACCAACTTATAATACGTTATTGCTATTAATTATTTAATATTTAAAATTCTTAGAATGGTCATGAAATATATCTAGGCTAAGTTTCCTCCAACAATGGTTCTATACGCTCAAGCAGTCCCAATACCTTTTTTTTTTACCTGTGGGAATCCTTTTACGCATACCTCTCCGCGGGGCGACGGAGAGGTTATGTCGGGCTCACCGGGGAAAGATACCCCGGTTATACCGACTAAACCTACCACGGTGTTCCTCGACATAACCATAGACGGCGGGGCCGCGCGAATTGCTTTCACATGCAATCGCGACCCCGCCGAGGTTTCGGCCCGCCGTGTGAAACGGCAGGCCACTACATAAAAGACCCTCTACTGTCCCTTTGTAGGGGGACAAAAACACGAGTCAGAAGCGCGCGTGGGAACACGCACGCCGCCTCTCGGACCTGGTGCTGATCGGGTGGCGGGCAGGCCCACTCAGCCCACCAAACCCAGGTCAAACCTCAGGGTGACTGGAGGTCATCTCGCGAAGCAGTCCCACTACCTGCGTTAACCCTTTAACTACATTTTGTAGGAATATTAAATCCAACATCATTCTTCTATCCTGAAGTGTATTTAATTTAAAATAGGCCAAGCGTTTACTTTAAGGACACCTATGATTGATTCCAGTAGTAGCAAATGCCAAATGCCTAGTGAAAACACAGGCCGCCCGCATGGCAGGCGAGCATTCTACCATGTTTACCTATGGTAGACTATGAGGCTGGTTTAGATTCACGGCGCGGACAGTGTTACTGGATTTTTCGAAGTTTCGAAGTTCTGAACTGCATGGAGTGTGAAAATGTGATTAGTGGTTGGCTATAGACTTGCGCCCTTTTTTGCGCGAGACTTAAAATATATACATATGTTAAATTGTAGGTGTCGTATATAGTCGGCATCGAGGATTTATAAGAGTCATGTCTATGTATGTGTATGCTAGGTTAATGCTTATTTGGTGGATTTTACAATTACTTATTCTAGCTCTTTACATTTCTGTCTTGTAGTCTCTCTGTATAACCAAATATCTATAGGATATTCGCTTCGACTTAGGTATGAAGTGTTTTCAAACGTATTGAAAAATCTATATCACTAAATATGATACTAAAAAGCCCAACATATTCGAATAACTTTTTTATTTTTATATATTTCGTAAACTTTATAAACATTTGTCCTATTTATATTTACATATCGTTACTTGTGGATGTTTTAAAACGCTGTGATTTTGTCCATGGTATACTAATAGGGCCAAGGTTGGCCAACCCTTCCCTAAAGTCAAATGCAGATCATTTTACCTTTACATATTGGTCTTTGATGTTGGTACAAATTTTGGCGCGAAGTTGCAAAGACATCTCCAGTCGTTGGTAGCCATGTTTAATTTTCCTCAGCTACCTTTTAGGTCAAATTCAAATTTGGAATGCGTTACTAACTTTCGAACTCACTTTTTCCGATTTAAATTTCGAATTGCTTGTTTTGTTAAATTTATATTTGAAACTGGTTCGATTTAGTTTTATTAGAAAAATATTTTATTTCAGTTGGGTTTTGGTGGCTTTATAAATATTGTAATTTGGTTTTATTGGTTAAATTAGATTTCCTTTTGTGAGGACTTGTCCCACTGCCCAAGGAGTAGCGACTAAAGGGATAATCTCGAAAACAACGAGCAAAATTGCACGTAGTTAAATGAGGCGGCAAAATAGTACCCGCAATAGTCGCAATGAAAAGAAATAATTATGCTAATCCTTCAATTACCGTTACTAAAATTACTGTCACATTTCATATCAGTCAGTATTCTTGTCAGTTTTTCTTAAATTGCAATTTCAAGAAACTTCATTTGTTGCTCTTATTTCATATTGAATACATCTATATTCTTTGACTACAACTAAGAGATTGATTTCATATTTCTTTATCAATTCACTGATCTAATAACTTTCATTATTCAATAAAATAATAGACAAGAAATAAAATATATTCATTTACATATGTTTATACTTAGCAAAAAAACAAACGCATTTGTTAATTGCATTTAAATTTCAGGATATCGTAAACTAAAAGTAGTTTTCTAGAGTGAGCAAACGTTCACCAAACATTTCCTTACTGTCAGTAGAACAGATTCATTCATTGTTACACAGAACAATAAGCCACGTCTTGAAAATATGAAAAATAACTAGATTATACCCGCGACTTTGCTCGCGTTCATAAAGATTTTATCAATAAATTTCTATCACTCGAGAATTATAATAGTAGGTACATTTTCTAGGTGAAAGGTAACTTATGTTCTTTTCTGTATCATGGTAACGTGTATGTAAAATTTCATGATGATCGGTAGAGTACTTAAGACATGAAACCGAAACAAACAAACTGACATTCGCATTTATAATACGTATTAGATAGGATTCTTATAAATACAGTTGCACAAATCAAACGCGTTTTGCAGATATAAAGATACATATATACAGAGACGACTCAAAATGGAAAAGGAAAGCAGTCTCGGTACTGACAACTTCCTAACATAAAACCAATTCACATTTCCTAAGCTGATAATTGAACTTGCGACCCTACGAATGCTTGCAAACATCAATGCAACCTTATCCCACGGCGGATAGAATATATTCATTTTTATCATAGATCTTTATTATCTTTTGAAAGACTATAAAGCTGGAGAGCTATAAAATCATAAATGCTATATACACAGTATAAAACTTGTTGAGAGTCCATCATGTATAAAATATCCTTCTTTACTTCTTTTCCATTTTTACAATACGGCCTCCACACCGGGTTTGGTCCAGTTCTGTGTAGCAGAAGTGTTTGAAAACATATAATTAACAGACACAAGTTCTCCTCGACTCAGGACAGTCGTTTGAAGATTTTATAAATAATTGACCCGTATAGTTTTATAACTGTAATACATCTCTGGTTAACGTCTCTGCCTTTAGAAATATAAAGAACTAAGATTTCGTCACTATATTATAATTATATCGAATTTGCCAACGTTTCAGTTGTTTTGAGCAACCATAGTAACAGAAAGATATAGTTGTAGTTCGTCTAAAATAATGTTTTAGAACATGTGATGTTGTACCAAAGTAACAAAACATTGTATAATTACAAACAACCTGGTTAAACCTACGATACTAAGATTTATATAACTTACCGTGCGATGTAAATAATTACTACTCGTATTGCCAATTTCCATTAATATAACTAGGAGTCTTATTACCTTAGCAAAAGGCTGCGATTTCCAGAATTTTACTTTTCTTTGTATAACTCTTTAATAAAACTCTCGGGCTGTATTTGTACTCTCACTGGTAAACAATCATCATGATAATTAATCGAACGCGATGCTTTGCAGACACCGTGGCAAGGATTGAAAAGGTTCCTAAAATACCGAAAGAACCAGTATTTAGCGGTTTCGTTACTAAAACCCAAACCGGAACCAAAAACTAAGCTGGAGCCTTTATTACGCTGGTTCTTTGAATGGAGTTTGAATTTGTTTAACTTTATACAATACCATGCTGTTTAACGCAGTACGATAATGATGAGGTCCGATAGCGGCTACCCGTGTGCACTGTGCATTAACAAATAGGTGATTGTTTCATTTTTTTTTTTTTTTTTTTTTCTTTATTTTAGGAGCTTAGTTAGTTATGACTATGCCGCTCCATTGGAACTTTCTACAGCATTACTATAAAACTACTATATTATATTAATAATACGATACAATTATGAATGATTACTGTGAACGTCGTCGCATGCCAACTTCAACAAGTTTATAGATTAATTTAGCTGCCTCGGACAGCGGATATGCTAAAATACTGTTACATCGTCCAATATCCTTATAATCTGTAATTGCAGACAAAATTTCAGATCTGACGTCCTCGTTTCGGACACATTCCACCATAATATGCAGAGCATCCTCCACTACACCACACTCACAACAGAGAGGAGATGCTACTTTATTCATTAAATAAGCGAATTTATTAAGTGGGATATGTCCTGATCGAAGCCGAAATGCAGTAGTTAGCATATATCTATCAATGCCGATTTGATCAAACCATGGAGGTTCCTTCCAAGGTTCATTTTGTAGTGTCCTGTACCAAATACCTTTCTCCACCGATATCTTGTCGAAATGCACTTTCCATAGTTCGTGGCAGTGTTCTCTGACTAAATGCATACAATCTGTGTAGAAAGGTAGTACATTCATAGATACGCCATGACAAGAAGCTTGTTTTGCTAGTCCATCCACTCTCTCATTCCCTGCCAGACCAATGTGTGAAGGAACCCATTGGAGTGTCACTTCTTTTAGATCGGTCTTTAAATCAAATATGAATTTGATTATACTGTAAGCGATCGGTGTGCCTCTTAAAGAAGAGGTGCAACGAGCCACGTGTTGCAGAGAGCTTTTCGAGTCCGTTAAGATAACAAATTTATTGTGCCTAATTGACTTGATGTATGACAAAGCCTCAAAGATCGCAATTAATTCTAGATACATAATAGAAATATGGCACAATAAATTTGTTATCTTAACGGACTCGAAAAGCTCTCTGCAACACGTGGCTGGTTGCACCTCTTCTTTAAGAGGCACAAAAAAGGTGGCTGGAGGATGGCGAAAACGGGAGATCGGGCCTTGTGGCGCACCCTGGGGGAGGCTTATGTCCAGCAGTGGACTGCAATAGGCTGAAATGAGAATAGAAATATTGTTGTTAATTTGGAATTTTATGAATGTATCAATTTGGGGATCGTAGAATGCAGCTCCCAAGTACCCATGATGTGAATTTAATACTTTATCCTTAGATCCGTCGGTAAACACTTTGTAATGTGTTGGGTAATGATTGTCTAGATAAACAGAACACGTGTGTTTGAGATGGGTTACTTCATATTGTCTTTTAGCCTGGTTAATACCTTCAATTTGATGTTTGATTATATTACTTAAATCGTATCTATTCATCCAATAATCTAATGTATACATATCCAACTGTTGATTTGAGCTTACGTTAATGTGTTGAAATTTGATATAAATTTGCAGTAGGATTGGCATTTGTTTGCGTCTCCAGTATCTGTGAGAAATCAGCGAATTTAAATCATTCAGAACTTTAATTGTAGGGTTATTAGCAACAGACATTGATTTCAGACAAAATTTTCCTGCGAGGTATAGCCGACGGATACGTAAAGGCTGTATACAAAGTTCACTCTCCATCACGTGGATAGGAGTGCTCTTTACAAAACCGCCTATAATGCGCATGGCTGCATTCTGTAATTTATCTAGCTTATATAGATTACTAGCTAAGCTATTGCCGTATAAAAAGCAACCAAAGTCTAATTTACTTCTAATAATGGCCATGTAAAGTCTTCGTAAGTGTTTAGGATGTACCCCTCAACCAGACCCAGCCAACACTTTAAAAATATTTAAGGATTTATGAGTTTTCTCATACAGCTCATTTACATGTTTAGTCCATCTTAGGGAACGATCGAACCACAAGCCTAAATATCTCACATTAGCTGCTTCTTGTAATGGCGTATTATCTATGGTGACACTGATATTGTTTCTGTTATTACCCTTTTTAAATATACAGATTTTACTTTTCGTCGCAGATACATTTAATCCTAAATTCTCCAGTACATTGACCAAAATATCTAATGAACCTTGGAGATCGTTACGGGCTATTTCTATATTTTTGTTAGACACATACAAGGCAAAATCATCAGCGTATTGGGAAATAAATACATTATTTATAATATTACAAATTTGGTGGGTAGCCACATTAAATAATAAAGGTGACAGTGGGTCGCCCTGTGCTAGACCTTGAGCAGTATGTCTGCTGATGAAACTATGACCAATACTTATTTTCAATATTCTTAAGCTTAAAAAATTCCACAGGTAATTGCAGATTTTAAGGCCAACACCAACTTTATCTAAACTTGTAAGCAATGTATATATATTAACATTGTTGTACGCATTGTCAATATCTAGAAAGCATGCCAATGTAGTCATATCGTTAGAGAAACCTGATTGCACCCTCGTTACCAGTCTGGCTAGACTATCTAAACAAGACTTAGATTTTCTAAACCCTACTGTTTCCGTTGAAAAATAGTTATTATTTTCGAAGTACCACTCTAGTCTCCTGTTAATAATGCAATGAAATATTTTACAGACGCATGATATTAAGCTAATAGGGCGAAGAGCTGAAATTAGAGTGGGATCACGGCCAGGCTTGGGGACTGGGACTATACTAATGTCTCGCCATTGCGACGGTAGAAAACCCGAAGATAAAAATATATTAAATAATGACAGTAAAATATGTTTTCCACATTGAGGTAACCGTTTTATCATAGAAAAGGAGATGTTATCGCACCCCGGTGCTGTATCGCTAGCCTTAATACATGTTTCTAATTCATGCATAGTTATGGTTGTTTCTAACTTAAAATTAAAAGATAAAAAATTGGGTTTAGGAGGGGTAACATATGAGGGGCATAAATTGTGTAATATCAATTCGCGCTTGTTGTTATCTACGAAGATGTTCTGAACTTTATTTCCTTTTAAGAATTTCATTTTTGTCCACACTTCGTTAGCAGATGAGGCCGTGTCCAAAGAACTACAAAATTTGTGCCAATTCTCTGATGATGCTCTTCTTATTAGCTTTTGGGATTCTCTAATGCAGTTTTTAAGGGATGTTAGGTTTATGGGTGTAGGATTTTTCCGAAATTTTGATAGGGCCAATCTTCTTTTAGCAACTGAGTGAGATAGGTTGGGGTTCCAATATGGTTTTGGAACGAATTTATTGGAAGGGTTTAAATTAATTTTTATAAATGGAATATATAAATCTGCAGCTTTATTTATGTTATTTATAAAATTGTCATAGGTCAGTTGAGGCTCCCCAGATATATCAAAATTTTGAAACGCCTCTTCAAGATAGGTTTCATAACTAATCCAGCGAGCGTTCTTAAGATTACGTTTCTTTAAAAAATTAGGCTTATATAATGTATTCGAAGAAATGTTAATTACGAGATGGTCACTTCCTAGAGATTCGTTAGTCACCTGCCAGTTAAAAAAACACGCGATATCAGACGTGGAGAAAGAAATATCCGGGGAAGATTGTTGTATGTTTTCAGCTACTAGTTTGATACGGGTATAACTACCATCGTTCAGAGAGACAAAATTACAATCAATTATGGCATTATGAATTTGAGAACCCCTTGCCTCTGTTTTATACGACCACGTAAAATGGTGAGCATTGAAATCCCCTAACACTAAGGTTTTTCTGTTGAATTGCGAAAATATGGTGTCCCAGTCAGTTTTTCGTGTCCGCACCCATTGAGGACAGTAAACCGCAATTATGTTCTCGAGTCGACTATAGTTAAAAATCTTGACATGTAATATCTGTATATCCTCATTAGGATGCGCGAATTCGCTTAATTGAGCCTTAATCGATCTATGTGTAAAAATGCAAACACCTCCATAATTATCTGAGCGGTCCTGCCTGAATACATTGTAATTGCTAACTTTAAGCTGACTGCCTGGTTCCAGCCAGGTTTCACTTATTATAGCTATATGTATTTTGTTTTGATTTAATAATTGTTGGAATGTTAAAAGTTTTGGCCTTAAGCTCTGCGCATTCCACTGCAATACGTTAATGACGACGTTCCCAGTAATATTACTATTATTAGCCATTTTGAGTGTTGATAGTTACATCGAAAATCTTCTTAAATATTGAAAGATCAGTAAGATTGTTCACAATAGTATGGATACACCATTCTACAGTAATAGTAATAATCGAATTAATTTTTTGACTACAATTACTTTCTGCCGAGAATATAATCTTTTTAATATTGCTCATTAACGATCCAAACGATTTATTTCTCGAACTCGAGTCGCCCTCTGGCTGTTCTATGCATTTATTCATCTCGACGTTATTGAAGTGACGCGTGTTTGCTGTATAGCTATTATTCGCATGTATATCCACACCCGCGCGGCGATTGCTGCCCTCAGTATGCATACGCTTACCGGCAACTGTAGGTCTCCCGATGTCCGATGCACGTGACTCCGACGACAATGACTCGATATCTTCGTTACTTAATTTATCCGATGAACTGCGTTGTTTACGTTTTGTAGGTTTCTGTTGTGTATATATGTGCGCTGTATATTTATTTTGATTGGCATCATTTAAACCTTTGGGCTTATTAGCTAATATTTCTGCGTATGTCCTGGGATTCGAGATAGGACTTTTATCCCAAAAGGAAATATTCGTATTATTGTTACTTGACGCGATCTGATCGATGGGTCGTGGCGAAAAAGGCGGAACATACATGGTTAATGCTCGGCGGTATGTGCAGTTAAATTCTGACATGAGAGACCTGATTTTCTTTTCCTTGATGAACGCCGGGCATGATTTTACTAAGGCCATATGATTGCCTCTGCAGTTCACGCATTTAAAAGATGTAGTGTCACAGTTAGGGTGACTATCACCACATTTAGGACAAACTATTTTAAGTGATGGACATAGTTTTGTAACATGTCCGAAACGCCAACACCGAGAGCATTGCGTTACCGGGAACACGTATGATTCCACTGCAACTCTTAAGTTATATATCTTAATAAATTGCGGCAGGGTTTTACCTTTAAAACCTATTCGAATGGTTTCGCTTTCTGTCCACGTTGACTCAGCACCCCTACGGTTCAGTCTTTTCACCGAGATAATTTCATGGCTGTTGCAGTTTTTTATGCGTTCTAATAGATCTTTTTCTGATAAGTCGATATCTACATCCCTAATAATACCATAAGAGGAATTGACTTCCCACGTCTTTTGAATACGCCACTCTTTCTCCTTAAAGTTACGGCTGGATATTAGTTTTTCAGCATTCGTTTCGTCATCAAAACTGACAATTACCTTAAATGCATTTATGTATTTAACGCGATTTATTCCTAATATGTTTTCATCGTTGAATAGTTTAGCTAATGCAAACTGTTTAGGTAACTTATCTGCACTGGAAATACTAATATCTATTTTTTCAGGCTTTCTTCTTTTGTCTTTTCCGACTACTGTCCACTTTTCTTCCTCCGTCACTCTCACACCACGTTCTTCTGTATTGTGTAGGTTCTCCTCATTATAATATTGCTGTTCTTCATCTCTTACTATGTCTTCTTCATCCATACTCTCTCCTCTCATGCTAGTTCTATCCTGCACGTCGCCATCTATATCGTCTTCCGTTGCACTTACGCTCATATTCACTACGGCTCAGTATTTAACTATAAAAACAATGATCGGCAGAGGCGGGTGCGCGTGAGCGCGCCGCGCACTGTCGCAAACCGGTTTCTGTGTAGTAAACAACTAAAGGATTCTATTAAAATTTAACGATAACACGTCCTAATCACTTGACGAGAGAATGGACACTGATTGTTTCATTTTTAAATCAACAATCGTCTCTTTCTTAATTACCTTTAAATCATATGGGACCGGTACCAGCTTTTTCAATTCCTTGTCAGAAAGTGTTCATTCCAACCCGACCGGAACCCTATCGACATGAAGAACCAAAATGAAGTACCGGTTTCTATATTTTTTCATATCTGATGAGACTTAGAACCAGGCGTTGGTCGTTATGTATGTACCAGATTTTGCGCTCAGCGTCGTTCGCGTAAATGTAGGTTAGGTTAGTAACAGTACAGTTTTCCTGGATAATAGGTACCCTATGTCCTATTCTGTACCCCCAACAACGTATATGCAAAATTTCATGTTGATTGGTCGCGTAGTTAAGGCCTAAAAGTATAGCAAGCATAAGCAGCAAACATTTATAATATTATTAATATAAGTAACCTATAAAATAAGTAACCTATAATATGTATGTATTATAAAGTATCTAGTTCGTTATCTTTACAATGTTTGCTCATTTTCAAGAGAGTATATCCCCGAGTTAGTCTAATCTACGATTAAGCTTTCAATTAATTTTGTCTTTGGAAAATACCGTAGTCTCTTCTTCGCAAACTGTATTGTATTACGGAAGAAAGGACTGTAATTTTTAGTTTAAACGATGCATGGCTGGAAGACTATATACCGCTAAAAAGTTCATTCAAATGTGTTATATATGTTCAACGAAATAAAATTATCGCACTTTGATTATTAAACGTATACATAATAGTCAAGAATATTCTTCATTTAATGTAATAGTCTAGAGATGCCTTGTTCGATACCTAGGTCATGACCATGGCTTATTATATACTTAAATCATGCGAAGCGAAAGTATAAAAAGTAAAGTATGCGTATATACTTACTAAAATTACAACAAACATTTTATTTCAATTATATTAATATTATAATGATGTTCCGAATTCTAGGTTCCAGTTTAATCAGACTGGTTTCTATAGACTGCCAGGCAAAAATATATACCGAATATATTCAGTAAACAACATAATAATATACATTGATTCTTCTTGTGTGCAATTACGCTGAAGGTTTTAGATAATATTGTTTGATGATTTTAAGCTAGTAGCTACTTATAATGAACACCTTCCGAAGAATTCCACAAATTAAACTGAAAGCCAAGTTATTACAAAGACTGAGTAGGTATGAGCGATATAAATGCCAAATAAACAAAATAAACGCGAATTCCTAGTTTGAATGTTATTCATTCCTATTTTTTAAGTATTCACAAAGCGCCCAATTACGCTGCATTACCCTTAATACGATATCTGTGTATCGCAAAACAAGAATATTACATTTGAGTAAGTAATTCAACCTAAATAAACACGTATAAAAACCTCATTATCTAGGTTGAAATTCTTTTACACACAATTCCCCAACTTACACTAACATAGCTTCATTGAATATTAAAATAACGACTTAGATTATATCTTTTTTTTACATTTAATATCATAACATCATCTTTAAACGCATCTTGTTTATGATTTGTATACTAATGGTATTTTATTTTTTTATTCGTGTGACAACGTCACACAAATTACGATATTTAACGCTATTATTATAATCTGTGTCTGAAATGGCGGCCATTTTAATAATGCCAACATTCCTGGCAGACGTTTTGAATGATTCATAAGGGTATTTTGGTTAACAAATTCTCTTAATACTAAACTATTCTATAAGATTATGCTAATTTTATTAAACAACGATTTAAATTAAGTATATTGCTATGATCTGACCAATCGCAGGTTCGTAAACATTTCAATTTCACCACCATAATGTACCTACCTATGTAATAATTAAAACATGTTTTGTTTTCTTTCAACATGTGTTACCAACCAGTGTTTTTCAATAACAGCACGTATACAAAGGTAATAGAAAGAAATAAAAAATATTATGACAGCTCATATTGCAGTTGAATCCTCGCAATAATGCGTTTTATTGCACAGAAAAGGGTTTTTACTACTTCGCCACAATAGATTATTGTATCTAAATCCAATAAAAGATCTCTCGTTACTTGGATTTTTGCACTGGGATATAAATATGTAAGTGTAGACTCATTCTATGTGAGGAATTTATAATAGCAAGAATGTAAATTTTATCAAGGAAATGTGCAGTATTATCGTAACATTTTCCTTCGTTTTTATAGAAAGTGTTCTGTAATATAGTCTTACTTAACCTTATTAAGTAACTGTTCGAAATTATGTAACTATGGACAGTGGGCTACATTATGTAAATATTTCAGCAATATATGTACTACTTTCCGTGTAATTATATATAGTACTGATCCTAAACTACTAACGTTTATCCAATATTGGCGTATATCGTAGCCGTAATATTATAATTTTGAAGTAATTTGTTATACTTGATGAAGGATTATGAATTTCTCTGATGATAATGCCACGACGCGGTATGCCAAGGATGCAAGTTGAATCCATGTTTCATGATTGTTGTAATCTTCCCTTTCTATAATGTATTCATTTTACATATTCAGGTTAGCATAATTCGACGGTAATTCACTGCGCGCTTCGAGAATATTATATTACGTAATTTCGCGGTAATGTACGGCGCTGTATATTTTTTTGATCATTATTTCGACACAAACACTGTCTTAAACATTATGTTGGAGGAAAACAGCCAGTGAGGAGAGTAATAAAAATTAAAATGGCGGCGGCAGAAATTTGGAGGCTGTTCGCTTTGCGCTGCGAACTTCGGGTAACGACAATAAATGTGACTAGTTACTTCATCATGAACTGTATTTATTTTATTTGTTACTTTTATTTATCACTCATGGATGTCGATTACAACGAGTTTAGAAAGTTTTCGAACAGCCTTCACTGATTGAAACCGCCATTTTGTAGTGTCGCTCATTTTGTACGTTTACTATTGCTTTGGGGTGTTTTGTATTATCGCAACTGTTCGAAAACTTTGCACTGTTTATCTTCTGTTCTTTGTTTTAGTTTACTTCATTGTAGTTATTATTACTATTATTATCTGTTTATATTTATTTTGTTGTAGCAACACAAATTAATGCATTATCCTTTTCTGTCTTTATTTTTTTTTATAGATATTGTACACCGACCGATGACAATACTAAATTATCTTTAGATACTCATTGTACGCTCTAGCGAACAGTTTGTGACAGACTATTAACTCGAAGCATTACCTCATTACGGCTTCTCTAATACGGTTAAGTGAGTAACCGCCGGTGATAAAAGGCTCTTAACGTAATTTTAGGTCATTTGATAAATCAGCCACCGACGTAAAGGAATCGTAGCGTCGGCTACTTGATTTACTGCGCAGTGAACCTGTTTATATAATTTGCTTCAAACACACGTTTGTTCTATTAGAGAAGTTGTATCTTCGATCCTTTGGACACTAGCCACCATAGAAGATTTTTGGCTGTCCAAAAAAAGTTCTATATTGAGAACTTTGTGTCCATCTAAAAACTGTTAGAATCGACTGAATTCTTCTAATTTAAGTTACAACTATTAAGTTGAGAGTGCATTTAGTAACAAATTTTATATATTCGTTAAGCAGTCTAATGTTAAGAGTATATTATAGTTATCCTATTGATCAAACTATTGCCAAGCAAAGACTTTTCTTACTAGTTTTATATGTCAATTCTTTAAATGCCTGACATAATTACAAACCTATTGCGTCTGATCTGCCGCTTTGTCTCAATAGGTTAAGAACAAAATACATAAATACGACTACCACATAGTTGCCACCCGTTACAAACTGTTTGCCGAGCGATTTTTGCATATATTAGTGCTTATATATAAACGTATGTTGTTTTTACTTCAGGTACGTGTTCACAATAGTGAGCTATTTGATAGGCGTTTTCATATTCGCCACGATAGTCGGCCAGGTCGGCAATGTGATCACCAACAGGAATGCCAATAGGCTGGAGTTTGAAAGGCTGTTGGACGGCGCCAAAACTTATATGAGACATCATAAGGTAACTTTTTTTACATCTACCCGGTGCAGATTACGTCATCAGTTGTTAAAAATTTGTTAGATTTTGAATGATTCTATCATTCCAAGTAGTAAGTGTAAGAGGATGGTTAATTAAATTATTTCTTTTTTTCGTTTGCTTGTGGCCAACTAACTAGTAATTAGAATATTTTATTTCATAAAATGGTATTGAAAATTGTATTCAGCTACTTATGACACTGACTGTATCAAACTTCTATCTCAGAACAGTAGGCACATGTGTATTATACGCAGTAATCGTATTCACTACCGCTGTGCCAACGAGGTATTCTAACTAAAAATTATTTCAAAGGATTACAATTTTGTTGATGACATAAATTCGTGCTTATGTTTCCAATCAATCGATAACCTAATTTTCAAATCAATTCAAGACATACTTTTAATTAAATCAATCATCAAGTGCATACGTTTCGTTTTCTGTAAATCGATACCAATCGTTTATCATTACGATACAAAACTATCGATTCAAAGCAAAATATCGTGTATTACATTTGTTTAACATACTCAGCTACTCATACCCACTTCCTTTATTCTGAGAAGGAAATGTTTTGGTTTTGAACTGTAAGACAATATTGTCTGGCCTAAATCAATATTGCTTTTGATAAACCCGCGAGGCAAATTTCACAAATTACTAAAAGTTTGCGGCTAACTTATGAGAAGTTGCTGATAAACATATGTAATAATATTGTGTGTAGATTAGAGAACTGTTTATATTCCTTAAAACCTTTCAATTGTTGGAGTACCAGACATATTTGAAAACCTATCGTGTCTACTCGCCGATGTGCGCTGCCACTCAATAACTTAAGTATATTCGGAATAGTTTTTTAGTCTAACCACTAAGATAAGATTTAGATGAATATAAGCAACTGCCGACATTGTTTTAAAGCTAGGCCAGATGTCTGAATATTCTAGTTCTAGTCTACCCTATCCAAGTGTGATAAATCTAAACATTTCTTGCAGATACCTTCTCATAGGTTCAACCGTTTGCCTGAACCTCGCTATTAACATAACTGTACCCTGACGTTTATAGGAGTAACTTTGTGACGTCAGTGAATAAATTTGTGAACTAGACTATAAAGATGATTGATTTGATTTACGTTTGTTACAAATCGTAGCTAAGATTTCTAGAATTACTGTTATTTTTAACATGGCATAATTTTAAAGTAAGGACCTAATTAAAACTTTTCAGAAAAGTCAACCTAGTTAATATCATCGACTCATTTATGTCCAAAAAATCCGCTCTAATATAGCTTATAACAAATTTATTTTAGCAATAAGTCCTTATAACTATGGGAAATGTTCTATAGAAAATTTATAATTGTGTACAATAAAAATAATTCTAAGTTATAGATACTTACAGAGAATGCTCTTTATTGATTAATCTGAATGACTACTAAACGACTAGGTAAAAAACTCATATAAGTAAAAATACGACTACCCACTTTTTGCCGCATTAGCATTCTTGAGAGAAATCCGGCATCATTTTCATCCGGTTTACGTAACGACATCACATATTTCGCAGGTACCAGGTGGTATGAAGCGCCGTGTGCTGCGATGGTACGATTATTCCTGGTCTCGGGGACGCATACAAGGTGGAGGGGACATCAATACTGCCTTGGGACTGCTGCCTGATAAACTGAAGACCGAGTTGGCGCTACACGTCAACCTTAGTGTCTTAAAGAAGGTATGTAGCTGAATAAAAGTATCTTTATCAGTATAAATATCATATCAATCTTGATTTTGAGATTACAATATTCTACACGGATTGAATCCTGGTGCGTTTTGTAATTTAGATCTTTTAGCAAGGTCTTAAATTGAACAAGATTCCCGGAGTATATCTTTTATGTCATTGACATAGCATAAGTATTTCTTCCTTAGAAGCTGGCACACAAAGGTGTTTAAATTCGGTCTTAAATTACCCTAAATGTAAATGTACGTAGTATACTGCAAGAAGCAAAACAACTTCTTGTTCGCAAATGTTCTAAACTTACAGTAGCTCTGGTAGAAACACGGCATGCTCCAACGTGCTTTATTCCGTATAAAGGCGATTTAAATTGAAAAAACAGAACAGGTATAAACAAACGCTACAAGGTACAACATTTCTGAAGTATTCCGCATTTGAATAAAAGGCATTCATGCTATAGTCTAAGTGACAGATGTATTTATTTTCGTAAGGGAGGAAACTTACCTTATTTGCATTGAATTATTTTATTTTCTGTGTTTGTTTCACTGTGTAATGTACATATCTATACTAATATTATACAGCTGAAGAGTTTGTTTGTTTGTTTGAACGCGCTAATCTCAGGAACTACTAGTCCGAATTAAAAATTATTTTAGTGTTGGACAGCTCATTTATCGAGGAAGGCTATAGGCTATATAACATCACGCTACGGCTCACGAGTGCGGCGCAGTAATCATAAACGCGGGTGAAACCGCGGGCACATCTAGTATTTCATATTGCTTATATCATTGCTCATATCGGTAACAGTAAATACATCATCATCACATTATCATGTTCAGACGGTAATCCAGGCTAGTGTTTAAATTATTAGACTTTTTTACTTGGAGGCTATGTTCATACTCACATTAAAATAAATTTCAAAAGGAATAAGTACACAAAAACTGTCTATTATAAAATTGTTTTCACAAGTACATAGTTTAGAATAGATATATACATAATTTCAATTAGTAATTACGTCCTTTGTTATTATTATTATTATATATTATTTTCTAATTTAACATTAACAAGTAACATTCTTATTTACATTGATTGCCAGTCTTAGTATAATTACACAAATGACAAATATCTTTGCCAAAAGCTAAATAAATTAAAATGTAACGAAATTAAAAATCGGACTCCTAGTCTAATCAAAGAAACTCGAATAAAAAAACTAGCTTTGCCTTGCTTTGAATCAGTTGTGTAGTTTTTGATTTAAATACTTAGAAACAAATAAAAACATCAAATGTTTTCTCTTTATAATATTAGTATAGACAAGTGTCTGTTTTAAGTGTAATAAAGATCATATAAACTTGAAAAGACGAGTCGTGAATCCATCGCTTTAACACTAAGGTGACCTATTTCCATCAGTTTATATCTACGTCAAGGTCAGACGCCTCTCGGCTTATCTTTTACCTACCGACCACTCTAAAGACATTCATTTACACTCCAGTGGAAATTCTTGTGAGAAAAAGCCGTAACGTCAGTTTTACTGAAGAATTTTATTAGGTTAGCCAGAATGGAAAACTCAGTGTCATAAAGTTATAACAGAAATAAGTTGGAAATACTGTGCCTTCGAACATTTAGTATGAGGTTTTTATTCTGGGAATATTCTTGTTAAATAGTTTTGTCCATTTGCTATGAGTTTTGCTAGTTGCTGATTTTGTGTCTGATTTACTTAATTTTGTAGGCACATGTCAATAATTTTGTTTTTTATTTTCAAAATATGAAGGCCATGAATAAGGACAGCTAGGTACTTCAATGACCACTGTCACCTAAATAGTTAGGTTGTCCAGTCACCATGGAAAATGTTATTGACTTTCGTAAATTCTACGTGAAAGTTAAACTGTTAAGGAACTCGCATTACAATATAAAAGAAGTACAGATATTTAAGGTGTTAGAATATTTCCAGTTAAAACCTTAGTAATATCATAAGTAATTAATATAAATATAATAATATCAAAATATAATCAATGTGTTCATTTCCTTGGACAGCAGGATCTGTCCTATTTTGAAAGTGTTGTACAAACAAATCCCGTGCCGATGCTCTTGAAATATTATCAAGTATTTCCAGTAAGAGTCAAAAGTTATTAAGTATTCGCGAGAGTTTTATTATTTTACCGTACTTAATTTTGATAATGTTCTATTTCTTGAAGCGGCAATAGTTAAAACATGGTGGTTTAGTTATGAGTTGTGAGTATGTACTGACTCACTCACAACTAATAACAACGAAATAATATCTAATTAATACACAAAAGTCTTATATATATTTGTTCAATGTTGAATTACTTACTACAATAGTACAATTATTGTACATGAACGAACTTTCACTAATTGCCCCTACAGATTCTCAGACCACTAAACCTGTTGACCTTCTCCACATAAGGCGAAGGCATTAACTATCTATCTTCTACATTATCTATTGTAAAAATGGGACTATAAGTACCACATATCTGTAATATATTATAATATATTATTCAAACTAATTTCGCTTTATCCTATTGAGAGTCAGCAGCACACTGACAGCCAGACACAATAGGTTTTCAATT
Source organism: Catocala fraxini (assembly GCA_930367265.1). Classification (NCBI taxonomy): domain Eukaryota; kingdom Metazoa; phylum Arthropoda; class Insecta; order Lepidoptera; family Erebidae; genus Catocala; species Catocala fraxini. The sequence goes on from OV884043.1 coordinate 19,134,353, forward strand.
ATGTCCAATAATTGACAGGTAATTATTTTTTTACACAACTTTTTCTGTATTTCTGTATGCTCTGACATCACCTGTAAACCACTAAAGAAATTTCGATAAGATAAGATTTTTACACAGCTTGATGCTTAACTTAAAATCTAAACCACGTGGCATATTTTCTTTTTATACAAGATTTAATATACATATATAATAATATGAGCGCAGTATTAAACTGTCCCACTGCTGGGCACGGGCCTCTTCTCAGTGTGAGAAGGGTTAGGCCATAGACCACCACGCTGGCCTTGTGCGGATTGGTAGACATCACATATCTTCGAGAACATTATGGAGAACTCGTAGACGTGCAGGTTTCCTCACGATTTTTTCCTTCACCGTTAAAGCATGCGATAATAATAAATGCGCGCGTTGGGTTCGAACTCGAGACCTCTGCGTGGCAGACCAAGTGTTGCCCACTAGGTTATCGCTACTCTTTTAATATGTTATACGATTCTATATAATATATAATTATTCCTACTCTATTGCATTAGGTAAAACATGATGATATTCGTTAAATTAATATATAATTATGTTTATTAGAAACAGCTAAATTAAAGAGTAAAGTGATTACGTATATCACGACGATGATGAAAAGAAAGTTAGACCATGCAGACAAAATGGCGGCAAAAATACAGTATACTAGCTCATGCCCGCGGCTTAGCTTGCGTTTTTGTAGACAAAAGGTACCTTAAGTCCTTATCTGTCCACTTGACATCGTGCACTCAAAATTTTATGATGAGCAATGTTCGAGAAGTTAAGTTGTGAAAGCGTAAGAAACAAACAAACTCACATTCTCATTTATAATATTAGTTAGGATGAAATTATTTGGAATGCCTACATCACGCAAGAACCCTGTCTAATAAAGACACTTAATAAATAATGGTCATTAAAGCGTCTCTTGAATATAGTCTGGCTGAACTTTTTAGCTTTTAATGATCCCTAGGTTTATTGGTACGCGATTATATAACTATAACAGCCAGTCCTGTAACTAACAAGTAAAAGTTATCCGAAAGATAAATCGCATGGTGTCACTCATGTTAGGTTAAAGAATAGAGATGGCGAGACTTTTATCTTATAGATAAATGCTATCTGGAGGTGGTAGGAAAAGCCCTTAACATTGTAGTGATTTTAGGTAAATGTATCATATGGGTCAGCATTATGTGTCTTCTAGACAGTTCCATAAACTGAGTCAAAGTCAAAGTCAAAGTCAAAGTCAAAGTCAAAGTATTTATTTGTAAACATAGGTAACATTACAAGATTGACAAAGGTTATATTATATTACGTTCTGCTATGTTTTGCTTATAAAGCATACAAATTCGATGAATTAAATAATCATTAAAAAAAAAACACACACACATAAATTAAGTCATAAATTATAAATAATAAAAAAGGAAATAAGTCATCAACAAAATTATTAAATTCAATTATACAGTTATAAATCACATACATTACTTATTTAAATATTCATTAATCGAGTAATACGCTTCTTTAATTAAAATGTCATACAATTCTTTTTTAAAAATGTCAATATTCCGTATTTCCAATAGCGTTTTTGGTAGACTATTATAAATTTTAGGAGCCATCCCTAAGAAATTTGCATTAAATATGGCTTTTTTGTGAGGTTTGACTCGTATTTTATTTTGATGTCGAGAGTTTTTTAGCGTTTCAAATAAATGAAAATTTTTCTTTACAAATGTTGCCACTTCGTAGATGTAGAGAGATGGCAAAGTTATAATTTGGTAATTAATAAAATATGGTTTACAACTGTCTATATTTCTTAACCCATGCATAGCCCTTATACATTTCTTTTGGGCTTTGAAAACTAGTTCCCGGTCAGGAGAGTTACCCCAATAGATGATGCCATACCTTAAAGTTGATGACACGTAAGCATGATAAGCTGTTACTAATGATGGGTGTTCAACTACTTTAGCTAGGTTATATAGCGCGTATGAATATTGGTTAAGCCGTTTACAAATATTATCTATATGGGTTTTCCAATTCATGCTTTCATCTAGCCAAATACCCAGGAATTTATGGTATTCAATGCTCTGAATTTTGGAGCCATTAAAACTTACATCTATATTTAACCTATTCGTTCTTTGTCTAAATTCAATCATCTTAGTCTTGTTTAAGTTTATTTCTAAATCATTATTCTTTAACCAGTCAATTATTACCTTAAGGTTTTCATTTAATTTTCTTTCAATGTCAATTTTATTCCTTCCTGAAAACAGTACAGTGGCATCATCTGCAAATAAGACCATTGGATGGTTTATAATTCGTGGTAAGTCGTTAATGTAGATTATGAACAACAATGGACCGAGTACACTGCCCTGTGGTACACCAGAAAAAGTCTCACGGGGTTCTGACGTATATATTTTTTCTTCTCTTGTTTGGAGGCATATTCTACTAATGTGAGTTACTTGTTTTCTATCACTTAGATATGATCTAATGAGTGCCAGAATGTTACCTCGGATGCCATATTTTTCTAATTTTCGAAACAGAATCGATGGTTTACACGGTCAAATGCTTTTGACATGTCCATAAAAAGACCAACAACAGGTGTTGTGTTATCAATATTTGTGATAACCCCTTCAAATAATTTATACACGGCCATGTTCGTGTTTATGTTTTTTCGAAAGCCGTATTGCTCCCTTGCCAGAATGTCATTCTTCTCTAAAAATGAGTACACCTTTTGATGAATAACCTTTTCAAAAACTTTAGAGAGTACAGGTATTAACAGGTATTACTATGGGTCTATAATTACCTAATTCATTTTTATCCCCTTTTTTGAAAAGAGGTTTTATAATAGTGTTTTTTAAAACTGCAGGATATACTCCTGCTTGAATGCATAAATTAATAGCATGACTTAGTACAGGTGCAATAATGATAGAAACAGATTTAATAACCTTTGTTGTAATATCGTCAAAACCAGAACTATTTGTGTTATTTAAAGAATCAATTATTTTTATAATGTCAAGTGGTATAGTTGGAGTCATGAAAAGAGATTTATGATTATTTATTTTTAAAATGTCAGGATTGAAATTGTCACATGTATGTTTTGATTGAACAATAAAGTAATTATTAAATGCGTCGGCAATGTCCTGTGGATTACAAAATATTTTATTATCTAATTTAATCATACTTATGTTTTTCTTAGGCTGATTAGTTTTACACCTATTTATAATACTCCAGGTGGCCTTAGACTTATTTTTAGCATTGTTTATTAAATAATTGTTTTGTGCTTTTTGTGTTTTATGTATAATGATTTTATGAGATATGAATTATCTCTAGAACTAAGAATAATCTACTATGTTTGATTTTGTACATTACTTTACACACAAGAGCAAATAGCCAACAGAATAAATCTTTTTGTACAAACCGTATCAAAATTGTTTTTAAAAGAAAGGTGAAATTCATATTTCAAATTTGGATAATAAAGGGGGCTGTAATGGGGATATATCGCTATCTCCCTCAAAAAGCTACATTTAAATAGCGGTTACGTCAGTTTGTACTGTGCATCTCTTTTTATTACTTGACAATAACCGCTACTACCAGATTTTAAATGCTTGTATCTTGTTTATATGTAAGTAGATTTCAAAAATTCTTTGTATTTGAGAGTTTGGGTAATGTAACTATACCCTAAATTATAAAAAATATAGGTTCACTACTCTATTGTATACTCTAGTCAGTAAGGAAGCTTAAAGCTCTTCCATTACAAACCTTCCATCCCATCTGTAATTCATTCGTCAGTCCATACGTATTCTACGGCTTTGTATTCTCCATTTTCATTATTAAAAAGACCACCATTCTATGCCGAGGTGAACATTAAACATAAAATAAACAAACACAGACTCAAAATAAACATTTGTCGGCCTACTAAACATTTGTCGGCCTACAAATAATTGTGGGATTCGAAACCCATAAAGTTCAGAGCGCCAACGGCAAGGCAAGGCAACCTCATAACCAAGTTACATCGATCGTGGTCACGAGCAGACTGCTACCTAGCAAGACCGCGGTAAACGCGTTCATATCACGTAAACCCTGCAACTTTATACACATATATAGCGTGTAACAGAAAGGTGTGGTCATATTTTAGGACTGTAATGTATATTGAAAAATAACCTATGTGCCTAATCAAAATAGGTATCTTTTTACAATTGCAAGCATTTAATTTATTTATTATTCAAACATCGTGACCTACTTTGATTGCACGGATGGCGTAGTGGGTTTAGTGATCACCTCGCCACTGCGTTGAGTGCTGTGGATTCGAATCCCACACGGGACATTACTTTGTGTGATCCACAAATTGTTGTTCCGAGTCTAGGTGTTCTTTGTGCCCGTTATTTGAATGTTTGTAAAGTCCCCCGCGACACAGAATATATTCCTAGTGCTGGAGTTCTCTTTTACAACAGAAGAAGAAAACGCATTATATCACTATCATAATTATGCCTGGTCATTTTCGGGTACATTCAGGTCACCGAGTCGGCTATAAGTGTTGTTTAAATATCGATTAGAATGTACTGATATTGATACGTCGATAAGAAGAAAATGCTATATCTTAGTGAAAATAATTTATACGTATTTATACGTATTTATTTGTCACAGTTTTCCATTTTACAGGGGCTATTATGACCACACCGTTCCGTTACACGCTGTATATTAAACTAGCTTTTGCTCGCTTCTACACTTGCGTAAAATTAGGTTAGATTATGTTATTAACAGTACCTTTTTAAAAAAAAGATAATATGTGTAAAAAAAAAAACGTTTAAACTCTTACAAACACAAAATCAAATATTTTCTCTTTATAATGTTATTATAGATAAGAACAAAGTTACTTAACATGTTATTCCATTACAGGTGACGATATTCCAAGAGTGCCAGCCGGAATTCCTCCACGACCTAGTATTGAAAATGAAAGCATACATATTCACGCCCGGTGATTCCATTTGTAGAAAAGGTAAGTCGTAAAATGGTTTACGTGAGGCCATTCCGACGAATTTCTTTTGATACAAGAGAATTCAAATCAAGAAAGGCTCAGAAGAAAGAATCATATGTGTGCTGCATCGACAATAGCAATTTGGGCTGTAGATATTAAAACAACATTAAGGTTTTGGGATATAGGAAGGTAAACACTTAGAGACTATTCAATATCACTTTGAAGTACATATTTTTAATATAAATAAAATTTCCATGTCATATAAAATTTCAATTAATGAATTATAAATTAGAATACAATCTTCTAACGATCATTAGGGACCGTGCGAAAGTTGTCTATAAATCTTTGTCGTATCAATGTTTATAAAGTTGCAACAGAGTTGCCCTTTAAACATTTATAAATTTTACATCTTTCTGTATGTATTTATTGCATACTACATTAATTATATTATATACACATTTGCTTGTTCTAGGACGGGTAATTATTTATTCCCGAAACAATTATCATCTGAAAGAGAGCTCTTACCATTTATGGCGTATAGTGGGAATGGGCGGTGAAACTCAAAACTAAAATCTTTTACGCTATGCAACAGTCGGTCACGCCATTCATCTATTCAATTATTAACTTTCAGTAAACAATGATCTTCATAATTCTTCATCAATCATTCATGTTTTTGCTGGACTGACAAATTACAGTTTCAAAGTCTTATAGGGTAACTTAAAACTTATTACTATTTGTTAAGAATCTAATGGGTAGTTAAAGTTCTATGGCCTATCAATTTAAATCAAATTTAAAAGCTTAGGCAATCACACCAGTGGGTTTCAGTTTGGTCTATATAGCGTGAATCAAGGTGTAATTACATTTAAGCGTCACATAATATAGCTGTACAACGAAAACGACAAATAAAAGTGTATACATTTTTTTCACTAAGATATAGCATTTATTTTGTCAACCTGTCAATATTAGCACAGTGTAGTAGGTACATAAAAAACTAACAGCTGACTTAGTGCCCTGCATGAACCCGAAATCACCAGACGTAAAAGATATGTAAAATTGTCATGAAATTCAAAATAATCTGTTTAATTCTGGGGCTCATAGATTATTTTTCGGATATACATTACAGTCCTGAAATACGACCACACCTTTTTATAACATGCGGTATGTCTTTTGACTGGTCGTAGTAAAATTTTCTCAAACTGTTCATCTCAAGCGATTTAACAATAATCTAATTAAAATTTACGTCGCAGGTGAAGTAGCCCGAGAGATGTTTATAATAGCAGACGGCATTCTAGAAGTAATATCGGAGACTGGACGAGTATTAACCACTATGAAGGCAGGGGACTTCTTCGGAGAAATCGGGATATTGAATCTCGACGGTCTTAACAAGTAAGTTTCTGTTAACTCTAGCTATTTATTGAATGGATACAAATATTGACAGGGTTAGGTAAGGTATCTTCATTACAAATGGTTCGGATAGTAATGACTTTATAACGACGCTAATATGATTAAATTTACGTGAAGGCAAGAGATACATATAAACGTGTAGATATTTATGTTACTTACATAAATATCTGCACATGTTTGTGTTAAGAGGAATAATAGATTGTCTTTAAGACCTCCAATTCCCAAACGATGTATTTGTATAGGAAAATTCACAGTATCTTTATTGGAAATCTAAACGTGATTATACACCCCGCGTACTTGTTATCTTTTTATTTTTGTATAACAACACAGAAATAAAACGTAAAATGTATGAGTTATTATTTATCATTGTTTAAAACCAAAAACTATATAGATGAAATATGAATACATATATATGTAGTTCATCTATATAGTTGTCGTTTAATATATACTTTTATAATATATATTAAATAATAATAATACTTTACCAAAATTTCTGTAATTTCCAGACGCACTGCCGACGTTCGGTCTGTAGGTTATTCAGAGTTGTTCTCATTATCCCGGGAAGACGTACTCGCAGCAATGAAAGACTACCCTGAAGCCCAAGAAATATTACAAACTTTGGGAAGGAAGAGATTGCAGGAAGCCAAAAATATGTCAAGAAAATGTGCCAAAGGTAAAGTAGAACATAAATTAATTGCAAACATTGCTTGTCTGGAATGCAAAGATGACATAATCTTTGACTAAAATTGGCTAAAGCTTATACTTTATTAATAGAAAAGTATTGATTATTTTTTGATACCCCAAAATTTTTCACTTAGGTCCAAAAAAAGCCAAAGGTGAGTATCGATGAAAGCCTAAATTGGGACGTCCTCGAAACCTTTTTAAGCATTCAGAGAAGTGAACAAAATTCTTTTCACTTCATGGAGTTGTTTGTAAATGTGTGAATATATTTGTAGGTGAAGTGAGTCCAGACAAAATGTCTGGAGACGACAGTGCATCTAAAAGGATCGTACATAAGCTGCGAAGCGACGTGAAGGTAAACACAGCTATTAAGTTCCTTTGATATTCATTCAAATACAAGAAGCTTGTTTCATACAAATATTGAATCTTTCCAGCTATGTTTCAGTAAGGCAATTTCAACTATGTATTCAATATGATCCGTTCACTTACATTACATATCTTCAGCTGTCTGTTTATTTTACGTAGACAACTGAAGATATCATGATATAGCCCATGAATTTGGCACCATATCAATTTGACATACTATTTATCAAAACATATTTATTCAGCTTAAAGTTTTATTCAGTAGCAATTAATTGCATCACATTGTATCCTTAATAAATTAGAACTCTTTAAGTTCCTTAAAAAAGTTATCTCTCAAAAAAAGAAAGATTTTCTTGGTTGTCATGAAATTAATAAACACACAATTTAAACTACTTTTATAACATTTATGGATTTTTCTACAAAAGTCATATGAAAAATACGTAATGATAATAAACTGGCAATAAAACCTGTTATACATTGGAGCTATATTAGTTCAAATTTCAATCATCCTATCTGAATTTTTTTTATAACTTAATTTTATTTACCATTTCGAGATAATCCTTCCACCCTATCCAGGTAGCTTTTGAATTTATTTTGTACAACATTTCCATCGCCAGGGCATTCGCAACGCAATCCGCAGTAGATCGCGCGTAGGACGCCGTTCAGGAGAATCTTTAGAACTACAGGCCCTCGCTGGTGCTGAACGCGCTGGTACTACGGAAGGAAAAGTACTGAGGAGAATGCCGAGGGTCGAAAGTGATGATTCTCAACCACACAATCCAGATGTTAGTGTCGCAATCTTAGTTGGCTAAGTTGGCTTATTTGGCTTGTCAGTTTTTCAACAGCGGATATCATTTTCGACTGTATTAAGTAGTTACATACGGGATCCCTTCTTTTCGCATAATGTTTTCCCCTAATATACTTTGGCATAACTAGTTTGGCATTTTTTTGACATAATTATACTTTGCCATAATTGTCTTTGGCATGCAGTTTATGTTGACAGGTTTAGGTTGCCGCGGCCAGTTGTGATAAAATACAATTAAACTATATGATTGTGCTTAAAATAATGCATACGCTGTTATGCGTAAATATAATTAGGACAAACGAAAGTATGCCATGTTATATTATGTCTTAAAATTTTATGCAAATGGATAGGAAACCGTTACATACATAACATACTAATTTTATCTCAAATATTCAAATGTATGTTATGTTCATTTAACTCTGTCCTTTAATTTTATTATTATGTTGTCACCTGCCCAGTTCTTCCCAGTAGTGTGAATTATGGCATGTTCTATATTCAGAGTTTTACAGCATAAAAAACATAAAAGGAATCGTTAGGAGCAGTACTTTTCTCTAAGAAAAGCATAGGGAAGAATAGAAACCTAGGAAATGCACAAATGCTAATATGGATTTCTAGTCATCTATATTAAACCAATATTCATTCTGAACATGAATTCATTACTTCCAGGATATCAACGGTGAAACCACGTCAGGCAGTAAAGATGGTGAGAAATGCATATCACCAATAGGAGCAGGCTTACCACTTTTATCAAGATTGAAACTATTAAAAGAAAAACAAGTATGTGTACTTCAACTCTCTTAACGCACATTCATTTCCACGTCGTTATATTACAATTATTGTGTTTGTATTTTAGGATCGTGAAGAAAAAGTAGCAAAACAAAGACATTCAACATCTTCAGTAGTATCGCTATCTACACAACCGACTCCCTCAACCAGTTCTGCACCCGATGAACCTGAAGTTATTGGAGCTGGTCTTCCGTTAATCCAAAGACTACTATTACTAAAAGCGAAAGAAGAGAGAGAAAAGAACCAACTAACCCCTACTACTAGTAACCAACCTTCTAGTTCCGATACTATTAGCCCCAGTTCTATCAAGAGCCCTTTAAGTCCTACGATAAAAACCCTTAGTCCTATTAGAAAAGGCTCCGAATCTAGTTCCCCAGGTAAACTTCAAAGTCCTACGACTAAAACTTCTAGGAAAAATTCTTCAGGGTCCAGTGACGGGGCGTCTCGTCCTAAAGTTAGTTTTAGGGACAAAATATTACAAGTTCAAAGCGATGGTACCGCCGTCTGTCAACCACTCAATAAAGATATAAGTGAAAAGCCAGCAGCTGTAGTCGAACCTACGCCGAAACCAGAAAGCAACTTAATTTCCATACCCCAATCTGTAGTTAGCAAAATCAAGTCTCCGGCCAAAGCAGTGGGATCAACGTTTCGAGATAAATTAAAATTATTGCAAAGTGGTAAGGATTCCGATAATACAACGATGGAAAAAAGTAAACCTACGACAGTAGAAAAATCTCCGGTAGAAATTAGCCCCATGCCAGCGACTGAAGGAAAAGAAGAAACAAAAAGTAAAAAACCCTGGAGTAAACTTAAAAAAGCTGCTATTTTAGGCGAATCTAAAAGTCAAAGCAAATCTAGTGTAGAAGAGAAGAAAGATACTGAAACTTGTAGTGAAGTTAAAGAAGAAAGTAAAACAGAGGCAGCTGTAAATATATGTGTGCCTACTGTAACCACAGCGGAACTTGTTAAAATAGACAATAATAATGTTGAGGTTGCTAGCGATAGTGATAAAGATAAACCTAAGCTTTGCTTAACAGGCCCTTTGGAACCCGTCCAAGAGAAATCATTAGATTTATTAACTTTATCTCCGAAGAAAAATGTTACTAATGCAGTGAAACCTGCTGAAACTAAAACAATGCCTATGACGCCAGGAATGCTGTTACCGAGAGTGAAAAAATATAGATCAATAGACGACTTATCACCAGAATACGGTGGATTACCATTCGTGAAAAAACTGAAAATATTAAACGAAAGACAAAAGCTAGCTGAACTAGAGAAAGTAGTTAAAATCCGTAGTTCGAGTTTAGACTGCACAAGTTCGTCAGAAGATTTGCTTTGTGATACATTAACTCGAAGTCATTCAGAGGGTAGTACTATGGACAAGCGGAAATTCAAGCGAAAATCTATCGATTCTGTTGGCTGTCACGAATCTAATGAAACACTAGAACGAAGAACATTAAAATCAATACTAAAGAAACTATCCGAAGATGTTACGCCTGCTGAAAGTCCCGAACGAAGTAATGAATTGAAGAGGTTAATTCGAGCACCAACGTTAGAAGGATATGCAGCAAGACATTCTAAATTTGCAAAAAGTGTGACATTTAATCGTCACACTTTACCGTCACCACCCGCTAGTGCTCCTGCTGATTCTCTAAATGATGATGTATTCAAGATGCCTGAACCAACCACTGACCCTATACCTCGAATATCCCCACCACCACCTATAGAACCTGAAGTACCAACTATAGAATGTCCTAGCAATCAGATAGTACGACCTACGGACAACATAGCTCAAGACTATGGAATAAATATAAGAACGGAGTATGAATTACAACAAAACATAGATCCTATGTATGATTTCAAATCCCTAAGACCTGAAGAAATCAAAGTGCCTTCAGAAAAACCTAAACTCACTTTAATATCAGCCGTTGCTAATCAGAGGAAATTATTACGGGGTAAATATATTTTCTCATTAATTATTGTATTTATTTTAAATTGTAGATATGCTATATTGTGTAAACGAAGAAGATTTATATTCTTTGACAGGCTCACTTGAAGAACAGGAATACTTTGGAGAAGTTTTACTTGGAATCAAACAAGTCATACAAGGTCATTTACACGAAGTGCAAGGAAAATTTCAAGAAAGGTAATTTCGTGATAAAAGAAATTAAGTTTTAGAATGAGGCTCTGGAGGGCGATAGGCTTAACTAGAACTGAGATAAGCTAAAATATATTTCCGATATGTATTTCTCGAATCTTATTATTTTAATTTCTATGATACAGTTATTTTTAACTACAATATTTTCTTATGATGCCTGAATAAAAGCCATTTTCAATCAAAATTCTCTTGTTAGACGATTTTCTAACTTAAAAACTGTCAATCTAAACGATCTACATTATCGGCATTAGCAGGACAGAATTAGTATAGCTAAATTGTCTTCGCAAGTTAACTTTAGTATTCATCGAGTAACATTACCAGTGTGGCTATTTAAAATGTCGTATCTCACAAAACTATACTTTTTAATATTTAAGGTTTAATAGTCTAGAAAATGAAGTTCGCAAACGAGACGAAATCATAAGCCAGTTACAAAAGCGTATTCAAGAACTGGAGCGCCTTGGTTTATCCGGGATGAGTCCTACGCAGCAGCCACCTGAATTAGAAGTAAAGGTAGCAGAGGACCAAAACGAGAAGGCTGTTGCAGCCAGTCAGCCTGTGTCTAAAAATGGGAGTTCTGGCAGCGAAGATGCGTCGGGAGCGGAGGAAGGATTTATGGTATGGTATTTTCTAAAGTGGTCACAATTGTATGTTGATCACTTAAACGTTATAATGTTATCATAGTTAATAAATTATCAGGGCTTACAATATCAAAGCTTTATCCGAACTATACCTAAGATTCTAAAGAAAAGAATAGTCACCATACACGTGCTATTAAAGTACATTCTAATATCTAACATAAGTAATTATACTAAAATTAACTATACAGTTAATTGGTTTTTAAATACAATTTTATATTATTAAAATGCAAATCTCAGCAATAACTGGAATGATTTAACTAATCTATGATTTTAAAATGATATAATAATTTTATCTACATTCATAATAATATATATGTAATAACAATATTATAAGTATAAACTGGTCAAGTTTGTAAGATAAAGCGGGAAACAAGTAGCCTGCTTTATCTTACAACACCTTTTTAATCATAACACATTTCAGAGAGGCGACTCCCTAGACACAGTCTTCGCAACATCACCACCGACGGCTAGCGCTGACGAAGCAGAAAAAGACAGGACACCTGAAAAAGAAGCCGCTCCAATAGAAGAAGCCGTATCAACTTCGGAAATCACTGAAGAAAAACTAACCGAATTAACTGAAGGAATAGAACTAGGAAAGCTCTCGTACGCTGAATTACAAAGCTTAGCCGTTTCTTTATCAAGGCACGACAAAACATCTTCAAGCAAAGAGGAGTGGACTATAAGCAAGTCGAAAAGATTGGATCTAAACTTAGATGGCAAGGCCGGGACGTATTCGAGGAAAAGAGCCGCTAAGTTAAGACAGAGGAAGTCTTGGGAAGATCAGAGCGATCAGGAGAGTATGGAAATGCAGGATCTGACTAGGTACAGTAAAAGTTTTCTAACTCTTGAAAATGGACAGTATCAACAGTATCAATATTGTAGGTATAACTTTTAGATTTAATTCAACAAATTCTTGACATCATGAGACTCAGTTTGTTTTACTAAGTGCAAGTTTGCTTTATTTTCTCCGCTATACCTATTGTGGAACGTTATATTTATGTTAATTAATATTATATACTGTCCAATACTTGAAATACTATGCTATACCCTTCGTCAAAACTATTTAAATACATTCATTGCCAAATACTCATAGTTGGCAATGATTATTCGCAAATATTATTGCAACGTTAGACTTATCTAACATTGCAATATTATATAATAATTGCATAAAATAAAAATTTGTCGCAATATTATTTCTTTAGGCCCATGTCACCCCATACGACATCAGAGGACCGCTCCCTCCTCTCCCCGGAGCAATCGAGCCTCCGCGCCAGTCGGCGAGCGATGCACCCGTTCCACTTCTTCGGCAGTCACCTCGACAGCACCAAGTCCAAGATCAAGAAGACGCTATCCGTGGATACGGGGATGCATCACACCGGGAAGAACGATAGGAGTGAGTTTTTGTGGTCCGATCGTTATTTGGAAACGAATTCATGTTTTTAATTTTATCATTTTGACAATTAATTAGCTCAATTTTAATTTGGAGTAAATTGTTTTAAATACATCCCACTGGAATAAGCTAACTAGCTCCTGTCCTTAGTTACGCCTGCGTAATTGCTATGGAATGGGAACATACTTTGGGATAAAAGTATCCTGTGTTAATCCAGGATACTTCTAAGTGTCAAGATTCATTTAAACCTGTTCTTGTTGGAACGGAATGGAACGAAAGAATACCTTTCGTTCCATTTCGTTCCAGCAACCAACAATCCAACGGTTAATAGGTCACTGAGTACTTTGAAACTTACACATGTTTGATATTACTAAGAAGAAAATGATAAGTTGATTATTAAATCAACTTATCATTTTTTTAAAGTTCTTGAAGCTGGAAAAAATACTACTACTGGCACAGTATCTTATATCAAAAAATAATTAAAATAATTTTTGAGATGGCATTGAATCGAAATATTAAGTGTAACACTGATCAATCAATATCTAAGACCTGCATGCCACACTATTCAACATTGATGAAATCAGGTCCATTTCCAGAACAAGGTCGTCCTCGACAGCACCGTAAGTTCAGTTTAGGTTCGTTCTTCGGGTACCACCGCGGCACGCCACACAAGACCACCAACAACTGCAGTGAGGTCGTCCTTGACATGGGCAGCGATTACAGTTGGAGTGATACGTAAGTAAAATAACTTTATTTTATACTAAGAGAAATTGGATAAATCTATAAGTAAACTTGAAATATGTAAGTATCTCGTATCCGCAGGCGATGGCAACCAAATAATCTAATATTATTTCCTACGATCAGCATACAAGAACGAATTTTAAGAGCCCAGTATTTAACAGGAGCACTTGTAGTTTTAAGTTTTGCGATTATTTATTTTACAGCTACAGAACTCTACATGCACGCTGCAAAGAGATCAAAACATTATGTTTAACAATTGACAAATTAATTCGTTGCGGGTCCTAGAAAGGTTAACTTTACGAGTGTAAAATCTCAGTGATTTGCATAGCAGCATCTAGCTATATAAATGTTTCGGTAATAGGAATACTGGTGGGATTAGTAGTAGTATAAAAAGCCTTGAAACGCGCTAATGGCATCACTTGTCGTTGCTAGTACATTATAGGACACGTTAAGGCATACCATCAACTGCTGACGATATACCAGAACACAGACATATAAAACCCATTTTAACATATTCCTACGCAGAAATTTAGAATTTTGTTCCTAACGTACAGCGTCGTAATTTGCTTCGCCTTATCTTATGCCTATAATGTTTAAGGATGTCAACATCATCAAGCAGTGACTCAGAGTCGCTGCCTCGCACGCCGATGTTCGAGGAGTTCGTGGAGAACAGCTCTCGTCGCGGCCGAGCCAGCGGCTCCAGTCACAGCAGTATGTCGCCTATCAGAGGTAATATCCATTAAATAGAACGTATACTACTGTACAATAATATGCTAGACTACTTATTAGTCACGTAGTAAATTCTTGTTATTGAGGGATCCGATCTCAGGCACGGCTAACTTTTATTGGATTTATCTGTCAAATAATTATCATTTGCACACATAGTGCGGTAACGTGCCAGGTAGACGAAACTAAAACATAGTTAAGGACATGTCAGTTTATAATATGCCTTTACTTCATTAAGGTTATACAGACGTCAATTCTTTGTATATATGTAATATAATTTTCAGGCTGAATTTTGAAATTCTAAAGGTTCATACTATGATTCCACAATTAACTAGGTAATGGAGACGAATAATTTTAAACATTACTCTAGATGTTTTCAAGCGTTATTTACAATGCCAATAAATATTAACATATTATTAGCTCTATCAGGGAGTGGAGGAGACTGGGAAGTCATGATGCTAGCAGACGAGCTGGAGAAGAGAGAGAGAGAAAAGGAAAGGGAGGAGTCACGGCGACACCACTATCCGAGCACTCTGAGGGACCTAGAAGAGGTAAAGCCATGTGCAATCAGGCCTCAGTGGACCATCTGTACAAAACCCGGGGTTAGTTGACCCGGACGTCGTAATTGACTATTCTTGTATAAAGTAACAGTAATAACAGCCTAGAGATCAAATCACGACATGGTTGGCGGCAATGGGCCTGCTCACTATTAGCTATGTGCGATTAAACATTTGTATTCGAATGTTGAAATTTCCTGTAATCCAGATACAACTTTTAAATATCGTTGTGACGCTCATGCTCTTACGAGTATCATAATACAGTCTTTAAATTTTGAATAACGATATAAATTATAATTGCTTTCAATCTGGTCAAAGTTTAGAATATAGATAGACTGCAATTAGTCCATCCATGGAATGTAAAAATGTTTTGATGTATATAAATTAGGTTATAGTTAATATAATATATTTAAAAATCATTACTCTCTATCTTCCAGGAATCAGACACACCTCAACGCGAAGATAGTCCCGATGAATTCTCCAACATAGAAGACTCCAACTCTTCGTCCACCACGCACCTGCTCTCCCACTCCATCAGCGACGCGTCGCACAAGTCCTTGGAGACGTCGTTCACGGAGAAATCGCCGCGACAACCTCGGCAGCTACGTGTAGGATCTGTAGGCGAACCGGTAAGAAACAAACCTGTTTTGTTTATTGTTGAAATGGTACCCGAGCTGAAAACCCAACATAAAGTGTGCTTATAGTAATATCTAATTATTTTTAGCTTACAGTACCAATATTTCAATATTATTGTTCCTGTAAAATATTGTATCAACCATCAAACTAATAAACTATAGAGGGGATACTCAAAATTTTGTTGCTAATTTATATTAGTCTACTTGTCCCTACCTCTCGCATTTCATCCTATATAAAATTATTTTTTTAGGCCATGCTACGTGTATTTATATCTCAGGTATTACAAACGACCATAGTTGCCTATAGTTGTTTGTAATACCACCGCTTACCATAAGGTAAGCGGTCGTATTATAAACATTGGTATTACAAACAACCATACCAACCATACCAACATACCATACTAACATAGGACAGGTCGTAGCCTATCTTATGATTGGCCGTAGCCTATCATAAGGTAGCCTGTCCTATGGTAATGGTATGCTTGTTACTCAAAGGATTTAAAAAAGCTAACTAACATCTCCATTAATACTTTCTAGACGCGTCCAGACTCGTCTCTTCGTCAATCCCGCGGCCTGATCCTTCGAGCAGCGAGTTTAGACCGCGAGACCACGCCAGCCACCTCCCAAGCTCGACGCTTTGGTTCCCTCAAGAGTGCAAGTACCGACTGCCATAAGAGACTCTGATCCGTTTGGCCAAGCGGACTCGCCCAGTCCGGGGACGCCGTCAAAGAAAGAGGTCCAAAAACTATTGTGATAGGCGACATGGCTCAAAATACTCAGATAATTAATGAAAGTAAGAATAATGTTGAACAAGGTGGCAAAAACGGTCATAAGAGTGATGAAGAAGGTAAAAATATAAGTAAAGATAAAAAAGAGGATAAAACTGAAGGTGTACTTGATAATGAAACTAGGGCTGGTCGTAATAGAGATCAAGGGAATGGAGGTAACAATAGAGAGATTAGAGATAAAAATGTAAACGAACGAGAGAATGAAATGAACATATTCGATCAGGTAGACAGCGGTCAATTACTGATCGTAATTATTTTGTTCTACGACGACTTTGACTATATTATTTTGTTAGTGCTACAATAAGAACTGCGTTAAGATCGTGTGATTCGTTTTTATGTCAACTTTCTATCTTATCTTACTCGTAGATTTTATCCTATCTTAGATCTATTGTAGATAATTTAGCCCTTAGTGTTTAGTACATAGAATCTGATTAATTATTTAGTGTTCTAATTGTTTAAAGTTTAGACTCGTTGTGTTAACTGTGCACAAATAATATTGTTCTATTGTTCATGTATGTTTTAAAAACATACATTAATGGTTCCTCCTGTTTCACTTGCTAATTTAAGTAAGTTATTGCTATTTAAATTTTATGCATCTAGTCAAAGAAATCTAGTCCTTATTTTACTAATATTACAGATGAAATCAGATATCTATTTAACATGTTTCATTATAATTTCATTATATTTTATTTAAAGTTGTCTGTTTAAAATAAATACATTATTATCTATAAACCTATGAAGTGGATGTATTTTAATTCATTTACAATGTACCTTACAAAAATTTGCACAATATAAAATATTATTATTGACATTAATATTTAATCAATAAAATCCTATTAATTATGAACTCTTGATATTAAGTAGATAGGTAGTCGTATGAAATATTTACTTTTAAACAAAATCCGTTTATTTATTCAATAATAGTGCCAAAACTATTTATTGTAGAATCTTTTGAATAAAATGATTTATGTAGATGTTATAATTATTGTAAATAATGTATTAAATAAAACGTTTATTTGAAATATTATTGTACATTAGAGAGTTATTATAATAGATATGAAAAGAGTTTTAGATAACTTAGATATTATAGATTTATCAATTATGCTAAAATTGAAAGTTAGTTAACGATAAAATAAAATAATAAATTATAATTTTTAACCCCTAAATGTGTAAGAAACTAGAGAGATGAATTACTATATCGATACGGAGTAAGTTACTTACACGCACTCTGTGACTCAAATAACAATATATTATATTATTAAATAGTATAATCAAGAAATCTGCTCTCCGAGAGAATAGAGCATAATACATATATTATTGTGAAGATTGCCTTCGAACTATTGCAGACAAAGCTACTCTGTCAATAGTAGGTAATGTCTACGATATTCTACGAACTGCTACGATTCCATAAGAGTGCTACGTAATGCATAGATGCCACATAAGGGATGCTACAAGGCTACGAAGTACCAATTTCAAAGATCTCTGCTACTATCTAATTCTTCATTTAATTTTGTGTTGGACATCGTTTTGTGGCTATGCTTAAATTTTCATAGAATATATTGTATGGTTAAAAACTAAAATTTCCTTCGTACATGATTATAATTAGCAAAGATAGGCGCAACGCTGAGTCTCCTAACACTCCAGTCGCGCTTTCGGCAAAACCTAAACTAAGTAACAACCTATTAGTAGATGGCATGAATAATGACTCAAGCAGCGATACACGGAAGACTTAAAAATTTAAAGGAAACGCGTATTATATGTTACAGTATCAAAAGTATTATTGTTGGAAATAAAGATGTTTCTGAGAATCACATTTTAAATATAACTAACAGATCTTCAAAAAACATCCCGTTTTGTAATTTCTAAATACCATTTTATATAAATATGTATTATTATCACTATTACCAAAAACGTAAATATAAAAGCAATGGGACACTTACATAAAAATGTAAAAACCTACTACAAAAAATAAATCTTAATTTATTTATAAGAATTATTGTCGAGGTAAAGTTACAGTTTTGTTTTATGTACATACAGCAATCCTATAAGAAACACGCGTTTCCTTTTAAGAATAACGTTGCTATCGAATATTGCTGCTTTATTCTTTTAGAATATATGTCACATAGAGCACGTGCCAGGTAAATCCCGTGGAAAAATAAAGCTGCCTTGCACAGGAGCTTGTTCCTAAGTCGAGGTTAGCTTAAGACTAAGAAAGGCAGTGAGCGACGACAATATTAAGCTACCGGAGCTAAGCTTATCAGAGCCTACTTACGAGTAGGTTCTGTTACGCTTAGCTTCGGTCGCTAACTCGATTCAATATAGCTCTTCTCGATTACTCGAATATCTGGCAAAATATTGAGTAAATCCTAACTTAAGCTAAGCTATGCAAATCAAATGATTCTGTAATTTAACTAGCCGAACATTTATCACACACGTAGGTATGTACTGTTAATTCACAGGTATTTGGTGGTTAATAATTGCTAAGGATACAAATTAACGAGATGTAGATGATTGGGGTAATTCCACATACAAAGACTTGGGGATATCTCGGTATTGAGTCAAGTCGAATTAAAATCGACTAAATTTTGTTGGACTTAATACGAAATCCTTCAACGTATTATGTATGTAGGTTTATGTGTCACTTAGTTTTTTTATAACGTTTTGTTTTAGCTGAATATCTGTTTGTATTTATATTTATGACACAGACATGTCTTGTTCTATCAGATTTATCCTGTAGCACGTGTTCTATGAATCTTTTTTCACAGCTAAGGGAAATGGAATAGTAATAAGTATGCAACTAAATATATGTGTACAACTTAATTGGTTTCAATGACGATTAACACATGATACAGAAAAATAAAAATCCGAATTTCGATATGACATAATCTAAAATAAACAGAACTAATAACTGGGTACAATTTTACATTTTATAAAGTAGGTACCAATGTTAATATTGTTTTGTACCGAGCACAAGCTTTCATGGTTTCGATGTAAAAGTAATAATTATGATAATAAGGCATGGGTATTATGGTTGAGCGAATGAGTGTAATATGTCACTGATGCACATTACAGTAACTTTTTTTATATTACGCGGTAAAATAAACTTGTTTGCTATTATGACAGTATCATCTTTGAATTGACATCTGTGTCATAGTGTATATTTAAGTCTAAGTGGCATCTATGGTAAACATTTTTATTTAATTATATAGGTATTTACATTACTGTCTTCAAAATGCTCCAATCCTTAAAATTAAAAGATGCAAATTATTATTCATATACTTTAGAAAATAATCTTTCTGAGTTTGAAAGTTACATCTGTTATAGTTAACTGTATGTTTAAGGTTTCATTTCATTCACTCATTAATTCATTACTAAGTCAGTTCTCTCAACACTATGTAACATATCCTAGGTAGATTCAGCTAATACAAGCTAAATTCATTTTGATCTTACATAGCTAGATTATTCACTGTACACTCTAGTACATTGAATAGTGTCCAGTCTTCTTAGAAAACTAACAGCAGGAAACATTTTTATATATAAACAGAAAACAAGTAAAAGTATTTTATGCAATCCTCCTCGTAGCAAAGTAGTACATTTGCTTAAAATGAAAATTGACTATTGACTTGTTACACTCATTCGCATGACATATTTTAATCAGAAGCACGTTAGTGAGGTAAGTAATATCTATGACGATTGAATATTTTTAATTAAACTTAAATTATTAGTTTTAGGTGTAATCTCATACGAAAAGATGAAAATAAAATTAAAATATTGAAAACTAATATGCCTGTTTTTTTCGATTCTCCAATATTCTTCTGCATAAATTAGTTGCAGATTTCATACATACATCGTCTCACACTTATAGCACTGAAGGGGAAGACGGAGGTATATTACACCAACATTTCGCTAACTATGTTATTAGGTCCCATGTAATCGATGGCGAGCCTATCGCCGCTTATCAGGCACAGGTCCAGACACCGATAATTAATTTAAAACCTTATTCACAGACGTCGCAGTCACTACTGCATATTGTAGGGTCAAACTGCTTAATTTGTAAGGTTGAACCTACGAATCTTGCTATTATTGCTGTGTATGGCCCACAATGTTTCCGTAATATTGATGGTTTTCTAAATGGGCTCGACAGTAAACTTACGGACATATCTAACTATAAAAATATAGTCCTTATTGGTGATGTCAATATAAATATCATGCCAACCCATGTGAACCAACAAGCCTCCGAGTATTTAAACCTAACCGCCTCCCATGGCCTACTACCTACTCATAATCTGCCTACACGAGACAAAAGCTGCTTCGACCATATCTTATTAAAATCAAACTTAAAATCTACCACATTAATATTTGATACTTATATCACCGATCATGCGCCTATTTTTATTAATATTAAAATACCTTAAAACATCCCAGAAATCAAACCCGTTTCGTCAAAGTGGACTATCCCTCAGTTATGAAATCTATCTCGGACACTGACTTTGGTCTGGTCTTGGGCACATTAGATCCAAATTTAGCAGCGGATAGGTTAGTTACAATTATGAGGTCAGTAATAAAAACACACTCCATAACAAAGCATATCCCATCTAAGCAGAAAATTCTTAAGCCGTGAATATCAAAGGGGTTATTGAGATGTATTCGAAATCGGGATTCTATGTGCCAACAATTGAGAACTGATCCGGGTAAAATAAAGGTCCTTAAAGTTACCTATATCAGGTACCGCAACTTCTGTTACAAATTAAAAACTAAAAACTGCTCATGAAATTTTTTACTTCAAAAAGCAAAAAATAACCCGAAAGCCACCTGGCAAGTAATTAAAATTATTACTCAATGAAATTAAACTGCTATATACGGATTTTATCGCGTTGTTTATTTGACACTTTATTACAAAATTTTGAAAATTGGTACACTACTTGTTATGTAAAAATTCCGTCTTAGCAGTATACTAGGTACCTATCTGTATGTAGATATGCATTTTTACCCTACCGTTTAGTTATAATAAATCGAGTATACAAGCCAGACGCGTTTTGCTTTAAAATTCACCTGCAACCGATTTTGAACCTTATCCCGTAAAGAACATGGTCCATCGAACCAGGATGCTTGACAGCGACTCGTAAAAATAGTTGGTTCAATATAAAATCGGTGTAATTTCAGTGAATTAACGAATAATACTGATCAAAATGTGTTAAATTCGTTGGATAATTATGTTAGGCAAGTGAATTAAGTAAAAAGAACTTTAAGAATTAAGACATTTCGGTGTTTTTAACAAAAAACTGTTTGCGGATTTTAAGTGTGATAATTCTACAAAGAACTAGTTATCGTGTAATCATAACGTTGAGTAGCTTAAGTAACTAAGACTGGACAGCATAATATTACAATAGTGAGCATCGTGAGATAGATACCTAAGTTTGGTGGACAATCCCGTGGTGCGCGGCGCTCGCTTACCCTACACATAAAAAATTAACAATTGAACTAGAACTTTCCTATAGTTACGTACATACTTTCGTGCTGTGTTTCGTTTTGACTATATTTGATAGACTTTTGATATTTAGTGGTGAAAGACTTTGATTACAATGGAAACAATCGAGAAAAGTATAGTTATTCAAGCAGATACGTTAGAAAAAGTGAGAAGGGCTTACGTTAACTACAGAAAGTCACCTAGGGAAAGATTAACAGCTGGTTATGTGAAGGGAAGAATAGATACACTGGAAATGTACTGGAAGGAGTTTAAGTCTGTACATGAGACGTTAATTTTATCGGTTCCCATGGAACAGCGTCCGCAGATAAATTATTTTGCTGAGAGCATGTGTGAAGAATTTGAAGAAGTTTATTACGCATATAAAGGCGAAATGATGTCTAAGTTAGAAAGTTTGGTTCCAATGAAATGTGAGTCTCAACAAATACCTACTCCTAACCCGTCTACTGGCGGTGAAGTAAAATTGCCACGAATTTCGATTCCTTCTTTCAATGGCAACTACACTGAATGGCAGTCGTTCCACGATCTATTTATGGCACTAGTGCATAACAATCAAACATTAAAAGATGTTCAAAAGCTACACTATTTGAAGGGCAGTTTATCAGGAGAAGCTGAAACATTATTACGTCAATTTTCGATAACTGCTGAAAATTACACAGAAGCTTGGTCAGTGCTGAAAAAACGCTACGCTAATAAGAGATACATCGCAAATTGTGTTTTTAAGAAATTCTTTACACAAAAATCGATATCACACGAATCGGCTGCAGCTTTAAGACAATTATTGGATACATCGGTAGAATGTATGAGTTCACTTAAACACCTAGGCTTACCTACGAAGCATTGGGACGCAATCGTCAGTTATTCCATAGTATCAAAGTTGGATTCGAGCACGCATAAAGAGTGGGAAGAACTGATTAGCAGAGACGAAACGGATGACTTACCTAGTTTTGATAGATTAAAGTTGTTCTTGGAAAATAGATTTCGTACGCTCGAGATGGTCGAACCTGCAAAAAAGAGTTTTAACGCTGTGAAAACGAAGATGTTTCATGTTACCGCGCCGAGCGAAGTGAAGTGTGCATTCTGTAAGGAAAATCACTATATCTATCAATGTAAACAGTTTTCCAAGCAACCAATAGATGACAGGTACAGTTTCGTGCAGAAAAATAGTCTCTGTTTCAATTGCCTAGTACCCAACCACAACGTGTTTAAGTGTAGACAAAAAACAACTTGCCAGATTTGCAAAAGAAAGCACCATTCATTATTGCACCGAGATAAGAAACAAGCAAACGAAGAAACGCACACGTCTGGAGAAACAACAAACAAGGAGAAGATACAAACCTTAGTCGCGGCGCACACGTCGAGTGTACCACATCAACTACAACCTGGTCAAGATATTTTGTTGGCGACAGCGCTGGTGCACGTCACATCCGAGTCGGGGCAGTCACACGTGCTTCGGGCGCTCTTGGACCAGGGATCAGAGGCTTTGTTCGTGACCGCGAAGGCGGTCGAGTTGTTAGGTTTGAGGAAATCTAAAGTCAGCGGAGTAGTCTCTGGGGTCGGTAAGGACAACCACATGTGTATAAAACATTTGGTAACGTTACATGTTACATCAAGGTACGATATTTCCTATTCTATCAATGTGAGTGCTTATCTATTGAAGTCGTTAACCCGTCAGCTGCCAGCTAGGGAAATAAGAGGATTTAATTGGCCTCAGGTTAACGAAATGAATTTAGCTGACCCTACCTTTAGCAAGCCAGGTAGAATTGATATTCTTCTTGGTGCGGATGTTTTCAGCAAAATCATAGACGCAGGTTTATTGAAAGGTCCGGGCAACGTAGTTGCTCAAAAAACACACCTGGGTTGGATTTTGTCAGGGGGTACTAATCCATCACTTAATGTTTCACAGCACATCACTAGTCTGCATGTTACACGACAAGTAGAAGAAGACAACGACTTCCTGAAAAGGTTCTGGGAGGTAGAGATCGAGCTGTAAGCGAAACAAAGCATGTGGACAAGAGAAGAAGAGAAATGCGAGGAAATATATCAACAAACAACAACGAGGGATGAAACTGGGAGGTATGTGGTACAGCTTCCTTTAAAAACAAACATTGAAGACACTGTAAGATCGTGTGGAAATACAAAGCATCAGGCAGTAGGCAGGCTTGAGCAACTAGAGAGGAAGTTCTCAAGAAATGAGCAGCTGAAAGCAGAATACACAAAGGTGATACATGAGTACTTACAGTTAGGACACATGAAGAAGGTCGAGGCAGAAGATGAAGGTAATGTGATTTACCTTGCACATCATGCTGTCATCAGAGCGGACAAGGAGACATCTAAGGTACGTGTGGTTTTTGATGGCTCAGCAAAGGGCTCCAACGGGTGCTCCTTAAACAACAGCATGATGGTAGGACCTACGATTCAACCCGACCTGCGTAGTCTGATATTTAGATGGAGATCTCACAAAATCTGTGTGGTTGGCGATATCATAAAGATGTATCGTCAAATAAGGATGGATGACACACACGCAGATTTACAGCGCATAGTATGGCGGGATAATGTATCTGAAAGAATAGATAGTTATAAGTTAATGACCGTTACATTTGGAACTGCAGCAGCCCCCCACCTTGCAGTACGAACCCTTCAACGCCTTGCTGACGATGAACAGGACAATTATCCTCGTGGAGCGGCGGTAGTAAGAGATTCCTTCTACATGGACGACCTTATGACAGGTCATGAAGATCTCGGCGAGTTGAAGGTAATCTGTAAAGAAATTGATCAGTTGTTAAAGACAGGTGGTTTCTAAATGCAAAAATGGTCTAGTAACTCTGAGGAACTCCTGAATGACTTGGCTGATGGTACAAAGACTCCGGAACCTGTAAAAGATAAGAAAGAAATTAAGTTAGATAAAGTTATTAAGATACTGGGACTTACCTGGGACAGGAAAGATGACACGTTTCACATCTCAGTTAACTTACCAGCAAGCAGGTTACCTGTAACAAAAAGAGTTATTTTATCAGATGTCGCTAGTTTATTCGATCCTTTTGGATGGCTCTCACCTGTTGTAATAAAAGCTAAAATCATGATTCAGAAGTTATGGTTGTGTAATCTTGGGTGGGATGACGAATTGACTGCTGAGCTGGTTGACGAGTGGATGAGTTTCAGAGACGAACTTCATGAGCTGCAAACCATTGAGATCCCGCGTTGGATAAAGACGTCATCACGCTGCAAGGAAGTGGAGCTGCATGGATTTTCAGACGCTTCAACTCTTGCTCTTGCAGCTGTTGTCTATGCCAGAGTTATGGACGAGCATGATGTAGTTCATGTCACGATATTAGCCTCAAAGACAAAAGTAGCGCCTCTGAAACAACTGACAGTCCCGAGATAGGAACTTTGTGCTGCGGTGTTATTGGCAAAGCTGCTGCATGATATTTCTGGTTTGTTGAATGTTCCCATGTGCAAAATCTATGCGTACACAGATTCAATGGTGGTCCTTTCCTGGCTCCAGTCACAACCCAGTCGTTGGCAGCTATTCGTTGGTAATAGAGTGTCAGAAATAATCCAGCAAATAGACAACGATCGATGGAGGCACGTTTTGTCTGAAGACAATCCTGCTGATTTCGCGTCCAGAGGCATAAGAGCAAGTGAGCTGACAAACAATGATCTTTGGTGGAGTGGCCCTACGTGGCTAAAGATAAAGGATACAGAGATACTAAGACCAATTGAGATTCCAAGTACAGAATTAGAGATGAAGAAAACTTTTCACACTTTAATACAAGACACACCAATTTGGGAGAAATTTTCGTCATTAATTAGGATGAAAAGAGTAATAGCACACTGTAAGAGATTTTTAGACTATAAAAACAAAAGACGTGATATCTTGAGTGCTGCTGAATTGGATGAAGCTGAAGACTGCTGCGTGAGATATTATCAGCAATTGATCTATGGCCAGGAGTTTGAAGACCTGAAAAAGAAAGGTAAAGTTAGAAACAAGAGTTCATTGATTAAACTTACGCCGTACATAGATGAAAAGAATTTGCTACGAGTTGGAGGAAGGTTAAGTAAAGCGGACTTACCTGAAAACTCTAAACACCCGATTATCATACCAAGCAAACAACATGTTGCAAGGTTAATAATAGCGGATGCACACACCAAAACCTTACACGGGACGATCATGCAGATGATGACTTACATCAGGAGCAAGTACTGGATCATCGGTCTCAAATCTTCAGTTCGAGATTTTACTCGCAAGTGCATTGTGTGTATAAAGAACAACGCACTTACAAGACAGCAGCTGATGGGTCAATTACCCACTCCGAGAGTCACTCAGAATCGCGCCTTTTATCAGAGTGGTGTGGATTTTGCAGGGCCGGTGCACCTGAGAACGTCTAATGGTCGTGGTCATAATTCTACAAAGGGTTATATCTGTTTATTTGTCTGCATGTGCACTAAGGCCATTCATTTAGAGGCAGTAACCGATCTGACATCTCAGGCATTCATCGCAGCCTTCAGGAGATTTGTCGCTCGCAGAGGACATTGTGCACAACTATGGAGCGACAACGGCACTAATTTTATTGGTGCTGATAAGGAATTAAGAGATATGTGGTCAAGGAGCACCAGTAACGTTGCTAAAGAGATTGCTGAACTTTTAGCTAACGACGGCACCACATGGCATTTTGTGCCACCAAAGTCACCCAATTTTGGAGGTCTTTGGGAGAGTGGAGTTCGATCAGCTAAGCGCCATCTAGTGAGAGTCAATGGAACTACAAAATTGACATATGAGGAAATGTCAACCTTACTTACACAAGTTGAGGCATGTTTGAATTCCCGTCCTCTTTGTCAATTAGATGAAACTCTGGATACGCTTAACCCACTTACACCAGGACACTTTCTCGTCGGTGAACCTCTGATCAACGTTCCTGACATAAAGTATGAAAACAAAAAGGTGCATTTATTAACTCGCTGGCAACTTATTCAATCACAAATGCAAGATTTCTGGAGGAAATGGCATTCGGATTATTTAAATACACTCCAACAAAAACAGAAGTGGTATGATGTGGTACAGTCACCCTGTATAGGAGATATTGTTATTATAAAGGAACAGGATTTACCACCTACCAAGTGGTTGCTAGGCAAAATCACGGACTTACACGCCGGTCCTGACAATTTGGTACGTGTTGTTACGGTCAAGTGCAAGGGTGATCACATTCTTAAAAGGCCGATATCCAAATTGATATTGTTACCTAAAACCGCAGATTAAAGTTAACGTGTAATTAAAAGAATAAGTCAAGATGGGTGGTCAAATTTATTTTGTGTTTTAAATAAATATAATCTTAAAAATAATGCTGGCTGACTGTACCTACTCAATACATAAGCACAACCATTGATATAGGTAAACATTAAATAACATTGTTAGTATTAATTCATACCATTAATAAACATTCTTACCTATTAATTGTTAAGAACGGTCGTAGGTACTTATGTCACGTCGCGTAACAAAGTAAATGAATGACCTATACTTGTATAGTTACGAAATTTTATCTCAAATGTTTTGTTATTTCCTTTATTAGTTGTTTACAAAGTACCTATATTAAAATGTCCACATAAAACATTTGTAAAACCCTTTGGTTAAGTATCCTAGATATGTAAATGTTTTCTTATACTTACGACAAATAGATACTATTTAACTTGTTTAATTAAACGATGTAATGTTATTTTATTTACTTAGTATGAACCTTCAAGCGTCCATACACTACGTTGGCCGCTTACCATGTTTAATAGCTAAAATGTATGTTTGTGTAACATTATCTAGTAATTTAGTTAGTTATAGTGTGTAACTTCTTTCCCATAAGAGCAAGTAAATGTACATACATTTAACACATAGAACTTTGTCACTAAGACAAAAGAACATACAGTCCATTAAAGTTTATGCTTAAATTGTTACGTACTGTACATGTAATTTGTTATTATGGTTAGCCTAATATAGATTCTCATATTTAGGAAGTAAGGATACATAGTTAATTATTAAGTTTTCTGATACCTACCCTACGCGGGCATGTTGCCAATACTTACCTACCCGACGCGGGCTGTTGTTATTAGATATGTAATCAAATATTCGTTCAGTATCGATCTGCTTTGGCTTGCGCCGGCGTCGCTTTCGTTTGTTATTAGTTATTTGTTGTGATGCGAGTGAAATGTATCGTAATCTTTATTCTTTTACTTTAGTGTTGAACTTAAAACATGAGATAAATGTGTTAGTGATGTGATAAGTGTCGATACGCATCAATACAAGCAACAATGCCTGTAAGTTATAGATTAAGCACTTTGCTTAGATAATAGTTAAAAACTGTTGTTTTTGGCAGGCGGTATGTTATGTAAAAATTCCGTCTTAGCAGTATACTAGGTACCTATCTGTATGTAGATATGCATTTTTACCCTACCGTTTAGTTATAATAAATCGAGTATACAAGCCAGACGCGTTTTGCTTTAAAATTCACCTGCATCCGATTTTGAACCTTATCCCGTAAAGAACACTACTACTACTATTAAACTTTACTAATTTTTAAGCTAATTAAATTATTATTAAACTATTTAGATTTAATTTATTTTTACACTTTCCCCGACGTTTCGGTTGCTTTTCAGCAGCCATGGTCACGGGGAGACGTATATAGCAGTTTAATTTCAATGAATAATATTCGCGTAAATAGAAAACAATATAATATTACTCAAACAAATAGAGCAAAAACCACTCCAAAAGAATTGTTGAAAGTTGAGGCTAATATAACGGCGACAGTAAATAGAGTAAATGAATGTTTTTCTAGCATAGGTAACGAATTAGCAGAGAAATTTGGGTCCACATCTCAGAATGACACACACACGCTCAATGACAATGCCATACTAAACTCGTTTGCTCTCCTTACAACCGATGAAATTGAGGTCCAACGAGTTATTCAGGGTCTACGTGGAGATAGTGCTACTGGTTGGGATGAAATCCCAACAAAGATATTACAATCCTGCTCAAACACATTAGTCCCAGTCATCACACATAATTATATGTAACACCTCAATGGAAAACGGCATATTTCCCAAAACGTTTAAAATGGGTATTGTACACCCTATTCATAAAGGGATAGAGACAGTATAAACAACTATAGGCCGATATCTGTTTTGCCTGCAATGTCTAAAATCCTGAAGAGACTATTGAATACCAAACCAGGTTGGCTTCAAGTGGGAAATCGACGGAGCGTGCAGTAGCTTCTCTTATTGATCAAATTGTGGACAATCCAGACAATAAGCAGAAATGTATTGGCATCTTCCTTGATTTACGAAAAGCTTTTGATACTGTCTATGCTCCCCTTCTCCCGTTGAAGGTGGAACGGATGGGTATCCGGGGCTATGCCTTGCGGATTTTTAAAGATTACCTTTCTGACAAGACACTATGTGTCAAGATCGACTCTTTTATCAGCAGCTGCGTTCCCTTAAACACTGATGTTCCCCAAGGATCAGTACTAGGCCCTACACTCTTCCTACTGTACATTAACTCGCTCTTTAAGCTCTCCCTACCTAACTGCGCTATAGTCACCTATGCGGATGACACTGCCATGCTTATTCGAGCCAGTAACTGGTCTGACGCCTTTAATTACGCTGAACAGGCTCTTAGTCCAGTAATGCAATGGGTAACTAAAAACCTTCTCACCCTTAACCTTGACAAAACATCCTATCTAACATTCTCGCTATCACCTCTGATATAGCCTCCTCCAGAGTATACTATTAGAGCACATGTTTGCACTGACTCATCAGAATTTTGCCAATGTACTAGATTAGCTAGGGCCATTGAGATAAAATATCTTGGCATCTATATAGACAACCTCATAAATTGGAAATGTCACCAAAATATTCTTACGTCACGCGTGCGCAAAATCATACCAATTTTCAAAAGACTATGCTGCTCGGTTGACATAGA
The DNA here is from genome assembly GCA_930367265.1 of Catocala fraxini. NCBI lineage: Eukaryota > Metazoa > Arthropoda > Insecta > Lepidoptera > Erebidae > Catocala > Catocala fraxini. The sequence continues at coordinate 19,164,439 of OV884043.1, forward strand.
TACTCTAAAGACAGTATATCAAGCACTTTATCAATCCATATTGAGTTACTGCACCACTGTGTGGGGTGGAGCACCAAAAACATATATGCTACCATTAGAGCGGGTACAGAGAGCTGTCCTGAAAATAATGTAATTTAAACCCTTTAGGCATCCTACAGCTCAACTATACAGCGATTGTAAGGTACTTTCCGTAAGACGGCTCTTTGTGCTTGAAACAGTGTGCAGAAAGCACACAACTATAAAATATACATGTAATGCTACGAGTACAAATGCCGCAAGATCATATCTGAATGGCTTTTGAGCAAAAACTATGATAAGACCGAAAAACTAATTAAAATAACCACTCTGTAATCAAAATGTCATACATACACACACCCACATACATACATACACCCACCATCAAACACATACACATACACCCTAATCAAATTCTATTTCTATTTTGTATATTGCAAGAATTATAAAAAAATATCATAATGTTATTATAAATAAATAAATTAAGAGGGGCCTGGTACCCATGACACAAGTTAAATCTTACTTTCTTACTTTTTAAATCGAACAAATATTGTCTACACCTAATATTGTGTTAACTTTACTGTTTTCAAACTATGTACTTTTACTGGCCAATTAAAATGTATTATTATTATTATTATTATTACTACGCTACATCAAGACACTTTAGTTTTCATCGTTAAAATCACGTTCCTAAAATTGATTTGCGTAGTTACAAGTCACGCAAATGTTACAGTGGATTATTAATCCGATTTGGATGTCTGTTTCCTAAGCCTTCCTTACTTACTTTTTTGCTGGCAACAAGGCACTGTTGTGGGAAAATAAGGTTGCTACCTCACCGTGTGCATCTGGATCGAAGACCCATTTTTTAAATCCTTGCGATATGAAATAAGACATACAGGAAAATTAGTGAAAACTTTAAGCAAAGGACCATGAATTTCTAAATCGTAAATAAAATGTGTTATGATTAAACAACTTTAACAAAATCTTACATAATACTTAAATACAAATTATGAACCCAGACATAGTACTTTCTGAGATTTAGGCTATGCCACTTCATGCACGCGTCTGCATTGAGGGCCCAAGTTATTTAACAGTTTTAATTCATGTTTTAGAAATTCATGGACCTTTAAGGTTTTACTATTTTTACTAATTTCCCTATAAGTCTTATTTCGTTACGCGAATAATATACATTTCTGCCATGCACATCAACAGACTGTTGCTAAAATTTCAAACACAAAAACATAATAACACAATGCTCGTACTCAAATTCGGATTTAACGATCGTTCGCAAATTTTACCCCAAACTCATAGGGTAGGAACAAAAAGACACAGCCATTCATCAAGTCAAATTAAAATGAATTATTTAAACCAGAGAGACCACGAGGTTGTTATTATTATTTATTATTCCAATTGGAAATACAGTTAGGTACATGAAACATATGTTCCTAGATAGACTGGCAATCTATTTGTGACACTATACTCTCTTAAATTAGCTAAGATACTAATTAGTTTATCTCATTAATATTTACCTATAATGTAATAATACTACTCTAACAATAGCTTCTCAAGCCTATTTTTTATATAGGTACATATTTAAACAAATATGATTAGATTAAAAATTTACTTTAGTAAATGGTTATATTATATAACCAGGAGTCATGCAAAATATGTTGTTGCATAGCTTACATGCATTATCATTTCACAAACGCCTCTAGCGGAAATATCGATGAACTAAATAAAATGCACTGGGCGTTAGTAACACCATGATAGATCCTTGTGTCAGAAAATTGCTACCTTTTTATGGCTTTGTTAACTTAACTTGCCGATATTATACACTTTACTGTCATCTACCGTAATTACACATATACCGTTATCTTATTAATGGTTAAACTGCAATTTACGACAGCAATAAAGTAAGTGTTACAAATGTACAGAATAAAATTGGCAGAATTACTTTTTGATTGTTTATTCAATACAAAAATCAAATCAAATAATGGCTTGACAATAGCTTATACTAACCCATCCTGCATGGCAAATGGCGGCGAGCCAGCGGTGGAAGCGAGTCAATATGGCGACGAGGTTATGATAGATGGCGCTAACTAGTGTCACATTTATAATGTTAGGCTTACACGCTTGCCAGGACTGCAAGCGTTCAGAAGTACAAGCGCTTGAACGGAGGTGTTTGGCTTGGCTTGCGTGAGCTTGGAAAAGCTTGTAACCGTAGCAACGAATGTCTATTTTTGAGCAAAGATCAATGGGCGTAGATAGAAGAGCGACAATCACAGTTAAAAGGAGTACAATAGAGAATTTAACAGCAAATTAATTTCATATTTGTAATAATTATAAAGCGGCTTTACAGCAGCAACGCGTGATATCCCTGCTTGCAGTGTAATGGTTAATAACAAATTTATTTTTTAGTCCGTCAAATATGTATTAAATTTACGTACATGTATGAACTTTTATGACTTTCGCGATTTGTACTCAATTATAAATTGTTAATATTATAATATCAGACAACGGGTCTTAATCGCATTGATAATTATTTAATCTGTAAGGTCTTCGAATACCTTCGAATTGTATCTGGCCATCGGTGTGCCGCTACGTATACTATACAGATGATTCTGAAATCGTGTATTTTCTTTTAACTACGCATTCTACTGGTGGTATAGAATAAGTTGACCATATTCCTTTTATTTGAATAATTTTTTTGGGAAAATTAATGTAGGTACCGTTTTTTTCCTGCAATGGTTTCAGATAGTCATATAAAAATATATCAATAATTACTTAATGTCGCAAATATTAACGGGTGGTCCTTTTTATTGCCCCTTATTATTTACGACATCAGTTATTGCTATATTATTTTATTTAAATTAGTAAAATATTAAAATTGTTTCGGGTGGTTAACATATGACTATTTGAAACCATTTCAGGGAAAAAACGGTACGTACATTAATTTACCCAAAACAAATTATTCAAATAAAAAGAATATGGTCAGCTTATTTTCTCTTTCGTACATTAATTTCTCCAGAAACATAATACTAATAAAAATAATTGATTAGGCTATATCACCAGTAGAATGCGTGGTTATAAGTATATACTTACTACACAATTTCAAAATCACCTTGTATACGTATTTATCCTCATAGGATAAATAATAATAATAACATCATTATCCTCTTGCCCTGGTCTCAATTTATTTGGGGTCGGCGCAGTATGTTCTTCGCTTCCATACTTCTCTGTCACTCGTCATCTGATCATTTACCCCTTTTCCTTTCATATCCATCCTCACAGTCCATCCATCTTTTCCTTGGCCTTCCTTTCCCTTTTAGTCCCCCTACACATCACTTGCTTACCAACATACATATCATCTCTTCGCATAACATGTCCATACCAAGCCAAACGATTTCCTTTCACCTTCTCCTCTATGGGCACCACTTTCAGACTACCTCTTACATATTCATAAGAATGCATATGTAAGAGGAACGGAAGCTAGGATAAACTAGGACTGAGGAACTAGGATAGTTCTGTCCATTCTCGTCACTCCACACATATAACGTAACATTCTCATCTCTGTTACATGCAATCGTTTCTTATCCATCTTCTTAGTAGCCCAACACTAAGCTCCATACAGTACGACAGGCATTATAACCACCTTATACATGCGACCCTTCAATTTCAAAGGCAGTTTAGGATCGCATCCAAGGAAAATTATTCCTTGGAACGAGAGATTTTCGCAACAATCTATTTTGAGATTTTCACAATAACCGAGGGAACTGTTTAGAAATATAGTTTCAAAGATTTTGATTAGATTAATAATTTCTTTAGAATCACATTTTACTCTACAATTCCTTTTGCCAACAAAACTGAGTTGCTAAGTACCATACATAGTTATTAATTAAAATTTCCAAAATAATAATCACAGTAAACCTTATTCCCAAACTGTGAGGCCGCCAATTTGTGACAGTTTTGATTAATTGATTTTGTTTATTTTTTTCATAAAGTTTACTGTGTGACCACTCAAAAAAAATTATTCGCTATTTTCAAGAAAATTAATATAGTTTTATAAATACTTATAAATTACGCAGTAACTGATGATTTAAATTATGAGAATGAAATCATGAAGCAAATCTGCTACCATTTATTGCGTATATAATCACTGAACTAGTTTAAGAAGAGTCTTGCTTAGTTTTCTTGAGTAATTTTATTCTTCTTACTGAGAACACTAGGCATTCCTCGTAAATAATAACAGCCTAATCTCGAGTTAGTACCATCTATTCAGATTTCTGTATAATCAGCTAAAGAGTTATTTTTATCGTAAACACACAGACGACGCGGCTCTCTTTTTTAAATGTCATTTTACTACACTACAGTGTCTCCCCCAAAGAGTAAAGTAATATATGTCCCCCACCCTGCTCGAGACCAACACTAATGATGTCTACAATCTATTTTTATTCTATGGTCTTGAATTCTTGAACAAGAGTTTAGTCGGAAATTCATTCATTCATTAGCTTCATTCATTCGCCTAATTTTCTTTGATAGCAATAAAATGTCAAATTTCTGAAATCAATAGATAGCTATTCACATCAAAGTAAAGTTAGAAATTAGTTATGCTGGTTAATTTAATTCGTATTTGTACTGTCATATAAAAAGCAACGCTATCATCTCAAATAATATAAAACGAGTTGCCATTCGGAGTGCTTAGGACGTCGACATGTCGCCTCCTAAGCAGCCCTGTAGTTTGTTTAAATTGTGTGTTAAAAGTTGTATTAGTCTTATTAATTCTGCTTGTTATGTTATTGAAAAGAGTTATCCTGAGAGTAAATTTCACGAGTGTGAGAAAGAGGCATTCAAGTTGAAATGCCACTTGATGTCTATGCTACCAGCCAGGTAAATCTTTGTTCTTTATCTTTACATATTTCAGATTTTATTTATTATAATTTTTATTTTTATCATTAGTCTCGCGTGTTGGTATAATGTATTTTTTGGTTAGATGACTTATTCTATATCTGAAGATTTTTTATAGATACAGATAAGTGGGAATAGAACACCTATATTTACGATATATATACCTATTTTTATTAACTTATATTTTTATCTGTGATTTGAGCTGCTACTTTCTTTATTAAATGTACTTTATATAATTATAATAACATCTATTTTATTTTGAGAAAATCTATTCTCTCTAATCTAACTAGACTATACTGTATAACTATATTATCTCCAATTTTTATAAAAAAACTACCAATTAATCTGCTTAAGTTTGAATGAAATATTGCATAATTATACAGAATTTACTGTATATGGATATATCCTATGCCAAGTGTGAAATAATTCTGAATTTGGCTCTGTTCCATATCCTTCATGACATTGCATTATTAGAATAGGTAATAAAAATGTTTGAGTGTTTTTGAGATAACCTTTTTATTTAATGTCTTTGGCTAATTACTCTATCATAGATAATACTGCTAAAAGCTTTATGTTTTTTAATACATATCCTGCTCATTGTGCACAAGTCTGCACAACCCAACACAACAATTACATAATAATATAATATTCTAATTTCTATCACATACACACAACACCTTCTAGCCCAAACTAAAAACAAAGGTACTTATTATATTTACCCCATCCATAAGTAAAAATTACAATATAAATTATCCGAATCCATAAACTAAGTACAAAATGCCAAAAAAATCTTTTGTATATTTATGGATCAAGCTTTGAGTTTGGTGCTTTTCAATTAGTATATAAATAATATATACTGATTCTGTGTAGTGTAGTGTAGTGTAAGTTTTGTAATAAAAGCACACATAATATATGTTATTGAATCTTAGCCTATATACCAAATAGACAATGACAACTAATTACATTATGACAACAAGTTTAAAACATCATTTTTTTCATCAAATTAATAAGTAAAAGACTGCACAATTTATCAAAATGTCTAGAGTGATATATACTAACATTTTATTATTCTAAATATATATAACAACTTCATTGTGAAGCACACAAAGTGGTTTGGTTGGTATTGTCCATGTATGAAGTGAACAGCAACCTCACGCGAGCTCTGAAATCTCTTTATGACAATGCCAGAGCTAGTATTAGGATAAATGGGACCTATACAGAATGCTTTAGCATCGAAAAAGGTTTTAAACAAGGATGTGTAGCATCACCCTGGCTGTTTAACATATACATTAGATTGAAAAATTTTAAAAATTGTGATCACATGAATGATTTACTTGTCAAATGCCTTCTTTATGCAGACAACCAAGTAATACTTGCATCATCAGCGGAAGAGTTGCAGGTGATGGTAACTATTATGCATGGTGCTATTGAGAGTAAAGGAATGAAAATGAATGTAAGTATGACAAAAGTAATGGTATTTGAAAAGGAGGAGTGCATGACGATGTGTAATATTATGATTGATAGAGAAAAAGCGGAGCAAGTGAAATAGTTTGTATATTTGGGTACTTTGTTTACAAGGGATGGTAAACATGAGGGAGGTATTGAAAGGAGAACGATTGATGGCAATAAAGTGACTGGAGCTCAACAAGCTTTTATGAACAGTCAAAATGTATCCGAAATGGCACATTTGGCTGTTCATAGAGTATTATTAGAGCCTACACTTATGCTTGGAAGTGAAAGTTGGGTATGGCAAAAGAAGCATGAAAGCACTGAGAAACATATATTATGTGGTGTGGCTCTGGAAGATAAAATAAGGAAGTGTGATTAAAGAGAGATGCGGCATGAAAGTGGATATAGTGACAAGAATCGAAAAGTGTATGTTAAGCTGGTTAGGATATGTAGAATGAATGGACGAGAAAAGAATGACTAAGAAAGTTTATAAGACTAGTGTGAATGGAACAATGGCAAGCGACCTAAGCGAAGGTTTGTCGATCAGATCAGAGACGTTCTAAATAAAGGCAAGGTAAAGACCACCTTAAATCGGTAAGTGTGTATGAAGAATGTGATGAAAGTGAATGAAGCCAGAGTGTGTAAAGTCGTAGCAAATCCGTAGTGTCTGCCTACCCCTCTGAGAAACAGGCGTAAATCTATTTATGTATTGTACACATTACAAAGTAATATGTCTAAGAATGGACTCATCATTACTCAAGAATGATCCTCTTATTTTTTTGAGTGGCTCAGTTTGTATGAAATTGGTAAAACATTTGGTAGATATTTAGAGATATCTGTAAGTAAGCATTTTTATTGACTCTTTATCAGTGTGAATAAAAAAACTTATTATGGTATACTGATTACCATGGCTACCTATCTAGTTTAGTATGTACACAGTGACACACCAGTGGCCAGACACACTAGATTTTTGATTATTTTAAGACTTGACAGATTAAACCACAGTATCATCCATGCAAACGTCATATCTAAAAGGGACACAGATATACACACATCTCTATAAACGACTAGTATATTATCTGAGAGCAGGTAACTCTCCAAAGACATTTTCCAAGTCTGTAAAATGTTATTTGAGATAGCTCACTGTAAATCCGACCTTATTAATTAAAAAAGAATATAAAAAATATGAAAATGTGGTATTCCGTACCTTCGTGTTTTTTCATTTGGTGTCATATGCGAGACCATCATCTGCTGCATAATACTGCCCATTCAGAATGTACGTGGCGTAACTTATGTTTACAGTCTTAGTGTATGTGAGCTATAGTGTCGTTTACAAAAATAAATATGTATTTAATGATTTATTACGATTTAGTGAACATGTTTATAAACATATGGTTTTGTACACTTGGAAGAATGGCAGATAAATACACAAGTAATATAATCAAGCTACTACCTTTCATACAGAAAGATTCCCAATTTATACTCTGCCACCAGTTATTGAAGGTAGGGAAGGGGCAGAAATACTACATCACAATGCTACACAGATGGGACAACAAGGCCACCAATTTACTTTTTTAAATTTATTTGGTTAAGCTTACGTTAGTTATAACTCTGTGTTGTATACTTTGTTGTTTTTTCTTTGTGTCTCACCGTGTCTGTAGCATTAAGTGTTTCTTTCTTTCTATGACTCTGACTATAAATTTAACCCAAAAGAAGGTCTTGAGATGGTGCGGCCAGACACAATTGATCGAGTATTAAAAGCTCTGATTACTTTTAAGTAATTGAAAACGTACACTTATAAGCCAAACAACACACATTTATCATTATAACTTCACTCACGTTTCTGCACACCAAACATGTATTAATTAAAATATTTACTTGTTTTATGTTTCAGGTTATTCAATGTCCTCTGTTCAGAACGAACATGCTGCCAGTACCGCGGCGACCCTCGCGTGCAGCTCCACGTATTGACGCACCCCAACATGACAGTCTTCCGCAAATGCGACCTCGATAACAGCATACCTCGACGGTTTTGGATCGATATCCTCTCCAACTTCAGTCGACTAGTCGTTCTCGACCTCAAATTCATTTGCACTGACGAGATACTCCAAGTTATTGGCGTTAGTTGCCCTTTACTCGAGGAAATTAACATTGTCTCTAGAGTAGACATCTGCAAATCCTTATTTAACGCTTCAGTTTTGATCAGAAATATTTCTGACGCTGGCCTTTGTTCGATAACCAATTTAAAACACTTAAGGATTCTGGCCATGGACCCACCGCGGAACGAGCGAGCGAATCGTATCGGTCGTTGCGTCACTCAAGCTGGTATTATCATGATGATGAGTAAATTACCATACCTAGAAGAGTTAAGGATTGAGTCCTGCGATATCGGTTCTACGTTGATCGGCACAGTGAAGAATATCGGGCCGTTGAGTCTCAGGAAAATCAATTGTCATTTCGCCTCAGCTGATGGTATTAGAAAACTCATCAAAATGTGTCCCTTTCTTCGGGAACTGTCGGTAACACATTTGTCAGAACACAACAAGGACGCGATATTGGAACAGATCTCTACGAGTGACTTGAGGTTGAAGAAGCTTGATCTATCGTTCTTTTCCTACTCGGATTCGATGCAGCAATTATTAACAGTGAAAGGCAGTTATCTAACTTATTTCTCACTGTGGGAAATCGATCATTCATTAACTCTGGACGCTGTTATTTCGCTAGGCATGTGTTGTCCATACCTGAGTACCCTTTGTATTATGACTCAATCAAAATGTTTAGTCATACCGAGGTATTTCCGACGACCGAAGAAAATTTTCTGCAAGCTCAGAAATTTGACTATAGGTAACGATAATTTTAGTATAGATAGTTTGTTGTCCTTTTTCTTTGAGTGTACGGACAATTTACAGAAGTTGATATTGAAATATCAAACAAAGACTAATATAGATGATACTTTACTGCATTTACTAAAGAAGGGACATTTAAAAAATATGTATTATTTATGGTTAGACTGTACTCTGGAAGTATCAAAGAATGTAGTAAAACAAATAATACAGATGTGTGACAGGCTACAAATGTTCACAGTTGACTTTGCCGAGGATATGAGTGATGTACACAAGTACATAAATGAAAACAATTTGGATTTAAAATTAGGTAGCTATTAGATTCTCTCAGATTATTTAGTTTTAATGTAATTAATTAGCATTAATAAAATACATATTTCTAAAATGTAGTTTTTTTTATTGATCCTTTAAAGATGCAGAATATCCTAAGCACCTATCGGTGTGGGTATTATTAATCTTGCAGGACAGAGTGCCCCACTGCCAATGCGCCGTATTGCGGGTTTTGTCGTGGGGGTATGAGCCCTGTTTGTCGCAGCGGTAACTTGAATATCTTCGCAGTTTAATGACACACAAATTTCATTTAGACACACAATTAGCTCGCGTCATACCTACATTAATTTTTAATCTATTTTTTTTCTTCTACGTTCATGGTATAAAAAAAAGTTCCGCTGGGACAACGTTGTTGCAGCGGAAACAGTTTTTGATGAATAGCTCTCCAATGATTGGATACACAAATTTTTACTTACCATACACAATTACACGACGTCATACACTGAAAATCTATTAGACTCAAATTATGAAATTCAAACTTTTTCCGCTAGGGCAACGCACACGTTTGTAAACTACCTCACTGCTCAGCATGGGCCTCTTTATGATGAGAATAGTCAGGCCATAGGACCTCATGCTGGCTCCGTTAGGAAACTTCACATAATTATGTTCGTGAATAATATGGAGATCTCTAGCCTATTAGTAAATAAATGGGACTAATGGTAGCTAAGGACAAAATATAGAGATCTCTATGTGATGATGTATCTTTTTTGGCATTCCTTTTTATTATAGAATGGATATTTAATGTGCGTGTGGTGTGAGGGCCACTTTGTTAAAACTTTAAAATGTGCTTAGGATTAATGAAGATTCCCAAAGAATTGAGAAAGTTAGAATCAGATATTGTGAAAATCAAATGAGTTATATATTATAGACTGTAAAGTTGGGCCCTCAGTTCTCACATAGAGGATTGAGGGCCCACCTGTACCGGATAAACTATGGACACTACAGAAAAAGTCTGTATGCCAAAATCTAAGCTAATACCAAACAAAAGACAATGAACAATTTGGCCTAAGAATCAACACACATTCCACCTAAACAATAATTTGTATTTTATTTTATGACAAGACTGCGCCGAGCGAAATGTGCCAAAACAGGCGGTCACAGTTAAGTGAATAAAAATCAACACTTTTTGTTTAATACAAATATAAAATATACATTTACCATAACGATGAATGTGTTTACAATTACCCCGTGTAAAAAACTTAAAATAATTAATATTTTCGCCTACAAAATTACGTATATTTGCACGAAAAATGCAATAACGTCCAGCTCACGTTATTGCATTTTTGTTACGTAATTTTTAGATTATAACAGTAGAAATCTATCCTATTTTACAGCTTAAACGATACATAAATAGTTATATTACAATTTGTCCGTTCCAAATATTTAAGTTATTGGTTGACAATAAAGATACATATTTATCAAAAAAGCACTTCAAACCCTCCATACAATTTCACTATGGCGGCCGCGCGCCGATTTGAATATGCGCCGCACGAGCTCTGTCATTATCGGTCTTACGCTCGGCGCAGTCTTAATAATTAATCATTACAATCTCACGGACACTTTCGAATCTTATTTTCGTGTTACAAAGTATTTTAGCGATTTCAAATACATCGGCATCGATTGTTTAGATTTGAGACACGCAGTGTTGCCATGCCTACAGTTTTAACAATATGTGTACAGTTTTATCAGATAAATTATTTCATAATTAGCTTTTCTGTAATCTTTCTTACGTAGTTAATACGAATGCTATTCTATAAATACCATTATTGAACTTCATCACAGATATGACCAATTTCTTAAAAAGTCATGTTTTCATGTAAAAGACCATAATAAATACCACTATATCGGTATTATACGTTTTTCTATAGTGCAAGCATGGCAATCCTTTTTTTTACGTGATGGAATGCATTAACGCTTACTCTTCAGCGGCCCCCGCTGAGGAGGAGGCGGAAGGGTTATGTCGGACTCACCGGGGTAAAAGAGAAAGATGGAATAAGGATGATAATAATGAACCTCCCGGATTATTCAGAAGTGTCCGTGACTTATATTCACTTTTGATTGAATGTGGTTATCCTTAACCACATATTTCATATTTACAATTTTTTTGTGGCTGTTGGTTCTTAGGCTTAATAGCCTAAGAACCAACATGCCATACATTAATATGTATGGCAGCTGAGCAATGTGAAATCATTAATAAATAAGACTTATTGATAAATAAAGAGTGAAAAATCATTTAAGTCTTGTCTTAATTGTGGTTATGGCGTAACAGTCAACTTCACTTCTTTAAGACACTCAAGATTACATTTTGTCATTGCATTTGATTTAAACGGTACTACTCACCGTATTGCCTGTAGGATATACCGCACACGCTAACAATAAAATTAAAGGTGTAGGTACGAACCTATCGCAGCGATCGAATTCGTTCCTCCACCTTTCGCTGATAGTATTGGTCATTACAAATATCATGTATTAATTAATAGTAATTTTAAATTGTGTGACGATGTAAGCGAAAAATCGTAGAAAGTTTATTAAAACCTATAACACTTCATTTACTAACTTTGCTGCAATCTACAAAAAATTGTGGTCGCCCTATTTCCTTATTCAGAGTATAAAAACAAAACTCGATTTGTTTATACAATAAAGGGTCTTTCCATTTCTTTCTGGTATCGAATTTATTATACAAAATTTTCCCAAAAAGTGAGAAATTTGTGTTTGTCTTATCTTTCATACGTTAAGCGCAATAAAACTAAAACCAAAGGAAATGGAGAACTGAGGCCCTAATTTTATAAAGGTCATAACTTTCAAACAGTAAGAAGTAGTGACCTGTTCTTGCTTTCACAAATTTTCACAATTTATTTAGTAGCATATAAGATTTCAAACAGCAGCTGTAAGTTAAAGGTTTCATTTTATTTGCGTAATAAACTTTTATGTGTAAGAGAATTGAGGGTCCATTTTGAATGAAGATATACAAAGTAGGACAGTGTTTTGCGATAATATCTTGATTTCATAAATTTTGTTTGGCATTAGATTAGATTTTGGCATACAGACTTTTTCTGTAGTGTTCATAGTTTATCCGGTACAGGTGGGCCCTCCTCTATGTGAGAACTGAGGCCCCAACTTTACAGTCTATAACTCGCTTATTTGACTTTCACAAAATCTGATTCCAACTTTCACAATTCTTTGAGAATGTTCACTAAATCCTAAGAACATTTTTAAAGAGTTTTAACAAAGTGGCCCTTCCACTACACGCGCATGATATTTAGTCTAAAGACAAAATATGGTAGTGAGCCTCTGAAACTTACTTCCTTGGCGATACGCAGTATGTACCACAAACTATTAAGTACTTACTCTATAAGATGTTAGTATTTTCCCAACTTAACTGGGTCTTTTCTACGCCTTATTATGCACATAATACATAAAAAAATTAATATTATATAAAAACACTTGGACAATGAAATTATTTATTAGGTACCTACGTATTTTACAATATTTACAATCCATTTCATTCAGTGCAAAGAACAAGGCAGAAACTATGACTTTAATTTAAAATATAACATGTGCTATGTACGACACCAATTATGATACTAAGTTATAAGTATTTTATTTATTTATATCTATTTTATGGATTTTCACAGCTAATTGTACGTTTTCGCATTAATTATAACTATGCTTAATTTTCTTATTTATAAAAAACAAATCCCAGTATACCTGTGAAAGTTTGAACCGCTTCGGTTTCGTTTTTCTTAAATGTATAATAATAATTTGTGGCCGAAACCAAAAGTTCGGTTGATCACTATATTAATTGAATAATATTAAAATAAATCAGTTTGGACCACGAGTCTAGTAATGGTTTAATTGTCCAACTAAAAATACTGATTGGACAACCGCTCCTGCTGAAGACCTGTAGTCCAACTGGTTGGACATTACAGTTAGACCACCGAAACGTTAAAAACATTGAATCAAAGAACACGCAAATTATAGTCAGTTGTATTTCTACTAACCGGTCGTATACCGCCGGCTCGCATACCAGCCGGCAGATTTGTACCCGTCGTAGGCCGGTGGCTCGCATGCGAGCCACCAAATTGGCGCCAAAACGCCGCGCGCCGCCTTCGCTTTAGCTTAAGCTAACGTAAAACCAATTTGGTGGCTCGCATGCGAGCCACCGGCCTACGACGGGTACAAATCTGCCGGCTGGTATGCGAGCCGGCGGTATACGACCGGTTAAGCATTTTAGCTAGAGAGTATTAGATGGTTGTGCATTTGCATAGCCAGAAGATTGATTTTTTTGTAGTCAGCTCTTTTCTGGGGAGTATCGTCTGCATGTATCCAGTTATGCTAAGAGTTCTCTATCAATTTGAGAACTGGGTATCAAGAAATACATTTACAGATACCATATACATAGAATCAGACAATTAATTTTTTTAAAGGCAACTGCCGCACTAGGAGTAATTCCTGTTTCGCGGGAGACTTTACAAACATCTAGACAGCGGACACAATGAACACCCAGACTCTGAACAACAATTTATGGATCACACAAATTTCTGTCTTGTGTGGGAGTATTATCCACCACGCTGACCCTGTGTGTGTTGATATACAAAATGAAGAATACTACGCAATACTCAGATATGCAATATTCCTTACAAAAATTCCCTTCGCCGTTACAGCAAGCGATTATTATCCATTTAATACACACATAAAAATAAGAAATATTATTCAAGTTTAATAATTCTGTTATGCGACACCAAATAAAATATTATTCTTTATACTGCATATAGATTTACAAGGCCATGTAATTGTAACATTTAAATGTCAACACGACGGCATCGTAAATTAGGCAGGAAGACTACACAAAGTACCTATTTTAGCAAATTATTGTTTTGTAACTTTTTATAGGTACAATACTTTCGTCTTCGTATGAAAGGGCTTCTAACCGAAAATTATTTTTACTACAATGTGGGGCTAAAATATACACGCCGTCTAACAGTTATAAAATAGAAAAAGAAACGTCAATATTTGCATTTGATTATTCAAAGAATTATATTTGGAATGGCGCAAGTATATCTTGAATGGATACATTCAAGAATTTCAGCTGGACGGACTATAGTTAGAATCATTGCAGCCACATATTGCAATAAAATATTGCTCGATTAGCACCTTTACTCACGACTGCCGAATAAAAAAACCATATCTCTTGTATACAGCGTGTAACAGAAAGGTGGTCATATTTACGGCCGTAAAGTATATCTGATAAATAATCTATGTGCCATAAAATCGTTTTTAGTATTTTTTTTTATTTTGTGGATGTTCCATGCTGAGTTATAAATTACCGAGGCTTTACAAATGTCACATAATTTAATGCAAATATTTTGAGTGGCGCTATATATTTTCTAACATCTCTTCTAGTTATGTTTAACCTACCTTCAATATATTTATAATAAATAAGTGCCACATAACACACACATGGTCATTAGTATTTGAAGAGACGTCTGCGTACTGGCTTTAAAAATGAATTATTAGCAATACTTCGTACAATTTTTAGCACTATTTGGAATTACTTCAATCCTATTTCTCTTATATTTATAAACCGTAGTCCCAATATTGCTATACAATCCGATAAGCCCATATATTAACTTCATATACTAAAATATTCTATAAATAAAGTCTCAATTCTATTAGTGGAAAGACTGAAGTCCAATACTCTTGAATATTTAATAAAATATTGCATGGAGTTGTTTTTGAACTATGGATATAAAAATGTTTATATTTGGAACCAGTTTCTGCAAGATAATTGTTATGCCATACCTCTTATTTAAACTAATAATAGAGAGACAACAAGTGATTATAATTATGAATAACTTACTTAAAGAACTTGAATCAGACCATAAACGATTAGTACCGCTAGGTATAACAGCATTAATTGATTTAAACAGGCTTCTTACGAAAAATAAATAAGTGATTTCAGTTGATCATTGCGCTGGCAACACAGCGTCTCTACTTTAAAGGACTACAAGCGATACCTCTGGTGTTGCAAGCGTCCAAATGCAATGGCAACCGCTTATTACCACGCTGTGTACACTTGTTTGGTGTAAAAAATGCTTAATTCCTTGTTACAGTTACAGAACCGCTTAAAATATGATGACATCAGCTCAAAGCTATTGATTAACTTATCTTATATTACAACGTTGCCTGCAAAACTGATAGATATAAAAATATACTCAATGCAATCGCTGTTGCTGTCTAAGATATATAATATTGGTTACTTTAGACTTGAAACACACATGCTTACAAAACCACGGGAATATGTATGTTGACAAAAAAAGATTTTAGTCAGTCTTTTTTATATTATCAAAAAATATTGTACATTTATTTTTCCATAAATTAATAACAACGAAGATACAACGCCTTTAAATTTCGTGTTACAACACTTATCGATAGAAATTGTATAAGACCATGACGTCACAAGCCCCCGCTACCGAAATTTAATGCTTTATATCTTAGTAATTTTTCATTGTTTTGTTAAAACAAAAAAATATTGTTCAATATTTTTTGCTAATCTTAACAGGTTACCTGTCCGACGAATCACATACCTATGATACATACCAATAGATTTTCTATTGTGTCTATCACGGGATTGCGAAAGGGTTGAAGACGGACAAATGATATTTTTTAGTCATCATGCCTCAGATGCCTAAAAAATTATGAATTAATCAGTATTATGAATTAATCATCAAGATTTAATCTTGCGCCTGGGTCACCAGGCGCAAGTTTTATGTAAATTCATGCAAGAACTTAAACTCAGGAATCACTTACATATAGTCAGTAAAAATGTAGTTTGTGCATACCTCTTTCAGAACATGCCTCTGGGGATCCAGGAGTACGCACAATATTGAGAAACACCGGCTCACACAATGACTTGTCCTATAGATTGTGTTTTAAAAGCAAGTGTATTTCAGATCTTATTTATGCAATGGTATTCTGTTAGGCTTCGAGTTCAAAAGGCACTATTCTATTCATGACGTAGGAAATATGGAATGCCACAAATTAGATTTATACAGATGTACAACTTGATACAACGTTCGAAACTGTCACCCAAAAAAATCTGCTTACAGTGATTTCGGCACCAACCACGACCGAATATAATTTACTATATTAACAATTTTTTTACAAACATTTAAACAACAGACATAAGGTGTTCTTTGACTCTGTGTTCTTTATGTGACTTGGAACAAAAAGTTGATCTGTGACTCTTCTCAAATCAACCATTTGTTCTGAGTCACAAGAACTGAAGATTTTTTGTCTCGTGTGAGGATCGAGGCCACAACACTCGGAGCAGTGACGGTAGCGAGGCGACTTAAACCACTATGCCATCCGTTGCAGTCAAAAGTTAATACACGACACTTTTTCCAATTTTGGTATTAGAAATAATATATATGTATAATATGCAAACATTTAAATAAGAGACAAAAAGAAAATATTTTTTGTTATTATACACAATATTCGACGCACAGGCGAGATAACCACTGTTCTATCCGTGGAGCTATATGTGTGAGTATGTTAGGTTTACGCGGTGTATTGAATTGTCTATCTGTATATAATTTGTGCAAATATTAACTATTATATTGATTTACATTTAATCTAGTCAATTGGCAGCGACATTTCGATGTGACAACGCTTATGCTTTACTTAATCTAGAACAGACATGTAATTTTCAGTTTTCAGTTAATTTTCAGCCACCCACAGGACAGGACATTGTATTTGACATTGTTAATATTTTTTGGCAATAAACAAGTTTCTATTAATTTATATTTTTATTTTTTAAAGCTTAAATTCTTCTAAAGGACAACTCCCGCACTATGAATTAATCCTGTGTCGTGGGGGTCTTTACAAACATTCAAATAACGGACACAAAGAACACCCAGACTCGGAAAAACTATTTATGGATCACACAAAGTTTGTCCCGTGTGGGATTCGAACCCACAACATTCGACGCAGTGGCAGTGGTGAGGCGACCACCTAAACCACTGCGCCATCAACACTGCTTGGTTTGGCTATAGTTGATCGTTGAGATCAGGCGGCGATATCATCATCTCAGCCAAAAGACGTCCACAGCTAGAGATGGGCCTCTCCCAAGGTTTTCTACAGAGACTGATCTTAGGCCTCCCGCATCTACCCCCTTGCCGTGATGTACTTAAATCAAATTTAATATAAAATCTTTGTACACATACAATTAACAAAAAATATTGAGATATAAGAGCAGGTCATTTCATATTTAAAATGTTAGGTCATGAAATCTGTACATATTATTATTATTTATATCAAGCAAACTAATGTTAGTTTTTAATAGCAGTAATAGTTTTTATGCAGAATAATAATTAGAATTTTTTAGTTCTAAATAATTTACCAAGTTAAATATTCAGCTATTTTTGTTGTGGACCTACACTGACTTTTAGTTTGACAACTTTATGATTTACAATTTATTTACAAAGATTTTACATTAAATTTGGTTTAAATACAGATACTACAAAATTTGTTACATGTAACATGCTTGCTTATTACTAAACTAGCTTTTGTGCGCGGCTCCGCCCGCGTGGTACCTACAGCAATAAAAAGTAGGTTTCCCAGGTTTTATACTGTATCAAATTTTATCAGACATACAGACAGAGTTACTTTCGAATTTATAATATTAGTAAGGATAAGGAACGACCTTTCTTATCTTATTCACTAGCGTTAATATATAATCCTAACATGTCAATGACAACAACACATGACTACAAAGTGTAGTTAGGACATTGTACAGATTGACAGTTGCCTGCGCTCGGCACCTGAACTTAGCACGAATATTATTATTATTTTCGACTTTAGTAAAGGCTTGGTATTCAGTATTCTGTGGTTTATGATAATTACCAAATAATAAGATGACTTAACTGGTCTTTAATGATCGTTCCTGATTAAACACCGCTTTAATTAACATGAACGACATAAGGCGAGGTCAACGTTCAGAAATAAATTCAGCTTCCTATAATAACGTCCTTCAGACCTTAACAAAGACTGACTATCTGATTATCGCAGGAGATTTAACAGTGCACAAGTGTGTGCGCAAACACAATTGCACTCTCGGCAATCCGACCCGATTACCCCAACGGCTTTGCGTGCTTTCCAAGCCACGAAGCTACTGAGAAATCGTAATATTTTCAAGGATCACGCCTCACCTTAAGCCTATCTGCTTAATAATAAAATCTATTACTAAAACAAACTACATCAATATTTGAATTCGCAGTATTTCACTCATATACTTACTGTGTCTAAGCATTACAAAAAATAAGTTATATCTATTTAACTACTAAAATTATTCTAATGACAGCACTTCTGACGCAGGTTTTACACTATTAAGTAATATCGCTTGTTTGTGGACCCTAGTCTAGCCATAAATATAAATAACTAACTTTTCTGCCGTATACCGCGTGCTCTACTCGGCGCGGGTACTTCTTTTTAAAATTTTTACACTTAATTGTGTGTAATTTTAAACTGAACTGAACGATTATTAATATATAAATGGTATAAGTAATAGTTGCAGCTCATTACAAATATAATTTGTAAAGTAATCAGCATTGCATAATTGGCGATTACAAAAAGGCCGTGACTTTCTTGGCTACTCTTGAAAAATAAATGTAAAAGCAAATTTATTTTATAAGTAGTTTTAATTAGTGTTGACGTTCATAAGTGTTACTTTGTGACCTAAATGAATAGATATTTTAATTTTGATTTGTTTGGGAATTTCTTGCCTCAAAAATCACTTTGCCCGGGCATTAGGCTTTTAATGGTAGGGCCACGCTGGTTACAGCATGAATGGGCCGGCTCGACCGAGGAAGTACCTCCCTCCCACAGAAGATCGACGTAAAATAACAATTATCTGCTATGATTCGTTCGGTGAGTGAGAGCGCCGGAGGCCCAATCACCCTTCCCTTCCCAAACCCCATCTTGTTCCATTCCCCTTTTCCTTCCGGTAGGCAGCAACTTGGTTGTGTTTCTTTGACATTGTTTCTGTAATGCTAAGAAAACAGCCATGTGTACGAGCCACGGTTCTCGTTTACTATCAGGTGGGCCGCTCGCTCGCCTGTCACCGATGAACGCAATAAAAAAATACACAATCATGCCTAATACAATAAACTCACTCCAATTACGGAGAGATATAAGTATACCCAGAAAAGTATTGGTGTAATACATTTCTGACTATCCCTTCGGCTCCCCGTAGTGGTAGGCATAGTAATATCGAAACAGACATGAGCCTATGAATTATTTACACACACATACGCCTACATGACGTGAATATGAATAAATTAGCTGAGAAAGCCGATCATAATCACCTAACAATATATAAAAAATTATAATTTCGCGTTGCATATATATATAATACCCGTTACGTATATATGTATTTACCATCATATATATCATGCAACGCGAAAGTTTAAGGGCCTGTCCCACCACCTCGAAATAGCATTAATATAAGATATATTTATATAAGATAAAAGTCTCGCCATCTCTCTTCTTTAACCTAACAAGAGTGAGACAGCATGCGATTTATCTTGCTGATAACTTTTACTTGATAGTTGTAAAACTGGCCGTAAAAGTTATTAAAACAATAACAGTTCAAAAGTCAAATAACTTCACCACTTCACCAACAGATGGTGCTGACATTCAAAATTGGAACACATCCGAATAACCGTTAAATTCACTAGCTGAGGTAATCAGAATAAAACTGGCAGTAAATAATTGTCCTTTGCCTCACAATACACTGAGTCACACACACACGCACACACATTTACAGGAACTTTTTCCTGTATCTCTTGTAACCCTTTGCGTGTCAAATGGCCAGCGGGTCAGTCAGGCCATTCGTATGCTATGGCATGAACTCCCCTTCCGGTTCCTTGTCGTTATCTTTCTCGTCCTCGAAGAACTCGTTTTTCGGCTCCACAGTCTTGTCGGCTTCCTCCTGACTGATCCTCACGTCTGGATCTGGTTCCTCTTTGATTCTGTATTCGTCGGGGAAAAAGTCACCTGTGAAAAACATTTATAATCAGTAACATTTTTGGGCAATTTAATATTTTATTTGAAGTAGGGATGTAGTCTTAAATACATCTAGTATATTTTTAGGAAATACACACATCAACAGAATCTAGGGATATTTTATATTTCATCAAATATCAAAAAATCTATGAAAATTTTTCTGATATAGTAAATAGAAGAATGACAGGTTATTTTAAGGTCTTTAATAAAAAATAAAAAGATATTCGTGACTTTTTTGTTTTAAATAAAATGTTAATTTTTTAATCGCCGTGTAAAATTTGTATGATAAAAAAACTTCAATCTCTTCTTAAACTATTAATATTAATTAAAATTGAAAAAATCTTATAAAATCTAATTAATAATCAGTGTTGCTACCTCTTACATTATTTTTAATCGACACCGATTGTTCATACTTAGAATTAATGGACCGACACCAGTCGCGCCTTATGGGAAGGAGCATTATCGTGCATGAGTAGAAATTTCTGGGCCATTTGGATTATGTGTGGGACAATAACAGGCTCTACTACCTCCTTGTGGTATTTTTGTGCAGCCATGCAGCATTGGATAGTGTTTTTTTTTTTTTCATAATATACCATTAAATTGTATTGATGTAAACATTTGGCGATTGAAAAGAGTGGCCATGAGTTTCTTGCCTGCTTCTTCTCATGAAAGCTCTACTCCTCGAACAGGCTTTTTTCAATGCTACATTTTTATTTCCTTCTATTTATTTTCATTATTATAATAGTGAATTGACGTGTCCAAGAATGGTTTGCACAATTTTATAGGAATAAAGATTTTTGACTTTTGACTTTTGTGCAGTCGTGCAGCATTGGATCCAAACGAGCTAGGTTAGTCTGTTAAGACGAATTCCTGCTCACACCATGATTGACCCGCTTTGAGACCCGCATTTGAGTGGACCTCCTGAGGGTGCCGTAGACGGCTAACTCTCCCTGGAGTTCTCCAAACACGTGTTCTTCGTGAATCCGGATGAAACCCAAACCAGGACTCATCGGTGAACAGCACTAAAGACCTTTGTTCGTCACTCCATGGTAAATGCTCCCGAGCCCACAAAAGCCGCCGGCGGCGATTGCCACGTGGCAATGCTGGAACATGTAGCGGTCTTCGAGCATGAAGATCAACTTCATGCAACCTCCTTCGCACGGTTTGGTCGCTTACCAGCAGCTTGTGGCCCTACTGGAGCCGTTGTGCTAGTTGCATCGCTGTGATATTGGGTTGTCTTCTAGCGGTCATTTGGAGAAATCGATCCTGTCTCTGCGTAGTAACACGATATCTACCCGTGTGCCGTTTAGCCACATCCCTAGTACTGCGATAACGTGACCACAACCTTGATATCACGTTTTGGCTGGTGTGTAGGGCCTCGGGACTCGTTGAATAGCACCATTTTCTAACATGCCCACGGCTTGTAACATTTCATCTAGACTCAAATGACGACGTGACATGACACTTAAAGCTCACACGGCACGTTAAATTAAAAAATAAAAACAATCTAATCCCTTTTCATTAATTAATATCAAAAAAACAATTTTAATTTTTCTTGCCGTAACGAATTACTAAAAATTTTGCCACCGTATTTTGTTTTTCTTTTGTTTTTTTTTTATTTACATTTAATAATTTGGGATTAAGGTATCCCTAGATTCTGTAGATGTGTGTATACGTTAAAACATGGAAATCAGCTAAAACCGTGAAGTAAATTTGAGCGGTATGTCAAATATACAGAAATAACAGCCAAAAACCATGTATACAACACTTGGTTATTTGGCTGTTATTTTTTGGATATATATTTGGTTGTTATCCTGCAATTAGTAGAGATTTTATTTATCTCTTTTTCATATTATAAATACTCTCACAAAATCACCAAATACTCACATGCATGGTCGACATGCGTGAGAGTATTTTATTTCTGGAAATATCTCCTGCACTAGGAGTCAATCGCGGGGGGCTTTACAAACATTTAAACAACGGACACAAAGAATACACAGACTCTCAACAACCATTTGTGTATCAACAAAAAAAAACTTTATTTTTCATTTCATTTCATATTAACTGTTATACTCTGTCCCAATAGAATTAATATTTTTTGTAAACAATCGTTTCATGTCTAATTAAATATAAATTCATTTAGAAAATTCAAACTCTCTTTGAAAAGTAGTTAATGAATACAATAAGCCGTATGAAAGTCCTTCTTTTGATAAATATCCATAAATTTGTTTATCAAAAAAATATTTTATGATAAAAGCCACTAAAAGTTGTTTACCTTTTTCTCAAATTCTATCGGGATAGACTATATAATGTATTAGCAATACGCAAACTACTATACCTTCAATGATATTATTAATCCTATAAGTCTACATACAGTCTTCTTCTCTCTTAGCCTTTATTATTCCCAAGTCACTTGGGGTCGGCTTTTCTAGTCTTACCGGATTTGACTGGATATCAGTTTTTACACGGAGCGGCTGCCACCTGACCTCCGCAACCCGAAGGCTAACGATACCCTAAGGCTAGACCAGTGTCAGGATATTAGAGGGTACTGACTTTCCCAATGATGACTGCCATAGATGTTCATGGCAGCCGGGACCGACGGCTTAACGTGCTCTCCGAGGACCGGAGCAGGCGATAATTGTCAATCAATAAGTATACATACAGTATTTAATAATATTCCAATGCATATTATATCGACATTCGAATATGACATTTTTAAATTATCAGATATTTTTTTACTTAACTAGGCATTGCAAATAATGTATTGTCAAGGATTTATATTTTTTTGACGTTTTATACTTCGATATTTTTATTTAATTAGCCATTGATTGCTTTTATAAAGTTTATTTTCTGAGAGCTTGTTGGATCTATGGGTTTCAATGTGTAGATAGTGTATGGCGTACCTGGCACGTGAGTCATCTGCACGGCGGGCGAGTGCTGGCACATCTTGAGGTTGTCGTATACATGTTTTGATATCGCCTCCAAGTACTGCTTACTGTTCGCGTTGTTTGTACTGACAAGAAAACATATATATACATAATTTCATGGCTATATCCCCGACAAGTAGACACAAGTGTATTACATTACGCCAAGTGTAGTTTTATGTCTCATGTAAGGGAGTGAGCCTATTCCTGGTTACTACGGTTTTGAGAATTTCTGGCAGTAAAAGTTAATAACACTTTGCGACCTAGGAATCGAACCCGACACCTCATGCACAGCAGTCGCATACACTACCACTGTACCACCGAGGCATGCGTATGATTAGTGTGTGATATTTTAAAAGAGTGCATGTCAGATATCACAAAAGAGTGCCTTTGGAAGACACTCTTTTTTATACTTTTAACATAAACGTAATTATGGCCCACCTAAGCTATGAATGCAGTATGGTAGATTGTGTTTACGTGGATGTGGTAGAAAAACACACAGCCAGTTTCTATGGACAGTCCCTTAGTATACGTACTAACTTCCTTCGATAACTAGCTACAACGGTTTACCGTTGTCATGAAAGCGCAGTGCTTATGCTGCTACTCAATAGCTTACTATTGAGTGGCAACGGCACACCGGCGCAGTGTTTTAAGAAACATATTTTTCGGTAATCGCCTTTTTATTAAAAAATCTGTTAGATATAATCATTTAAATGCAAAAAATGAATCTAATAAAGCTACGAGATTCGTTTAAGCTCTAAAAGACGCAACATGAAAGACGCCATCAATGTCTTTAACATTGCTTTTGCGTATATTGTTAAGTTTCAGAGACATATATTTTTTTCTAAATATCCGGTTGAAAATATTAAGATTTTTAAATATTTTCGTCAAAAACTATCCATGCTATCTAAATGGCGATGCGAAATCTTGCATTTAAATTATTATATTTAGCAGATTTTTTATAAAAATGCGATATCCGAAAAATAGTTTTCTTAAAACACTGTGCGGCGGCGAAACACAATTAGTTTGCAGTTGTGTCTGGCGTTCTAACATTAGACAGGTTATGGTTCAAATTCAGAGAAATAATAACATACTCTTCAAATTGAGCCCAAGGAACATGAATAATATCCCTAAACTGTTCTACTGCCGGCTACAAGCCTCATCTCAGTGTGAGAAGCGTTAGGCCATAGTCCACCACGCTGGCTCACTGCGGGTTGGCAGACTTCACATATCTTCGAGAACATTATGGACTCGTTCGATAATGTTCTCGACAAGGAATGTTACTTGATCTCAATTCTAGTCTCCTACCTTAATACTACAGTAATTAAATTTCTGTATAAAGGCTAGTATTACCTGTTGATCTCTGGATGCAACTGGAAGTCAGGCGCGAAGAACTCCAAGTACTCGGTATACGGTAGCTCATTTGAGATGTTCTCGTCCACCAACAGAGACGTCTCGTACGTCCAGCATCGAGCCACGTTACGTAAGGTGTAGCTAGAATGTATAAACGCGAAAGTAAGATATATTTATAAGGTACTAACTTTTGCCCGCGTCTTATTAGGTCTGGAATTTTGATGGGAGCTATCTATATTTGTCTTTCTTTGCATTATTAGAAGGAATCCTAACTAATATTACAAATGCGAATATGAATTTGTTTGTTAATTACGTTTACGTTGCAGACGAGCAAGTGGCCCACCTGAGGGAAAGTGGTAACCGCTGCTCATGGACTTCAGCAATGTCAGGACACAGCAAAGCCGCTGTATACCGTAAAAGAAGAACTCTCTTTAAACCTCGTTTGAAGAAGGAAATTTAATAAATAAATAAGAGCTCTTTTTCATCTTCGATTCACACAGTGAGCTTCTACATTACTCTAGACATTTATTTTTAAGAATAATAAGGGTTACAAAGTACTAGCATTTTTATTAATACCACCGGTAAAATTCTTGTGCCAGCAATGCAACCTAATGTGTCGAAGCCACTTCCTCTTGGCCATAATACCACTCATAATAATAAAATAAATAATTTGTTACCGATAGGTTATAATATAAATATTGCAACATTTTGTTAAGTAATAGAGACACCTGTATTGAAGACTTTTGCTTGACCTCACCACAATACTACTGCCGCTTCCAATTTCAAAAAGTATAGATTCAGTAAGTAACACCTACCCCCCTCCTCCCACAACAAGAGTGGGCACGTTGAGGTTCTTCACGAACTTGACACACTCGCCATGCCCACGCGTGGACAAAGAGAAGCAGCCTAGGCGGTCGCCAGCCAGCGAGTCGGCGCCGCACTGCAGCACGATAGCCGTGGGACGGTAGAACTCCATCACGTTAGAGATCACGGGTTTGAACACCTATTAATACAAACAAATTAATTAGTCCACGTACGTGTTCCACACAAACAAAGTATTTCTGAAAAGCTAATCAATAAAAATAAACCAATAATAATGTCCTCCAGACCGAATTGCGATCATGGCGGCCAGTCTTAAGGAAGACTGGAAATCAGCGCAGGAGATACTATAGTGCATAAGTGTGTGCGCAAACACAAGTACACTCTCTATTCCCTAACTCTCATGATCCAATGGGACGGTTATCCGACACGACCGGAGAGATATCAAATCAATAATATAAAGAGATTGGATAATCTGATGCATATTTACCTTAAGTTCAGGTATTGGCTATTATGTAAAGCCCTTTGTTGATTATGTAGGTATATATTTTCTTTTCTTTCGATATCCTTAATAAAAAGTACTGAGTTCAATAAAAATATTTACATTAATTTATGTTTTTTTATTTGCCAAACCACCCTTTGCTTCACACTCTACATACACAGATACTTAAATGGGGAGTTAAAATTTAATGTAAATTAAATATACATCTGACTAGTTAAGGAATAACAGAATCCCGGGATTTTTATTTAAATAAAAATATTATCAGATGCCTTTACCATAACATGTTAGCCGAAAATTAACTTTAGGTAAATACGCATCCGATTATCCAATCTCTAAATATAACGAAATCAAACTAATGTCATGTCATTACTTTTTTTATTTAAAAAGAATAACTTCCTCATTCGTATGAAATCTTTACAAAAACGAACACATTCCGCGAGCTAGTTTTTAGATTCCACATTAAAGGTAGCAAGACTATCTACTACATTTCTTGGCCCTGTGCTGCTATTAAGAATATACTACAAAAAACTAAATAAAATGTTGACCGTCCCGGGAATTAAATCGGACACCTCCAATCGCACACCATCATAAATGCAAACTTATGACCAAGAACCGACCAGGAGACAATAATAATGTGCAAAAACCCACCTGCACATAACTCTGATCATCAATCCCTTCCTTCAGCGGTACATTGACAGAGTAATACCTCCCACTCTCCGCTCCAATCTCATACATATCGCCGGTGCCAGGGAAGAAGTAATTGCCGTACTTATGGAAGCTGACGGTCATGACCCTGTCTGTGAGGTAGAACGCCTCCTGGACCCCGTCGCCGTGGTGAACGTCGATATCTATGTACAAGACTCGAGGATGGTACTTTAGTAGCTCCAAGATGGCGATCACGATGTCGTTTACGTAGCAAAAGCCTGGAAATTATAAAGAAAGTGTAGCTTAAATTATTTTATATCTATCCAGAAGATAGACTTGGTAGTGCAGTAATACAGAATGCAACTGATGCACATGAGGTTTTCAATTCTCGAGACAGGTAATATGTTATTCAATTATTTAAAATGTAAATCGCTGCTTGGAGTCTGGAACCGTGCTTGGTAGACAGCAATAGGATCGCCTCCATAAAGTGGAATGTGTGTGTTTAATACACTTATACCTGCTTTTTGTGGATATAGATGCGAGGCTATAAGACCATGTAATGAGACGCAAACCTATCTACCAGAATTCCAAACACTGTCTTGCTACTGTGATTTTCTTTAAAACATCACCATTATCTATTGACCAGATCCGAGAATCGAACACAGCACCTCACAATCAGAGTCTACATTTTGCTGTTTTAATTCCCACACAATAGAAGAGGAATCTAGCATTGTTTGCAGAGCCCATTTCATAACAGATAAAGACAATAAATCTTATTGGCTTTATCTGTTATGAATAATCTCCCACCTATCAAATTTCAGACCAGGCGAAACTTATGCCAAGAGATTAATGGCAAAAGGATTGCCACCTGCGTTATAGCACCTGCAACCTGGCCAGCATCAGTTGGTTTATTACAAAATGTGCCCCAAGTTTCACAAATCTGCTGATATTTTTTATTATATATAAATCTGTATAATCCATAACAAGTTACGCTGAGTCTTAATATTGTCCAAACAATATAAAGATTGCCACCTAATATCAAATATATATTTTATAAAGATGAATAGATATTTAGTACTAACCAGAAGGTTCAAATTTCTTAGCATGATGCAGTCCACCAGACCAGTTGATGGCAATGTCACAAGCATTATTATTTAGCTTCATTGCTCCTTCGAGAGATGCTCCCGTATACATTGAACAGAAGTCGAAAAGTCCCTCGAATACTGGACAGTCATCACCAACATTGTAATGCAGCAAGTCTTTGGAATAACCTGAAATTATCAACACATTCTTTGTTACAATAATAATCAATATTTAATTTCTTAAAATCGTCATTAATATATGATTAATTGATTATAATTATTATACTTGTCTTATCACAGGTATTTTTCTAACATATTACATTAAAAGAATATGTACTTGGCCCTGGAGGCCTAGGAGACATGGTTCCAATATAAAGAGGCCTGATATATGTTATCTTATGTTGTCTATATATGATATTGAAGGAGTAAGAGATATTTTAGTTATGTATTTTTATATATTTTTGTTTTTTTATTGCGGATATTATGTAGACAATCCCTGTTCACGGGTCAGGCCTCCCCTGTATAATAATGCTAGGTAGGTATACCAATGTTTTTATTAGCTGTCTGATAATAGACACAATAGAGTATCTATTGTTATGCTCATATGTGATACATCGGACAGGGAACCTGTTAATCCTTCATATGTCATAGCAGTCATTAAGATAAACAATACAAGAAAAGTTTAGTAAATACCAAAAAATATACAATAAGACATTCACAGGCACTCCTTTATCCTCTAGCTCTGTTTTTATTGATTTAATATTGAGTATGGACACTTTCAAATATTTAAATTAAACAAGATATCAGTGGGATCTTAGTCTTTGCAGCCAGATGCATACTCAATGGACATACCAAACATGTCCCTTAGGACTTTACTCATTTATTGGATCTATATTTGCCATACCTCTCAAGCATCAGACCAAATCACAATTAAAGTCAAAAATAAATTTATTCAAGTTAGGTTACAAGGTACCACTTATGAATGTCAAAGTTACACAATTTTACATTTACTGCCACGTTCAGCAAAGCATGAGAAGAACAGGCAACAAACTCATGGCCTCTCTTTTTAATTGCCAAGTTTACAATAATATTTTGTTTACAAATCATAACTGTAAGGTGCTGCAACCATTTCTCCAAGAACTAATACTGAACATACTCAAGCATTTAATAAAATTTGATGGTAACCTCTAAAGCAGCAGTATGGTATATAGGAGCATCCACTTACATGTACATAAATAATCAATACAAGGCATGATTGTAGTCCGTAGTTTAATCTAATTGAGATTACTCATATCAGATCTGTTTCTATGGTTGTTATCACTCTGTGGTAGTATAGATAAGAGGATTCACTAATATAATATATACAAGCAAAAATCTAAGCATAACCTATTTACTATAAAAATAATAGATTTTACATATTATAAAATAAACTCTTACTTTGAATGTTCTGTGGGGTAACATTTTGCAAGAATTCTATGTAATCCTCGCTGTGAAAACGACACATATCATGGGCGCTCGCTCTATACGGCTTGTATATTTGCATCTTTTTGTGAAGTCCATAATTCAGCACCAAACTATGGGTTACAGACAACCTATGAGGCTTCATAGGATGTCCAGGCCCGTAGTGAAAATTACCAACATCGGCGTTATAGAAATATGCAACCTTGTGTTGAGTCATAGTGGATAAACAAAAACGTATTCCTTTAAAATCAAAATAATGCCAAGAACCAAAGCAATAACCAACAAACGTTTAGTTAATCGTATGTCACCTAGCATCTTCTACTGTTTATAACACTAATAGAGAATCATTTTGTTGTCGTATCAATAATTATATTTGACAAAACAATAACTTATTTCAGTAAACATGAAAAATCAGCAATGAAAGAATGAAAGCTTCTTGACGTTATTTATTTCACAAATTGACAGATTGACAACACTAAACAGTTTGACATTTATGTATAGATAACTTCACAGATAAATATTAGCTTCAAGAATAAATGATTGGACTCATTCTTTGATTGCTTGAACATGGTCGAATTATCACAACCTGAAAATGGTAACTGTATTGCTAATTTTCACTCTAGTTGAATGGCGTCAAGTGATTGCCTCAGCATAGCCAGTGCATTAGCGCCTGTTGTTATGGGTTTGATCACAATAAATAGTTTGATCTTGTTCGATGGCTACACTGAACAATATGTGTGAACCACAAATAGTTGTTTCGAGTCTACCAGCTCTTTGTGTACATTGTTTGAATGTTTGTAAACCCCATACAACAAAATTAAAAATATATATCTATCCTTTGAATAAGAACGTAAAATAATACTAATCGCAGAAATATTAACATTTATCTATGCCAAACTGATAAAAATAAAAACGAACTGATAGCTAAAATTGTCTATTATTGCCGGCTCGTGTTCTGGATATCAGTTGATTTTACGTCTTTCATTTTGTACAGTTTTATTGTTTTTATCAGGTGAGATCTTACATTATTGTATTTTAACTAATACTATAACATATTTGTGGCATTACTGTCATGTTCATAAAGTACATAACTGTGCACTAAAGATGAAAGTCATAACTCCTTCATCTTGTGTACTTATATCTGCATATGCATGCCCGGTAAAAAATAACAAGTTGTTATAAACGCGATTACGTAAGTTCTGGCTCTATCTGTAACTAATAACGATGACAAACTAGAATACTCTGGCCTTTTAACATCGCATATACAGTGGCAACGTTATGAGTAAGAAATAATAGGGCAATCTTGGCGATAATTGACGCTGATCAGCTTCATGAATCGTTGTTATGTATAAACAACCTAGAACTATAATAGTTATTATGAGACCGGTTTTATCGAAAATAAGTTGGTTTATAAAACATTGGTACTTCGATTTTGTATATATTACCGAACGCTTAAGACTTATTTTGTAGGTACTTGCCTATATGATTTCAGTTCATAGTCCATTGTAGGAATACAAAGGTAAGAAGTACCTTTATAATACCTACAAATAACAAAAAACTAGATAGTTTAGTTAAACTACCCACAATAAGTTGCTTTCTTTTCTATGTTAAATTACAATATCAATTATAATCTGTACTTCTTATAAGAATACTCCATAGCTGTATAGGAATAGTTTTAACACTCTTGAGAATGCTAAAATATTATAAAACCTTTTAAATATTGTAATATTTTAGAAGAGGAAATTATTTACAAAGAATTAGGTAGCTATTTCTGGATAAGATACTGAATATTTCAAAAACCTGTCATATTTTATCTATTGCACTTATCACTGGCAAGTCTGCTTACCATTAGACAGCATGTATAACTACTCGTCAACTGAGAGCAAATAGGTTTAAAACAAAACTCACACAAGCCAATATCTCCATTCAAATCAGAGCAAGAAATATATATTTGTAGATTAAACATAATTATTTGCCAAGCCATAACACTGGTTACCGGTATGCCTACCATAGCTGATTGTCTATGTAACTCGGTACGCTGATGTGTTGAGTGAACATGACAATGATGTTGATGTAAAATAGATTAACAAACTGATTCCCACACTGGATGTTAACAACATGTATATTGGTACAGTTGTGAACATAAGTAGTTTATACTGCAGATGATACTGATTTTTTTTAAGTAGGTATATTATTTGTAGGGGCTTTGGAAAAAGGTGATGGGTGGCACAATATATTACTAGCTAAATATTCTGCAAGTTGTTTGTTTTATCTAGTGCAATAAAGGAGATTTTGATTTGTTGTTTTCACATGATAAAAAAGATAAATATATGTAATAAATATTTAAACTTGAATTGTAATTCATCTGCTAAATATAATCTTTGACATTGTAACAGCCCTTTATTCTTTCTGACAACTTCTTTTAAATACAATAAATTGTTTAATGTCAGTTTTCAATTGGTTAAATTGTTGTATGTATGTATGTTATACTAGTGCCCAGGTACATGCTTGAAATCCATGCCAACACCAGTGGGAGGCAATTTTAACATGGCAGCCATGATATGCCATCAGAACAGCTGTTTTATTTATTAATCAAACAATATAAGCTTACAGTTAACCAAAATGATTATACTATGCTATACTTGTTTTTCTAAAGTTAGTATTACCCAATGCCACATTACTTATATAATCATAAAATTGTAATAAATAATACATAAAAAAGTTAAGAATACAAATAAAAATAAAAAGGGTAACTATTCCTATTTACCAAATATATTTTATATTCAAGTGTATTTCAGTACACTGTTTTAGCCATTTGACTTCTTTTATTAAATAATTATAAACATATATATATTGCATAAATAGTTTTATACACAATGAGTGTTATGTTACATTTGAACAAGAAGGAGACAAAGCCAGTTTTTCTTAAAATGTTTATGGTTTAGCTAAAATTGTTGCCTCGTCAACATCTATAACAACATCTATAAGGTCATGTTCTAAATAATGAATATAAATGTTGTTTAATTTGTTTATTCAATTTTAAATGTCATAATTGTTGGTCTACTATTGAATAATATCAGTTAATGTTATATTTATGTCTTACTCTATATTGCCCGTAATAGTCATTACTGGAAATTGAAATAGTTATGATTTCTGGCATTTCAGTTTAAAAAGTATAAATATCGGGATAATGCACACTCCACCTAAATAAAATTGTCAAATTACAGTCAAAACCGGATATAACAACATTGAAGGGACTATATAAATTTGGATGTTATGTTCGATAGTTGTTATAAGCAATATACACAAGTATGTAGTCATATTAATTGTCATAATGTGTATGTTTAGAATTTTTAAATATGTACAATTATGTAGTATGGTTATAGGTTATACATAAAAACTTGTTTTCAAATAAAATGTCGAAAAAGGAAATAAAAACGTTTATTCTGAAAAAAATATATTGTATACTTAAGTGTAGTCTATAAGCTGTACTCAGCTTAAAATATTCCTTCATAGATTGGAATAAGTTTAATTTTTTATAATTAAATTGTTTGTATTGTTTTGTTTTGCTGGAACAAGTAAAACGGTTAGTCGCTAAAGCTGATGAATATAGACAAAGTTTCGTCGTTGTAAGCAGTATGTCGCTGTATCCGATGTTGTTATAGGCGCTATGACTACTTAATTGTTTTTAGAGGGATTCAGCCGGGACCTTGCCATTCAGACGTAATAACTGATCCGTCGTTATTAACTATGTCGTTATATTCGGTTTCGACTGTATATGATAAATCAAAATTTAGCATTAGGTACATCCTACATATTTTGTATGGAAACTACTTTGATTATAATTTAGTTATCTTTCGTTTTTAGTTGAGTAGATAGTGAAATGCTATGGTAAAGAAATCATCTACACTGCTTATCACAGTAATGTCGATCGTAGTCAAATTGTTTACATATCACATTTAAAATATATATTATGTTATATATTTTATAATCTGAAAAAAGTAATCTCTAATTTTAAATGTCCTTAATATTAGGGACCTGCTAAAGAAGGACGGGCGAAATGTGCCCAGCGACCAATAACGACCAAACATATGTCGTTGGAAACATCTTTTCGTGAGTATCATTTGTTATTATGGAGGCCAGACTCAATACGCTGTGTGAAAAAAGTTATAGCTAAAATAAATAAAAAGAAAAACCATATGACAAAAAGGTTCATTTTGTTGCTTTTTGATTTTTCGTACTTTTCTGTTATGGCTCCTCTATATTATCGGCGATTATAGACGATTACGCGCGAGGACGATCGTGTAGAGGGCATGCTCGGCTGTACTCGCCGATCATCGTCTATGATCGTTTGCGACCCGTTAATTGTCGGTTTTTCGGACACACATCAAAGGGAATCGCCGGGTGG
This sequence comes from Catocala fraxini, assembly GCA_930367265.1. Classification (NCBI taxonomy): domain Eukaryota; kingdom Metazoa; phylum Arthropoda; class Insecta; order Lepidoptera; family Erebidae; genus Catocala; species Catocala fraxini. The sequence continues at coordinate 19,198,239 of OV884043.1, forward strand.
TTGCGTTGAGGTGCCCACACGATCGCCGATCATTAATTGGCCGTCGGACAGTGAAGCGTTGCATAATATAGTAATTGTTTTTGTATTTGCAATAAACAACTTCTCACATTTTAGTAAATACTCTAAGTAACGATAACAATCCAATCAAGATATGTAAGAGCGAGAACATATTATTATTCTTATATTTTGATAAACAGGGATGAAGTCGGCATGAATGCTATATTTCAATATTACTGCACTTGTTTAACTGGCCGACGAATGGTAGGCAGCTGTGCACACATTACTTCAATAATATGGTATATTGGTTTTGCAAGGCATGAACATTTCAATCGTCCAGCAGCGTTGTTATATGATGTGATTGTAGATGAAGCATAGGTCACTTCTGTTTAAATAAAACCGATACGTACTGTGATTTTGTAATAAATTATTTGTATTGAGTTTTTGTATTTTATTTTAGCTTTAACTTTTTTCACAGAGCGATTTGAATTTGACCCCCATAATAGCAAATGATACTCACGAAATGATCTTTTCAACAACATATGTCTGGTCGTTATTGGTCGCTGGGTACGTAGTCCATACATTTTTGCCCGTCCTCCTTTGTGTTTGTGGTTTAAAGGGTAATGTCACGGACCTAAATGTATGGCATTAACCACCTATATAAAAACTAACCAAACCATTCTCTTCACAACTGTACTTCTATGAATGACATACATGGCGTCCGAGAACGGTACTATATATAACTGCATACCGCGTATGCCAGCCAGTCACTCGCTTCGAGTAATTATTCAACGTCGACAAGCTTATAACCTATTTTGTCTGTGCTTTTTTAACAAAAATGGCGCGAATATCGGGCGTATTTAGATGTGCGATTGTTTTGTTAATAGCAGACAGCACTATGGTCAATTTTAGGGTGCTTGCGAGAGGTATGGCGACCGTGGCGAAGAGTATGGAACAACACCAGGTGGTGCCTGATGTCATTGCGAAAGCGCCCGCTGCACTGCTTAATGTAAGTATTTATTTATTATTTAATCTATAAAATTATCGTACAATACGTACACTTATGTAAATGGTATTAGAACAGTCGTCTAAATTTGAAAAATAATTATTTTGCAATATTCACTACATTTTTTTTTAATAATCTGTATCGGCCTATTTGTCAATTAAAAACCAGGTTTGAAAAATTTCTCGCGCTCGCGGTAGCTCGGTAGGTACTATAATTTACTAAGAAGCAACAACATTTTCTTAAGGTATAGTTAGATATAGTGAACTTATGAAGCATTACATGTTTTAATTTATTTTATTTATTAAGGATAGCCGACAAAGAATACATAACATACATGCAACAACAGTGTATTGTATAGTGTACTCTTGCCGTCCACGAGATAACAGCATGCACTATAACAACAAAACTTACAATTTTCTTTTTTATAAATTAATTAAAATGAGTTGGGAATATATGTATTTAACAAAAGAAAAACAACATAAAACTTGATCGACAACTAAAATAAATTATTCTAATGGCCAGTCCCACAACTCGCACAGTAAAAGTTATCCGAAAGATAAATCGCATGCTGTCTCACTTTTGTTAGGTTCAATTCGTTGCGGCTGGCACGACAGGCGTGCCATTCATTTTTTTCGTATATGGCGTGTGACACGAATGTCGTGTCATTTTTAAATTCCTTATAACTCGCTCAAATTTATTTTTTATGAGGTGTTTCTTGAACTAAACATTAATTGTTTTGAATTCAGATCATGCCTATAGTCTTCGTTTCTGGATATTATGCGAATCAGATAATTTCAGGAGTTGAAAACCTTGATAAGTAGCATTACGAATACAGCGATAAGGTACCTATTAATGCAACGCATTACCTTGAATTATTCTAAACAGTACCTCAGTTTTTAATTGTGTACGATAGACTACCGTAATAACCATTAAAAGTATAAGTAGAAGATACCTAAATAAATAATAAATGTTTATAATATTTTTTGCAACTGAATTTTACATTCACTAAATCTCGTTGCGATCGCTTAAGAATTTACTTTGTAACTCGGCTTGCTCGGCTCAGCAAGGTTTTGGAAAGGACCATTATGTTTTCGTCGCTAAATAATAAATGTATTATTGAAATGAGTGTTTGGACCAGCGAAGTATCTATTGTATGCTCGTGCGTGCTTACTTAAGAAATAAGCATTTCTTATGCTAAGGAAGCATAAGAAATGCTTATTTCTTTATAAATAAATAAATAATTATATAAATAATAAATAATTTATAAATAAAACTTAAAATATATAAATAATAAATAATTTATAAATAAAACTTAAAATGTTTTATAACTAACAATCCCAGTATGATATATATTACCTAAATCATAAAAACAGTACAAAAGGTTTACAACATCTGAATAAAAAAGTTACTTACCATCCATTTTCAGTAAAACACATAGTTATTCACTTCAAAACCACTTTATACAACGTAACCTGCTGTTTACGTCCGATGTTTGATGTCAACTAAACAGAATTCAAGACTAAACAAGTAGAAAAGCATAAAAAGGGCATTTTGTTTTGTACATGGCTTATGGCACAATAGGCGTGTCATCAACTTCTATGGCGCTTGACTCGACTATCGTGTCACGAAATATTTGTTCGCCGCCACAGATAAAAGTGTTCGAAAATGGGCGTCGCAACGAATCGGTTAAAGAAGAGAGATGGCGAGACTTTTATCTTATAGATAAATGCTATTCGGAGGTGGTGGGACAAGCCCTAAGTGTCTTTTATATTTTGGTAAGGATTCACTAACTTAAAGGAGAATGCCCATTTTGTATGGGGATCTGTAGCAAGTTGCGTCAAACCAAATTTACTCTCAAGACTCTAGATTTTATTTAACTTCACTACCAACAAGATTTTGTCAATATTTAACCACATCTTCGATATATTGAAAAAAATATAAAACGCCTTATTATATTCTTTAGTCATTTTTTATCGTCGTGTTTATTATTATTTATTTATTATTTATATATAAGGATACGTTTTATGCCGCAATGCGGAGAAGTGCATTGCATATTATAGATATACCGCACTTGCGCAATAAGTTGGGACCCAATCTCGTTCGCTTGATCCTCCGTACGAGTGCCGTTCTCGCCTATATTGTGACTTTTTGTGGAATTGGGTACTTGTTATTATTTATCTATCTTTTTAAGGTATTTTTTAATGTGGTTATAAAACACGGTCGAAATTCAGTATATTACACACATAAATTAAAATTATTTTCAGTGTTAATGTACTTGTGACGCAACATGGTACGGGGTATGGGCATTCTCCTTTCATGTCTTTGATAAAGTATTTTATTGTAAACTTGTGACTTTGATATGTTAACTGATATGGGATAACAACTTTATGCACTTAATTTTGGCGTGCTTGTAAAGAACGAGTTATCGAAGTAATATTAAATTATTAACCTATTGAATCGCAGCGGCACACCAGTGGCAGACCGCAGACACAATAGTTTTTTAATTATGTCTGGTACTCTAAGACTAAAAAATAAAAGACATTAACGTACATAGTCCGTCAGACTACATTGATGTCTTTTAGTGACATTACTGGACTTGTAGGTATAGTGAGGTACCGGATAAGCAATATTACATTGTATAATAAAAATGAATAGTTATAATATTTAATCGCGCATATCTCATAAACAACAGCATCCGATTTAAAAATATATGTTGTTTTAGTGCAGATGATACATATAATATTGTTGAAGTTTATAGCCTTTAATATCACGGTACGATTCAAAGTTATGGACAGTAATTATAAATGTATTATTAGACGCCCCCGCGGTTTCATCCATGTTAAAACGGAAAGCGTAGTGGTGTACGTGCTCACCTCGCCACTGCCGCCGCGCCACGTGTTGTGGTTTCGATCCCCAAACGGGACAAAAATTTGCGTGATCCACAAATGGTTGTTTTGAATCTGAGTGTTCTTTGTGTCCGTTGTTTGAATGTTTGTAAAGTCCCCTGCGACCACGGCACTGGAATTATTTCAAGGGCAATTTAAAGGAATATATCTTCTCTCTCGTGGCTCGTAGCGTGATGTTATTTAGCCTGTGTTACTTCTTGACCTTTTAAATTGTGTAAGACTGAATAAAATCGGTCCAAAAGGTTTTGAAATTCAATACCTTCTGGACCGATTTTCATCATTCATTTCAATCAATATTTAAAAAAGTATTATATTACTGTTAATTGCAATCATGTAACCATTGATTTAGTAACACTTAAAGCGTGATGCTGTATAGCCTTATAACCTTTCTCAAGAATTTGAGGTGTCAAACGCAAAAGGTCCTTTCAAATCTGGGTAGTTCCAGGTATAAGGGTGTTTAAACAAAAAAAACAAAACCTCGAGTTTTTGCGTGATGCACAATAAGTGACATGAGATTAGAATACAAAGAACTCTTGTCTTAGCTACACTTATCTAAATTTAATTCGTCCGTGCATATTGATTTGAAAATTATTAGTATTGAAAAATGCACATCTCTATTAGTTGAATTTGAATTTTTAAGCAGGTATTTATCTAATGTGGGGTACTGGCACTAATTGTGGTAGATCGTGAATTTATTTATTCGTATAGGAAACCTGCTTGGTAAGCAGTGCTTGCCGATCGTGAGGTCTCGTGGTAGAAGGGTTTAATTCCCGAAATCGGGAAAAGTGTTATTGAGTTTTATATTTCGTTATTGTCTTTCTCTTGGAGAACTATCAGTAGCAGACAGCTGGAACTTTGCTGGTAACATGATTAATAATTATTTTAATATTAATGTTTGTATGTTTGTTATACAAATACTCCCGGACCGCTAGACGAATTTTGATAAAACTAGGTATACGAATAGACGATGATATACTTGTTTAACACGAATTAGGATACTTTAACTTTGACATCACGGATATACACGGCCGTAGTAGTCGCCTCGCTATTGCCACTGCGCCGAGTGTTGATGTTGATTGATGTTAATTTTTTTATAGCCCACATGTAGTTGTTCAAAACCTGGTTGTTCTTTGTGTCCGTTGGTTGAATGATTATCGCAATTAACGACATCCACCCGGGCATAGTCTGGAGTAAAATCTAGTATGCCCTTAGCGCAATACACTTGTACTAGTTAAACATTTGGGAATGTACAGGCACTATTCCATGTTATGTAGATTTTTTGTTGTTTTGCATGCTTAAGAAAGTAGTTCGCGTTGAATCGATATACAAACTCTCTAACATGCATTGAAATAAGTACCTACATAATATTAAATTCGGTACACGTATTAGGTCCCGTTAAGTTTGCTCTAAACCTCAAATAAAACCTGGTACCAAATTACGCTAACTGCACAGTCGGCGTAGTGGTTTAAATGGTCGCCTTGCCGTTTCCACCGTGCCGAATGTTGTAGGTTCGAATCGCACACGGGCCAAACATTTTTGAGATGCACAAATGGTTGGTCCGAGTCTGGATTTTATTTGTGTCCGTTGTTTGAATGTTTATAAAGTCCCCAGCCATAAAGGAATTATTCCAAAATTCCGTCATTTTAAACAAATAAAATAACTGCTCTAAACTACAAATAAAACATGGGGCCAAATACGCTTACAGATGCTCATGCGCATATTCCATAATCTGTGTTGTAAACATTGAAACAATTATGCTGAGGATTACGTAATATCTCTACAAAAATCCATCGTTAATTACTAGTGTGTTTATTATGATGTTAATTATTATAATGCTTTATGTTTTTTGTATGTGAGTTCGTAAAACTCCTAAAGAAATAACCATTTATATGAGTTGCCTACTGTATGTCTAAATCAATTCTCTAAACGTATTAAGGGGTTAAAATCCTACAAAGGACAAAAATTGTGTGATCCACGAATGGTTGTTCCGAGTTGGGATGGTTTTTGTATCCGTTGTTTGAATAGTAGAAAGTAACCGGCCGGGGACACAGGATTAAGTGCCTAGTGCGGGATTTATCCTTTCTTTACATATTTAAGTATGTAAAGAAGGAAAGAAATAATTTTTCTATTTGGACTACTAGTTACAGAGATTACCTCCTACATCCAAACTAACAAACTTTATCTCTATAATATTAATGTAAATGTGCAGTAAAGTCACTATACAATATTATAATAGGGTTAATTGGATTGAGAAGATTAATTAAAAAAAAACATAGCTTCTACTTCTTGCTTAATAAGACCACATGTATAAAAACAACAATCGTTAATCCAACAATAATAATAAAAAAGTAGGTATCGATAAATCGATTCGTTAAAATTTATAGACAGATAATGAAATCCATTCAGTTTACGTAACAAATGTAAAGCTATTTGCGATTTCTAAACCTTTTTATTTTATCACCTTTATACATATGCATGTAGATGTGATAAAATAAAAAGTTGTGAGAACTAGGAATTAACAGATTAGCGCTAGTTTTCTGGTTATCACTTTCGAGTCGTAAGCATCGTAATGTAACATAGTTGAACTTACGTAAAAAGCAATGAAAGCATTTAGTAGAGTATAGGTATATGATATACATACATACATAGATTCACGCCTGTTTCCCAGAGGGGTAGGCAGAGACTACGGATTTCCATTTGCTACGATCCTGACACACTTCTCTGGCTTGATTCACTAAAGGCTGTAAGGGTCACGGTTATATATATATTATATATATATATATATATGATATGGTAGGCGATAACCGTGGCCTTTAGATACTTACGACATTTGCTCCTTATCAACCCTGAAAAAGATGCCGTGTTAGAACAAGAGTGCATTTATTACGTGTCCACTATGACAGCAGAGCGAGGGATTGACAATGAGCTCTGGAAACGCTATTCACTACAGGAATCTTGCACAATGTTTTAAGACTGCGGTCTACTGAAGTGTAGAGATACTTCAAGAGTCGAGCTGCTCTACGTTTGAGCGGAATCCTAGATTTGAGTGAAAATACCTCAAGCTTTCTATCGATGAAACGTAGGTACAACAATTTTAAATCAGTGTTATTGCGTAGTCTGAAACAGTTCAGAAGACAGAATACATCGACAACTCTATAAACAATCAGATAGGTACCAGAAGGCATCCATAACCCTACCAACAATTCAAACATAATATTGATACCGATTACTTTGTTTTACTAATTTTGTGAATATGTTATAATGTAGGCTGACGCCTGCATATCCGAGAAGGGTAGAAAAATATTTTTCTAAAGTACTTTTCGCCAGCAACGCCCAACGGTCGTTCTCCGGTGTGCCATGTAAATATAGTCGACTACGTTGATATAATTAATTGTAATTCTAATCCACGTAAGGGCTAGTCGAGGACATTAATTATTTTGTATGACAAAACAATTCAGCATCTCACCTGCTAATCCACTTATTATTCTGTCGTAGAAGCGTAATGGTTACTATTAACAAAGGTATCATTTAAAACGACAGAAAGTAGGTTTTTGATCATGCTCACTCGCTATCACCAACAGAGACAATTGTGTTAAAATGTATAATAAAGGTTTGACCTTGTAATTTAATCCACGCAAAACCGGCTCTGGCTTGTGTTGACCACACATTCAATAAGTCGTCTTTTGAGGAAACATGACATACATTACACTGGTTATAACGACAGAACTCAATCCACGTCGTGCGGTGAATAAGAAGCTCTTGGTTAAATGTTTGCTTCTTAAACTAGCACAAGTTGGTTTCGGTTACTCTAAAGTACCACCAAAGTAACAGATACCAAAAAAGTGGGTTAATTTTATACAAATATTTTTGTGGGATAGTTTTATTTGAGAGCTAATCAATACTGGAATATTCCGACTAAGACCTGAGTAGGTTTTGAAATAAGGCAAGTGGCATAATACTAATTTGTAACGATATATGAAGTGAAGTCTATATTTTCCATCTTTATTCTACAATTTTTTGCATGTCTCGCTAAAACGCATTAAAGCTTCTAGTAAAATAAACTGTTTTAAATTCTGGATTGAGTAAGTTGGATAATCTATTGGGCTTAAGTTACGTTAAAGTATAGCCACTCCCTATTTGCTACCTTCAGTCTACAGTACAGTCGGTTGCAGCAAAATAACCTTATGGTGTGTTCATACGAAGAGTTAATACTCTCATACTCACATAAGCATACGGCTGATCATGAAATCTCAGGATCCTGCTATGATAACTGGCGTTGCATGCGTGAATATATAAAGCTACGCAATAGTAAAACTTGTGTCAATGCCTGGATGCAGCAAATGAATGAGTAGTGTTATTCTGTTAAGACATTTTCTGTACCAACACAAAGCTCGTAAATGTGTTCTGAAATTACTCTTCAAGTGTTATAAACGGTATTGAAATAATATTTGTTTAACAAGTAAAGTGAGAACGCTTCCATCTCATAATGACTGTTGATGAGTGTACGGGACAATGGCGTTGACATGCAACACGGTCGTCTCAATTACCGGACTCGGTGTAAACTGATTGCATCACTCGATTTATCCAGAACGTGTCATGGATTTACAGTTCGTTAGCTTAAGCTGTAAGAACAAGACAAAGGTCCCACCCACGTCAACGTATTTTTATTTTTGTTATGTGTGTCCTCGCTTTCAGATTTTAATAAACAATAAGTTTAAACATTTCACACATTTTTAGGTACCTACCTACAGTTAGCGACATACATAAGTAAATAAGTATACATTTTGAAAGACTATGTAAATTTTTATTTCTTATACTTAACAATAGTAGATGAAAATATAATTACTAAAAGTAATAATTAGCAAATATGTATATCCTAATTATATTTTAAACCTGTAAGTTTATGAAGATCTTTGGCTATTTGTTACTCGTTCAGATTTGAATGGAACTTGATAGGTCATGCCCTGGATTACCAGTTATCACGTAGAATCCTTTTTATCCCGATTTGCATTGGATTTACACGGCCAGACTCACACGTAGAAACTAGTACTTATATCATAATAACCTTTGTGTTAAATATCTTAGCTTTGCAATAGGTAAATAATTACTAGGTGTCTCCTAAAAAGCAAACAACTATTATATATTATATATATTTATATTTTATTTACCACAAGTGTATATGACTGCGATTTACTATAAGATCTAGATAATGCTTCAAATTAAGCTAGACACTGTTATGCCCTTTCTCTCATTAAATAAAATTAGCTAGCTAGAACGAACTAGAAAGAGATACTGGCCTTATTATTTTTTCCATACGTTCCAGCCTTTGCACTTGTCCTTGGTTCATCAAATAACTGTGATTGTGATGTCTTGTTAGTATAATGGTACATCATTAGGCGACATTTTTAGTTTGCACTTGATAATCATTGTGTCACATAAATCTAGATAGTTAGTGCGACAAATTGCACGTTAACTTATAAATCACTTTGGCGGTGCAGCAAACCGTAAAGAGAAATATGATTATTGTCATATCGTAATTATTCAAGAATCTATACAAATAAATAAAATTGGAGTGTATGTTTGTAATGTCAAAATAACAGCTTTTTACTATGCATAATATTATGAATAATAAGGAACTTACAACAAAAAACACATTTTTAAAATTTTGTTCTGTCGCGTGTCCTTTTCTTCCGGCTAATCTCTGAAACTGCTAGACCGATTTTGACGTGACTTTCACTGGCACATAGCCCATGTTATAGGAGTAACTAAGGATAATTTTTATTTAGAAAATATTTTTTTTTGCTGTCTAGTCGAATGTATAATTCTATTTCTTTGTTTTAAAAGGCAACTTCCACACTAGGATTAATTCCTTTGCCGCAGAAAACTTAACAAATATTCAATCAATTGACACTAAGAATACCTAGACTCGGAACAACTATTTGTAGATCACACAAATGTTTGTCTTGTGTGGAGATCGAACTCATAACACTCAGCGCAGAGGCGATAGCAAGGCTCTTTAAAATTAAATTGCTTTTGCAGTTTGTATCTAACGAGGTTGCATATCGGGATAAAAATTAACAGGATACATTTGTAATATGAATTCAAGACTGTCTATCTGTGTTGTATCGAATTCCAATCAACAATTTACGCGTGATTGAGTAAAGAGGTTTCTAAGCAGGCATTATATTACTGCAATGTGTGGGTGTAATATACTGGCTGGCAAAAACAGCCATATTGTATAACACTAATATTTTGCTATTCAAACAATTATATTTAGAATGGCCGGTGCATTCAATTGTTTTTGAGCTGGCGGGGCTCTAATTGAAAACGTTGCAACTACACAACGTAATTGCTGCTCAAATCTGGGTTCTGATCTGACCTGGACCAGAAAAGCCTGAACTTATGCAACTTTACTGCAATTTAAATACACTAATAATAAAGGAGTATAGGAGTGATAGCCTAGTGGAAAACCGTTAGACTGCCACGCAGAGGTCTCGAGTTCGAACCCAAGGCGCGCATCTCTGACTTTTCGAAGTTATATGCGTATTAAATAGTTAATTATCGCTTGCGGTAATAAAAAAACGGTTAACCTTTTTTTTTTCACGATGTTATTCTTGAGGAAACCTGCATGTCTGAGAGTTCTCCATAATGTTCTCGAAGGTATGTGAAGTCTACCAACCCGCACTGGGCCAGCGTGGTGGACTATGGCCTAACCCTTCTCGCGGTGAGAAGATGCCCGTGCTCAGCAGTGGGACAGTTTAATACAGGGCTGATATTATTATTTATATTACATAATATAATAAAGGAGTATACCCTGTTAAATTGTATGGATTCCAGTATCGGCTGTTATAAATATTTTTTGAGTCGCGATGAAATTTACTTCATTATATAGGGTATAATAAATATTTAAAGAAAATAAATATGATCTACAAAAAGCTCCGAGATTTTTAGAAAATGCTCTATTAAAAACAGTTAAGTAGGTACCCTTATATCTTTATCTTAGATGTTAAAAAAACATCAGTTATGTGTAACAAAAAAGTCATATTTTTAATAGCACTATACATTGAAGAGCAAGGAATTGCAAAACTTGAGTTATATTTCACAACATTATAAGTTAATAAAACTACCAAATTAAGTTTCCACCCGCAGTGTTGCTCATGTGGAAAGTCATAATATAGAGATTGATATGGCCTCCATTTTGTTCTACTTTTTTAATATCTTTAACCTGGAAATAATTATGTTGTTACATTTGTTGCCATATTAAAAACATTAATATATCGATTTTAGAAAATATATATTAACTGTTTTCTTCATTTTATATTATTGTTCTGCAAATAATTAACTAGACGATATTTGATATTAAAAAGTATATTTAAGTATATTTCTTGCAATTATAATACGTTTTTAATATTTGTGAGTGGGATATTTAAATTACGATGTCGTTATGGCTGGTAACCATGATAGCCCTTCAGAACTGTTTTAAAAACAGTTGTGAAGTCAAAATAAAATCTTATGAATCGTTTCAAATATTAATTTATTGAAAAAAATCGTATTGCTTTTAGAACTGAACACAACAGGACAAATCATTAACAATTCAAAAATGAACGTGGTTTTTCGGTGCATAGGTACACTATGCCTAGTTCTCTTTCAATGGTAATATTACGATTGCCCATTCTCCTTTACCCATTACATTTGTGTTTACATTCTATTTTGTAAACATCCAAATGTTAGAAAGACGTCTTTTGTATAAAAGTTTATATTTTCTCACGTTTAAACAAGTGTCTCATCGAAACAAGCTGCTGTTAATTACATACGAGTACATATTGCTTAGTTCCGCAATATATGTTTGCGTACATTAGTAGGGCAACATATTGTTTAGTTATTTGTCCGATAGACTGCAATAAACTCGCCCTCTGGTCCGTGGGACCTATGCACCTAAATAATAAACCTGTGGCCTATCCTTTCGATGATATAAAGGGTCAACGTCTATGTTGTGTAACATAATGTGCTTTATTAACATTCGATTCTTTCCTGCAGCATTATAGGGTTTTCGTGGCCACTACCCTTGTCATTGACGTATATTAGGGTGATAGGGATGCAGAAATAGGCCGTGTTCACTCTCATTTTCTAGTGCCGGTTAGAGTGTACAAAAAATGTGCAAATGGTTCGAGACATTTTCAATAAAAAATCCAATTCACATAAAGCTTTGATTTCTTAATTCTCTGGTGCAGAACGACTAATAAAACCTAAAACATGTCTTTTTTAGTCGAAATCAAATCGCCGTTTTAACGCGATACGTATATACTACACAAATAAGAAAACTCACATAAACACGTAAGAACAAAACTGACAGCTCTTTCTGGGGCACTTCGCTAAATAGGAAACTGCTTACCTTACAAAGTTAAATGTAATATATAGAATTCGTTGGTTAAACCTCATCTAGAATATTTAATAGAGATTTGGGGATCGGCATCAAAAACTAGCCTTAAAAATTTACAAATATCACAGAACAAAATTATTAAACGGTTATACTGCTATGACTTTCTAACTCCTACCAAGGACCTATACGCTAAGACAAAATTATTTAATTTATTTATTTATATTCTTAGCAGAATTTCGCAAGATCCGTAAAATGATTCATAAATTCTATCGGTATGTTGCTTTGCTCACAGCAGTCACAACCCTAAAATTTTTAGCTTTTTACTGCTTTAAAATCGAGCCTCTTCTAGAAAATAATCTCAGCTATGTCCATGACTAGCTAGAACATTCTCAGTTACTTGTATTTCTAAGTATATATTGTTTACAGGTGGTATACCCGAGCGGCGCACAAGTGAGCGAAGGCAATGTTCTGACCCCCACACAGGTGAAGGACAAGCCCACTGTAAAATGGGACGCGGCTGCCGACCAGTTCTACACGCTCGCTATGACTGGTGAGTAAACGAAAGACAACGATTTAGTTTGGACGATCCATTACTTTTCAACAGAGACTACGGACTTCTACTCGTTACGAACCAAACATATCTTTCTTGATATAAAAGATATGTATATATGTTCTTTCTTGCTTCTTTTAGTCATATGAATCACTCAGTCTATTGGTAAAAACCACATGAAAACCCGTTCAGTAGTTTTTGAGTTCATCGCGAACAGACAGGCAGACGTGGCTGAGGACTTTGTTTTATAATATGTAGTGATATTAGCCCGCCTAAATAATAAAGAAAGAAACAGCTCTGTATATAAACTGCACGGGCCTCTTCTCAGGATGAGAAAGGAATACATACTCATATAAGTCTTAAATAATTTCTCACAAGCTACGCAATCATATCTTAATCTACCTATTACTACGAAATTAAAAATTGGGGCGTATCAATTCTGAAATCAAACATATTTTAGTTACAGTCGCAGGCGTAAAATATGTTAATTCTTGTTTCCAGAAACATACGATTTTAATTAACTTGATAACAATATTGTAAATGTTATGCTATAACATTTGTTTAAACTATAATAAATTAATATTATTAATTTATGAATTATATATTATAAGTTACAATTGTATATATTATTATACAATTCATGTGTTAGATTAATACGGCTATTTAAAATAATCCGTACTTCTTTTATAGAATAAACATTTAGAAAATAATTATTATTCAAGTGCAAGCTTTATTGAATAAAATTGGAAGTTGTTTCGATGATATACATGAAGACTGGTTGAATTTCTTGTTCATGTTTGAATCGAATCGAGAACCCAGGACCACCTTACGATCTCAGGTTCAATGTCATATTTATCCATTCTGCTACCGCTGTATTGATTAGGATTTACTATTGCTATGAGTGAGATGCGAAATTGCTCTATCACCATCCTGTATAATACAACAACGGAATGTATAGCCATATATCCTTGGCGTTCCTTGCCATGTCAAGTCCACCTTTTACTATTAAGAGTAGAAGTTGCTCGTCTGTCAACACAGGCAATATAAATATCTTGATACAGCTGTCTGACATCATTAACATCCACACACATCACACATCTCAGTATACATGATACTAAAAGGTCGTTCTCAAATTTCATTAACTCTTCCGTCTATTAAATAATGTTCTGACACTTCTCGTCTTGAAATTTACTCGATTAACCAGTTAGAGGGCGCGCACTCTAACTCGCATTACAACAAAAATACTTTAGTACGTTTGACACATTAACTCAATGATTATAATAGGTTTACTATTAGCTATGCAATAGCAACGCGGAATCTAGACAAGGTTCTCGACAATAGGCTGACCCTTCATCCTTCCCTAGCCTTATTATATTTCTTACTTTCTTCACTACAGCGCATAAGATATTAATTTTAAATAACCGTTTCCAGACCCCGACGCGCCTTCCCGCAAGGATCCCAAGTTCCGTGAGTGGCACCACTGGCTGGTAGCCAACGTACCCGGCTGCAACGTGGACTCCGGTGAAGTGCTGTCCGACTACGTAGGCTCTGGACCCCCGCAGGACACCGGCCTGCACAGATACGTTTTCCTCGTCTACAAGCAACCTGGCAAACTGACCTTCGACGAGCCCAGACTGTCTAACAGGTAACCATTGCTGATATAGCACCAATTAAAAAAATATTTATTCTATGGACTCTTGAGTCCTATACCAAAATGTTATGCTCATGTTTTCTGATTGATCTGAAGATACCTAGTTCGATTTCTAATAGTCGGAAAAAGCCTTGTTGCGTATTATTTTTAGTAGCATGACAGAATCAAGGTAAAACATAACATAAATGAACATCATAACATAATAACATAAATGTTTGTGTTCATTTATGTTATTCTCAACTGTGTCCTTTTAAATACTTGCATTTCCTCGGCCTACTGACAAATAATATATCAATTTCATGTTGTATAATTAAGATTATATACTTCATATTAAAATAATAAAATGTTTGTAAAGGTGTGAGCACGATGTTAGCCCTGGTGTAGGTAATTTATTACATTTAATTTTCTTATTGTGCCTTTGTGCGAGTTCGTCATGCTCACTAAAATGTCTCGAAGTTGGTGGCGTTTCACATCGGGTCGTACGGTTCCCTTGAAAATGGTTGAGCTGTGTGGCGCTGATGTGTGCGTCATGCTCGTGAACGAGTGCCTTCTGCTGGGACTGGTCGATTCGCACTGATCGGGCAACTATTATGTTAATTATTATTTACAATACATTGACTTACATCGTCCACACATCCCAATCTATTGTAAAATTCATTGGTATATGTATATATAAAAAAAAAATGAAAACAAAATACATCCATGGAGTTTCTTGTCTGTTCTTCTCCATAGGATTCACTTTTGGAACTGACACCTAGCTTTTGACGTTTTAAAAGTGCTTGTTACTCAGGCCTATTTTGAAATAAAAAAAATTGACTTTGACTTTGAAAAATCATTTATTCGTTTCGGTCAGAAAATAACTTTTAAGAACTTTAACTTGATTGGTTAGCGAGTGTCTGAAGTTACTAAAGAAACATAAAATCATAAAGAGCTAATTCAGAAGAAAAAAGAAAGTGACGATGGATGCTGTTAGTATCTGAAATGTAGTGATAAATGACGATAAAACGAACGCGATAACACGTATACGCGATACAATATCGACTGTTTATACGTGTCTTATCTGATTGCAGATACTGCAGATAAATAACAGGTCGCGGGTTAGAATTCAAGTTCGGCAGCTATGTTGATAGCTATATTACTAATGCATGAAAAGTGAAGACTCAATAAAACCCTGATTGGGACGTATTCTATTGTTCCCAAAACAAAATAGTTAATGCGCAATTTTTTTATTAGTTCAAATTTTCAACACAAGTGCAGTTATGACAATAATCTGTACTGGTTTTACGACGTCCGTCACTATGAATGTGATTAAATTATATTAGACAATAGATATATCGTCTAATATTATTGTCTAAATAATGTTTTATTCACAGATCCGGCGACAACCGCGCCAAGTTCTCCATCTCTAAATTCGCCCAGAAGTACAAGCTGGGCGACCCCATCGCGGGCAACTTCTACCAAGCCGAGTACGACGACTACGTCCCTATACTGTACAAACAGCTCGGCGCGTAAATACCAACCTCACTTAAATATACCCTATCTTATAACAAACGTGACCTTACACCAATCTACGGCATAATGTATATGTGTGACGTCATCTTCACCAATCCACCATGTTCAAGCTTACTAAAAGACACAAATTATTTCCATTATCTAGCTTAGAAGTTTACTCTTGTTAAGCTGTTTTCATCCAGACTTAACGTTAACGTATACGTAATCGTTATAATTATGGCGTCACATAACTTGTCAGTTTACGTCAGTTTACATCTCAGTAAATATTTAAAATCTAATTGTTTTGAGCTGAAACATTTAACGTATACGTAAACGTTAAATATGGCGTCTCATATCAGATGACATCTGGTTTGAATGTTCAAAAATGGAATAATTATCGTTTGTAACAGTAAAGGCGTAAGTCAATGACGTTTCTCATTAACACTTCGAAATAAATAACACTTTAAAACTAATGCTTACACATTAGTATTAGTAATCATTCTTACGAAGCAAGCTAAAACGATTCCTTATTGTGATATAGAAACTAAGGATCAGTCTAGAAGCCTATACTAATATATTTACGGCCAGTTTCACCACAATCAAGTAAAAGTTATCCGAAAGATAAATCGCATGCAATCTCACTCTTGTTAGGTTAAAGAAGAGAGATGGCGAGACTTTATTTTATAGATAAATGCTATTTGGAGGCGGTGGAACAAGACCTTAATGTAAAAATTTAAAAAATATCACTATCTCTTAGATATGTTCTGTTTGCTGACACTATCAACTTGTTTCAAGATGGGTATAAAAAGATTATGTACGAAGTAGGTATGAAAGTTATGCGGCAGATTTCTTGCATTTATATATATGTATACCTTTATGAGGACTATTTTAGAATATGTTGTGTATATTTGTGATTATTGAAAGGGTTTTAGAAAGGTAATACCATTTTTTACCCTTTGAGCATCACAAAAATTCTAAGGCCGATAGGGTTCACCTTTGGGTTCAACCGACACTCAATGTTTTAGGATTTTGTGAACACCTGTGTGTTCACACCATTAAGAGGTTTACTATATTTCGAAATGTTATATAATTGATAAAGCTACTAGTGTTTGTTGCTCCAGTGGCGTTAGCGTCAGTTGCCTTACAAATGCAGATTGTGAGTTCTAAGATTCTATACCCGGCTTAACCAACATATTATTAGGTTCTTTTGTCTAGAATAACCAGAAGTAGTACAGATACTAACGATGTGGCCAGAAGACGATAAAGGACTCCTTCACTTGTAATGAAAATCTGATAGCTAGCGAAAAGTGAGTGTGGGTAACCATTTAAAAACAGAGACGTGAAAGGTTCAAATCTTAACCTATTGATTGAGTAGCAGCGACACACCAGCGGCCAGATACAATAGGTCTACAATTATGCCTGGCATTTAAAATAGGTTAAAAAAAATACTATGACATGTAATTGATATTGAAAAGTATCATATTCGATAAATAGCTATCTCCAATAACAATATACACAACATGTTTTAAACATTTTGTTTTTTGAATATTATTTAATCATATTTGCTGGCGCAATCTGTATAGTTGTATTCATATTGGTAAGCGAAAGTGTAAAGGGATAATTCTAAATTGTCTTGGAAGGGATAAATATAGTGATACCTTATTATTTGTTGAAGTTTTATTTTCAACCTTTTTCTTGTCCCACAGCCAGGGCATGAGTATTTTTCTTTAAAAGAAATACTACTCTCGCACTAGAAATAATTCCTGTGTCGCGTGGGACATAACAGACATTCAAACGACGGACGCAAATAACACCCAGACTAGAACAATTGTTTGTGGATCACACAAATTGTTATCCCGCGTGAGGATCGTAATTTTTTCTTTGTTGACGACCAGATAAATATGTACTATGCTGTATTTCGCTTTTACTTATAAAAACAAAGGGCTTCCATTTTTTATTGAAGAAGGTAAGCTATAGCTGCTAAGCAAAAAAATTCTAATCGGTTCTTAAACAAGATAAAATAGTACTGAACTGTAGTGTCGTTGCCTATATGTAATCTCTAAATAATAGAGATTAGATTTTAATCTACGTTTCGGTCACTATCCATCAGCGTAGTAATAAGTTTGCACATTTTATCAAAACTGTTGACTCTGAATTATTATGGAAATATGGAAGATGTGATACTTTTGCCGATGCGTTTGTATCCGAAACGGACGTCGTTTTGGATACAAAAGCATCGGAAATAAGTCAATGCTGAGAACGCATCGTATTATTAGAAGGAATGTAGAATTTATACCGAGTGCGCCCTATTAGAAATAGCACGAACGTTCACCGATTGGTGCATTAGACCCAGCACCGACCCCTTTTATAGCATTATTTATTTATTTATTTAAGGATTGTCAACAAAGGTATAGGAAGCACAATAGGCTTAATATGCTTCCTTTGCTTGAAAACACTAAATAAAATAATAACCATTTCATAAAAATATAAACTAATATAATAAATGATTATTGGATGTTTGTTGGAAAAAAAAAACAAACTAATTGGCAAATTGCTTATTTTTTGAAGTCGTGTGGAAATATGACTACCCCTTATTGTTACGTGTTGTTTATCAGTGTGAAGAATAATAATCTATCTAAAAATAAATAAGACAGTACTTATCAGACACTTTGTATCATTTTTATCATCGGGATTATCACAGTGTCTATTTATTTATTGTCAAGATGAGTCGTTTAAACGCCGTAGTTTTATTGCTTAGTATTATTTGTTTTGTGAAAGGAAATGGCTTACAAAGGGAGGTGGTATCGTTTATTGAGTATGAGTTAGTACCAGATATACTTTCGGTGCCACCTGCGGAGTTATTGTCTGTAAGTATACCTAATAGAAGTAGCATCTGATAGAAAATTATCTATATAATATCAGCCCTGTATATAAACTGCCACACTGCTGCGCACAGGCCCATTCTCAATGTAAGAAGGGTTAGGCCATAGTCCACGAAAATGGCCCAGTGCGGGTTAGCAGACTTCACATATCTTAGAGAACATTATGACGAACTCACAGACATGCAGGTTTCCTCACGATGTTTTCCTTCGCCGTTTAAGCAAGCGATAATTAACTAATTAATACGCACATAACTTCGAAACGGTATCGAAGCCTCTGCGTGGCAGTCTAGTGGCCTTCCGCTAGGCTATTGCTGCTACTGTACCTATTAATGTACTGTATAATAGCACCTGGGAAGTGCTTATTTAAATAGTCGGTTAATTACTGTCAATGAAGGTTAACAGGTGACAGATATTAACGGCTAATAACGAGGTTGGCTGGTACTTCCTCACCTTTCTTTCACTCTCCATGTAGGTGGAGCATGAAAGCAACTTAAACTTTCCTTAATCACAGATAATATAATCCTATACAAGTACCGTAAGCATACTTGTTTATTAAACTATTATGTCCCTTAAGTTAATGTAGATTTTGTTTGCATAGAAGTAAACTATACTGTAACTAGTGGTATAGTAACACTACAGCCTTCCTGTGCCCGAATATCCAGTTTTAATTTTGTTCTGTTACAACTTACAATCGATGTCCAAATGGTGGTGTGCGTTACTACAATTTAGGCAGCGCAGCAGAAAAGTATCTCCTAGAGTGATATACCTAAGTGGGACGTATAATTAGTGCGTACCTAATCTGCTGTAAAAGTGCGCCGCAAAAAAATAGTGCGTGTTATCGTTTCGAAAAAAAAACGATTCCTGCTAGAGAAACGTTCCAGCAGGATAATTCTTACTATGTGTTCGGAGAGATAAATATTGTGCATGGGCAGAGAACTTGTATTTGCGCTAAAATGTGAGCCAAAAATATAATTTGTGCGTCTTCAGGCTTTCGAGATATTCCATTTCCTGTTGGAGCAACGTTTTACAGAATCGTGTATCTCTAAAACTATTTTATGTGCGCCTAAGCTGTAGAATAAACATTTTATTCGGCGCACATTTACAGCAGATTACGCACTAATTATACATTCCACTCATATGAATCTAGGATACACTTTCCTGCTGGGGTAACGCACACCAAATTGTGGATATTCAAGAGCACTTAAAGTACTTACATACTCCATCCACCACGCTGGCCTAAGGCGGGTTGTTTCTACAATCTAGAATATTTTGTTAAACCCTAACATTTGAGTGGGCATCACACAATTCGGCGGGGCGGTAGGCGCAGTCGCCCAACCCCTTGCTCAAAAATTACTCTCAGGTTGACGAAGCTTTGTGTTTTTGTTTTTGATTCTCAAGTACAAAGTGTGATGGACTGATGACCTGAAAAGGTAGCTGGGTTAGACTGTATGCGGAAGGTGGGAGACCGGATGCTGTGGTGTAAAATAGGAGAGAGCTATGTCTCCGAGTGGACTGCAACGGGCTGATTGATTAATTGAAGTACCTACTAAGTGTACTTGTATAGATTTATTATTGCACGCTATGTATCGTATGGTTTTCTTACCAAAATACAACACTGTATATATAGATGGTAAAAGTTTATTCTCCTCGTTAACATGGCTACGGAAAAGCAACCAAAACGTTGGGGCAATTGGAAACTTCAATCAAATTAGTTTTAATATGTAATTTAAGTACCTAGTTCTAATAGTATTAAAGTTAAACAGTACCTAGTAGTGTAATAGTTTCAAAATTAGGTAGGTATGTAATGAAAGTGTTAAATAAACAACGGTATAAAATCAATGTGAAAATGTTTAATTTTAATGCTAAAAGTTATTTATATTAATGTAGGCAGGCTAATATAACGTTCAAATGCTTATATTGTTTGTAACTAGGTAAGGTTTCCTAATGGAGTGCAGGCACTAGAGGGTAACCAGCTGGTGCCGAGTGAAGTGACTGGCGTGCCGACGCTGGAGTGGAACTATCAGGCTCATAAATACTACACGCTCATCATGTGTGGTAAATATAGACTATAGATGATTAAGAATTAACAGACACGCTGATAATATGAAATCATGGCGTTCTTTATTCTACACGTAAGTATGTCTATTGCTGTGGGCTCTTGGACCACGTAATTTAATTCACGTCACGTCAAGAAGTTATGTACCTACTTATGTATGTATGTATAATAAACTTTGTGTCTGTTGTTTCGTAGTTGTTTCAATGTCTATTAAGTCTCCGGCAATATACCAATTATACCTAGGCTGGTATTTTTTTAAATAAAAATCTCCTGTCGTACCTATATATCTTCAAATAGATGAAGATAAAGGTATATAACATACACATTTCGCTAGCAAACTAAATATTAGGTATGCTTGCAACGTAATACGTAATACAGTGGCTCTTATCAGACGTATTTTAGCCAAATGGCCACACTATCAAAATCCGTTCTGTTACTAAGAATTTCCTAACAGGAAAGCCCTGAGACAATTCGAGTAATTTTAAAGACATAATTGATTCATAATTTTAGTACTTCCCAGATGCCGACGCGCCATCCCGCTTGGCGCCTGAAGCTCGTTCCTTCCTCCACTGGCACGTCGTGAACATTCCCGGCGGAGACGTGATAGCAGGCCAGACTCTCACCAACATCATAAACTCGCGACCTGAACCGCTGACAGGATTCCATCGATACGCGTTTCTGGTTTATGAACAACCTGCTTACATTGACTTCGAAGAAGGGCCTAGGTAACACTTTATTATTGAAAATATATTTATTTACCCATAGCAATGACTGCATAGACGGGCGGCGTAGGGGTTAAGTGGTCGCCTCGCCATTGACACTGCGCCGATTATTGTGGGTTCGAATCCGACACAGAACAAAAATTTACAGAGAACTAAATAAATTTATGTTGCTCTGGCCCGGCAATCGATCCAAGGTATCATGTACAGCATTATTAATAACAATAATAATCAATATTTATTACAGACCAGGGTTCATAAAGTGTTAGTAACAGCCAAAATACTTAACCTAGTGTTAGTAACATTTCAATTTCACATGTAATATGATGTGACAGACCCGGTTTCTGGACACTGTCTACGTCGTGTGTAGTCGTATCCAGTGTCCCAAAATCGGACTGTCCCACCGATCACACAATGTGCTCAACATGCTGTGTGAGCTACCACGCGTTCTGCGTAGCAGGGAAGCACACCGTTTGCAGAGAATGACATGGAAACCGACTACCCTTGCCTTCGCAAACATCCCAGAAGCGCTGCAATAGCGCGGCAGCCCAACCAGCATCCTGAACGCGTTATTATATTGAACACGCAGAGCGCTGTAAGCCCTCTGCGTATAATCAACCCACAGACTGCACGTGTAGAACGTCTGACAGTAGGTTCTAAAAAGAGTTATGTTGACATCTTTGGTACACCGTGCAAATCTACGGATCAACATATTAAATCGGACTGCCAGCGCCCTGCGCTCCCATTCAATATCCATGTTATCGTTAAGCACATCTGTGACCCAGTGACCCAGGTATTTAAACCCAGCGACTATTTTTAGCGGAGTATTAATAATTGAAACCTGTGGCACGTTCGAGTAACATTTGGTGCCCGCCTTGAACACAAGTAGCTTACTCTTTTTGGCATTATACCTATGCTTACCTAGCCCATGGGCCACCGCATAAGCTTCACACATCCTCAGGAGCCATCTCAGTCCACTGAACGATGGACTCAGCAACACCATATCGTCGGCATAAATTATATTAGCTACCGATAGGTACATCACCAAGCCAATCAATACTCTTATATAAAGAGGCTGGTACTGACACAAGCATTAGGTAGTCGGAAGGAGAGGTAGGTAACCTACCCATATTTCGCGAGCAATGTTTTACGTTCCACATAGGTTTAAGACTTTTATCGTCAATAATTCTAACGAACATTGAAAAACAACACTGCTCGAACTGAGCGTCCTACTTTATTCATATTTATAAATTATTGTTTTTAAAATGTGTGTAAAACAGTAACTAATTGGTACTCTCTAGACTCTACAACAAATTTCTTTGCAGCGACGAATTCGAGCAGCGGGTGAACTTCATGCCCGAAGACTTTGCGAATAAATATAACATGGGAGCGCCGGTAGCAGGAAACTTCTACCAGACTGAGAACTTTGAAGACTTAGTAGAAACTATTGGTATGATTAAAAATGTAACGGTTTTGCGATACATTTAATAAAGTTATTTTACTACTTGCCTGTTTTTTATATACCAACCAACTTGAAACAAGACAAAATGTTCGTTTGTCGCTATTTGGTTTAATGGTCGCCTAGCCTCTGCTAGTACGCGGAGTGTGTTCGATAATCAAACGGGACAAAAAATTATAACCTCAAATAGCTGTTCCGAGTTAGGGTATTCTTTGTGTCCGTTGAATCAATGTTTGTAAAGTCCCTGTGACGTAGGATTTAAAATAACGAACATTGTCTAATCAAATACGACCAATGATAATATGTTACTTTCATAGTAACGGAAGTCAACAATTTAGACCATTTATTGTATTGTAAATGGCTGCATTTGCGTTGATTTAATTTAAACTAATATGTAGCGCAATAGATAATTATGGAAAGAGCGTAGGTACCTACGCAATAGAGATAGCAATCGTGCGAACAATTGCGCTTTAACTATTTTGCGAGAGAATTTGTTGCAATGATCTTAATTGGGTCGTTTTTGAGTATTTACTTTTCGTGCGCTAGTAACAATTGACTTCTTTTCTGTATTCAGCGTGTAAGAGACGGCATACCCAAAACTTGAGCAAGACGAAATTTGACTCGAGACAAGTAAGTAGGTAACAAAAAGGTGCCTACTTACTAGCAAATTGGGTTATAAAAATAGGAAAATAAATGCCGATTTGAATAAAACAATAATAATGGTGAAAATTAATACCTTACCTTAACATTTCTGTACCGGACGGGCGAACTCGGGGCTGAGGTTACTATGGCGATGGTTACGATAACAGCCGACAAGTCGCTGACGTCCTATACACGGTGTGTGGACTGTACTGTAGCGGTTACTGGTCTCGGAGTGGAGGCGCTAAAAAGGCGTGTTGTACGATGTGTGGGTCGGGGCTAAGATCAAATAATACACATGCTTCACTGTTCAGTTTTCTTGAGGTTTCTGGCTGGCTCCATTCGGTTCTTGAGGCTTGAAGATGAGGTTTCTTGAGCACCTAATATCGACCAATACTGTGTCGCTTAGGTACCTCAGGTCTTTACTGTAACGAGAGCCGGCCAGAAACCACTGTTCAACAAGTTTTATTTTAATTATAAAAATTACACATTTCTGCTTACAACTATGGAACTATGCTAGCTAGCGCGATGGTACAACCAGTGCCACGCAGGGCACGAACAGACCTAGCTGGTGCTATTATGTTCATCTTTCGGAAGTTAGGTCTAGGTATAGATAACTTAGGTTTTATGCTAAAAATCTAACTTGCGGTTATATCTATAAAGAGAAAAAGTTTAATAACTTTAGAACTATGATATATACGAATATAATTCTTTCAACATCCTATAGCGCCTTCCTTAGCGCATAAATAAAACACAACAGGTGAAACCTTTTATTAAAGCCTTATGACCCAGGAACCCTAATATACCTAATTTGAGGTAAAATGTACATTTTATCGGTAATGTTTACATATTCACAAAATAATTTCTATAAACTATAGGAGAAACATAATATTACGCTATTTACACTGTTTAACTATATTAATTAGGTCTATATGTGACCTAATTCGACACTATTTCCGAACTATAAACTTTATTGATACAGTATACTTAAATAACACGTATTGAATTTATAATCATAATATTAATCTTAAGTTACTGTTGACATTGTCGCGAACAATTTCTCTCTTCTTATTGTAATGTATATTCTGATCAACCCGCTTTAGAGATATGGTTGACTTAGGAAGTGAAATAAGCGGAGATAATTTAAACAATATTCTACACGATCAAAAGAGTATATAAACACTTTTATAGCAAACAATAATTACTAGAAGTTAGATAGAAAAACAGGGCGTGGTTCTAAGAGTAAGGCTTGTTACGTGGTCTTTGATAGAAAGACTACTTAACTGAGTAGGCAGCTCGGCAGGTAGAAGGCTTGCATCAGGGCGTCTTGATCTTATAATATATCGGCTACCGACGCGCGCCGGCAGGAGGGGGAGAGAGAGGGCGCCACCACTCCAGCGCGAACGTGCCCGCTGAGCACGACCGGTCCGCGTGACATTATAAGATATGGCTCAAAATGGCTACCATATCACACACAAGCACATAACGCAACAAAACTGATCACTTACGAATATTAAATTGCGTTCAGTAATCTCTTCCTCATTTTGTACTATGTAGTTCAACTATCACAATCTTCAAAGAGGAACCTTCATCAAAAGGATAATACCAGCATGTGTCTATGGTATGGTTTATCTGTGGTCCGGCGTTTCGCGCGCTTTCAAGTTAGGCTCTGTCAAACGTCATTGTATTTTTTTGTACACACACTGTCACAACGGTTTTTCTTCTATAAACAAAGTTTATAATTTCAACGAATATATAATAGGAAAACACAAACGAAAGCGCGATAAATCGTGGGAGAAACGCTTACGCAGTCTAAGGAAATTACGTAGACGTAGTTATCGCGAATAGGTAAGTTCTTTATTATGTTCTTCGTTATCACTAGTCGTGGAAATCAAGAATAATTCCCAAGGAGGCAATAAAGATGGAGAAGATCAAGAGAGAAACAAGTTTTCCAAGCAATGACATCACGCCACTCACGAGCTTTCACACGAGGGGGTTAGCTAGTAGTGAGCGCTTACCTACACATTATCATTCTATTGTATCGAAGCGCATCCCTAGAGCCTTCACGAGAGGATCCTTACCTTACCTTATCGAAACCTGATCTGGTTTGTCGTCCCTAGATGACTACGACGAAGTGCGCTTGAGTTTACGCTCGAGGAGCTGTACGCTACAACGCCACATACACGATTTCTGTCGGCTTCGTCTAGTGAGGATGACAAAAAAGAGAGGGGCAGATCCAGAAGTTATAATTCCAGATGTAGCCTTCCAGGAGACAACCAATATTACCCCTGAAGGGACCAGTATTATAACCAACGGTTTTATCATACATGAAAGTGTCGCCAAGCAATGGAATTCCATTCTACAAAATGGCCTAGATAGTAATACAATATTCGATTACTAAACTCACTCCTGTTGAATGGAAAGCAAAAGGCAGCCATTAATGACAATGTTATTAAGGGATAACAGAATCCAAGACCAACAACAAGCTATGTTCGCAGCAGCTATTGCAGCTATGGGTACTGTATTAAATAATATGATAACAAGCCACAATATACCTACAAGATTTATAGACATTAAGTGATAGCACTATATTACTATGTGGATTATACTTGAACAATTCAATCACCTATAGGTCCCTTATCTTACCAGGGTTCAATAAAGATATAAAAGAGACCATGGAGTAAACTCCTATATCAGAGTTCCTGTTTTGGGGACAAGCTGCATGTATGTATCAGCTTGCGAAGCCTTGAAAAAGTCAGCACAGGAGCTGAAACATACTGTTCCAGCCCGACCATAGTTGTTTACCAAATTAAATCTTGAACAAATTTATTTAAATTATCGAGGCCCACAAAGAGTAGAAACAACACATTGGAGTGAGCAGAAATTGAAAGTGCCACAGTCTACATATCCCAGTCTGCAAAGATGCTGCCAAACCAACAATGACACTCCCCGAAAATACAGTCCAGCCACATCACCAAGACCGTTGACATTTCTAGCACAGGTACAAACAGGCATATTAAAATATTTTTCACATCAGTGGCTCACCAGTACCTCAAACTCTTCCATACATAAATGGATTGAAGGCTATTCATTACCTTTATTAAATTTACCTACAAATGACTTAATTATCCAAAAGGAACTAAAGCTCTATATATATGGAAATAGAAAAAATTGGTACAGTTGGAAGCCATAGAAATATGCCTGCCTGGGGCAATTATGAATATCTTTCTACATCCTATATGGATGGTACTTGGAGATTTATTCTGAATCTCAAAGAACTAAATAATTATATTAGTACAGTACATTTTAAATCAGAAGACTTGAGGACAGCAACAAAACTTATGACACCTGGATGTTTTATGGTTTTAATTTATCTGAAAAATGCATACTATCTAATTTCAGTAGATATGTCTGATAGAAAATACCTAAGAATTTTATTTGAAAACTCATTGTACCAGTTTACTTGCCTTTCAGTTAGAATCAGTAGTACATCATATGTTTTTACCAATATCATGAAGTCCATAATGTTACACTGGAGGTCTATGGGATTGTTGTCATTTATACACTATGCCTTGCTGACTCTTACAGTGTTTGGAAAATGTGTACAACACAAGAATAACTCTAGAAATTTTATTGATTTATAATTAATATGGATAAAAGCTGTTTACCACCCAGTCAATATTGACTGTTATTTTTTATATTTTTTTTTATATTCTTCTAATGTGGCAAACAAGCATATGGTCAACCTGATGGTAAGTGGTCACCGTAGCCTATGGACGCCTGCAACACCAGAGGCATCACTAGCGCGTTGCCGACCTTTTAGGAAAGGAAGTGGGAAGGAGGAGGAGCGGGCACAGGGTAAGGAAGTGATTTCATATTAGATTATGTTCAGTACTCTGTGTGAAAAGAAGTAATCCATTACTATGTGTGTTAAAACATTTAAATGTAAACAAGGTTGCAAAATCAAAGACTGCTCAACTACTGGATCAGCTGGTAGCTGCTTGCCATGGTGTAGAATATGGCCATCTCTATACTAAAGCTATAGATAGCCACAAGACAGCAACTTTAAAGGATTCATGTTGACAACTTTAATGCACCTATCCTTATAACAGAAGGAATCCTATCCAATCTGAGATGGTGGTGTTCACATGTACAGATAGTTTTCAATAAATATGAATTAGAAATGTTCTCTGGCTCTTTACTGACAGACTCGGGCATCTGGCATGGTATGCAATAATATAAGAAGTCATGGTCACTGGGATGCAGGATGAAAAACAATTACCTAAAGTTCTTAGCATTCAAGGTAAGGTAATAACTTAATTAAAAAAATTTAATACTATTTTTGATAGACTTGGTATGAAATTGAATTCTTCGCAACCAAATTGAATGCCAAATGTTAGAACTATGTATCATGACTTCCAGTTCCAAAGGCATATACCATAGATACCTTTACTGTAACATGTGCAGGATATCTTCTTTTATGCTTTCTCACTTTTTGTTCTCATTAGTAAAATATTGCAAAAAATTAAAAAGGAAAAAGCAATTGGCACTGTTGTAATACCATATTGGCTCTCACAAGGATGGCACCCATGTTATAACTTCTCCGATTACTACTGAAATCATCACACTGGGTCCATGTTATGATTCATTGTTATCTTCCAGCATCCCACATCCTGTACACATTAGTCTCACACTGATTGCAGCCCAATAATCAGGACTGCTTTCCTGACGAGGTGTATACCACCTTCTTCCCGATTCGGATAATTCTCCACTGTCTAACAATACAAGAAAACATTATGACTTCTGAATCAATGGATTCTCTTTGATAAATTCAATACCCATGGTGTTAAAGTTTTTGACAAATAAGTTTAATGAAGGGTCGTCATATTATGGTTTTCTTAATATATTATTCTTTTGATTTAATTTGGTTAGTTCACCCTCTCCTTCTAGACAACTATCTGGGGACAGATGAGAGAGTGACAGAATTTTCCAGAGGCATTTGATATGGGATCCTAGTTCCACTGTTTTAAATTATGTATCCACAATATTCCCAAATGAAAGTCTTAGTCTAGAATTATTAACCAAAAAGCTAATAACTTTTCTGGCTCTTGTAACAAGACAGAGTACAAACACTGTCTCTTATTTGTCTAAATAATATACAAATATTAAAACATCTGCCCCTAACTAACTAAAATAGGTATATGTAGAAATATGTCCAGCATCAGTATTGGCATGTTATTTAGATACCTACCATTAAACATTTAAGAGATCTTGTAAAACTGATAACTTTAATATCCACAATAAGAAAACCCTATCATCCTGCCTCCACTGCATCAATTAGCAAAAGGATTTAACAAACATTATCTTATAGTGGTATAGATGTTACTAAGTTAAGAGCACACAGCACCAGACATGTCTCAACGTCAAAAGCCGTCGAAGGCAGTATCAATATTAAAATTATAAAGAAAGCTGCAGGCTGGAGCTTAAATTCATCCTCCTTTGCTCTTGTTTTTACATGAGGCCAATAATAATGAAAATGTAATATCATTTTGCCCAAGCTGTGTGCTCTGTAGGCAGTGTGTAATTGTAATAATTCATCTCCATTTGCTAATATGTACTTATAACATTGTTACGGTTTAAATTACTTTTAAACATGTTCTAAGTTTAGTTTTTAGAAGGCTGACTCAATACTTATAATTTTATTATTTTAGGAATTGTTTTGTTAAAGATAATGGTTATCTTTTGCCATTATAATAAACGTTGTGATTAATTATCAAACACAACTTTCTTCTTTGAACATCTACATAATACAAAATGAGGACGAGATTATACGGAACACAATTATGAAGATCGGACTAGGAGGTAAGTTAGTCCGATCTTTATAATCATACAAGACAAAAATCACTCGCGATTACTATCGATGCCTGAGGAAATCCGAAATAAAGCATTTGCTGCTAATTGCACACTAACCAAATAAAGATGAGATAAGGGTACATTAGAATTTTTTTAAGGGTAGGTATCGATTTGCACACTTAGTCGTATCAAAATACCGTTTACCCACATTCCACTACATAATTCAATTTTCGGTCATAAGTAAAGTATCGCAATGATAGTTCAGTCAGAAAATTGTAAAATATATATTTAATATGTAAATTGTTGCAATTCCAGACATACTTAATAAAATCCTATGGTGTTTAACCGCTGGTGTGCCGCTGCCATTCAATAGGATAATGGTCTGAATCTTATGCCAGGCATAATATTATCCCTGTTTTTTTTTTTACATAGTTTCCGCCGTTTTAATCTCCGCAACAAAAATAAACTATTTTAGCAAATAGACTGACAGTATATTTGGAGGTATTTATTCTTGAGATTCGTCATTCTTGACGTTGTCGTCGATTGAGTCATTCTTGTTTATTTTATTATTTAGTCGTAGTGTAGCACATCGTATAACACAGAAGTGGATTTATTTGCTGCAAATCGGCACTCCAGGTGATAAAAACTAGTAGGATGACAATTTTACCCTGTATCGAGATAAGGCTTTGACTGTTTACTGCATTGAAGCATGCTGTATCTTATTTCGTAGGACATTTTGACTGTTTACTGTGTGTTACTTTAATAAAATTGTACCTAATCATCTCCGCTCCCAAAATCTTGATACATATTTCTAGGAGAAGGGTCAATAACGAACAATTAAACACGAGAGACACTCTCACATACTTTATACAAAACACAATATTATTAAATATTCGGACACATCAGTAGTGGTAGCAGCTCAGACGCCCAAGCTCTTGTATAGCAGTGGCACATAGTCGTCGAACTGCGCGCGGTAGAAGTTACCCGCTACAGGTGCGCCCAGATTGTACTTCTCGGCGAATTTCTTCGTTGAGAACGCAGCACGACCGTTTATGGACCTATTAATATTATAAAATAAGAGTGAGAATTTTAGAATTATTGCAGTACCTAACCAAACGCTGTGGTATATCACGTTTCTGCGTGATCTCTACACAGAAACAGTTTCGGACCGAAATATGGGTCTATTTATATTTTCAGACACTCACTGCTACTGAGAATTTATTCAGACAAAAGACTTTGTAAGGGGTGGCAGTATGTGGTGAAATTCGGTAAACCTAAGCCAAGTAAACTGTTGTAATATTGAAAATACACAACTAGGCGTCTTCAGAGTGCCTAGTGATGTACATATCTACACATTTATGACGTTCAGCGCTCCGATTGGCCCGCTTCAAGCTCTTAACCAATCAGAGAGCCAAACGCGGTAAACGTTTCGATCGCGTTAACGTCAAAACAACTCTCACTAAGCACCCAGAAATTGCTTATAGTTAAATGCTATTATTTGCTTGAGTCTGTTCTTGGAAGACAAGTATATAGAACATATTGTTACGCCCAGTGACATCTCGGCATTGTGGGAAAGACTCGGCAGTTCCGTCTAATAATTTACACCGCCATCTATTGACATCTTACTAACTACGGAACTACGTAGTACGGTACGAGAATCTTAGAGAGAATGCTGGTACTTTCTCGAATCATCGTACTGTTTACATACCGAGTACAGCGTTGCTAGAAAGCTCTAGAAGCGCTTTACCCGCGTATAAATAGGGCGCACGCGCACCGCCGAGTCAGTTTACAATTGTAAGCGGTCAAGTGTTCATCGAAGCGAACGGAAGCGGAAATACTACGGAGTTTGAAGCAGTACAGTGAAAAAGTGTGGTATAGTGTTTGTTGTGTTTTAAATTTAATTGTGTGTCTGAATAAAACGTGTTTTAGTCGGTAATATTGTTTATATTCTTATCCGTCGAACCCAGCATGTAACAATATTAACATATTATTATTTAAAAATCGGCAAACCTTATTTTTTTTTGCTTTTTTATTTCTTTCTTTTTTACGTGCCTTATGGTTGAATATGGTGAAAGAACAATAAATTATATTAGCTAATAAGATCTGCAAATGTATACCCATATTCGCAAGTGACTAAATGAAAATGAATTAAAACCTAATCAACGCAAAAGGCAATTCATAGTGCTTAGGAACATCGCGACCGTTATTTCAGTCTAGAAACTGAAAACGTTCAGTACTGAATAATCTATCAAGTGTCTGCCCTTAGGTTTTCTTGGAACTTGATATTTTTGGTAAACCTTTTATTTATTAACGCAACGAAATATTTTATAATTTGTTTTCAAAACGACAAATCCGGCAAAAAACGACAAAACTAGGAAATTTTTTGTGTTACAGGGACTTTACAAACACATTCAAACAACGGACATAAATAATCCCCCCAAATAATAACCCCTAGACTCGGAACAACTATTTGTTGATTACTCAATTTTTATCCCGTATGGGGATCGAACCCACAACACTCGGCACAGTGGTAGTAGCGAGGAAACCACCTAAACCGCTATCGGTGTATTCAAGTGTTTAGTCCTTATAATAGATGCCTCATTGTTCTTGCGACATAAGTTTGTGGTTCGGTGATGAGATTTAAGGTCCATAACCCATTAACACGTCACGTCAACCAGTATTATTGGGTTTCCTGAGAGGATTTTTAGTTGCTAATGAAAATAGTTAGAACTATTGGATATTCAAAATTTTTACAAGGCACTTTCTGACTGCACACTGTCTAGAAATGTACCAGTAGTAACTAGAGGATAGACACGCTATAACACGGATATAACACAACTCTGCCTTCCCATCGATATACAGGCGTGAGGCATATTATAAGATTCAAAAACGTCGCGGCTATGATACCCGCAAAAGTAAAACATTTGTATGTTTGTCTTGGTCTGGGTGTTTCAATGTATAATATATAGGTATGTATTTACAAAAATGTATATATGTATGTATGTTTATCCATTGTCTAGTACTTATAGTACAAGCTCTGCTTAGTTTGGGCTAGATTTTGTTGTGAGTATGTGATAGAATATTATTATTATAGGTACATTATAAAACACAAATACTAACTTATTGTCAAGTCTGGTCTCGTCGAAGCTCAGCTTGCCGGGCTGTTTGTACACGATGTACACGTATCTGTGAATGCCGGTGCCTTCGGGAGGTCCAGAGCCGATGTAGCCGGACAGCACCTCGCCCTTGGATACATCTCCCCCGGGGATGTTGCCTACCAGCCAGTGGTGCCACTCACGGTACACTGGCTCGGGACCGTCGTAGTTATCAGGATCTAGAAACGATAAAGATTTCTGTAGTTTTTATATCTTTCTAGGGTTGGTACCTCTGCTGCGATATCTTTCTTTTTTTGTAGACAACCATCGCAATTGCAATTATTCCTGTATCGCAGGGGACTTTACAAACATTGAAAAAACGGACACAAAGAACATCCAGACTCGGAACAACCATTTGTGGATCACACAAATTTTGTCCCGTATGGGTTCAAACACACATTACTCGGCGCAGTGGCACTGACAAGTCGACGACTTAAACCACTACGCCATCCGTACAGTCAAGTCTTTTGATACAGTCCAATCAGATCGGATTACCGCCCCATCGGATTATAAAAGTTAATAGAAGAGAATTTACTTGTGTTTGCGTACACACATGTGCATTATAATATCGCCTGCGCAGATGGCTTGTGTTCGATAAAATTGACTGTTATGGCCAAAACTCAGGTTGCATGATTATTGTTAATTATAGAAGGTTTTTATTGTCTTGAACCAATGAGTCCAGCTTACCTACTGGTAAACAGTTGGTGGTGTCTTGGCGAGTGGTTTGCTTGTTTGCCAACCATTGCGAAAATATCATGACAGTATAGATTATTATGATATTTTCGCAATGGTTATATCATAAATCCGGAGTATTTTAACGTTAACGATAAAATACTACTAATATAGGGACTAGCCCAGTCTGGCAGGAACCTTTACAAGCAAACAGCTAAGAACAAAGTGTACCCCGACTCGTAATAAATATTATCAGACCCGTGTGGGTTCCAAACCCATAATACGTTGTACGGGTAGCCGGCCATGCCATCTAAACACTCAATGACACGATACTTTCATGACTTAGGTACTAACAAATTCATAAAGGATTATAGTATACTAACCAGTGAAGATGAGTGTGTAGTAGGCATCAGCATCAGCCTCGAAGGAGACGCTGGGTTGGTCCTTCACCTGTGTCGGGGCCAGTTCATTTCCCAGAGACGCG
The DNA here is from genome assembly GCA_930367265.1 of Catocala fraxini. Taxonomy (NCBI): domain Eukaryota; kingdom Metazoa; phylum Arthropoda; class Insecta; order Lepidoptera; family Erebidae; genus Catocala; species Catocala fraxini. The sequence continues at coordinate 19,232,139 of OV884043.1, forward strand.
ATCGCACCGCTCGGGTAACTTAGCTAATAACATAAATCATAATTACATATACCTAGGCAAATTAGGTGACATATAAACAATTTATTTAATCAGGATCGCCGACACAGAATATTATTATTGTATTATGTACTGTACACAAAAATGAACGTCACTTTGTATAGCGTACTCCATCAGTTATAGGAGACTTCTTATTTTATTTATTAAGTTATAATAGAATTGATAGGTATTAAAAACCATTTATTTAGTGTGTATAAAAGTCAATAAAAGATCACTTTTACTAAAGAATATCTTTGAGACTTATCGGAGAAAATCGTGAGGAGAGTTGCGCAAATAGCACGAAAAGTTGTCGATGGTTATGAAAGTATAGCTAGCTTATATTGTGAGCCTATCTATGGCTCCTAGTAGGTAAGTAGAAAGCAACTAAAACAGATTCTGCCTAATGTTCTATATTCTGTAGAGAAGGCCTCAAGTTTTGGGGCTTTAAGTAGGAGCAGTAGTAAGTACTTCTTGTTTCAGTAGTAGGTTCCTAATAAGTTAATAACAAATTATAGAGCGAACACAATTTGTTATCGGCTTTACCTGATTGCTATTGGAAAACAATTACGTACTGTATCCATTACATAATTTTCCGGCCTTGAAGCTTATCAATGGAATTTATTTCAGTTCCATTATGGCGCGTATGTATTGGCGCCAAAATATCAATCATACGTACCTAGTACATTATTATTCAATGATCGTAGGTATATCTATGACATACCGAGAAAATTGATTAGATTATATGTTTGGACGACTGTGTCTATTGATATCAATGAATGCTTAATATTACAAAACCTATAAAGAATGAACCCCGGTTGTGAAAACAATAAAGTACCTAATTTACTATTTCTAAAATTTTATATCAAATAAAAGCAGCGATAGCCTAGTGGGACACTTGGACTACCACGCAAAGGTCTCGAGTTCGATCCCAAGGCGCGCGTCTCTGACTTTTAGAAGTTCTGTGCGTATTCAAATTTAATTATTGCTCGCTTTAACCGTGAAGAAAAACATCATAAGGAAACCTGGATGTCTGAGAGTTCTCTATAATGTTCTTGAAGATATGTGAACTCCGCCAACCCGCATGAGGCTAGCGTGGTGGAGTATGGCCTAACACCGAGAATAGGTCCGTGCCCAGCAGTAGGGCAGTTAAATACAGGGCTGGTATTATTTATTATTATTTCAATTCTGCTATCTGATCAGACTGTTATGCTGATATTTTTGGTAAATTTTATAATCTCATTAGATAGCGAAATACTTGGAGTAAATATTCATTATTATTTTTATAATTGATAAGCTTGTCTGAGTATGATTGATGACCGGTGCGTGGACTTGTCGATAAGTCCACGCACCGGTAATATACGTAATAACCATATACCGAACTATAGACCGTTGGAATACCATACAGAGATCTCAAGTTGATGTTATATTTGTATTAGAGTTTTCCATAATGTTCTCAACGATGTGTGAAGTTTGTCAACCCGCAAATTCTCAGCGTGAGAAGGGTAAGGCCATACATAGGTATGGTCTTGCCCTTCTCACACTGAGAAGTGTCCTTGCTGTGGAATATTTATTAATTTTAACTTGATATTATTATTCGTATTTTTGTAATCAGCCTGAGCTGAATTTGTGATAGTTATTATTTTTGTTTTTTATGGTATAATTTATAGTTCAGTAGTCATTTACCTACGTATAATACACTGACTATTACTTGTATAGTATTATATTACTTATTTGTGACAGTAGGTATCTACCTAAGTATAGTAACTGTGGTCATATCTTAGATTACCAACACACGCCGTAGAGATATAACAAAGAACATATTGTTTAATCTATTAGGTATCATAAATCATAATCCACGCACAAGATCAAAAATAACCTCTATTGTAGACCTAGCTCACCTATTATGAACATATTATAATGACAAACGCACAATGGTCAATGTTACCTACAGGTGTTATGACTTGTAGGTATGAGGACCTACGTTTTATATTTTGTAATATATTAATGTTAATGTACTAATGATGTTAGAAGAAACGAACTTGTTAATAAATATTTAACTGAACTAAATAGAATGTTAGTAATTCGGAAAATACTTTTAAATATCAATACGGAGTATGCAAATTAGAAATTGTTGAAATGTCAATTTAAAAGTAATAAAAAATTGTGTCAATTGCCTTACGTGATACAGCTCTCTAAAAATAATATTAGGATACGCTGGTTTGTTAGCTCCATTCAGTTTAGTATACTTTCTCAATCCATTTAACCAATTTTATAAACCTATACAATAAGCAGCAGTATAAGCCAAAGTTATGGACTGCAGATTTTTATGCAACAAAATATTGTAAAGTAAAATATAGATTTAATTATAAATGATGCTGCAGATCCAATATTTATTCCAACTATTCAATAAAATTTTATTGTTATTTCTAGGACTAGATTTCAAACCTGTAGATCTCTATAATATTCAAGAAGTACAGTTTTATTTTAAAGTACATTGTCGTTTCGTTTATTCATATCTCACAAATACGATACAAAAATGTATTAAGACTAGTCTCGCGATAGTCTCATAATTTACAATTTATGATAATTGTTATTGCTTATCAATTTTATAGAATAATGTTCATAATATTACTTGTCTTTTTTTGGAAAATAAAGGACAATTTACGATACCGAAGAGACAATTTCCATAACTACAGTTATTAAAATTATATTCTTCTGTTTTAAATGCGAAAGCGTGTTTTTTTTTAATGGCACGTAAACTAGTAAATTCAATTCAATATTTCAATCCACAATGTATACGTAGATGGCAAACTTTATGGAACGCTTATATTCGTATTTTAGTTTTAGATTAATATAGTAAAGTTTCTCACAAAGATACAGGCCTTGTGAGAAACTTTTGGATTGTATCTGTACTGCAGAGGTGAATTACTTAATTCACCAAGATGTCGATGAGCTATGTTTGAAAGTATGTATATTTTAGTCTCCATACAGCTACTAAATTTTTTTGGTAAGTTTGGACATCCCTTGTGAAGTTAATGTTGGGACTTCAAAATACTTTGTGGTATAGAATCCCATAAGTGTGTCAGGATCGTAGCAAATGGAAATCCGTAGTTTCTGCCTTTCCCTCTGGGAAACAGGCGTGACTCTATGTATGTATGTATGTATAGAATCCCAAAAGACTGGCATTCCTTGCGCCAGCTTGTCTTTTTTAAAATGATGGGTTTAAATAAAAAATACTGAACAGAAAGACAAAATATAAGAATAGTTTAAATTCGTTATACGCTGCCATTCCTTCGGTGAGCCTTATAACGGTGAAAGAGCACCTTAACGCATAAAAAATTAAAGGATAGAGAGAGAGAAAAATTACCTAAATCTTTTTAACGAGAAAAAAGACATACCCCATTTAACTTATTTTGAAACTGACAAACATATAAGTAGATATATGTCTTACCTGGATGTTGACGGTGGGAGCCGTCGGGATGACATCCGGCACGATCTTGCTGGACTCAAACGCTTGCGCTACCAGAGACATGATGACTGCACACACAAAACGACAACATTAAAATCAAAACAACATGTAAGGTAAGCCGTATTGGAATTCCAGCTTATTCTTGAACGCCAGCGGCCAGTTACAATTGGTTTTTAATTATGTCTGAAAGGCGAGCAATTTATAAATTCTAGAATGCCATAAAACCTATGGGTTAAACCTTGAATAGCACAGCAGTTGGTTCGTAAACTGGAATAAAAATGTCTACGGATATAAGATCAGAAAATTGCATTACCTAGAGCAACTTATGTTCTGTTATTAGCTGTTATTGTTACTGGCTATTAGCTAGGTAGTAAGGAGATCAGAGGGATAATTTGGTCTTGTACTACCACCACAACGACATCGTTTTTAACGGCTTGGCAACGTGCGAGACATCCCTGAAGTACACCTATTAACCGTTTACAACACATAGGGGCGGGGCGCAGCTAAATTATATTTAACTACCTGTTACTAGTCGCTTCGCTGGCAATTATCTTCAAATAGTTCTATATCCTCTCCAAGAATCATAGAATCGCATGGTATCACCATACAAAATTTCATTAAAATCGTTCCTATAGTTTAGCAGTAAAAGCGTATCAAACAGACTGAGATAGTTTCACACTAGCTGCCATACTCGTTATGATTAGTGCTTTGCTTCTACTGTTCGTAGTGTGATGTCATATCATATGTCCTACAGTATTTAATAAACTTTTCACAAAAACATTTACACAATCGGACTGGTAGTTGTAGAGATAAATTCGGTCAAAAAGAATTCAGTTTTACATTTATATAGATTTAAAATATTAGTTTGATTCAAAACAATATTTCTTGTTACCTACCTTTCAATGCGATGGCTTCAACGACACTGAATAAAAAAACACTTGTAAAAATCACAACTCGACATGTATGACGAATCTCACGTAACTAATCATATTGCCTCTCTTTCTAATCAATCCACTAGAAAGGGAGGGGTATTACAGGTTACAGGGTGCAGTGCAAATAATCACTGGCCACTTATTATAAAGGGAATTATATTGATAAAGTTACGATAACCCTGACATTCAGTCCATTAATATTTGTGTGATAACAATTTGATGAAGTCATTATCTAAAGCCAAATACAAACTTTATGATCATGTACAAGTAAAGTATTTTGGGATTTCAATAAATAATGTTTCAATAGGTGATGTGTGTTACATTAATACCGATGCTTAGAGTTTATGTAATGTTATCAGGCCCTGCTGTCTCCTGTGAGTTTTTAGCTGGCTGGAGAATGTAGTTCATATCTATACTAATATTATAAAGCCGAAGAGTTTGTTTGGTTGTTTGCTTGGTTGAACGCGCTAATATCAGAAACTACTGGTTCGAATTGAAAAAATATTTTTGTGTTAGATAGCTCATTTATCGAGGAAGGCTAAAGGCTATATAACATCACGCTACGACCAATAGGAGTGAGCAGCGGAGCAGCAATGAAAAATGTTACAAAAACGGAGCAAATTCTCTTATGTGGAGCAGACGAAGTTGCGCGGGTCAGCTAGTGTAGAACAAAACACTGCCAGAGCAGCACAGTGGGATGGAATTTTACTGTTCAAGCGCTAGAGTCCCGAATCGCGCGAAGCGTTTTTGAGATTTTCTGTTAAGGAATTAGGCATTAAGGCAGCATGGAAGCTAATACTGTCCTTGGTTCTTACTAGGGATGTTGTGAATATTCGCATCCGCATCCGCTATTGCGGAGTTTCCGCATCGATTTAGACATCCGCATCCGCAATTGTTGTTTTTATTGGTGCGTCTAATAAATTACTTTCTTTCTTCTTTCTTTTTTTCTTTAATTATTAACGCGGATGTCAATGCGGATCCAGATATAGCGGAGGTTGCGACAAGAAAGAAAATGGGTGTGCCGATGAATGGCGGGATGATTCTTTAAGTGAAGATGAGAATCAAGAAACACCAGAAAATGATATAGCTAACGCTATATTCGAAAATAAATTACTATTTTACCTCTAACAAAATTAAGGTCAATGTGACTGAAAATCTACTTACATGGTTAAGCATTCATCGAGAAGAATTGAAAATATTATCAACAATAGCACTCAGATGTGTATTGCCATCACCAGTCAGTGTTCCTAGTAAAAAATTGTTCAGTAGTGCGTGTTTAATTTATGAACTTTTGCAAAACAGGCTTAAATGGCTGCAAAGGCGGTAATATTAGATACTTTTTATTAAATAAGATGCTTAATTTTCATCAACATTCGTATCCGCAATTGTGGAGTGCCGCATCGATTTGGACATCCGCATCCGCATCCGCATTCGCAGATTTGAGACTTCAAATATCCGTATCAGCATCCGCCACCGGTGTGCTGCTGCGACCCAACAGGTAAATGTTCCACTTTTATACTTTCACGTTGCAACGTTTCAACGCGATCATGCTCAATATTTACATGACTTTTTAAAAGGCGTGGCGTTCTGGATACGTTACACTGGCCGTGGTCACATCAGCAAACTGTTGCTGTCAGTCTTCCGTTTGTGAGGTAGATGTTTCTAAATCTACCTGCACATTGTGATTTGCCATGTACCCTCACATACTGACTAAGTGTTAGAGCTTATATTTATTTTTAAGACCTACTATGTACAAAACAGTTAAGGCAATTAAATGATTATTATTATCACACTTACCGTGTATTTATGTAATATGTAATTTCTAGTCGTATCAATGGGCTTATAAGTGCTACTGTAAAACTCAAAACTAAGCTGTTTCTTGACAAAAGAAGTTCTGTAAGACTCGATATTTTGTTGTCTTAATTGTTGTTGTTGTTGACTATTTATTTAATTGTCTTTTTTATTATTTTGTCTATTTTGTAAGAAAAATATGTAATCATATTTCTTTGTGGCAATAAAGAATGATTTCTTTCTTTCTTTCTTTCTTTCGATCATACAAATTGTCAAATAACTTCATTTCTAAAAACGACAATAGTACAGTATAAAAGCAGCAATAGCTTAGTAGGAGACCGTTGGATTGCCAGGCAGAGGTCTCGAGTTCGATGCCAAAGCATGCATCTACTTCATAATTTTCGAAGTTATGTGCATATAAAACAGTTCATTATGGCTTTAACGCTTTATATTCCTTTAACGGTCTATGGCCTAACCCTTCAAGTTTGATTAAAACTTCTGACTTTTCGACGCTATATGCATATTAAATAATTAATTATCGCTCGCTTTAACAGTGAGGCAAAACATCGTGAGGAACCCTGCATGTCTAAGAGTTCTCCATGATGTTCTGGAAGATGTGTGAAGTCTGCCAACCCACACTGGGTCAGCGTGGTGGACTGTGGCCTTACCCTGCTCACACTGAGACGAGGCCCGTGCCCAGCAGTGGGACAGTTTATATACAGGTCTGATATGGTGTAACATGCTAGTGATGGGCCTGATTTCATTAGAATGATGTTCAAATACAGTTCTACACAGTTCATCGCACCTACTTGCCACGGCTTAGGTGGAATAATTCGTATGTATAGTGTAGTATATAGTATATCTTTATATATATAATTCTTCTGTACATGTGAATATCACTAAGCTCCTTCTAGACGGCCGAAGAGAGTGCACTTGTGCTTTATAATGTCTCCTGCGCAGATGGCCAGTCTTCGTCGAGATTGGCCGCCGTGGCCGTAATTCAGTGATGAGGACATAATTATTAATAGTAGTGTTGTCAGCACATCGCTAATACCTGGATACACTTCTTCAGTTATTAATGACTATAAGTAGGTACAACAGTAATTCTTATCAGTCAGCCAACTGAACTCGATAATTTGGAACAATAACGTCTTTATTTTTAATCACAATTAGCCTTTTGATGATAATATGAAAATATGTTTGTCATTTCTTATCATTATTGTTTATAAATACATAATGTCGTGAACAAATGTTATTATGCAGTATCGTAACATCTATTTTTTGACCGTTGAGAATAATATAGATTTTATGTATTCTACACATATCAATTATTGTGGAGGGGTATGTTTGGAAAGTGCCGGCTAGCCGTTCAATGAGCCGGTACTTTCTCTTACCTGTCTACGATCGTTGGTAGTCTTTAACAGATTTTATGGATTAGCATTAGCTTGATTGTGGTATTATGCGGGATGTAAAATCCAGTCATAATATTTTGGGGAGATACAGCCGTATAAGTGCCTCGTTGGTCCAGTGGTAGTGTATACGACTGCGGATCATGAGGTCTCGGCCTCGATTCCCGGGTCGGGCTTGGAAAACGTTACTAAGATTTTCCGTCAACAATTTCTTAGTAGCAATTTATTAAGAATTTCTGTCAAGAAGTTCTTAATAATTAGCCCGGAATTAGGCAGTTGGCGGTGTTTCACCCCCGTGCGTCGGAAAGCACGTTAAACAGTGGGTCCCGGCTGTCATGAACATCTATGGCAGTCGTTATTGGGAAGTCAGCGCCTCCTTCTGGGTTACGGAGGTTAGATGGCAGTCGCTCCGTGTAAAAACTGATATTCAGCTAAATCTCGTTAGACTAGATATAAGCCGACCCTGGCATAAGCTGGGATTAATAATCGCTAGGAAGAAGAAGAAGACAGCCGTATAAGTGTATAACCACACAAAGACAGATAATTCTGTCTATATGTGGCTATAAACTAAACTAATCGGCAAGACTTTACAATAAGACTCTTGCGGATTTCAGAATGAATGGGCCTGGGGCCGGTTAGTCCGGGAAAGTACTACTCTCTCAATTGGTAAAAATTCAATGTAAATCTTTATTGCTTTCAACAATGTAGAACAATTAGTATTATTAAAGCTATGTATCAATTGTGGACCCTATCGGGCACAGCATAGTAGTTATATTAGAAGAGAAGAAGACGGTTACTTTGAGATAAACTATCAATGTAGGTATATACCTATTGTAGTTATTTTTTAATATGTATTTAAAAATGACAACTACCCCACAAGTTACAAATCCCAAGAAGTCGTTCTTTGTGTCCATTCTTTGATTGTTTGTAAATTCATCCACTGTACAAAAAATCGAAGAATGGACACAGAACACCCAGACCCTGAACTACTAGGTATATGTGGACCACACAATTTTTGTCCTGGTTGGGGATCGAACCCATGACACTCGATGCAAAGTTAGTGATGAGGCGACCACTTTAAAAAAATCAACATCCGTGCAGCCTATTGTATGATTCTTGATAATATAACATAACAAAATACTACTTATTCTATCTTATTTTCAAATTCGCCTGAAACTCTTTGATGGCAATCTGTCTCACAAAAACACGTTGCGGTTCATTTTCTTTTATATATTATTTATTTTATTTATATATTTGTTTTTTACGAAAGGCACCATTACTTTTAATTCTTCGTAGAGCGAACAATAAGTTTTGAACAGGTTTTTGAAAATTTTTCAAGAAGTCATTGTAGTCATATTGCCAAACATCGTGCTGCAACTAGGAATTTCATAATGTAAAACTTGGGAATCGAACCCGAGTGTCAACATAAGTCCATGGTAAAGTACTAACGAGGCAGTTTAAATTGTGAAAAATGGCAAGTAAATATAATGTTGTTACTGTTCACCTGTGGTGATAATTTAATGTTGTAGTAAATAATTTACAACACTATAAAATTACTAACAAGAAGATACACAAGATTTTGATCTTGTGTATCGTTGGATTGGGATCAGGTTAAGGAAATGATAAACTAACAGCTATTTCGATAGTTAAGTAAAAATAATATTTGATAAACAAACATTTTATTATTTTCAAAACAAAACCTAAAATGAAACAAGTAGTAACAACAAAAATAATGAAACAGTTTTTATTAATGCACACTGAATAATTATTAAAACACAATCTTATTCGAATTATTCTACGCGAATAATAATTATGCCAAAACTAATTATGACTTTTATTCGTATAATACTTATAGTAATTACATTTACAAGATTTAATTATGATGTTAATCTAAATGTTCCTAAATGATATTTAAAATAATAAACTCTCTTAACATTCTAATTACCGAATAATTATGGACAATTATTGAATTAATCACTATACACAAATTACTAATTACATATTGATTATATAAGTAGACAAGGTATACTTTTCGCATAAAAGCTTTTAGATTAGCAATAAAGAAATTTCAATAAGATAAATTTGATGGTAGTTCTACAATAAATCGAAAAGCTGTAAACACTAGGACCATTTTTCAAAAATGTACAAATTTTGACGACTAGTTTTCCACATATATACAGCTACAACTCCAAACTCAAAATTGAAGTCGTCTACGCGGTTAAAATCGACACCAATTTTATTTGATATACATGTATTTCTTAATATTGTTTCTGAGCAGATCACAAATCCAAATAAAAGCGCAATAAGGAATAGAGCAATGAATACTGTTATGTGACTACAAGCTCAAATGTTCAAGCTTTTACCAGTACCAAAACAGAACCAGAAAATAAATTATTCTATAAAATCGATCAATAATATGAATTATATTGTCGTTACTGTCTATAATATGTATTCAAACAGAATAAATAAATAACAATATACATATTTTGTCGAATTTCCATTTTTGCCTGAAACTGACCGACAGCAATCTCTCACACAAAGATTGGTGGCATTTCATAACATTATCAGCGCAGTAAAAGATTTCTTTGCGAATCGTAAGCCTACATATTAAGGCTACGAATGGCTTACAGTTTGCTCAAATTACGACAAAGTTATCAAAAGACTAATTTGAATGTTATCTATATATATTTTATGACAGGTTCGACCTTATTTTCTTTTATGCAATAAGTTGTTACTTAACAGTTAAACATTCAAACTTAAGTTTCGAGAGTTTTGTCGTAATCGAACGTTAATGATATATTATCAGAACATAGGCTTGACTTTGTCTTTCTCAACTGTCAGATCAGAATCAAAATAACAGAAATTGAATAGACGACAGTCACTCCACGATACAAAATCATTCGTGGTTGAATATAATATGCAAAATACAATAAATATGTTTTATAAAAGGTTTTAAGACAGAAAAAGCTCACACAAGCGGTAAAGTATTATTTGTTTAACAAAAATATCAAACGTTACTGTTTATTTTAAACGAAACCTAAACATTAAATTACGCGTTTATGACTACGCCATTTTAAATTATATTTACACAGAATTCCCGGCCTGACCTCCGTACCTGTTAAACTTTACAATATAAACGATGACGGACATATCTACAATCTACTCTTGGATAATATTCTTAAATCAGTCAGTCCTCGGATTAGTACATTAGATACAATCAAAGAACTACGTCTGATCTCACTAATAATCCGTTAAAATGATTAAAAATATAAAGAATTAATACGACAAATGAAGACGATATTATATTAAAAGAAGAAGACTTATAAATCTGTTGAAATGTAGCTCATTGGCGAAATCAAATTAGTCCTTGCCAAATTCAACGTCTTCATATTACACAACTTGAACGGTAGCGAATGCACTGAACGTGACTTTCTTTGGTGGTTCTGCACTGCAGGTCCTCACAACTGACCTTTTCGCTCCGTCCTGTCCTGTCTTCAACACAGGCTTCAGATTCGCTACGTCACCATGAGACTGGGCTTTGAATCTACCAATCGTGTTGCTAGGATTACCCAAATCCCTCAATTTATTTGTCAGTCCAGTTATTCTGTGAGAAATATTTGAATAGTTGTTTTTCTTAGGATCCATCTGCTTCTTCGGCTCGCTTAATTTCTTAGGTATCTCCAGGCTCTGTAATGACGTGAATTTACGGTGATCCGTAGTCAGTAGGTTCCGTTTCATATCCGTGTTTGGTCGTGGTAGTCGTGGCGGTCTTTGGAGGAAGTTGTTCGGTCGGAATGGTATCGGTGTCAGTTTTGGTTTCTGTTCACTTGGCAATCGATAATACTGGGGTACTGGCTCCAATCTTTGGGGTTTTCTTAACGTGAGCGCCATCGCCATCTTTGTTGGTCTGGCGAGGCTGTCGAAGGCCGTCGTCGAGAACTGAGATCGGCTGCTCTTCCACTCTTCGCGGTCAGACTCGTAGCCGGTCACTGAAATAAAGAAACAGTCTAATTTTACTTCAAGCTCCTTAAAAGATATTGTGTAATCTGGCACTAATATAATATCTTCAATATTGTTAAAAACTTTCGGCATTAGATAAAACTAGTATTCTAATGCGTACGCACTCAATAAATCAAATGATATATACAGGTTTAACCAAGATGTGCCTTCACTTCCTACATATAAAAATAGCGTAAATGTAGTACTAATTAGCATATTGGAATATTGATGAGGTAGCTTTAGGTATATTAGAATATGTGTCAGAAGTGCGTAATTTGTTGGTATGTAAATTTGATCGAATTGTGTGCACGCAGTTACATTACATCAGATGCCTGGTTTTAATTCGGACCACGCCGCCGCTTCCGTGCTCCCGCGCATACGAATTACGCGCATGTTTCGAGACTTGACTGATGTTGATGACCTAGCTGATCATTGCAAGGATGACGACTGTTTACAGGAAAATGTAAACCTTTTAAGTTTATGAAGCAAAGATACCGTATCTATGTTGTTTTAATAATTTCGTCTATATTGAGTAGGTATGTTCCAAATTAACGTTTTACAGATTTCTATCTTACTATAGTAATTTAGCAAATAGGTTGACTAACTTTCTAATAACGTTTGAAAGATGCACGCTTGCAGTTTTATACGTGAGCAGTATACAAGTTACACACAATTAGGTATTTTACTCAAGTGTATATTTATCTAACTACTACCTTATATAATTATCTAAGATCTAACTAGTTTTTGTTCGTAGCTTCAAATGCGTGAATCCCACGGGCACAGTTGTGTTTACGGGTATTAAAAGTATTCCATGTGTCAATCTATCAGTGTGCTAAGTTGCTGCCCATTTGGTTCAATAGTTACGCGTAATTAAGTAACAAACCTCCAAACGTCTTCACAAACTGTCTCATTTATAATATTATTAAGTAGTAAGATGCAATTGGTTTATTTTGATTTCTCTCCATAAACCTTCTTTTTGTAACATTTTTGGGGTAGAAAATATATGTAACATTTTATATTTCTAATAACATTTGTTATTAGAAATGTAACATGTTCAACTGTTCAACATGAACATGTATTAACACAGCCTATTATTATGATATCTAACGAAGAAACGATTATTTTTATAGAATAATGCAAACTATGTGTATATTATGTACCTTATAGCTCTACATCTGTTAGTCGGTCTGTCATTTAGACTATAACTAAAAATTGTAAGTAGAAAAATCTATGCGTGTTTAACCACCTTTAAATTGCATAAACAAAATGAAATTTATTGCTTTACGTTATTTACCAATCTAAACTAATATTATAATGAGGAAACATTTGTGTTTTTGTATGTATGTTTGTAATGTTTTCACACAAAAACTACTGGACCGATTTCAAAAATTCTTTCAGCATTAGAAAGCTGCATCTTCACTGAGTGACAAAGGATATATTACATCATCAAAAAAAATAGGGATCCTTAATAAAAATGCAATAATATAACCCAAGGTGTAAAAAAAATTGTCATAAAAAATCTGTCATCGCGTGCGCTGCGGAAACTATTGATGATAGAACAAAAAAATGATCTACAGTATTATAGAACGTATCAATATCTACAAAAAAGTCCGCGATACCATATGTATTTTTTAAATATATAGCTAACTACACCTATATAGGTGTAGTTAGACTTATTAATTTCTTTAATTGTAGTTTTATATATTAAAATTAGATAACAAATTAAAAGTAGGTATTGGGTAATAAATTAAAGTCCACGCGGACGAAGTCGCGGGCAACAGCTAGTAGTAAATAAAAAGAGCGAAATATTTACCTACACTTTTAAAATACGTGGTCCGCCTCGCTCTTGCCCGGACATTCATATTTGATTTGAGCAAACTATAATGTAATACGTAAACTATTGCGGCCTCGATAGCGTTATGGTTAGTGTAACCAACTGCCACGCCTGAGGTCGCGGGTTCGATTCTCGCACAAGCCAACATGTGAACATGGATGTTTGTCTTGGTCTAGGCGTTTCTATGTATAATATGTATCTATTAACAAAAAAAGGATATATGTATGTTTATTCATTGTCTAGTACCCATAGTACAAGCTCTGCTTAGTTTGAGCTAGATGATGTTGTGTGTATGTGATAGAATACTATTATATTATTGCATTATTTTTTGTCGTGTGTCTAAATTATATAACGACATTTTACATAGTTTGTTATTCAAAACATCCTTGAAGCACGCCTGTTGCTTTTTCTAGATAGATGAATCTCACAAGGCTTTTGATACTAAAACACGAAAGATTTATTTGATCTTACATTTAAAATAGCGAGGAGAAAATATTGTTTGTTTTAGATCGATGTTTTGATCAAACATTAAACAATATTACATCTTATTACTGCTACGGTAGAAAGTAATATTTTTGAAAGATTAGGGGAAGACGTTCTTAAATTTCTTTTATAAAGTAATATGTGGAAATAGGCAGGCTTCTAAATGCGATATATTATTTAGATTTTTACTGGATAAACTATAATATTAATTACTGTTATTAAAAAGTTCTCACACATTACAACCTAATTGGTGCACCAAGCGATTCCAAAGGAATTTTCTTGTCGCGAACGCTTAGGTTGTGGAATAAACTCCCTGCCGAGGTTTCCCACAAGACTACAGCATGGGGTTCTTCAAAAAGTGTGTTAAAAGATTTTTACAGAGTCAGCAACGCGCAATTGATTGCTCTGGTGTTGCAGGCGTCCATAGGCTACGATGACCATCAGGTGGGCCGTATGCTTGTTAACTATTTTTGTAGTATAAAAAAAGTACATAATATGTACATCGCATTTGGAAGCCTTAAAAATATATAAAAGATTATTTATTTTTGGACTGCCTAGCCAGTGAATGCGACTGATGTTGACCATTGAAGTACTGCTGTTAAATTTTACTACTATATGAGCTATTTAAGCTATTATACTATTAAGATTTAGTTTGACACGTTCCCATTGCATGCATTCTTGGCAGCCATGGTCACGGTCAGACATGAGAGTCTCGAACAACGCGATAAGTCCGTATAAAGTAGTTTAATTTTAAGAATCAAGAATCAAGAATCAAGAACGTTTATTTGCAAGAAACATGGTTACATGAAAGTTGTTAATAGCAGTTTCATTTATTGATAGCACAGCATGTATCACCGTATAACGGCATGCAAATTTATTTTTGTGGTTTTTTTACGGCCACAGATATTTTAAATTTATATAATAACATGAGTCTATACACAAATATATTTTTTAACATAACACACTAATGAAATTAATTAGATAATAATAGACAACTAATCCTTTAGGCATACATGCTAGTCCCTGTCATATTACACAAATATTATTTTTTTAATCTAACACATTATAACCAAATAAATAAATAATTATTGAAATACATTGTTTTAAGGTCATCCATGCTAGTATTTACGATATCAATCAAATTAATTGTTTGAACATAATAAATAAAATAAAATAAATCAATAAAATAATTAAAATTCTCATTTTTTTATGTCATACATCATAAATTCAGATACACTATAAAAACATTTATCAATAAGCCATTTCTTTAACGTATATTCAAAACGTGTTAAATTGAGTTCTTGTATGGATTTCGGCAATTTGTTGTAGACTTTAATGCTCATATACCCACAATTTCTTTTATATAAAGTCGTTGATATCGATGGAATATCCAATTTAGTTGGATCTCTGGACAAAAACCTTTTATGCTCAATTTGCTTTTTAAATAGATTCGGGTGCTTTTTTACAAATACTGCAATTTCAAAAATTTAATCTAACTCTTTGAGAATATATAATGTTATTATAGACATTGACACGACCGTAGCTATAATTATCGAACAGCGTACGTCAAGGAACTATTCTAGGTCCGCTTCCGAATTGACCTTTGACGGTTCTAAGTTTACGACATTTAGAACATAATTATAATATTTATAGAACATCTCTTTCGTAAACCTTGCCATAAGAACAACATACAATGTGACCTTAATAATCGATGAATTTAAACGGAGATATTGCGATGAGCTGCGAAATAAAATAAGTCAGAGCTAGATTCAAGGACCTTGGTATTTGGAATATATTTACTATGTTCTGTGAGAATCTAGATATGATTTCAATTACTTAGCGCCTAATGCATTCGGGTAGAAAGCTTGAACATGTTCAATTTAAGATAGTTTTGACAATTAAGCATTTAAATTATATCGTTGAATATTAACGAAGTAGATAAAATTTTTATGGTAACAATAGGTTGATATTAATGATATAAGTGGTTCATACTGTAACAAAGATTTTAAGTACTAGTGGATTCAATTACAGCATACTAAACAATATTAAATTTTTTTGTTAGATTTCGATATTTTAGAAGAATGATTTTTAAATATGAACTATAGTGATTGACCAAGAAAAGGATAGTAAAAACCAGTTAATCTCAATTAAAATAAATGTCTAATGTGAACTTATTGCATTTCATTTGACATTTGGCGTCTATTCGACGAGATCGGAACTCTATTTTATAGTTCTATTACGTAAATTAACGATATGATAAAAAAAGAAATTGAAATTAATTAAAGCACATTACTTAATTAAAAATAAACTATTCCAGAAGGCCGAGTAAAATGATTCATGTACATATGTAGGAAATATATTTATCTATAGGTACTAGTATTATAAAGCTGAAGAGTTTGTTTGGTTGAACGCGCTAATCTCTGTAACAAGTGGTTCGATTTGAAAATTATTTTAGTGTTGGATAGTCCATTTATTGAAGAAGGCTATAGGCTATATATTATCACGCTACGACCAATAGGAGCGGAGCATCAATGAAAATGTTGCAAAAACGGGGAAAAATGTCTTATGTGAAGCAGACGAAGTTGCGTGCGTCTGATTGTTAAATTATAAATAGAAATTGTAAACTTGCCAACGAACGATCAAGAACGTGCCTTTGTATGGAAGTCAGCCATTTAAGGTTTACTAACTTCCTACTACAAAGCTTATTTCTTTGTCTTTCTCTAATTAAATTATGAATAAGTACCTAATATATCTGCTAACAGGATTTATTTAAAATATTTTTTATTACTTTTAACTATTTGACATTTACGTAAAATAGCGTAAAATTACAACATCAGTTTAATTAAAATGAAAGGTCACTATGTCTATTGCGTGCTTCTGGTTATTTTTTAATTAATTGAATATTAGAATATTATGTTCAGTTATTAATTACAACATAAATATACATGATATACGTTTGATATTAACTGCATTAATTGACATTTACAGAGGAAGCTATATATCACATGTAAATATAGTATCTACTGGTATATTTAACTAGTCATAATAATAAAAGCATTGAGTCTGGACATAATAATTATCGCTCGCTTTAATGGTGAAGGAAATCATTGCGAGAAAACCTGCCTGAAAGTTCTAAAGGCTGCCGACCCGCACTGGGCCAGCGTGGTGGACTATGCCGTAACCCATTTCATAGAGAGAAAAGGCCCGTGCCCAGCTGTGAGACAGTTTAATACAGGGCTGTTATTATATACGCGGGGAGATCAAAAAGTAACGATGATCGGGTATTTCTAAAAAAGAGAAAATTCAAAAAAAAAAAAATTTTGCCTTTTATCAAAAAAATGAGAATATTATTTTTGGATTTTATTTTCCTTCACTACTTTCCAGCCAAATAATTTTTAAATAGGACGTCATTCCGAGGAGGTACATTCATTTGAATACGAGCATTCGGAGCAACAACACAAAAATGGAGAAACACGAAGTGAGATGCGTCATCAAGAATCTTTGTATCAAAAAAAATTCTACCCAAGAGATACATGCTGATTTGTGGACACATTGGGAGACTCGGTTCCTCCATATTTCGCAGTGGCACAGGGGTCTAATGAATTTAAGCTGGGGAAAACATCCATAGAAGATGAACATCGCGAGGGACGCCTATCCACGTCCCTCACTGAGCAAAACGTGAAAACAGTTCAAGATATCGTGTTGGCAGACCGAAGAGTAACCGTCAGACATTCAGCTAAGGTAACAAGGATCTCATATGGCAGCATCCAAAACATCTAGATCAGCAAAATGAATATGAAAAAGTTTCCTGCGCGTTGGGTATAGATAATGATAACCGACGAAAAAAATAAAACGCGAGTTGACATTTCAAGAGCCAATCTTGCAAAGTTAAGAAGTTAGTTAGTTAAGAAATGTTTTTGTCCATTTTTGTGATTTTGGACGAAACTTGGATCCATCATTTTGATCCTGAGATGAAACAACATTCGGTGACTTGGAAAAGGCCATCTTCACCGACGCCGAAGAAGTTCAAAGTTTCAAGCTCGGTGGGCAAGGTTATGGCGTCCGTTTTCTGGGGTGCTGAGGGAATCATTATGATTGATTACCCGGAAAAGGGAGCTACTATAACGGACTCATACTACGCTGACCAAATAAGAAGATAGCGAGAAGCCATAACAGTAAAAGACGGGGTAAAAGTGCGAGCAAAAGACCTATTTCGATAACGCTCCTGTACACAAAGTTGCGATGGCTGCCATTCGAGAAGCAGGCTTCGAACTGATCGAACATCTACCCTATTCTCCAGATCAAGCCCTCAGCGACTTTTATTTGTTTCCTCTCCTCAAGGAACAGCTCAGGGGCAGGGGAAGCTTGAAGATGATAACGAGGTGATGGCTGCTGTACAGACATTTTGGGAAAGCCAAGATAAAGATTTTTTGAGAAGGTATTTTAGGTTATAATAAAGATGGACTAATTGTATCGTCTTCTTAGGAGACTATGTAGAAAATAAATTAAATTTTTAACCAGAATCGTTGTTTATCATACTTATCATCATTACTTTTTGATCGCCCCTCGTATTATCATTAGTCATAGCTTAGCTGGAAAATACAACAAATAAAATAATTTCCTTTAAATTTTACATTTTTACATTGAAGTGTATCGATAAAGTCAGTAGCATAAAATAAACTGTTATTCCTCTGTGTGACAAATGTTGCAAGCCTGACCTCATATCTTTCAGAAATTTCCCGCCAATCGCAATTTACAAAATGGCCGCGGAAAAATAATATCACCGTGACAGTGCATAAAATATACGACCTATTTTTACTTGCTGATGAATTATACTCATTTCTAAATACACTACCATGCTGTTATTTACGTTACGTCATGGGTTCAATGCCCAGTTAAGTGTTATTTGGCTTTTCAGTCAACTAGCAAAACACGGAGTTTGAGACATTGCACTCATATTTCGTGAGATTTAAACGGGGGAAGCGACAACTGAGTGTTATACGCGTTTTGGCAACTTATCGAGAAAAACTCGCTTGATACTTATACAATAAGGACAAATATAATATTTGTAACATAATATCAGGGTTACAGTAACAGATATGTTACATTATCCAAGCATGAAGGGCAGGTTTGATTCCCGCGCGGGTCACTTTACGCTTCCGTGGCCAGCAACTGTTGCATGATATTCTGTGTCATACGCTTTACTTAACATGTTACATACATAGGTATACACCTGAAATCCCAAAGGAGTAGGCAGATGCTTATTACTCCAGGCTTTTGACAGTTATGTTCTAAGTAGGACGTAATATGACGCGAGCTTATAACCTATTGGGAATTTTTCCTGACGTCGTGCTACCTTTAAATCTTTCTTAAGATAAATTCAATAAAGATTGCCTAACCTAGACATTGAATTCGATTTGCAACGATCGTCTGCAAACTTATGACTGAACGGATGGCGTAGTGATTTAAGTGGTCGCGGCGCTGAGTGTTGTGGGTTCGATCCCCACACAGGACAAAAATTTGTGTGACCCATAAATGGTTGTTCCGAGTCTGGGTGTCCTTTGTGTCCGTTGTGTGAATGTTTGTAAAGTCCTCCGCGACGCAGGAATTATTCCTAGTGTGGGAGTTGAATGGTTTAAATATGATAATTGAAGATGAAGAAGAACTTCGTTCTAAATGTAGTACGTGTGCTCAATACTGGCGCATTTTTCAAATATCGAAAGATACAAGTACATGTAGATATTTTAAAACAAAATAAAAATTTATGATTATTCGCCATTCGTACTAAAATCTAGTCGCAGTTATTTCAACCAATACAGTTTTCAATTGAAAAACAACCTTATAATTTATGCGTTAAGGTTTATAATCAGATTACTATTAAAAGTACCTTTAGCCCATTAAGCATGTACCAATCAACATTATGTATGTGGTTATGCAAATTGTTCTTCGACTATTTGACAATTTCATGCAGAGATACGTAATAAAAATATGTATTTATCATATTTATATTCGAGAAAATTGGTTTGCGTAACATTGTAATTTTAAAAATAGGAAATAAAAGTGTAACTTTCTCCCGCCAGAGGCGCTACTAGAGCAATGGGTAACTATTTGTTCATGGAATACTTAAGTTACTAAGTCGTGTGTGTTTGAATTTATTGATATTAAATATAATTTAGCGGAATGGAATTGTAAAGAATTGCTAAAGAATCACGATTACATTAAATACAAGTTTCTGCCACCTGAGTGCCACCTATTTATACAGTTAGCTTTATCAAACTTTATTATCTGGCAGATAAATATTGTACATAATTCTTTAAATCATTATTGATATTGCTGTAAAATTTACTTAGTATATCTTGCCGGGATAAAACGAATACTTTTAAGCTGATTAATTTAACTTGGGTGATTGTCCATGCCGTTCAGCAATAGCAGAAGAGTTACATAGTAGCTATTAAATTAAATTCTTTATAGCTGTACATTTGAATTGACACTACAAATAAAATCGGTGGGAATATTTAAATCAGAATCAATATGACAATAATGACTTTAAAAAAAATTTAAATTGAATAATCCTGCGATGCTTAGAATATCTTCTTTAAATAAATCTCCTTAAGAGCTGTGCATCAGCACGGGGTAACAGTGTTCGATGATACTAGCACTTTTGTACATTTTTATAGTTGTTGGCTTTGGTAACTTTACGGGGTATATGGGTGAGCGCAGAAGGCGGAATCCCTTGCTACTTGCGTAGACATGTTTCCTTTGGTTATCGCCCGATCTAAAATAGAGCGAGATATAGAAGAAAATATAAAGTGTGTATTCAAAGTAAAACTCATCAAATGTACAGCAAATAATACTTATACCGTACCGTAACCATCACTACATATTATAAAACAAAGTCCCCCGCCGCGTCTGCCTGTCTATCTTTTCGCGATAAACTCAAAAACTACTAAACAGATTTTTATGCGGTTATCACCAACAGATAGAGTGATTGATGAGGAAGGTTTAGGTGTATAATTTGTTAAGGATTTTTACTACCCGTGCGAAGCCGGGGCGGATCGCTAGTATAGGTTAACATTTAGATAGGCTGCAGACCACTAACACTTAGGCGGACCATACGTTTGTTTATTGACCTAACAGTATAAAAAACGTATGCCTTAAGCATTACAAAGAGCTACAAAACCAAAAACGCTGAATATAGCTCGTGATATTCTTTTTGATTTGATATCATTCGTTTATAGTTCACGTGAAGCATTTCATCGTAGGGTTTTACTTTATTTTCTAACTTGTGCATGTCTTTTTCTACTGCCCGTTTTAGCCGCGATAAGTGTTCCGGTATTTGTTTGATAACAATGATGTTTGTATACGATACAAGTACTGCCTTCCTGCGTGTGATTAAGTGTTGTGTGATATCCTATCCATTTTGAATACAATCCAAGCTGCTACTTTGAATTGCACGACAGATCTGGCACGTAATTCGAACCCGATAGAGCATAGCAGTCGCATTCACGTCCATGGCGCTAACGTGATAAAAATATACAAGTGTGAATACATATAATAGGCTATTTAAGTCAATTTTTATTATTATTGTTTGCTTATGTTCAAATGCAAACTTTGAATATAGATATTGTTCTACTTAGATTAACTAAAATATTATATGTTAGGTAAATGCCTTTTAAGTCTGTTAGATGATACTTGTCAAAATGATTAAGCAAATAATAAAAAGTAAAAACGTGGGAGAGTAATAACGAAATGCACCACTACGCCACCACCATTAATTCCAAACCGCCATTTTTTTACTGCTTATTAACATTGCAACCAATTTTGATATTATTTTAATAAAATCCGTTTTAGAGTACTATTTGCCGTTGCATATAAAATAACATACATTTATACATTTTCTCTTTTCAAAGACATCTCTCGCACTAGAAATGAACTTTACAAAAATTTAAACAACGGACACATCGAACACCCAGACCCTCAACGACTATTTGGGGACTTCACAATTATTTGTCCCGTTTAGGGATCGAACCTACAACGCCATGCGGGCAGTCAATCCAAAACCTACCCTACTTCTTAACTAAAAAACAACTTAGACTTTCATACGAATAGAACAAGTTGTGAAACAAAATGTTTAATTATACACACACGCATTGCGCGTTGACAATGCTTGACACGGATGCATTATCTGTTACGAGTAGACGTAGACGGTGATTTCATGTGTGTTTACATGTCTGCTTAGGACATAGCCTGTTTAAGTGCTGTGTTACGACGTGTTTGAGTAGTCTAGACGGTGAATATTTTTAGGTCATTTTAACCTAAGTGTTTGTACGTTTGCTGTAACTAAGTAAATTAAGTATGCCTACATTGTTATCACAAGTCGTAGTGTTGAATGAGGATAATTCATTAGTATACATTTTTTGTATTTTGGCGCTGGACCAACGGCTTTACGGGCTTAACTAGGCCTGGGGTGTTATTGTGTCATTACTGCTGTCTTCCTAACTCTAAGCTGCTATTAACAACTTTACAGAAATAATAATAAATGTTTGTATTTTAATATTATTAAGAGGACATATATATTTGTTTGTTTGTAATCGATAAACTCTGAAACAACAATTCACCATTAGAAAACTACTTTATTCAGAAGATATATACAACAATATAACATCAGGCTTCGAGTCATGGGAGCAATCTGCATTGCTCCCATGACTCGAAGCCTGATGTTGTAACCGTTTCAGCCTCGTTTATAATGTCTGCACATTATAAACGAGGCTGAAACGGGGTGCAACAATTAAATAAAGTAATATATTTCTTGTTTATTTTTTACGTGTTTACGCGAGATAAAGGAATATTTTCGCTAGTGTTTTAGGAGGCATGTAATGGAGCAGCGTTATTGCCCTCTACTAGACAAAGTTCCAGACTCCGTATGGCTACTGAGAATTTCTTTACAAAAATGCAATTACAATTTACCCGTTCCGAAAATCGCATTCGAGATATCGTGCTCAGCAGTCCCATTCACTACCGCCGCGTCACCGAGGCAACCATATTTACTAAACTATAAGTATTATTGTTACACCTTATACAGCACGAACGTGACAAAATTTTTTAAAGTTTATATTTGTCAAAATTAATTAAAAGCTCTATATTATTTTGAATACTGATTAAGGCTACACAAATATTGATGAAACAAACGTACACGTATATTGTCGTACAAAGCAAATAGATTAGTCGCTGACCTTATTCAAATAAAGCCGGTGGTTTGAGCGTAAGCACACAATTGCTTAATTTCACCAAACGTCGAGCTTTTGAGGGCGTACGTGTTGTGTGAAAGAGCTAAGACGAAGTTTATGAAGTAAATTTCCTACGTTTATTAAGATAAAAGCATTGTAGGACTATGAATGAGGTCTCGGGCTCGATTTCCAAGCCGAGCAACGCGTTTTTAGGTCTTTTTGTCAAGAAATTATCAGTTATTTTTCTTTTAAAGTACGCTTCCCGGTTACTCCTGCACTAGGAATAATTCTTGTGTCGCGGGGGACTTTACGAACATTCAAACAAGGGACACAAGAACACCCAGACTCGGGACAACCATTTGTGAATCACACAAAGTTTTGTCCCGTGTGGGATTCGAAAACCCAACACTCGGCGCGATTGCAGTAGCGAGGAGATCACTTAAACCACTGCAGTCAAGTCAGTTGTAGTGCGGAGTTTGGCAATTTGAATTTTAACTTACTCTATTAGAGTTCAAATTGCCTTACTTCCCAATTTCGAGTTAGGTCTCTTCTTCTTCTCCCTAGCCTTTATTATTCCCAAGTCACTTGGGTCGGCTTTTCTGGTCTAACCGGATTTGACTGGATATCAGTTTTTACACGGAGCGGCTGCCACCTGACCTCCGCAACCCGAAGGCTAACGATACCCTAAGGCTAGACCAGTGTCAGGATATTATTAGGGCACTGACTTCCCAATAACGACAGCCATAGATGTTCATGGCAGCCGGGACCGACGGCTTAACGTGCTCTCCGAGGCACGGAGCAGGCGATAATTGTCAATCAATACGCACATAATTTCGTCACTGTTTTATTAAAAAAACTTATACATATGTAAAAGCCCTGTTGCCTCCATTTACGCTTAAGTTTGCAACTGATCTTCCGCTTATAGTTGTTCTTAGTATGGGTGTTCGTTGTAATGTCCTCTGCGACACAGGCGAAAATCTTAGTGACGCAGTTTTCAGCTTTATGATATATATGAAGAATTTAATTTGAATTAAAGATAATTATTAATTATAATTAAAATAATTTCTTGACTATTCCTACACGTTATTACTCATAAATATAACTCATAATAACTACCCGTTACATGCTGTTTACTGACCTGCAAACACTACGAGGAAGCTATCAGTGTCAAACAATGGCTTGTAACCGAATTTGGCAAGATTACAGCGGGTAACCTGTGATGTTTATGCCAAATAATGCTGACAAAATTGCATCATACAGACGATATTTTGCCAACTAAATTTCCACATACTCTTTTACGCTGTTTAAGCGTCAAAACAGGCTAACGTAGTGTTAAGCAATACTAATTATTTATTATTTAGAACTTAGGCCTAGACTATGGTAAAGGGGCAAAATAATACATATAATGATGCCCCTTTCCTACCCACCAACATTTCTATTATGTGTAGTCCTCACGAAATGTAAACGATTAATACAAGGGGTTCTTTGGTATCTACAGGGTATAACAGTTACATGAATTATATATAAATAAATATAGTAGTAAGCTACAATAATTCATTATGTAGGTTCATGCAAATATTAATTTCTGTATCTTCCACGAAGTTTCTAAGCATTTAATATACTTCCATCGTACGGTCTATATCAGTAGTTTATGGTATTAGAAATTTTCACTCTTGCCATCAGCAGGATCGAAAGTCATTATCTACTTATAATTGATACAAATGAGCTTATCTATTTGATGGGAAATTCAATGCCTCATTAAAAATCTTTTCCTATGTTTAATATAGATGATGATAATATTGACACTTTTTGAAAATTAAACTGTGTTCTGAGGATTCACTGTGCAAACTTAAATAACTATCGAACTTTATTGTTACACGCTGTATAGACCACTTTTATATCAACATTTTCTATCTTAATAAATACGGAACTAAACTATCACATAGTTACCTACATGTTTCCATATTTTTCATAAAACTTGTTTAAGAATCGAACCCACAACCTCGGCAGACTTGCAATAACAAAATGACTTCTCAAACCACTGCGCCACTCGTGCGGCGTGCAGTTAGATAACAATCAAAGCAGTAACAACTGAATGGCGGTCGATAAAGCACGACCCGGCCACAGCCTGGCCTCCTCTGTCCGTGTCGGCTCTTTCTCCCATTGTTAGTATTCAACAATTCATTATTGCCGAAGATCTGGCCGCCATTTGTACACTTACTTTTGCAACAAATAATCAAACTGCGGGCCGGTGTCGAAAGATGACAGTTTGATCGAGTTTCGAAACTCTGTTTGTAGTAAGTTTATGTGGGGAAATTTTTGTTTTTGTACAAAATAATGGCATACAAGCGTATAGCCTAATGGTAAGCTGTTACCGCTTGCAATATCAGGGGTAGGTTATTATTCGAGCGTTGCCTTAGTTGTATATTTAAAGACAACTTCCACACTGTGGTCAAGCCCAATTAACAGACACAGAGTACACCCAGCCTGGTAACTAGAATTTGTGATAATATTGTATCACTGAAATTAAACAACTATATACGGATTTTATCGCGTTGTTTATTTGACACATTATTACATAATTTTAAAAATTGTTACACTACTATTACTATTAAACTTTACTAATTTATAAGCTAATTAAATTATTATTAAAACTATTTAGATTTAATTTAATTTTACACTTTCTCCGACGTTTCGGTTGCTTTTCAGCAGCCATGGTCACGGGGAGACTAAGATGGTAGTTGTCTCAAAATATAAAAGAACACATAGCTGATGTAAAACACCAACGCTCGTTGAAGTCTGCTGTGTGTGAACATGTGCAACAGGGGACCTTCGCCACAAGGGGAGGTGAGAGGGTTATGTCGGGTTCTCCCGAGACAATACCGTCAACCCTAGCCATCGCTTGTTAATATCGAACTTGTTCCCTTCTTTCACAGTTACGTTTTGTAATGGGAATATTATAATACCGCGATAAAAACCGTACAAAGTATTTTAAATTTAATCATTTCTTGGTAAAATCAAATTTCTAAGCAAACACTGCTCCATTTTGAGCCATATAAAAGGTTTAAGTTGACATTGATCAGCGATCTAATCAGAAATCGTATAAATACCGTCCCAGATATATCTTCAATGTGTATAGGCGTTGTTTCTAGTCATTAGCACGTATGACTATAAGCATATTTACATACGCACCTACCTATATCCATCTCAAGAGCACATTCTACTGACCTTCGCGCTCGTATAAGCCTATTTATATAAAACGGTGTCATATGACTGCATTATAAATTAATTGCTAAGCCTCACAGTATTAACCAGGATCTATGATAGACTAGGTTTACGTCTGTTTGTGTTAAGGGAGCAGGCAGAGGCGTTCAACATTCATATTAGTGACTGTCCTAGCGTGTCTAGCGGTACTGATATTGAACAGTTACACTTCTTTTTTAATAAAAATTATAAAGAAATGTTGGCAGTGATCTCAATCGAAATTTTTTAGACAGTCTCTGCTTTTTCCTAACATTCAAGCTATTTCTAAACGGTTAATTGAAATTGGTTTAGTGATTTAAACGTGAATTCAAAACACACAGAAAACACACTTTCGCAGTTCTAATATTAAATTATCATTATGGTTTTATAAACATTTAGATATCAAACTAACACCTTGCTACTACGTTACCCAACTCGAAACACATTCATAAATAACAGCCGCTATCAATATTCCAAAATGGAAATAAAATAATTTACATCTAAACACACGTATTTAAACATCTGTGCCAACCCTGCGTGTCGCAACAGTGACGTCACAACTTGATAAATCGGTTCCACCAATCACGGTGATTCCACTTAATTGAACTCCGTGAGTAATTCTAACGCAACTGCTTGCATCTTCGATTTTCAAATCTGACATTTCGTAGGGGTGACAAAATCGATTTTCTGATGAGTAAATGTCTGATTTCGTTTTCTTTTAGCGTGGTGCATTGGTTTAAAAATGAACAATCTCTTTATAATATAACTATTAATTAACTTATCTTATTTTAAATAAGTAGGAAAAGCGAATGTTTTTGTCAATAATATATTAAACAATGTATTGGTTTTGTGTGAAAACGTTGTATCGTTACGATTCTTTGTAAAAACGAGTTGTAAACCAAAAACATCGAAATAAGTAGTATAAATTTATTTATAGTAAATTATCTTTATTTGCCTAGCTACTAATTCTAATTAAAACTATATTTATATGTACCTACATGCGACGTAAGTTATGAAATCTATAGATATAGTTGTTTTGAATATCAAGGCGACAAACGAGCCGCTCTATGGCATACGGTCATTATAGCCTATGGACCCTTAAAAAACAGGATTGTCATTAGTCAACCCTTCAAATAGACTTGCTGAGTTGCCAACGCAAAGGATAAAGATAGCATTGTAATAGACAGCAGATATCCTGCAGACATTGCCATCATTCCAACGACCAGCCTCCTCCTGTGGTGGGTTTGGTTTCCAGATTACTTAAGGAGTTAAGAAATATGAAAACTCACCATCCGCAGGGACAATATTTTTCTTTTCCTACGATGTTCTATAAGGCGGCGATCCTTTCCCAGTCATCCCGTCCCGATTTGAGCGACATCCCAATTTGATTGGTAGAGATTTTATACAACCGATATCAATAAGTTACTACTAAAACATGAGGCGGTATACGTCTATACGTATCTACCTATTGTTTTGTAAGGTTATACATATAACATGTGCTAAGGTCACCGAAACACATGAAACATGTCACGATCTACATTCTATCTCCAATACTTATAGAGAGCCTATCATAAGTGTATATAGTTTTGGACATGCCTCAATCTATTTGATCGTTATCATGTCTTTTGATATTTTTTTTAGTAAATAGTGCATTTAGCAGGCAGTTGTATAAACAAAACACAACACACAACACATACATAGTCTCTCACCCATATCTATGAGGGTGTAGGCAGAGGCTTATCACCAGTGATCGGATATTCGGGCGCTTATCTACCTAAACTTCTTCCCGCGAAAGAATAACATGGACATTCCTTTTTGAATAAATAAGTAATCCCGGGTGCCCGGGATTGAAAAATGTTGTAAAAACAACTATAAAAAACTTAATGAAATTATAGCAGTGGTTATTTTGATTTAGTATCTTTATTTTATTCAAAACTAATGGAATATCAATAAAAAATGATAACGTGCACAATGTGGTCAAGTAGTGGAAATTGATTTATCTATCTAACAGATTAATGATCGAATCGAATAATTTATTGTAATTGATATGAACGGAAGACTAAAAAATATTACATGTCCGTATTATTC
The DNA here is from genome assembly GCA_930367265.1 of Catocala fraxini. Taxonomy (NCBI): domain Eukaryota; kingdom Metazoa; phylum Arthropoda; class Insecta; order Lepidoptera; family Erebidae; genus Catocala; species Catocala fraxini. The sequence goes on from OV884043.1 coordinate 19,260,650, forward strand.
TTTCGTGGGAATAAAAGTGAAGTTTAGATATATTAGCGCCCGATTATCCGATCACTGCTTATCACTCAGATTTCGCCATGCGATGGGCGGTATGTTATTAGAGCTACCCAAAAAAGACTTTTAACATTTTTCGGCTGTCAATAAAATTTTAAGACATAATATTCTTCAAAATACGTCCACTCGCGGCAAAATCGAGCGAGTGCTGGACGCAGCAATAGTGTCCCTAGCACTTCAACTCGCGCGCAGAAGGCACGGTACACGCGCGATTCGAGGTTCTCGCGATTACCACGCGATTTAGGCTCGGCGCACATTGGCGATACGGCACGGCGGCAGGGGATCCTTCGGCATCCCTACATGTAAGCGCACACTGGCGTAACTATGCCGTGACATCCTTAGGTGTGCCGCAACGTCCTTAAGCATACCGAAGCGTCTAAAGTACTTTGGGTACGGGCGGGCGCTGTCTTGGCGCGGTATCCCGAAGACTGCCAAAGCGTTTCGAGGGATGCCGAAGCGTTCCGAAGGCTGCCGACACGGCATGCCTAAGCATACCGCGGTATTGTTTTTGTACTTACGACTGTTAACATTGAAATTTCAACTTAATTTCTATAGAAATACGACGAATAAAAATATAACCTAATCATATATGATTAGGTTATATTTTTATTCGTCGCCTAAAAATACCTTGCCATGCCGTGCCGCCAATGGGCGCCGGGTCTTACGCACGAGCGGTGAAACGCGCGTTTGCATGTGGACAGAATGTATAAGCCTCTAGTATCTCACAATCACGCGATTCGAAACGCGCGTGTCTATTCGCGCGTAATTCGGGTCATCTAAACAAGCTCTTACGTTGCATGTAATAGTTAGCGAGCCTATTGATGTCTACAGGACACAGTGTAAGCCTCAGTGCTGCCAGTGAGAGTTTCTTGACAGAAAAACCAAGTCTTTGCGCGACCCAAGACCAGACCTCATGCATATTGGTAGCGTTCACTGCCGCTGCGTTATATGTTACATATTTATAAATTATACCCTATAGTTGCGTTTTGACGGCTGTGCCCAATTATTACATATTTTATATTATCGGGTATCGAATCTGGGACGTTAGACATAACCTATCGTACTGGACTACCAAGACAATTGACAAAAATATACTTATCTTAAATTTTCGTTTTATGATGCTATGCGGGCAAAGCCGGAGGCAATAACTTGTTCTTTACAAATATAATGAAAAGTTTGTATGTGAATATAATACAATTTAAATACTAACACGATTTCAATGAATTTATGCAATAGGATGCCGAGATATCCTGGTAACGTATATTTTATGAAACTCGTCGTCTACTTTTTGTTTTTTATACTTCTAAGGTGGCAAACAAGCGTACGGCCCACCTGATGGTAAGTGGTCACCGTAGCATATGGACGACTGCAACACCAGAGGCATCACTTGCGCGTTGCCGACCCTTTAGGAAAGGAAGTGGGAAGGAGAAGGAGCAGGAAGGGGCAAAGAGGATGATTGGGTCGCCGGCACTCTCACTCACCGAACGAAAACAACAGTAAGAATACTGCTATTTAACGTCGATATTCTGTGAGAGGGTTGTCCTTTCCCTGTCGAGCCGGGCCCATTCATGCTGAAATCGGCGAGGCTCTACTACTAGGTCTCTTTAGTCCCGTGGTATACGCTAACATTCGACACTGAAGTCTTAGGTTCGATTCCTAGTCGAACAAATATTAATAAAATTCTCCTGTATGTCATACACCATAATATATAGTGAGCGTTTTATCATGCTATTATTCAAAGTCACTAAACAAAAATCTTAATACTATTGCTCTAACCAGGCATCAAACTGATAACCTGACGATTGTACCAACGACGAGTCTAGTAATATATGCAAGCTCATTTAAAACTCAGTAAGGACTAGACATTAGATTTTTATAGTCAACATTACGGGGAATGGAGACTGGGTCGATCGTGACTATGCTTTTAAACGAAGTTACGTATACGAACTATACTGCCCATACCAAAACTATTAAAATCAGTTTACTGCATTCACGAAAGCAAGTAGCGGCGAACCTAGCAGGAACCGTTGGACTGCCACGCTGAGATCTCGCGTTCGATCCCAAGGAGCGCATCATAGGAAAGTTTAGCCCATATACCGCTGGTCCAGTGCGGGTTCGCGGACTTCACATATCTTCGAGAACATTATGGAGAACCCTCAGACATGCAAGAATCCTCAGGATTTCCTTCACCGTTAAAGCGAGCAATAATTAACTATTTAATACGCACATAACTTTGAAAAGTTAGAGATGCGCGCGTTGGGATCAAACTCGAACCCTTTGCGTGGCAGTCGCTGCTTCTTTGTGAGTTGACTAAGTAACTCATCATTAAGAAAGAAGTACTTCATTGCACTGCTCTAAGAAAAGTCGTATGCAATCGACATCTGTAGTACCTTTCGTACAAATGACGAAATATTGTTTACAAAACATCTAAGCATTTTATTATGTGTAGCAAGTAATGTCTTGCACCGTGTCGTCGTCCATGTAAATGGTTTGTGACACAGTCTTCAGTTTAGTGTGAATGACCGCTTACGTAAACACAAGACCATCAGTGACCTTGGGTTTTTAGGTTTTATAACACATATGCGATTTCCTTCCAGGCAACCTTTGAAAAGATTACTTTTCAAAGGTTTCCTGTAAGGAAATCGCTTTGATATCATACTACCTGTCCCTCGTGAACAGTATTTTGTCTACATGACAGTTACTCTTTTCTGTACCCCTGACAACGTGTATGCCAAATTTCATGGTCATCGGTTCAGTAGTTCAAGCGGTAAACGGAACAAATAAATTCACAATCGCATCCTAACTAATATAATTAATGCGGATGTGAATTTGTTTATTACGTCTTAAATACTTGACCTATCATTATGAAATTTCGCATACAGATTGTCAGGTGAACAGAAAGGACATAAGGTACTTTTCATCCAGAAAAAAGTACTGTTGCTAACCTAACCTACCTTTAAGCAAGCGAAGCCGCGGGAAAAATCTAGTTTATAATATTACAAGTGATAAATTTTCATATATGAGTATAACTTCAGCTATATCGCTAAAGCATTCAACAGCTTTCAAACCTTCTTAAAGCTCGATTGTTATTTTGAAATCAAACTGCAAGCAACGCGAGCACGCAGATCGGTATCCTGATTCCAAACAATAGCTAGGAAACGTCCTAAGGCCTGGCTTTTATCTTCTCAACTATATAAAAAATACTCAAGTGAATTTTAAGCGGCAAATACGATGAGCTCAAAAAGGACAAAGGCTGTTTAAAAATACGGAAAATTACGATTCCGTATTGCTTTAAATGAGGATGTTTATGAAATAACAAGTACTCCGACTATTGACGCAATCACTATTGTTTTAGATGAATCCCACCAGAATATAGATGAACTAATCATGGGTCATCATTACTTAACTTTAATAAACATTGTATAATATTTGAATGATGGAAAATTCAAATGAATAAACTTCCTACACGTAACTACATTTCCATAAAGTTACGTAAAACATAGGTTGTATGATGTTTTCTACTGATTCCTCGTAATGATAAACTATGAAGCTTTCACATATTGATGATGAAAGCAATCAAGCACCTCAAAATAGACGTAAGCTGACCCTAATATATTTGAACGTTAGGATCATTTGTAACAATTAATCTATGGAAGAGAATCTTACCACGACTTTATAACTAGATAACATCTAAAAGCTTTCAAAAATATATTCAGCATATATTATACTAACTTTTGCCCGCAGTTTCGCTTGGCAACAGTACTTTTTTCGTAGATGCAACGTACCCCATGTCCTATTCGGTACCTTTGATAACAGTTATGCGAAGCGTTATGATAGCCGGTCAAGAAGTTAAAGCGTAAAAGAGTAAGAAAAAAGCTCACATTTGCATTTATGGTATTAGTAAGGATTAAATCATTGAAATCTGTGTAATTTCTTCCTTTTTAGATGGCCATCCATTAGTAAGGTTTGATTATATATTTGATGGTATAATCTCCATCGTCGCCAAAAGCTACGTCTCCTGCTTGGAACCTCGTAAAGATGCATGTCTAATGTTGCATGAGCTAGGCAAGATGTCGCATTGGTGGCTTCGAATGCCTAGAAGCTATTACCGGGTTGCCGCATAACTTGGCTAAAATTATTCGACATCTTTCGTACGGCTGTTTGCTAGGTGATATTTTATCAGCGCAATTTAATATGGGTAAAATCTAATAACAATTAAAGAATTAAACGATCAATGAACTCACCTTTATTACTTGCTGGCCAGATGTTGTTCGTCGCATTCTTTTTGCTTTTGTTATCTCTGAACATGAGAATATCTGGTACCTTATTCAGTTTGTTATCCTTCGGTATTATGTCCGGTGCTCGATCAACATTCACTCGCACGAATTCGCCTTTCAACACTTTAAGATGATTGTCTTTCAAAGGAGGAGGTTGCGGAGCTTTTGATTTTTTATGAAACAACCTCTTTCTATCTGATTTTACCGGTATTTCTATATCTGTGTATATTATACTATCTATTTCGCCGACATCATTTACATCGTTCCTTATTCCGATCAGACTCATTGGCTGATCAAATCTCGTGTTCAAATTCTTCTGTTGAACTGATATGTGTGTTACTCCGTCGTTGTCTGTAGTCTGCATCAAGTCGTATTCATTACGTCCTTTATCAAACAAACTGTAGTCGTCCATACTATTCTTTCTACTCTTGAAAATGTCATACGTTTTCTTCTTAGAAAATAAGTTTTCGCTGCTTGAGTAGTTGTTCGTATTCTTCGTCAGTCGGTTCCGCATCTTGAAGTATTTATACGTGAAGTATATCCTCTTGAAGTCTTGTTCGTTCTCAAACTTGAGCGCGATCGCTTCCTTACTCATGTTTTTGGTTATATAAAAGACTAGAGTGTTGTCACAATTAGGATAGTTCTCGATATTAACACAGTTTGCTATATCGTCTATAGAAACGTTTTCACATTTGGTTGTTTTTAGTTCGGTGTAGTCTTTGATGAGCTTTTTGTCTTCATCACTGATATCTTCCTTTGTGAGGAGTTGTAGTTGATCCTTCTCGTTGAAGCCGACGACGATGTTGTACGCCTGGTGGGAAGAGGGCTTGGTGATTGTGAGGATGTCTAGTTGTTGGCTGGCACTGTGTAATTTCTGGCGCGCGACTATGGCCGCAAAGCCGCCTGTTCTGGCTGTCTTCTTCACCGTCATTGTACTGCAACAAGCAAAAAGGCAATCGTTAATACAATGTATTCTTATTATTTAAGTCTTTAATTGACGACACCTCACCCTGCACTTGCAGAGATTTGGGTGGTCGCCACAACACTATCAGTGTGCTAAGTATTGTGGGTTACCCATTTTGCATGATTAGACTCTGGGTTTTCTTTGTACCCGTTGTTTGAATGTTTTTATAGTCCCCCATGTCACAGTAATAATATTAGAAAAAGGCGTCTTTTAAACATCAAATTCAAAATACATAATTTATAACTGAGCAATATTAATGTTGATATGTATAACTGTACTATAACACGTGTGGCTTTTTTTATTCTCAGCCTAATTCCCACTAACTTTGACCTCGTGAACTTTTTGTTAAAGTTTTTTGACTCAAACGATATTTCAACCAATCAATAATAATCTTTTAGCTATATGCATTCAAACTGCAGATAGAAAGTTATATTTAAATACCAACGAACTACTAACATCCTTCGTTAAAAAATCACATAAAATAATAAAAAAATATTAAGATAGTGTAAAAACGTGAACGAACGAATCGATGTTCAAATAATTGCGTTCAATCAATACTCGATATTTCAATCGATTCCATTCGATACCCATGATAACGTATTGGCAATCTATTTCGAATCGATTCTGACTACCAATACTGTACAAATGTCATAAACTTTAAAGTAACATTGTAATTGTGATAGCACTTTTGATTTCGCCTGCTTTCTTTCGATACATACGAAATTGGTCACAATTACGTTTGACTAATAGCGAGTGGCGTGTAATTATGTCAATGCTTTATTACAATTTTAGTAAAAATATCTGCACTTTAGACGAAACAAAGAAATCGAAAGTGCGTTTTCATTTTCTTGTTAATCATGTGTGAGTGCCATTATTTTAAGGAAATTGCAATACCAGTGTAAATATTATAGAATCATTAAACGGGGTTGTCGATAAGATGGAATTACTTAAAGATATTGTTTGATGATAACGTAGTGCTTTAGTGCTTTAAGTGGTCATCTCGTCACTACCACTATGCCGAGTATTGTAGGTTCGAATCCCACACGGGAAAAAATGTGATCCTCACATAGTTGTTCCGAGTTTGAATGTTTTTTGTGTACGTTGTTTGAATATTTGTATAGTTCTCAGCGACATGGGATTTATTCCTAGTGCGAGAGTCTTTTATGAAAGAAATGAAAAGAGTTTTTGTCGTAGTGACAGTTAAACCCACGGTCCAAGTGTTAATGGTGACCATCATGGCGACGTAGCAATAAAGTCGGTACCTACTGTCTCGTCCGTCAGCCCTGACCACGCTTCTTACACTAGGCCAATACTCTCATATTATATCGTCTTATTAAATCGCAAGTTATCCAAACAAGACAATAAGAACATATTATTGTACCGATAAATAATAGATAACAGCATACCAGTTATACACAGCCACGGTCAAATCCATTATGTAATTAAATGAAGAACATGCTTTAAGCAATACCGCAATAAGGTAAGGCCTATATGACGGTGGACCTACTTTTAATGGTTAGGCGGACACTATGGACGCCTAGATTCGAATCTAACTGCCCTGTGGTAGTCCGTAATCTTTGAGCATTCCTTACAAATGTAGCCATGCTATTACGACTGTAAAAAGCAACACTCAGACATTTGTAATCGTTTATTGATTAACTAGAATAGCTGTAAGTTTCAAAACTAAACTTCGTTTAAATCGTTACGTTTAAAAACCACTCGTAAAACGATTGGAAGCATCGCCGCCGTTTTAATGGCTGCTATGGTAAGGAACTAGGAAGTAAGAAATTAAGAGCTACCTAAACATGGGTAGTGTTGTTATTAATGACAGTGGAAGTAACAAACCGCAGGTAGGTTAATGTACACGTCGACTCGTTAACGACGAATTGCTTCACATCACTAATCGTTCATCAACTGACACATATATTAGTTACGTGTTCAATACATTTATGTAACACCCCGTTTCCCTCGTCACAAAGTGGAAGTTCTAGTAAAAATCACAATTAAAACTGAATGTGTAGAGAAAGCGTCATAAAAAATAATATCATAGACAAAGACAATAGTGATGTGTGCGTGTGACATTTTTAACAAAAACTACTTCCTACTGGAGATGAGCAATGAATTAGAGACGCGATTACGTATGGTGTAAAATATAAGATCTACGTATTGCAAAAGTTCGGTGTGAAAATTTTATTGTCTTTTATCTAATAAAAATGACAATTAGTTATAATCGCTGCGTAATAAATATTGTAGTAATGAATACAAAAAAGAGCTAGGCTCGGCACTGTGCATCGCAGAATTTGATTGGTACTTAAACTGCATACTGAGTTATCGGTGCCTTTGAAAAATAAAAATCATCTTCCCAACGCACTGTTCTACGCGAACGACAAAATAAGGTGCAACGTGGCATGATGAACTAAAACATAATAATATCATATGCGATGTTTGTCTTTAATAAATGACGAAGGAATTACTTCAGAAATGGCTCATGCCTTTACAATGATGTTAAGGTATAGGAATTGCGACCGAGAGACTGTGAATCTTAACACAAGCATTTTAATACTTTAAAAAATGCTAGTGTTTACAATACTAGGTAGTAACTTGTAACTCAAATAGCTAGATTTACAAGACAATAACAGATATGGCATCCGGCCCATCGACAACAGGTTTAGAAAATAATATAGGGCATCAGCTAATATTTACTCAACGCGTTCTGATCTCGGGCTTGCCACTGACAATATGTAATAAACGTCAAATTTAACGAGCAATTTTGCATAGATTAAATAACACTGCTTAATTTATTAGACCTTTTAATCGTATCTTAATTTTACCAGATTTTGGCCCGCGGCTTTGCTCGCGTAAATGTTAAGGCAATGTTATGTAAATTTTTAATCCCTTAGTAGCCGTCCTTTTCTAAGATGAAAGGTACCCTATGTCGTTTTCTGTACCCCTGACAACGGGTATGCGAAACGTAACAAACAAACAAACTCACATAATTATGCATTTATGATATTAGTTAGGATAAACGAAATCGTGCGCTTGAAATTGTAATTATGGTTAAATAGAATTACATTCAAACAATACATAATGAGTAATAATAAATGGTATATTTTTTGTTAAATTGAGTCGCTAGCGTTTGTGTTTCGTACCACATAACCAGATGTTTCGCCAACAATGGCTTCTTTCGTGAGAATAGTAATTTACATAATATGTAGTGCACTTCCGAATGGCAGGTCTATGTGGGTGAACTTTGTGACTGTTGTAACGCACAACTACCGGATTATTGTTGAACAAATTTTAATTACGACGGATTAACATCAGCTATGAAGCTTACTTAATAATTACGAAAATACATATTTTTGCTTTTGGGTTGATGTTGCGAAATTTTCAGTTGCGGTTCCGTGAAGGATTATGTTGTTGTTTAATATCTTAAATATGGAATGCGTATCACTGGTACGTAAATAACTTGTTTAAATGATAATTTTATGTTTAATCAAGTTTGTATAAGACGTAAAAACTAATTTCCTATTTAATTCCTAAAATATAGAATACAATACATGCATTGTAACACTCTTTCTAGCAGTAAAGTAGTTCTATTTTCTTATATTTTCAATGTATAAGCAACACTCAGCATAAAATTAAGACTGATCATAAAGTACTAGGTTCGGTCAAAGTGTATTTCGATTTATCTGTAGGAAAATTCTCAGTAGTATGTGTAAATCAAATGTATATACTATATTATATATATATTAATTTATATTATTCTATATATTATAATAGGCTTGTTCCTTATTACGTGTGTTCTAAAACATCTACGAGTTGTATGTACAGTACATGTGTCTTTCCGGCTCTTCTTTTCCGATTACCAGCTACGTTTACATAAATCATTGGTCCATATTTAACTGGCGGCCGTCCTACGCACCTTTGACAAAGTCAGGGTCGCACAAGAACTCGTAAACCCGAAACGGTGTGTCAGTTTTCCTGCATATATGACCAACCTTATAAATTTTGGCCTCTAAAATTAAAAAGCTTTTGTGAAACAGTGGTTACAAAAATCCCAGTTTCTCAAAGACTGAACATAAAAATTTGTTGACAGACGGTCAAACGCATATCTGTCTCTCTGAAACGGTAACAGCCAGTCAAATCATTTGATATAAGTTCGATTTTGATACGTCGTTAATAAACCTTTTAGAAACCCAGAGCCTTACTAATAAACAACGCATTTTTTTTTAAAGATAGTTCAGTATTAACTACTTCGTAATTAATCGTACCTATAAATGTTACTAAGCATTGAGTATTAGTTGAATAGTTAAGTAACAGCAGCGGGCCGTTAATCAAATGTTGAATAGGTAGTAATCAAACTTAAGAGCTACTCAGTTGAGAGGCTGCTTTGTATTAATTAGAGAAATTTTCTATATAAGGATGCAAGTATTTAGCTTGCTATTTTGATAACTTTCGTTTTCGGTCGGCTTACCTCATTTCGCATACGATATTAGCATATTTGTTTTTAAAATACCGGAAACCATAATTAACATTGAATGCAAATATTAATAGTAGGAGGTCAATTAATTGTATTGACAATTATTTTACATAGTTGCTTCCTTATGGCAGTACATAGTAGAATTGCTTATGAATATTAATATTTAGGTTATTGGTACTGTAGTCTGTATAAATATAACATATCGAAATGGCGTGGCTCTGTGACGCAGCGGTTGTGAACACGTCTACGATCTCGGATTCGATTTACGGGCACAGTTTTATTAGGTTTCTCTACAGAAGAAATCCTCATTGTTATGACTAAGAATAACTATTTTTTTATTCATCTAAATGCACGAATGGCACCGTAGTTTTAGTGGTCGCCTAGCCATTGCCGCTACGCTGAGTGTTGTGGTACAAAACCTACACAGTACAAAAATCTTGGTGCTGTGTTTACAAACACTGCGCCAGAAAATATAGTTCTTTTTTAAGATTAAGATTTAATGAATAAGAAATAAGACTAATGGTTTAAGTGGTCGCCTTGCCACTGCCACTGCACCGAGAGTTGCCGGTTTGAATCCCACACGGGACAAAACTTTGTGTCATCCACAAATGTTTGTTCTGAGTCTAGGTGTTCTTTGTGTCTGTTGTTTGAATGTTTGTAAAGTCCCCCGCAACACAGAATTTATCCCGAATGCGGGAACTGTCTTTAAAAAATCAATGAAATAAATAACAACATGACGTCTAAATTATAAATATAGAGACATCAGGCTCACTCATATTGAGAATTGTAAACTATCGTTCTCTATCTAACGTTTCAGCACACTCTTATTAGTGTCGACACTTTTTCGTGCTATCTGTAGCTACGGTCACATCTATTATTTAAATCTTTATCTACAAGCACCAAATCTCTTCAAATATCTCCAAATCATAAGTAAGTTTTGTAAATGCGCATGTGGGTTTGCTTCTCACGCTTTGACACCTTAACTACTGGACCGATCATCTTGCAATGTCGCATACATGTTGTCAGGGGAACAGAAAGGACATAGGGTACCTTTCATCCAGAAAAACGTCTGTTCTCGAGAGAAAGAAATTTATTAATAAAATCTGGTACAATATAAATATGAGAGAAACTCTGTCTGATGGTGTTATTGTCGCTTATAAATCGTTGAACTGTATTAAAAACTGGGGAAAAGCTGTAGGCTACTTTCTATCTGTGACTCGGGAGTCATTTTATAGTATGGTTTTATTTTCGTAATACCTTATGATATGTCCTTTACCCAAAAAATATCCATTCGTAGCCGATAAACAATCAGTTATAAGCGTTAAGATTAGTAAAATAAGGTTTAAAGTGGTGCGCACTTGGTGGTTCGTATCCGAGCCGGTAACAAATAGATGATATAAATGTAGCGGCTCATATGCGAGCCTTTGTCAAAGTATTATTCCCGAGGGATACCTAGTGTAATATAATACAACAAACATACGGAAACAATTTGCATCGTGCGTCGTTGTGATAATCGCAGGAGTTTCACATGCGCACGCGGCTTCACTGCTACAATGGTTCTTCTCATAATTATACACTTTAATACCACGCACTATTATAATACAGAGAGCACCTGTGTTACTTGCCTCTGTTATATAAATAGCTGTGTAAATACTATTGTTATATTAAGCCAAAGTAATACGTGAAGAGAAATCTTTGTATACTTTAAGCATATTACGCGTAGAGAGTGAAATTTTACATAGATTCAATCTTTAAGTTTATAAGGTACTTTTTTATAAACAAGAGTTTTAAATTATTGCTGTTCGTCAATGTTATGAATTACGGACGAACTTTGACCCCTAGACGATCATTATTATAAATAAATATGTATAAAGGCTATTGTTTTAATAACCTAAATTAATTAAAATCAATTAATCAATTAGATTTGCCGAGTCTGATTACACTGTGAACTAGAGAAATCGGCGTTATATTCCAACTGTCTACTTATTAGAACATCGTCACGTTTCGCTGCTTTGATTTATTATATTTATTATTTATTAAGAGAGATTTTCGTCTCAATAGTCATCCCGTGAGTTTGTAATCGTGCAAAGTTATTCTCAATTGCAGCACGTAATCTGAAAATTTATTAACTAGATGGCAATAAGCTCGCACTGGCGTGGGCTCTACAACCACACTTCGCGAAATATGAGTGTTTTCCTTCGATAATATAGGCGTAAGAATACATAAATCGAAAGGAAAATAACCATATAAAAAATACTAGTACGTATTTGCACAGAAGCTTATTCTTTTCTTAACTAAACGGTTAGCTAAAGTGGAAGTGGGCAGGGCACATAGCCAGCAGAACCGATGGCCGTCGGGCAGAAAGGTACTGGAGTGGCGGCCACGCACCGTGCACCGGAAGACGCAGCAGTGGTAGGCCTCCTACAAGGTGGACCGACGACCTGGTAAAGGTCGCATGAAGTGGTTGGACGCTGGTGGCCTAAGACTGGTCTGTGTGGAAAACCTTGAGGGAGTCTTTCGGCTGAGATGATAAGATGATGAACCAAATAGTTAGTTAAAGACCTCATTCACTTTTAAACTAATATTAAATTCTCCTACTCCGAAAACTAACTGGAAAAAAACCCATTCGTAGAGATGCAACTCATATCAACTTGAAATCACATTCTATATATAAACCTCGCATTGTGAACATAGCCTTATACGATACAGCCTTAAATAGCCTGTCATTTCTAGGTCAATGGCTATAATAGCCATAACATATGTGGAAGTAGGCCATACATCTCTTCCGATGTAAATAAGGGCATTCAGACCCGTAGACCTCGACTTGAAAGGTCTGGACCGACCCCTACGTAGTAGGGTTACCGCTTTATGGGTATGGTTATAAATAACGAGAATACCTTGGGTTTTATCATAAATGGATCTAATGATTGTGAGTCATTGTGAGCTGTTGTACTTAGGTGCTTAAGGCCTATCCTTATTAGATAAGTGGGATTGGTTGTTTATTATTTTATGTGACGAAATCAAGAAGTCAAAGGCCAAGTCAAGATTGCGTCGGTAACGCAGTGGTGATGCGTCTGTAAGGTAGGTATTTCCAGTTCTATTAATGTGTCGGGCTATTATTTTAGACTTTATTACTGGGATTTTTATTATTTTGTTAGTAAATTTTTTGTTGCAACATGGATTCTAGAACGGTGTTCGATAACCAATATCTAGTCTTCAACAGCGTAGAACTTAAAAGTATAGCTGGCTAATGGTGAGTGTAATACATATGTGGCTACTCTTCTGAGGATAACAGTGTGAGTTTATGCATGCATGCACATTAAATAATATCAAATTATAAATGGGCGGGATTTTGTTTTGGCATTTGTCTCATTTCACTTTCAAAAAGAGCACGCAATAATTTTGTAACCGACAGTTAGTGTAATCGATGATCTTTATGCTTTACAAGGGGATCGTACCCAGAATATCTCTATTTCAAATTATGTGCTCCTACCAACCGCTTTACTTGTCAGAATAAAAAAGGGGTTTATTCTTATCTTATTGATTAATTAAAAACTTAAAAACTGTTAAGGCAGGTAAAAACTGAATCATGAAGTACAAAAACTGGCAGCCCTACGAAGCATAGCCAAGGCAGGTCATACGGAAGCGAATGTGTTCGCAATGAACTGTGAAATTACCTCGCAGCCGTTCAGCGAATCTTTAATGAAGTAGGTATTATACATCACTACCTTGTACCGTGTAGGTAGTCAGGTTTTCGTCAATCCCATCCTCGCTGCAGCTGCTGTAACATCTGTGAAGCCAGCTGAGCGGTTCAGCAGTGAAGATTATAGAAAATTATTAGTTATGCACTCATAAACACATAGAGAACTTGTAATGAGTTGAATCCTAACTAATAGTATAAATTCGAATGTGAGTTTCTTTGTTATGATTTCACGCCTTAGTTAGTCGACCGATTAACATTAAATTCGCATACACGTTATCAGGGTTATAGAAAAGGACACAGCGTACCTTTCATCAAGAAAAAGTACTGATGCCAAGGTATTGAAGTTTAAAGACAAAATTTATATTAACGCAAGCGAAGCGCTGGCAAAATCTAGTAATCCCTTCTATCGTAATAAAATAATGATGTATGTTCTCAATAAGTATAGTTCCGGTGTAGTCTAATAAACGTCACGAGAACTGAAATGCATTTTAAGTTCATATTTGACGTTTATTTTAATTTAGACGAAAACCATATTAGATTTTTATGACAATAAGACTATTTTTAGACAATTTTAAATATAAGAATTGGTAGTAAAGTAAATTGAACATTGGTGCTTTGAAGTAAACTTAGTTAGAACATTGGTCGATCACAAAATCCTGTTTGACTCTCGAGTAAAGCAAATGTTACTACCATCTATGTAAGAGAATTTTTAGTACCTACCTAATATCAGTGTAGACCTTAACTTGACTTTCAACCTAGAAATGTCCCTGGTAGAGGGCAACAACCTTACCCTATTTCTCATAATTCTTCGCAACCATTAACTCAGTTTTAAGCCATTGAAGAGCCACTCTAGTAAATTATACCCATGCAAAAATACAAATCGCAATTGTACCACACCCAACATGGGTACAATTATTCACAATCTGACGCGGAAGCAATCTCTTAGACAATTTTAAGCTAATTGTGTCTAATCTTGTGCTACAATTAAACAGACGAGACAAACATCTGCATCTGAAATCTCCACAAGAAAGGCGACTTTCACGTGGTTCTCTGGAAACTGCGATATCTCCCTGGGAATACCACACAATACCCTTATTGTACAACTTACCAACTTAACTATGCCAACAAATCAACCTATTATACACTTTAATTTATTGGACATAAGGTCTATGTAGTAATAAAGAAGTGTTGGCAGAAGTTGGCTCTGGTAAGGTCTTGCAAACGTAACAATGGTACGAGACAAAACGATTATAAGTCGTAATATGTTTAGAATAATGTTTATGTTATAAGAACGAAGTGATGGTATTTGTTGGTTCTGGTCCACGTTTGTTGTTTGATTGTTAGTGCAGTGAGTATGTGACACTTTGCTTTTATTCCGGTTAAATAATAAGACTGCCTAGTTCGTCCGGTGCTGAAAAAAGTGCTTGAGATCAGATAAACCATATTGGATGACATTCTATATCTCAAAAATCAGCATGTTTGAGAGGTAGATCTTGCCAAAACCGCAGCTACCTGAACATAATAGTATTTGTGCCCTAGACAAAATTGCAGCCAAACATGAATATTATCTTTTATGTTATGTAGTGGCAGAAAAGCCAGTAGTCCACCTGGTCGTAAAAGGTAACCAGCGCTGATGGATATTAACAATGTCAGGAGCCATACCGCCAATCCACTGTCTACCGTGATAAAAATGTGTTTCTGTAGCAAAGGGGTTCCAGGCACCTTGAAAAGACAGTGTTTTGTGACCAGAATACCTGATCATAGTTTCTTACACTAGCAGCATAGCATATAGCATTGTTTTTTTAAGATTTGGAAGACGTGTTTCCTCTGCTAATAGCCGTGCCATGTGCTTGCCATCTTGGACAAGTATAAAAGACGTGCGGCAATTCCATGTAATATAATATTAAACCATTTTATTTCTCTTTTAATAGTATGTTTGGGCGACAGCCACTTTATTAGCATATACCTGCGGTTTAAGTTGAGGTTGTTGAAAGGAATTGTTATTAACCGGCTTTCCAGTTCACATAACAAATTACATTAAAACTGATTTGTCCATTTAATAGTAAAAACGTAACCGGTAGTCCGACTTGTGTTGTCATTATTTTATTCATTTGGTCATTAGTTCCCGCCTATGTTTGCGTGCGATCGTGAACTCTTGTGAATAATTTCCGAAACAGTCATTATTCTCTCATGTAATTTTAGAGTTTGAAAAATCTCTTATATAACAGCTTTGTCCGTCCGTCCGTCTGTCTGTTATACAGTTATACAGCTTTCAACTCAAGAACCGTAAGAGCTAGAGACTCGCGGTCAACGCCATTCGACTCAGCATAGTCGATATACCCTGAAATGACTATGACCTTTGACCTCTGACCTCAAGGTCACGTGGTATCACGTGACCTTTGCATATTACTTGAACCATTTTTTCAAACTCTAAGATTTACGGCAATTCATTACCGATTCTCACTTGTTTAGTAACAGCACGGAGTGTGGCAATTTGGCCAATAGACGACAATCGGCTCGTCCATTATAACGTGGTACTTAAAAGCATAACTGACAAATGTATGTAACTGTATCACACCTCTGCCTAACCCATCGGACACTACATCGGGTATAACTAAACATTTCAATTACTAGCGCCATAATAAATAATAATGTCAAGTTCATCTAACAAAACTGCATAACAATAAAGTGTATTAGCCACGTTAGAGATTACACCGGACGATTATAATGTATGCAGATGTATTCATCAAAAGTGAAATCAGCACATACTCGTTGTTATCTGACGAGTTTCTCATTATTAAGATAATACCTTATATCTATTTTCTTGCTTATGATCACACCATATGATTGCATTTCTAAGAAAAACGTTTCAATGTCATTATAAACGCAAATGACGGTGACAGTCCTGGACTTTCGACTTGCTGGTAATTTTTGAGATCACTGCTTGGTAGGTCTTGGGTTTGATATCTGAGGAAGGTGAAATGTTATTGGGTTTGGTGATTGTCTTGGGGCTTTATGTAAGATCGGCAATGCATGAGTAAACTCGGTAATGTTCTCTGCTTCATCTCCTTGCAGCGCTAGTAAATGCAATAGCTGAATATAAGGAATCGGAATTGATTTCTGGTTTGGTCAGTAAGTTAAAGTATTATTAGTTTTTCAGTCAAGAAATTCACAGTAGCCAGTAACCATGGTAACCGGCGAGGCGAAGATCGAGTTAGAGATGATATTTTTATTAGAATAGCACGGCTGGCATCGAATTTGACTGACATGGCAAATAATATTATGGAAAAGAACTAGCAGATATGTATGTTACTAGCGCACGCAAAGTGAAGATTCAAAAATGTCCCTTGGTCTCAAATCAAAGTCGGTTAAACAAAATCAGCAATAATTTAACATTTAAAGCACAGTACGTAGTAGAGCCTCGCTGATTTCTGCAGGAATGGGCCGGTTCGACCGGGAAAGGAATACTCACAGAATATCGACGTGAAATAGCAGTATTCCTACCGTTGTGTTTCGTTCGGTGAGTGAGAGTGCCGGAGGCCCAATTACCCTCTTTCCCCCTTCCCACTTCCTCCTTTTTTAAAGGGTCGGCAACGCGCAAGTGATGCCTCTGGTGTTGCAGGCGTACATAGGCTACGGTGACCACTTACCATCAGGTAGGCCGTATGCTTTTTTGCCACCATAGGTGTATAAAAAAACATAATAAATTTTTCGAATGAAGGCTATCTTCGTTCGTTCGTTCTTTTAAATAAGTTCCATCTACAAAATTATATTTATTACGCTACTAATAGGTTAAAATAGCATCACAAGTGCAGTCATTAAAAACAAAATAGTATGGTCATCAGATTTTCGTCGTCCATTATTATGAAGGTAGGAACCAGTTGAATAAAACAACGCTCTTCTTACTAAACATAAGGTATGTCTACACTGCCTTCTTAGCATTCGGCAAGTCTATTTTAAAGTAAAGTTTTGTGTTAATTTTATATACAATTAGCTGGTTCGTTAATTTTATATGCCGTTGTTGTAAACTTGACCTCAAACATAATATTACGTTATATTTAGAAATAAAATGACTGCCTCAGTAGCTCAGTGGTTGTAGAGGTAATTGTTGTGCATGAGGTTTGGGTTCGATTCAGTATTCGCGAAGTGTAGAACTGTAAATCGACAAACAGTGTTAAGCTACTCTCTACCTAAGCTACGCTCTACCCTATTATGAGATATGACTGCATATAGTGGTGATGATTATTTGTATATTAAAAGAAAAAATGTCTCTATTAGAAATAGTGATGCTTACAAAATTGAAAAAATGGATGCGATGAATACCCAGTTGAGCTTTTAACCTCTTGTATGCCGGAATACCAGACATAATAGAAAAAGCATTGTGTCTCGCGTAGATCCACGTTCCGGCATACCACAGGTTAATGATATTTATTAATTATCTCTACTAAATAATTTCGAAGAAAATACTCCCCATTTGAGAGTATCATGCATGGAATTGCATGCTCTTTTTTATAAGAAACATTCAATTCCGTGAAACAATGCCAGCGACATAATAGATTTAAAAGAAAAAATCATCCAAAGCTAAAACAGACTAGTTTGGAGTCGTTTAAAGATAAAGAAACATAATTATCTTCGTTTTGCCGTACATATGTAGTTGTACGAATATACCCGTATATCGGAAGTGCGTTTAACCTTGTCGCAACAAAACAGTATAACCATGGCATTCTAGATATAGAAGTCCTAGACCTAGGTATTATTTATTGATTCCCCTATAATAGCAACCTCACACGCAAGTTTGGTTTATAAAAGATTTTGCACTGTTTGACAACTAAATATTCAATCTACGTTATCAGATACGACATGTCTGTGTATGTAAGGAAATAGATTTTGCAAGTTTTTTTTTTAAATAAACTCTATCTATATTCCCGCATTAGGATTTGTTCCTGTGTCGCGGGGTACTTTACAAACATTCAAACAACGGACACAAAGAACAGCCAGACTCGCCTAAGTGGTCGCCTCGACACTGGCATTGCGCCGAGTGTTGTGGGTTCGAAACCCACACGGGAAAATTATTAGTGTGAACCACAAATAATTGTATTGAGTTTGGATATACTGTATGTTCGTTAAATTATAAATAAATAATAATAACATAATCGATAGAATATACCAAATATAATGACTTTAATCTTTTCATAATTATTTTATCCGTTAGCTCGATTGCTTATTATTAATTACAGATGATTAAAGTCTAACGTAGAAGTCAATTTGTGTAATTATCAATTATGCTATTATTTAACAATTATACTTGGTGTGGTGGCAAAAAGCAGTGATAGCCTAATGAGAGACTGTTGGACTGCCACACATACATAGGTCTCGATTTTGATCCCAAGGAACGCACCTCGGAGTTTTCGAAGTTATATGCGTATTAAATGGTTAATTATCGCTTAATTTAACGGTAACGGCAAAATCTTAAGAAACCTGCATGTCTGAGAGTACTCTATGATGTTGTTGAAGATATTATGTGAACCCTGCCAATCCACATTAGGCCAGCGCGGCGATGGCCTAAACCCTTATCACCCTGAGAAGAGCCCCGTGCCCAGCAGTGGGACAGTTTATAATAATAATAATATTCTACCACATACACACACATACATATACTTGACAATTAATATGCCTACAAGTTTTTCAAATTAAGTATAGCTCTTAATTATGTAAGAGAAGCTATTGCTTGAATCTATTATGTATTAATCAATTTGCTAATAGAGAGTCTAAGGAATCGAACTCGGGACATTGCGGTCAGATAGTGAAGTGGCGGTAGGGTAGCCTAAAGGACAAGGGACCGGACATGCGATGGAAAGGTTGTAGGTTCACACGTTGACCTCCTGACAGAAACATTTAGCTTAACTGGAGGGATAACATAACTGCTAGTAATTTGCAAAGCAAAATTGCTAATAATCTTTAAAAAAAATGGCGCTTGCGTTAACGTCAAACGCGTAATTAAACATTCAATTATTGCTTTTAGTTGAATAATTAAGGCCATAACGTAACGTTCAACTGAGCAATTTAATACGCCTCCTTTAAACAAAATTCTGATATGATATTTAACTTTAACGGAGATAAGCCATCCGCGTGTATGCGCCAATATATTTGCGCTCTCTGTTCAGTCACTCTGATAGTCTGCTCTGATCCGACACGACCGCAGTTAGACCAGGCGTAAGACCAAAGCTTTACGTACTTGCCGAGGTACAGGGATCTTCCGCCATCTTCCTAACGTTTACCAAGAAATTCAGGACAGGAAAATCTTATAACATTTCTGATGCCCAACAAAGCCTAAAAAGCAGATTATAACAATACTGAATTCTTACTGAAAAGGTCGCACTTTTTGACCTGTTAATAATCGCTTAAACATAATTTCATTTTTATTTTTTGCGCACTGATTTATTGCAGGTCCGAAGCTACTACAAGGGCCGGTGCTGACAGGGAACCGTTCTAATTCCTTATCTTCAGATAGCGTAAGCAATCATATAATGGTAAAATATATGTAATGTCAAACGGTAAAATGTACCATTTAAATAGATACTTATTGATAAAATAAATCTGCATCACTTTATATTTTTATTTAACACCATGTACCAAATGTACATATTTGCAAAATAAAATATTTTTTATGGGATGCGGACCTCTAACCATGATTGGCAACCATTAAACCAACAAGGCTTGGAAATTGATTGCGAGGCGAGGATGATTCTGATAAACGTTTTTTATTAAGTATGATTCTGATAACTTCAATACAAAACAGACAGGCCTCTAAGATAATAGCTGTCAATAAGCAACCTTCAGTTTTACGTAACAGTATGACATTAGATGTAGATAATAATTGATCATCGAGATATACTAATAGATGACAGCCACGGTAACTTGTTTACGTAACGTTCACACCTGTTAAAACCGGTTGGGGATCGCCATTTCAAATAAAGAAGAAAGTTTTTTTACGTGGCGTAACCCAACAGGGTGTTAATTTTTTATAAGAACCTTATTCGAACAACAAGAGAGTGATTTAATCAAGGGCTTATCTAAACTACAATCAAGACCCTGATTAAAAACATAGGAATAGTATCGGTGATTATTAGATCATTTTTCTTTACAAGAATAAGAAAAGAAAGTTTATAGATACTGAAACAACAGACTTAAAGAATTGAGGCCATCGTTTCTGTGCTCACTAGCCGGCGCCACTAGCGAGTAAGGTCCTGTCAACACTGTCACAGCTGCTGTCAAAAGCTACGTCTTTTGACAGCAACTGTAACCATACCAACCAACCAACCATAGAAACTGACAATCATTACCGTCAAATACGTTTGGCGGTAATGATTGTCAGTTTCTTTGGTTACTGTTGAAATGACTATAGAGTATGACGCCTAGAGACCTCACTATCTACTAGCACCTCTAGTGATGACTTCAAGCGCGATATCCCTCATTAGTAGACAATACAGACTTATTAAAACATTACCAATTTATACTTAGTCTTCATCAACGAACTTCAAGTTGACTCAAGACAAAACGTCATGTCTTGTCTTGGCCGAACTGAAGTAGATATAAACTAAAGACAAAAATATTTAAAGATTTTTTCCTGTCGTGTGGCTGACTGATCGTCAGAAGTTTTCAATCCGATCGTCAAACTACAATATAGATAATTAAACCAGTAATAAAACTTTACATCAATAAAATAACTAGTTTACTATATAAACAAAGATTTGTGATATTAGTTTTGACAAGTATGTTTTATATTAGAAATCAATAGAAAGCAAGTGTAGGTGCGTCACGTATTCGGAGTGGAGGTAATTAGCCAATCTTGTTTTACAGCGGCACACTGCGCAGGAGTCGACTGATTAACGCTAATAAACTTGAAGTATGACGGCTATAGGCAACTTGTTACAACGTAGCGTAATTTGATATAAATAGAACACTACAATACGTTATTTGTTGATTTTAGTTTGTTTTAATTTGGTTCTGTTTTATTCCACTTGTTTTTATTTTATTTTATTTTAGATACTTACTCTATTTAAAATAAAAAAAGGATCTAATTTAACACCTAGTTAGTAAATAACTAACAAAATAATTATGTATTGTTACCTCATGTACATTTACAATTATTAAGTATACTAAAGGAAAAAGA
This sequence comes from Catocala fraxini, assembly GCA_930367265.1. Taxonomy (NCBI): domain Eukaryota; kingdom Metazoa; phylum Arthropoda; class Insecta; order Lepidoptera; family Erebidae; genus Catocala; species Catocala fraxini. The sequence continues at coordinate 19,282,301 of OV884043.1, forward strand.
TTAGATAGATGATAAATAAATGCAAAAACATGCATAAAATGTATACAATATTTATTATGGCACAGCATTAGTCTTGTGAGAAAAACTTATTTGGTTTACTTAAATTATTATTAGTAAAGAGGTAAGGTTGCAAAAGAGCATACGACCCGCCTGATAAGTAGTAAGGATATCACTCGTGCATTGCCGAACCTAGGGTAAAAGAATATAAGATGAAATGAAAGGAAAGAAAAGAAAGAATTAGCTATTTGACTCGTACTGACCGCATGAAACATAATAGCAATGTTTCTACTCTCACGCCAGTTTCCAAGAGCGTACGTCCAGCTGGTTCTTTTTTATCGTCACCAAATTTGCAACAGCAAACTTTACCACTTAACTTAATTAGTTTAAATTACAAATTCGTAGTATTTGTAGTATTACTGTGAACAGATAGCTCACGTTCCAGATGCGCGTCGGTGTGATAAGCGGTGTCTGCGCAGACGCGGCAAGATCGTCTACTTTTACTTTATATCATGTCGAGAAAGTAGTGGGTGATAAACGTTCGCGGCACCCATGTTCAATATACACTAATATTTATATATTTACAACCTTATATTGTTTACAATAAGGTTTAAACTTTATTGTTATAGTTGTGGTCTAAGTAGCCCTCGTAAGATAGTAGATTGAAGTCCCTTTTTAGATTAATAGCTTTTAGAATCGATATCTATTTTGACTTCTGGTTTTGTGAGTTATGTAAGATTGTTTGGCAAAATATTACTGGTTATTTTGTTTAGGAATATTTCTTACTCTGTTTTGAAAAGCACGATGTACCATCATGTTGGTTGTCATGAATGGATATGATAGCAATTGACGATCAGGTAGGACGTTAAATCTTCATGTGACTGGATAAATTCAGGTATTAGGTGAGCTACTGCTCGTCATTGAAGAAGCATTCATCCTTTTCATCTGTATACGTTCTCATCCATCACAGTACGTTTTAGGCTACGTTTTTGCCACCTACTTTTAGGCTTTGGAATTTACATAGGTACATATAGCAGTGTTCCTTGACCGCTATCATTCTAAAAGCAAAGTTTAAAGAGTTATTATCATCAAAGTTAGTGACTTTAACGTGTACCCCTAACATGAGCGGAAGATATCGCTGCTAATAATTTGGTAATGGTAGAACCACCCCTTTACTAGAAATGACGTAGGCGTTGTAACACTGTAATTGTATTTCACCGAAATGTTTTAGAGGCTTGTATATTAATCCAGCCTTATTCTTATCCATTTCTCCCAAGTATTATTCCTTTTTCCTCGGGTTAGCATCGCGCTATACCTATCCGTCGCTTTGTAAACAACCATAGGCCACGATATCTTACTAACAGATGAGCTGTATGCTTGCTTGTAATGCTGTATAATAAAATGAAATATTACAAATCTAAAATCGCTGCTACTGCATATAAAGTATTACCCCTTCGTTTCTATAGACTTTAACTGCCTCAACTAGCCGCCGAGTATAATAAAATTCGACGTCTGTCGATTTAATATCCAGCTTAAATAATATAAAATTTATTGTTTAATAAACAACGTTACCAGGAAGCTAGGCGGTGCGAGGAGGTTGTTCAACAATAACACTGGCTCGGCACTTGCGTGAGATTGCACGCGCATGCGCTCTCACGGGCACCAGATGCCTACGTCCGATGTACCACGATTATTTACGAGCCAACCCGGAATGCACTTGCTTGTTTATTGGCAGTTTAGAATTCTATTTATTAGTTAAGTTCGGACGGGTCAAGTGGTGAAAACTTATTGGAGTTGTGCAACGGCTAATGACGGGTCTCGTGTTATATTAGAGGCATCAATCAGAACTTATAACTTAGTTAAAGTGCTGCTCGCCAGTAAGGATGTGTCCAAGGATTTAGTTTTATGCAAATAGGAATTGCGTATGGTACCGTAGGTACTGCAATTGCGGATACAAGTTACACACATACGGATGGCCAGCTAAGTTCAAGGTGCGAAAACAGAAGTAATTCGAGATATATCAAGTTGGCTGCATGTCATATTGGCTTTTAGAGTTTGGAAAAACTCTTATACAACAGCTTTGTCCGTCTGTCTGTCTGTTATACAACTTTCAACTCAAAAACCGTAAGAGCTAGAGACTCGAGTCAACGCCATTCGACTCAGCATAGTCGATATACCCCCGAAATGACTATGAACTTTGACCTCTGACCTCAAGGTCACGTGGTATCACGTGACCTTTGCATATTACTTGAACCATTTTTTCAAACTCTAAGATTTACGGCAATTCATTGCCGTTTCTCACTTGTTTTATTTTGAATCATGTTTTGAGCTTGATATTTATAAGTGCGTTAACTATTCTGTAACGCACCAGTACATCGGCCATGTGCGGTTTAAATAGCTACACAGTGTTCTTCCTTGCAGAGAGTGCCGCAACGTATACGTTGCGGCTGTGGCCACAATTCGGATCATTTACAATGAAACCACAATTATTTAAATAGAGATGGATTACAATAAGATCCCTAAAACATATCTACTTGAAATTATAAGCAGCGTAAAACCTGATCGCATAGTACATTAATGCTTTATCGTGATAGATATATACCTACAACTTCTACTGCGATGGACAATAAAGAAAATATGATACATGAAAATTAGGAACAAGTAAAAAAATAACATTTTTTTAATACTCTGTCCGCATTATCGTTCTACCCTGTGTTGCTTGCTGTTTCTTGCCCTTTGCACCATCTGTGTAGTTAGATTACACTATACAATTTGTCTCGCCTTTTATCGCCAATTTATATTAAAATTTGCCTACACATTCGCGCTTACCTTCACAGGACCGCCACTAGATGGCGTTAAACACTTCATAGAGACACGGTCTTGTTTATGACTCAACAAGTCATATGAGCATGACGGCGACGAGAATAATAGATCATCAAATTGTCAACATGTTTAAAATGAAACGTAATAAAATATTAGATGTATGCATTTAGGTGGCCAGTTACATCACACACCTGTCAGACTGTGATTAAATATTGGGTAACCTATCAGCCTAATAGCCAAACCAATTACAAGCATGTGTGTTTTCACTTAACCAATTAAAATACAAGATTTAGGTACAGCTTACTTTTTAAGGCGTTTTAGGTTGAAAACTACCTCGTGAGTTTCGTGATCATCATGTGATATAAGTTGGGATGTTTACGACTGATTATGAGATTGAGATTCGATTGCTGGATCAGACAAAGCGTTAATTAGTTTCTTCGTTAGGATAAAATAGATTCTGTTCTAGGCATCCTTATCAAACGGCAATCGCATGCCATATAGTATATGTATTTATATCCTAATCTATATATAACGTCTGTATCTTTAAAGTGATGAGCAAAGGAGTACACAGCCATATTACATACATCAGTTATTGTGTCGATCTCACTTAATTCGTGCTAGCCTTTAGGTATTCACCGGGAACATTCCAGACTACGTGCTAAGCCGAATAGCACCTCCCTTGCACTAGGACTCCAACCAGTGGCCTTATGATCTGTCGCAAACGCAAACCGACGCAATCAAAGAGGCAGTAAAATTAAATATATTTATGTTACATAAAATTCTTAAACTGTAGTAATGTCCTTAAAATATTTTGCCGTACGTTAAACTTATTCCAAAATATTATTTATGTGTATTCGCAACAAAATTGCTTGACGAAATCCACTTTTTAAATATATTAATATCTCCATAACGTTTTTGCATTCCGTACACACACATAAATCTTGAAATAATTTGTTATGATTCAATAACTTAACCTTCGATTAACTTGCGCATCACGTATCAATAACATAGTCGATGGACTGCTATCATAAATCACGGATTGACAATTTGATGATCATGTAATGTCCGTTTTAGGAACACATCACGAAGCGCACAGACACGACTCTATGTAATGTTACATACGAATTATTTTTAGTAAATAATTATTGAATGTGCTCTTGCTTAAGGATATGTATATATACATGTGCGATGTACATAGTAAATTACATATTCTGATTTAATTTTGATTTTTAACATTAGATACTATATTTTTAACTAATTACTAATATTTTTTTAAATAAGTAGTTAATGTACATACAAATAAATGTATACGATTCTTAAAAGCCGACAGAGATAGGAAGCAAGGAACTTTAAAATTTTAAAATGATACGGATCCATCAATTTCGTACCAAAATTATTATTTAAATGAACAACTGCTGAAAGTAAATAAATTATTATAAATAATGAAAATATTGTCAAAACTAATTAAATAACAAAAAAGGAGCGCAGGCAATAAACATTTTTGAATAACTGACGTATAGCCGACTTAAAGAAGATAAAAATAACAAAATCACAAAATCACAACTATCAAAAGAAAAAGCAATCGGTAGATAAAACCAATACTAATTTCAAAAATATATAAAACGCGAAGACCTGACCCGTGATGTATACAAAAAATCTAGACACAAGTCTATTATATAATAAAAGGTATACCTACTGGTGCCATATTGTGGCACACTGTAACTCACCCATACCTCGGTCACTAAAGCAGCTTAACGCTCTCTTGGACTTTAACCCAGAAGTTGATATTTTTGCGGATGAATGGAAAGTATTATTATTAGAATATATGAGGTACTGTGAGCAGAATGCGTGAATGCTAAATTTTTAATTTATATTATTATTTTAAATAGTGTAATTGGCGCAAGTCGTTCTATTTGATGTAAATAAATAAATAAATAAATAAATACATTTGTCAGGTTATCTAGGTTAAGTCTTAATGCCGATAAACACTTCAAAGGCTCTAAGCACAAACCTACTTAGCTATAATTGCAAATGCTTATACAACTAACTATCAACATCAAAGCCCACAGCCGGAGGCACCTCATAAATCACTTTCAACTTAAAATGTACGCAAATAAGCGGAAGACTAACCCCGCTACTCGATAATGGTAATCGAATCATAGTGGATCAGGAAATGTTGACAAATTAGTACAAAATGGCGACCATCTTAACCTGTATTTTTGTATGTATGTCCGTCTAAGAGAGTAGTTATTTGAAAACGCTTTTTCAGAGTTTCATTGCATTTCTTATCTAATGGTTAGCTATTATCGCAGATTATGGCTACATCAGAGATTGGTAAAGACGGCGACATGAAGGTGGTTGGCTACTTAAGTTATCTTAGCGCCCAAATACGTGCTACGGAACACAACTGGGTTTTAACCTGCAATCTTTTGTATGGGGGTAGTAATCCCTAGTTGGGTGCTAAAGATTCCGCAGCACTATGCTTCTTTAAGTAACTAATGACTATATTTCGATTACATAATCAGCTATCAGTGTTCTCATTAATGAATAAATAGTTATGATGCTGTCTTTAATCTGTCTTGCTTAGACCAAATAAAACACGATCCGTAAAATATCTGTTGTTATAAATGGATAGACTCATTTCTTATTTATACGACATTAATAAAAGTTTTAAACCTCTCTATTACCACAAGAACACAAGCCTCCTATCCAAACTGAAGAACACCCGTTGCAAAGCGGTAATTTTCCCACGCTTTAAAATCTCCCTGCCGTCATATGATGCCACTTACTGAACACTTCCCTGAGTTCCATGCACTACCAAAATCATCTTCACATTATGCAACATTACACTTTCACTAGCTCACACCACATTAGTGCACTTAATGTCTCCTGGACCTCGCCAACGTTTTCAACTCATTTGCTTGCACTTTGACACTGTTGAGTGCTGTTACTTGACGGAAGGCATCTTCATGAACATTCAACCTGTGTGGTCGGTATTGCCACAACGAATTTCTGTGAAATTTACCCGTGATTGGCTTATTCATGGAGTGTTGGTATGCAGATGTTTTATAAACAGTTTAGTCACTTTTTCGGCCGACGTAAAATATTTTAATTCGTAAACTTTCGCGATGAATAAAGTAAATAGTCAATACTGTTCAAATACATTGGTACTTTTTTATATACAAAGGAGCGGATAATTGAGTTGTGCTGTACATATATATAATTACGGTAAGCATCATATAGTACAGTTTAACTTAATAGAATTTGGGAAAAAAGGTAAACAACTTTTAGTGACTTTTACCATAAAATATTTTACTATAAAATAAATTTATAGATATTTATCGAAAGAAGGACTTTCATACGGTTTATTGTATTCATTAACTACTTTTCAAAGAGAGTTTGTAAATGACTCTAATATTTTTAATTAGGCATGAAACGATTGTTTACATAAAATATTAATTCTATTGGGCCAGAGTACAGCTTATAGTCGCTTACAACATCTCTTACGCGTTGTCAATTCCGCATAAGAGAAATTACTACGTTTGCAGTGAAAAACCTAGAAGTCATGAGTCGCCTGCTGACAGAATAGTGCTACTAAAGTAGTTGCTATCTTCTGTAACGAATAATAATTAAGCGGTGCTGTTCGTATGTTATGCTTTACAGTAATCAACATATAGTAGCTTATAGTGGCTTACAACATCTCTTACGCGTTATCAATTCCAGATAAGAGAAATGACTACGTTTGCAGCCTAACAACTTACTGCAAGCCATTGGTTCCATGCTGCTACTAAGGAGATTGCTATCTTCTGAAACGCATAAGAAATAAGCAGTGCTGAACGCTAACTCTTGTGGTAATAAGTAGCAATCAATATATATTACCTATCAGCGAGTCAATTCTCAAAACAGATCTAAATTGATCTAGTCTAATAAATATTTTACATTTGACGTTTATTTAAATTTAGGAGAATATCATTAATAATATTTATAACACTGAGGCCAGACTTAAACTCCATTTCAACAGCTTTTATTACGAGAATTTGAAGTTTAAACTAATTGTGAAGCCTATATTCCGATGTATTGATAGCGAGACGACTTCACCCAATGCGCAACTAGCACTGCAGTCGCCTAATTGCTAACAAATACTTTCCCACGTAGTCATTGCAGTTCACTTCCTAATGCCGGTTCGTTAAATACCACAGGCATCTTCTTTTACGTAATATCGTATGTCCCTATTAGTTGTTTGGGTTCAGAAACGCCATGAGCTCAATTATACGCATGTTTTGGTTACGTAACATTTGTAGATAAAACGCAGGGTGGAGGAACATGGACGATTATGATGTTCATCGTAATTTGAGGTGTGATATAAGATTATTGAGACCTATTGCGTGCATGAAGAATATAATGATAAGTGAATAAAGCTAGTAATGTATGCAAGTGGAAATACTACTTTCTGCTTACCCGTCCAGGAAACAGGCGTGAGTGTATGTATGATATAAGATTAATAATTGTGTTAAACTTTTACCTCGGGTTAGCGGTGTAAATTCTTGCACATGCTGCTGATCGTGAGGTTCTAGGTTTCGCTCCGGAGTCAAGCAAGTGGTAAATGCGTTTTACTTGATAAAAAAGGCCAGCTAGATTCGCTATAAAGTCACATTTGACGTTAAATTTAATTGCCCAACTGTCATGGCTGGCTGTTTTGTTTTCGATTCGATGTCAGGCTTATTACCGTGGTTTTAACAGAAAATCGATAACCCGTGTAAAACAGGACATGACTATCACCTAAGATTATGCGACGTAACCTACGAGGATAGCGTTGCGCATAAACATATTTATACAGCTCAATAATTATATTTAAAACTTTGTATTCCTTTCCATTACATAATAATTAATAAGTACTTACAGATCAATTGACAAATCTATCACGTAGGTTGCCCACTATAAAACACCTATGTATCGAACAAAAAGCTTTTCTATTGAACTCGCAATACAGCTTTGTAAGTTAGCCCTTTCATTTTAACAAATGACATTTAGACCTGAATGAATCTAAGATCATTAGTCGTGGCAAATTAATGATGCAATATACTTAAAGATGTCGCCAGCCAGTGTCAGGAACATTGAACTTAGCATATATTAGAAATGTGCAACCATATTAAGGGGTTAATAGCGCAAAGATGATGAATATACAAAGCATATTTGGGGATTTTAGTATGAGAAAGCCTTTTCAAGTTAAGATATCTACACAAATCCCAAGATAAGTCCTTTAAGATCCTTAATTCCCATACCAATTTAAGTTTTAGTTTAACGGTGATTGCTGGACATTTCCGAAGATATTCTATCGTTATTTAGTTTCTTTATAATTAAAATACGTAAGTATTTAATTTTTCGTGTATTCTGATTCCCAAATATGAAGTCTCTGTTTGACTCTTGGCCGTGATTCTGCTTTTCTCTTCAAAGAGACACGATTTAATGTATGCTAATTTGTTATAACATAAATGTACATATGTATGTATAGGTATTACAACTTACAACTAAACTACGACGACTAGAAAAGTTCCTCAACTACACGAAATATTGCCGTAAAATTATCTTGAGATTAAATTTTCAGTCCTTTTAGAGTGTCATTATATATCAGTGCCAATTTTCTCCATCAATGGCTTCCGTTGTCTGCACAGTCTTCTACAACACCCTACTGATATGCCGGCCACCTAGTGTTAGAACCTATCATAGACTATGGTAGTCGCTTACAATCAAGCGAAACTCATCTCTGGCTGTACTTTTAAGTAGGTACTAAAGTGTTACAAAATTGATCACGTCTAAAGTTTCAACATTTTTAAGGAAGTAATCTCATATAAAAAGTAACGAAGTAAGTTAGCAATCGTCTCCTCTCTGATCATTGCTCTCCACGACAACACGGTCACTGACTATTGCAAAAAGATGTTTACATTCTACCACCAACAATAGGACGGCATGACAAAAAGTTCTTCATCGTTTACATTTGGAAACAATCATTTATGTTAGCATCGGGACAGTTACCCGTAACGCGGGGTCAAGTATGTTTAACAATAAGTAGTCATTTGACATGGTAATAAATAAGATTTGTAATATTTTTTATTAAAAACGGTTATTTGTTAATAAGTTCTATAAAAAGTAGTAGGTAGTTGCAAGTGTTACACGTAAAAATAAAATGTTCATCTGATTCATATTATATCAAAAAATGTTACTACACAGATTCGTATGCATATAGTATGCAAAGTTACATCGATAGCCTTAGCTTTTGCAGGCATAAATCTCTTTTTAATCATGAACCTATGTTTAAAGGTATAAATAAATTTGTTGTAATCAAATACCGTGATAAAAGGCGTAACAAGTTTCAATGTTTTGTAAGTTTTCCACTTAGAAAATGATTGTAAATCATTGTTGTAATCCTTGCAATAAAAGTAACAATTATTTGTTTCTAGTGCATTCCATTTAAGTTATTCCTAATACCTTAGAATATATTTTAAATATATAACCCGAAATAATTATTAAGCCCGGTTCTGTCAAGATATAATCTTAAACATCATAATTTAATAGATAGGTACATAAATATTTTAGAAAATGTTTACTTAATAGACAGCAAAGAATCGTTTTGCATAATAAAGCCCAAAACACACGAAATATAATTTTGATCGATAGATCAACAAAACGCAGCTGACATTTGCATTGAAAATAAAACTAAAACTATGAAAAAAAAAAAGAATTGCTTAAGTAGCAAAAAACAGCACGAGCTTAACTTTGGCACAATGGACTGATTTCTTTGCCTCTTTTCACGTTCCCGCGCACAGATAAAGATTAGTTCACTTTTTTCAATATGGCGCGTACAATAAAATGAAAATGAAAGTTTCGACTAGTTTTTGCTATAGTTCACTTTCGTTGGCCTACGTTGAGCGCCATGCACATAATAGACAGCTGATAATGAGATGGCAGTACTGTTATTATGGCGTCTCGTATATATCACAAGAATATCGAGGGTTTGATTTGATGACTCATTGAAATTGTAGGTTCGCTGTGAATAGATTAGAGAAAATAAAGAAAATGATATACGTGTGTCACGATAACAAAGTTTTCATAAGAAATGATAATCATGTTGATGGTGTGGCACACACTTTGATTGACGACCATTTAAACTCAGACACAACGTAGTATCACACTTGTATAATTCCGATTAGGTGATCATACTAATCAGTTAATAAAAGATAACTGTCTCCTTAGACGGAAAACGTAACCTTACGATTGTGATCATGAGTAAACGGGGAAAAATTTATTAGGACCTAAATATAAATAGTTAAATGTGAGTAGTTATATTACACATCTACAAAATCTCTTGGAGATATGATAGCCATAACGCTTGTTGCTTATACCTAAACGATTTATATGTAGCCGATATTCAAATTTCTTAATATAAATAGTACCTTCTTTTTAGCGCACTTAAATAAAAGCAAACATAATATTAAAACTACGAACATAACAAATTAATCATTTTATAAACAATAATCTTACCTTGAATATAATATAGTCTTGCAAAAATCATCATAGGTAACAGAGAATAAAATCTAACTCAATAATAATAATGCAGATGCACATGCCCAAAGGAGGTTTGTATACAATAGACCGCAGCGGGACAATCTGCCATAAAGCAGAGTGATTCACTATGCATTGTCTATGCACAATACATCATGGCGAATTCAAGGGCACGATGACTACATCCTCGCTGGGTTATGTTTGTATAAACACTTCATTTTATCGTAAACTGCAAATGAAAATACGTTGCAAGATGCATTGAAATACAGTGTAACGGAAAATAGTAAAGCAAATGTCTATATTAGTCAATACTGCCTTACATACATATGCCAATATTCACATTGAAATGAAACTTCTTCAATTCTATAGCGGTATTCTGCAGCGGTTATTTTGCGATTGTATATTTTAGTAGAAAATGTTAAGTCAAGTCTAGATTTAAAAGACGTAGAGCGCAATCGAATCTCGCACGAGCCTGGAACAACTTGACTGGGGTAAATACAAAAATTTGTTCACCTTATAGAAGGTTGCATCTAAACAACCTATAGCCTGCGAAAATAGCTACAGTTACCTGTACCCTAAAAGTGTGCTCTAAAAGCGCAGCAGATTTTTTGGCATGCTGCCTACATACAAGTAAAGGTATATGCAATCCAATAGACCATATATCTGGATTTTGAAGTTTGTATGTATTTTGGCTGCTTTAATTTTGGATACAATCTAAATGTTCTATATTATGATGAAAAATATAAGCTTGTTTACAGAATCATTGCGAAACATTTTATTCTGCATGTGTATGTGTGTGTGCATGGATGTTATATTATTTTAGCTATAATACAGGATGGTCACTAAACTACAAGACTCTTTAAATAATATATACCAATTATATACCAATGTAAGTCTTAGATTACAGGAACCATTGCAAAAACCACACATGAACATATATGAAAAAAAACGGATATCAAATGAAAATGTGCTAAAATATTTGTGTCATGCCTAATACTCGTTATTTACACTATTAGCTATTTAAGCAACCTCGAAAAAGGATAGCGCTTACCGTGAAACCTTCCATATCGTAACTTACTTCACGAACTCTCAAAACCAATTAAACAACAAACCATGCTGTATTAATGATAAACTTAATTAATGTTTTTAAGAAAACAATAATACATTGTGAGACAAAACTACGAGCGTATAAATAGAAGAAAGTGTGAGACGTTATACAATTACAATATCGCCATTACGGCAAACGTCAAATCGTGTGAACCCGTTTTTATAATGTGGCTAAACTTTTCTAAATGTCAGCTTATAGATTTACAGCTATTCATTAACGTCACGATATCACTTAGGTCATCCGAAGTTTAGGTAACAATTAAAGAGTTCTTCATCGCCATCTTGTTTAATTAAAATGTTTGCGTAATGGCTTCTTCTTCTTTTTGTTTTGTTAATAGATAACTTATTGTCGGATATTGGTTTTATAATAGTAGGCAGCACCTTGATTCGGTCGGTAGCGGCTTGGTTGACTATTCTTGGCTTGATTCCGCGGTGGTAGCAGACAACCAGTTACTCAGATATTTTAAAACTAAGCATATCCTCTTTAAGTCCTTGGTTCTTTACTGAACAACCATAAGATACGGCTTTACCGTTTGTTGTCCAACATGAGGTGTCTACTTTGCCTTCCAAACACCCAGAATCATATTACGTACTCGAGAAATGAATCCTTAATAATATCAGTTTATTTTTAAACTACTGGATCAATAAAATTAAGTTAGACGCCTTTTAAAATTGAGACGTTTTGCATAACGGTGGTAAATAGAATCTTCCTACAAAACGTAAGTACGATGCCGGAGCATTACTACATTGAATGCAATTAATGATTGTTGGTAACACTCCGTGGCAGACAAATTGTTGGTTTGCAGTAATAGACCGTAATTAGAACATTGGAATAATTGAATGTTGTTCAATGGAACGAATGAACGGGCGGGTAACTTTGGCTACTTATATTGTTTTTCCGTGATTGATGCGTTGCATGTTGCACGAACTAATCAACTCTTAAAATCGCAATTTCACACAAATAATTTTAAACAATTGTAAAAAAATGTTGATTGGAGTGTTTATCAGTTATATCTGCTACTGACTGTGTAATTTTGTATCACGACAGTCGGTTAGAGGAAATCGTTTAATACATTGTATTAATATCATAAATAGGTAATTTAACATTGTAAAAACAATTTAATTTTCTTATACTGCACTAAATAACAAAAAAGCATACGATCCGCCAGATGATAAAGGGTTACCGTAGCCTGGCTTGCAATACCATAGATTCGCATGTTGCCATTTCAAGGAAAATGGAATTAAAAATGGAATGAAAGGAAAGGAATGGGAGGATTAAGTATCTGAGCCTCCGAATCAGTTATTCACCAGGGAAAGTCTACTCCTACTACCCCGGCCAACTCAACGTATACAGTCATAAAATAATTAATTGGCAAGGGTGGCAAATAAAAAAGACAATAGCCACAACTATAGAAGATTAAATATAAAAATATTTTATATTTAAAGATGTTTATTTTACATAATATGCTAAGAAGTAAAATTTTACAATCTTTCACTCACTTTTTTTATATAGGCTGAATGAACTATGACTTTGAAGCAATTAAAAAAGCAACTAGCAGAACGTGTATTCGGATATCCTGATCAAATAATAATCGAATATTGGTATCGATTTTTAATCGAGAAACGTGATGATAAGATACTCTTTGTTCATCACGCACGATTGGGGAATGATTGTCAATCGTAAAAGTGAATTTTGTAATAACCATACTGTGCTATATTACTGTGTGTAATGTTAGTAGAATTGCTCATGACCGTCTTAGGAGGGTGTATGGTATTGCAACACAGTAATTTATGCATAATTCGTGTTATTATGGACGAATAATTGTTCATGGGTACACGTTGGACAGTTCCATTCGTGTTTATAGTCATTTAAATGTTGAAATATTGCTCATTTACAACGTTCTTGGTAATATAAACTCGTGGGTCATCAGAACTTGTGAATTATATATATCTATTTCAGCCGGTCGTTGAACCTAAGCTTAGAATATTTGGAATAATATGTCATATGAACTCACGTATCGCACGGCAACTTACCGGAGTTGAGACATTTATGTCTATTACACTTAAATAACATTTCCACGCACAGACAACAGCTCTTTTTTCAACTATAATATAACGTTTGGGTTACAAATGACTGGTAAATATTCTTGTTAATTGTAGCTTAGCTGTAGGACAGCTAAGCTACAACACTTATGTTTGAATGGGTTCACGTCGATAGTGGAATAAGTGGGATTAGACCTCGAGACTCTCAATCGCAAGTCTAACGTCTTAACCAGTGCAGTTGCTTCCACTTTAAAAAAAAACTAGGCATATATACTTAGCTAACTTATTGCTTGTTTGAAAACAATCAAGAAACGAAAAAAAACATTGAGTCATAAAGCCCAGTTAAAATGATGAATCTACATGTTTAATACAAAACCCACAAATTCAAAAAGTAGTGCCATGCTCAATAGTTTTATATGTCATGTCTACTAAAGACAGCTTAATTGAGTAATCACTAACTAAATCAACCGAACACTTTCTCGATTCGACGTTTTACTGTTTTACACAACAAGATTAAGTTACATTGACAATCACAAATAAAAAGTTTTAGGTACATGTCAATGTAATTCAGACGCCACAAACCGAAGCGTGTATGACACAGCATATAAGTCGTATATCATGATGACGTATTGAATTTAAATTATATTTTTATTATGTTATATTCTTCCATTTTCAAATATCACAACCCTTATGAACATTTACTAATACATTTTTATAACCGTCCAGCTTTCGCTTTAGGATTAATTCGTGTGTAGCAGAAGCCTTACAAGCATTCAAACAACCGACACAAAGAACACCCAGACTCGGAAAACTATTAATGAGGGATCAGACAAATTTTTTTCTTCGTTTGTTGATCGAATCCTCAATACTCGGCGCAGTGACAACGGCGAAGCGATCATTTAAACTACTACGTCATTCATGCACATATAGTATAATTAAAACTACTGAAATGCGTTTTAGTAGTTTTAAATATATTCTGTGTATTGCCACAAATCGGATAAGTTTAGAATTCTTAATAATTTTGAGATAATATATGTATTTGCAATGTATGTTTTTCTGCATTGTAATCGCAAGCCTGTTAAAATGTTATAACCATCGATTACGAATGATCGTTGCAAGCATATAAAACGTTAGAATGAAATCACAAATAGCTGCCAAACTCTCTCGTTTGTCACTACTTTAAACATTAGTAATTCGATGACCACACAAGTGGAATAACGACATTTGTCACGTTGCGAGAAGTTAAGTAGTCGGCCTTGTTGGTACCAAGGCATAAATTTTTCAGGACGGCCAATTTTATTGCTTGTATCTGCTAGAATATTCTCCGCGCGGCGTCTTTAATGTGCTCAGTAGGCTACAAAAGATTCTCCAATAGTTTTCACTATTGGAGAATCTAAGTCTAGCTGTGTTTTCATACCCTCCGTAATAAATTAGGAATTCCGTTCTTTAGAAAGCACGTAAAGCCGTTAGTCAAAATGTCCTGCCCCTGATCTCCCTCGGTCATGACGGATTGTCATCCCATCGGATTATTATAGTTAGGGTACAGAGACTGAACTTATGTTTACGCACACACCTGTGCACTATAACATCTATTGAGCAGATGGCCAGTCTTCGTTAGGATTGGCCGCCGTGACCGAAATTGTGTCTTAACGAAGTTACTTAACAAATTCGGATGGATTATGTTTTTAAAATGCCTATTAGGAAATTCCCAATACAGTTTGAAGTTTGGAAATGAATCCAATAGGTGTCAATTGGCTCAATTGGCGTGACAGCTATGTTTTTTAACATTGCGTGTAATACCTGATAGATACAAACATAACTAGCTAAATAGCTTCACTCACACGTGCACGCATGCGCATCTCGATAAAACGCAACTGTACTCCGAAGTCGCTGGACGCACACGTGTGTGCGTATGAGTGTGTGTGTGTGTGTGTGTGGGCGTGAGTGCATCTACTTTCGCACGCTGTATTGAAACTGAGTTCTGTACTCTTGTTTTCTGTACTTGACTACCTCGGTTGGCAGCGGTAGAGAATGCGACTGCTGTGTATAATGTTGCAGGTTGAATTCCGTATCAAACAAAAAGTTGTTGCGTTTTACTGGCAAGAAATTATCAAGAGCAGCCCAAAATTGGCAGTGTATTGGCAGTGCTGCATTAACTTTAATAGCAGCTTGCATTTGGGATATTGGCAGTGTTGTATAATCCCGCCCTGGCAAGCACGTAAAGCCGTTGGTCCAGGGCCTGATTTTTTGCCAAATCATTTGTATTATGGGAATATAATTATACCTACGTAGTGCACTTGTGATTGCGCACATACCTGTGCACTATATAACCTCCTGCGCAGAAGGCTAATGTCTGATTCTCTGCGTAACCGATATTCGGTCTGAGAAACATTATTCTGTACATAAACATTTGAGCCACAGACTTTAAACTTGAAATTCCTATTACGAAATACATATATTTCTGTGTCTGTATAGTAACGGTACCATTTACGATTTGCTACATACCTTTACTTCAGCTTTATTACAAAATGTTCATTAAAATAACGTAAGTACAACTTAGCCTAGATAGCAAAAATATTTTATATTTACGGGCAAATTATACGTTTAAAACGGAGTTAGTTTTGCGTATTGTCATAAAATGGATGTTTTATGCGAACAAGCGAATGACATGAAATTTCCCGCGAAAATGTACAAAGCAATTAACCATAGACTAAGAATTTGTAGATATTGTTTTATTAGTTTGTTATAGAGTATTTAGCTATTCAGGCAACCGAAAGAAAAACTAGACGAGTATTCTCTGATCCGTAGACTAATTAAAAATTTGCCGGTAAATAATCATATGATATGTGATAATTATTTAAATTTATCGATAATTGTATATTTAATGATAACTAGTTAATCTGTCAAGTCTTAGAATACTTAAAATCTATTGTGTCTGGCCACCGGTGTGCCGCTGCGACTTTAAAGGTAAATAACTAATTTTCTTCAGAATCAAAGTGTGGTATTATAAATGAAGTAAGGTACAAGATGTATACTGAACACATTAAGTTTGGATAATATTACTAAATTTTATAATATTCAGGTTCTGAAAACATTTCGGAACTAAATAGTGAATTTTCTGAACTGTATGTCCTCACCCCTGAAGGTGTAGGCGGAAGTGCATTATAACCAAACAACAGATTTGCTTTGAGGTCTCACGTAATAGGCTCACCCTGAGCTTACCGACTACCGTGCATAGTTTATGACTAAGTGCTGTTGCTGAGCATTTCCCAATCGAATCACTTTGTACGACCCGGGAATCAAACTTCAGAACTAATTAGGTCTCGGATTAAATTATCTGATCTATAAAAACAACAAAATAAACTTATCTATTATATAAATATAGCTGACAAAACGTGTTTGTAATAAACCACTACTCACTCCTTAGTCGTCATCAGTCTACAAACAATGTTATATCACTAACCTAATCCTAACTAATATTATTAATGCGAAAGTGAGTTTGTTTGTTTGTTACGCTTTCACGCCTTAACTACTCGACTGATCATTATAAAATTTTGCATACTCGTTGTCAGAAGCACAGAATAGGACATAGAGTACCTTTCATCCAGTAATAAGCACTGTTATTTACCTAACCTAACCTACATTTTTGAGAGCGAAGCCGCAGGCACAACCTAGTCCTTACTAATATTATAAACGCGAAAGTTTGTATGTATGGATGTTTGTTACTCTTTCACGCAAAAACTACTGAACCGATTGTGATGAAACTTGGTATATAGATAGCTGGAGACCTGGATTAACACATAGGCTACTGTTTATCCCAGTATTCCCATGGAATCGGGACTTACGCGGGTGCATTACCTATATTTAAAAATCTAGTATATTATAAAACAAAGTGCCCCGCCGCGTTTGTTCGCGATAAACTTAAAAACTACTGAATGGTTTTTCATGCAGTTTTCACCGATAGACAGAGTGATTCATGAGGAAGGTTTAGATTTATACCTAATTTGTTAAGGTTTTACGGATAGTACCTGTGCAAAGCCGGGGCGGATTGCTAGTACAAATACAAATATAACATGATGTTCGGATTGCTATGGATAACATTGTGAAAGTGATAGAAAATGCACAATATACGTATTACAGGTGCATATGGGTGTGTGAGAGTTGAAGTCACGAGTTATACAATTAGCGCGGAGAGATGATCGTGACGTGAACACACGACGAACTGCTTGGTTGTTACCACTCAATACTATTCTAATTTGTTTGCTTTTAATATATTAATTAAGTGTTGAAATTAAACTGCTGCTGGATTTTGTCGCGTTGTTTATTTTTAAACCTTTTATCACATAACTTTTAACTTTAACACTAGGTACTATTATTAAACTTTACTCCAATTTAAGCTATTTAAATTAATTAAAACTATTTATATTTAAGTTTACGCTTCTCCCCGACGCGACGTTTCGGTTGCTTTACAGCAGCCATGGTGAGACATCCCCGTAATTGTAGTAAAGTTTATTAACAGTAGTGTTAAAGTTCAAAGTTATGTAATAAAAGTATTTTAAAATAAACAACGCGACTCAATTCGTATAAAGTAGTTTAATTTCAATGCATAAAATTCGCATAAACTTAAGACAATATTAATTAGTGTTTCATAGTGTGATGTTATTAATAATAATTATATATAACGATTATGTACATATACCTATGTAATATAATATCAGTCCTGTATTAACCTGTCCTACAGCTGGACATGGGCCTCTACTCCGTGTGGAAAGTATCTTTACGAGAATTCCAATACCAGATATAATTTAAATATAAACCAATCTCACTGATCCGTGGCACGTGACATAACAATATTTAAAATTCGAACTTAATATAAGTAACGGTTTACAATAACTATTATAAAAATAATTAGAACTTACGTTGTTTAAATTCCTTCGCAGGTTTCACCTGAAATAATAAAAAATACAATAAGTATATAATTGGGTAAATACTAGCTTTATACATGCACAACACAAATCTTGGAGGATTGTACTCTGCAAAAAGATTATCTGAACTTAAAACGCTAACCTCTCTGCCCAATAATTTTATTTCTGGACAATACAATGAGCTGTAAGCTAGTGGTTCGAAACATCGCGAATATAGCACAAAATCGTCACACATTTGTATATGACTGACTCAAACTAAGTAGTGTGAATTCGATCCTCACACGAAAGTGAGATTTATATAATACAGAAAGTATAATAACCACACGCGTTTTTTTGCATTAGATTTTTAAATCTTTGTTCTTTGCCGCTTACACACTCTTAATAGTAGAGGAGCCCAAGCGGGGATTTCGGGATATACTCGAGCCTCAACCTTGCACCTTTTGAAGTACTTCCACCATACCTGAGCACTGTACATAAGGTCAAATGTCTAGGACAGCCGATCAGATTAGTAAAAAAAATCGATCATTAGAAAAACTCGAGCGCGTCAGATTAAGATAAGGTAAGTTAGGTAAATGCAGAAAAGTGTGCATTTCAATAATAAATGGGAGACTCACAAAGTTGCAGAAAAAAACGTTACCTGAAAATTCTCGAGTGCGAATATTGTTTTTTTTATTTTGATCGAAATTTGTCACGCATTACGGAAATAATATAATCTGCCGATTTGCACAAGCCGAAGTGGCTAAAATCATTAATAAAGTGTGGTGCATGCAGTCGCTGATGAGCCCGTAGGTAATGAAGATTTGCCTTCAGTGAAATGCTTCATTTGTGAAAAAACACGCAATCGATATCATGGCCGTAAAGTTCCCTTTGCAGTCAATAGAATTCGGACTATTGATCTGCTGAAGAGTGCAGCTACTGAACATAATGATATTGAAATGTTGGAAAAATAAGTTCCTTTTTGGGCGATTCCAATATTCCTTATCATAAATATTGTAAGGACCAGTATTTGCGTGACAAAAATATAAAAAATATGAAAAATATGAATAAAAAACTCATCAGTCATATTACGTTAATTTCTCCACATCATTGTCAGATTATGGGTCAGTACGACAAGGACATCAAATTAAGCGTCTGTATAATAATCTGACGCGCTCGAGTATTTCAAGGTCAAGTTTTTTTGCATTCTCAAAAATCGGTCTTGACTTTTGGTCGCGTCCAAATCATCAGTCTTCTTAATAGGAGCTACTGGAGGGTTCACTTAACATCCCTTATCCATGTCTGACGCGCTCGAATTTTCTTTTTTGCCTATTTTCTATCTCTTCGTACGGCCTCCCCACCATGCAAACCGGCAGATTAATATTATTCCTCTATGAGAAAGACGTGGGGCGCATATACTATTAATATCTGAAGCGCTCGAGTATTTATCTGTGACTGTTTTTTTTGACATTTTTGAAAACCTGTACACGCTCCCTCCGTCGGTGAAAGGGTATACTTCAACTTCGACGCTCGAGTAAATCCCTATTTACCCTTTTGGGCTCCCTACTATATTCCATAGAGCAGAGATGCTTATAACAAAAAAAATTACGGATTTATCAAAGTATACGTAATAATAGTAGATAATTATAAATTATCTTCACCAAAAAGAATGCTCATATCAACTAAGTCTTGGCTCTAAAACATGCGTTCTCCGTCAAGTCGTTAAGGATAATACAAAAAAAAAAAAATAATTACCAACAATCCAATTTTTAGCTCACTCATTAAATTAACGAGCTATTATATCATCGTTATATAACGCGTTATGTATAACAGTGGGATACGATAAGCAACGGAAACTGCTATGTTATTTTTGACGAAGTTATTTTCTCACATATGTTGTGTTAGATAGCTTGCTGTAAGTAGCGGAGCGGATAGTAATACCGCAAGAGGAAAGCTTCATAAATAGGTTGATAATGATTATCAATTATGAGTTCTTCAACATATGTATTTAGTTTTAGAGAATAAATAGTACTCATAGCTGGTTGCAAACTTCCACTGCGTAGCATTTTTTGAAACTTAAATTAAACAACATATATGTATGTATTTTTCATACATAGCAAACAACTATTCGTATTAAGATAGATTAAAAGAAACTCATTAAATTCAGTAGATCCGTTTGCAAGCTACAAACATAAAACCAATATCACAAAAACAACAAACCTTGATGATCAATTTTCGTATTTGTCATGTCAACAGTATTAATCCAAAGTTTGGAAACTTATAAGATTCTTTTGTGTTTGGATGGAAACTGAACCCTACGCGTTGGTAATAGTATCAATATACTTTTCAATAAGTTACATTTATGTGTTTAGCTTATCACGTTTAGCAGTAACATTTTTGACCGCTTTTAAGCATTGCTATTTACAACGTTATTCGCATCGTGTGACGACAAGTGCGACACGCTCCGCTTAACGCTTAACGCTCCGTCTCTCACAGCACATGTCCTGAGTGAAAGTGCAATCAAATATGAGAACACCTGATTGATGATACAATTATTTTTATTTTATTTTATTACCTGTTGTATGACACTCGCTCTAATGTATTCTGACAGTTCATTATCTATGGGTCTAATGGTTCAATGTTGGCAGATTTAGTTAGACTTACTTAGCGTTGTTCTTAGAGTTTCGACTGAATGGATGGCGTAGCGGCTGGAGTGGTCGCCTCGCTGTTGCTACTGCGACGAGGGTTGTGTGTTTGAATAGATATCTTTTGTATGACACTCGCTCTTATGTTTTTGACAGTTCATTATCTATGGGTCTCCTTCTCCCTAGCCTTTATTATTCCCAAGTCACTTGGGGTCGGCTTTTCTGGTCTAACCGGATTTGACTGGATATCAGTTTTTACACGGAACGGCTGCCTCTTAACCTCCGCAACCCGAAGGCTAACGATACTCTAAGTCTAGACCAGTGTCAGGATATTATTAGGGCACTAACTTCCCAATAACGACTGCCATAGATGTTCATGGCAGCCAGGACCGACGGCTTAACGTGCTCTCCGAGGCACGGAGCAGGCGATAATTGTCAATCAATACGCACATAATTTAGAAAACTCATATAACTTCCGAAAGCCAGAGGTGCGCGACGTGGGTTCGAACCCGAGACCCTCTGCATTGCAGTCTGTTGGTCTCCCCACTGAGCTTTCTATGGGTCTAATGTTTGGAATTGGTTTAGCTAGATTTACTTAGGGTTAGTAGCATCGTTCTCGGAGTTTTCACGACACGAATGGCGTAGTGGTTTAAAAGTGGTCACTGCCACATGTCACTATGTCGGTCCACTGCGTCGAGTGTTGTAGACTCGACTAAAATTTGGTATGATCCACAAATAGTTGTTCCTAGACAGTGTGTTCTGACATAGCTCTCCAGATAGGCAGGCTGATGTAGCAGTGAGTAGGACATAGAACTCGTAGAACAGATAGCCATTAGGGTAGAAAAGTTCTGAAGTGACGGCCTCGCACCGAAAGACGCAGCAGGGATACGGCTCCAAAACTGGACCTGGTAGAGGTTGCGGAAAGCGGTTGGATGCAGGCGGCCTAGGATAGGTCTGTGTGAAAAACCTTGCAGGAGACTTATGCCCAGCAGTGGACGTCTTTCGGCTGAGATGACGTGTAGCTTCGTTCTCTCTCGGTTTTTTTAGGATCCATTATTAGTGTGTGCCTTTATTCAGTGTCGTATAATTACATTTGTAGTTGTGGTCCTAAAATTACGAATAGTGATCTAGAATGTGATGGGAGTAATATCCAATATAGCAAAATCTTATAGTAAGTTAATTCCCGTTTAGCTACGTAAGAGTAAATAACTGAGCTATTCTGAAAAATATCATTATCGAAAGCAAAAATATAGTTTAGATACATAATAGGAAAGTTAATGAAATCATCACCTTGATAACAATTGAAGTGATATTCTAAAAAGTAGTTGGTATTTTCATCTCCAATTAATTTAAGTTCAAGATAACAGTTTCAACAGACTAGGTTAGTTTTAAAACGTTTTTTAACCCGTAAAAACAAATTTGCAGTACAAATTGAATTGACTCCTATAGAACACAAATTGCTTGCTCAAACATCACGACGACATCGCTAAACACTTCGTCCAAGTAAATACAATACACACATGCACTCTCGGTAACTTTCATAGCATTGTGACGTCACTGAGTCGCAAGGAAGACTCGCTGTCAGTCTGCCGCACGACACACGATCTCTATGATACATCGTGCCTTTGTATTATAAACGTATCACATTTTATGTTAAACATCCTTTCTCTGACGTGACGTCTGCATAGATGTGTGCCTGTGTTGCCAATTATTCATCTCTGATTTACAGTTAGGAATAAATTGTAGATGGCTTATATTGCAATACATGGGGCGAGGTTATGCGTTTTTGCAGCGAAACCGGCCAATTTTAAAGTCAATATAGCAAATCCATATCAGTAAATATAATCCAATTCTGTTACTGTTCACAGGGCACAGTTATACCGTCCGTGCTGCTAGTGACTATTTCTTGACTACTATCTACTACCGAGGCAGTCAATCGTTAAACGTCAATCTCTAAAGAAATAATTGTGCGTTAAGACCGTTTATTGTTGTATATTAATCTTATTGATCCAGTAATCTATACTGATATTATAAAGCTGAAGAGTTCGTTTGTTTATTTGTTTGTTTGGTTGAACGCGCTAAACTCGGGAACTACTGGTTCGAATTGAAAATTCTTTTAGTGTTGAAAAAACCCATTTATAGAGGAAGACTATAGGCTATATAACATCACGCTACGACCAATAGGAGCGGCGCATCAATGAAAAATGTTGCAATAACGGAGAAAATTCTCTTATGTGAAGCAGACGAAGTTGCACGTGTCAGCTACTATAATTATAAATCTTAAAAAACCACCCACCTGGTGGTGGTCTGGTCTTAGATGGCCAAGTCAAATAATATAGGACGTTCTGCTACAATTTAAAAATAACGCAATTGTGCCCGAACCATCTTATAGTCATACAAGATTGATATTATAATAGCTAAAATATGGGCCATCATTTCATATTACGTAGTCAAAAAGCTATAGTTACCAATTTTAGCACGTAGGTCAATATCAATTAAAACAAAATTGGTAAGTATGAAATAATTAACTTTCGAGCCACTTTTGTTTACACGCATACATTTCCTTGTTTATGGTTCATAGAACTTCCTTCAACGAATCTATCATTAGTCTTTATTCAATGCACACATTCCTATTACATGCATAATGTTTAAACAATCATCTATCATACGTATCGATTTCAGGTATCGAGTAGGTATTCGAATGATAAATTTGATCGATGTTATTTTGACATGATCTAAAGACAATTACTTTCCTGGTCTCCGTTTGCCCTAGAAAAACAAGCATTGCTCGATAGAGTAGTTGTCGGTTTATATTTAAATTGAATAAATTGTTCAAATCACACTCAATGAGTGTGTTTCATAATGTAATTTTTAAAAACGCATTTTACATTCTCGCCGCATAACATAGACCCGCCAAATAGAGTAACGAACCGGAACTACTTGACACAGATAAAAAATGTACTAACATAGATTATAAATACAGACAGTGATTATAAATATTTTAATTGCACTAAAACATTTTATTGCGCTGTATATTATACCAATACTTTTTAGTAGCGTAAAATTGTTTGGATATTATACTGTTATGTAAGTTAAGTATTAGTATAGATTAATTACGAGTATGTATGATATATATTTAATGCTATATCTTATTAACGTTGACGAGGCATTAACATTGAGGTTTAGAACCGTACATTATACTCTTACGTGAATTATGTATAAAATAACAAGGGCTTACGTATTCGAAACTGGCAAATTAATATTTATTACATTACATTAAATATAAGGTACTTGTCACTTTTTGGGAACTCAGTATGTTTTTGGCAAATAAACTGATAAGACAAAGGTTATTAAAATAAATTATAGTAATTTGAGATATTTTGTATTTCAAAAACATGCGTATATATTACAATATATACGTGCGTATAATGTAAAGTAAAATATAGTTATATTATTAATTAGGTCATTTTGTGAAAGATTGTTAGTTTAAGTTGTTTATATGTCATATTAATTACTGTTTTTTTTTTACTATTACTATATGTATATTCGCATTATTAATCTAATATATATTAAAAAAGACAACATAATCACAAAAATACTAATAATTATAATTAGTGTAATTGATTTTAATAATCTTTCTAATTCAATAAATAAATAAATGATGTTTGATCTCTAACTGAACAAAATAAATAAGCTAAGAAATAAGAATCTTATAACAATTCTATTAATTTTATACTTAAATAAAATTGTAAATATTATTGCTATGTAAACTTGAAAACTGTTCTAAGAATGCGGTAGATATCTAAATTATTATGTAGCAACATTTAATGTATATCGTCAGCTACACTTAGTACAGAAATACTGTTATTTTACTGCATTTATAAATAATATTACTTCACATTCATGTACGCAGACACTTGAATTGTAAACAAGTCGAGATTTAACGTTATACTAACGTAAAGTTGCAAATACAACGTTATGCGACCATAACTGTAAATTGACGCCGAAATTATTATTTATTCAACTGCCAAAGAAAACTTGGTATAAATAAAAAGGCGTACCACTCACTAAATATCATAACTACAGTCTACATACACCCTTCCAAAGTGAATAGTGATGTTTATGTAACATGTAATTATCGGTATTACTTTCACATTGAAAGTATCAAAGAAATATAATACCGAAAAACAAACGACCAATTATTTTTAAAGCGTCGATATCGTAATGTCCTGTCGGTATCGAGTACTCGAATCGATTCGGTCGGCTTTAGTCATTATGAGGGCGTGAATTGGTGCGAAAGTGACGACCACCAACGTAAGTTTAAATTTTAAAGTAATGTGTATAACATTTTGTATGAATATAAAAACAATATTTTTAAATATCTGACAAGATAGCTCGAACCTTACGGGGTACTACTTATACATATCAGTTAAATTATTTACTTTTTTATGAAGTACTAGTAGTACTGCTCTTTTATAGTCTAAGGTTACTATAGTTACGACTGTGAGAGACCTGAATTGTTTGTATAAGTCTTAAAGTGTAAGATATCACAAAATGGCTTTGATTTTTTTTGATATGTGAATTAGAAATCAAATAAATAGCGATGATGTGTATAATTAAGTATCCAACGTAGATATATTTAATTATTTGTAAAATTCGCGTAAATGTGAGCCAATTATTGACAGAATACGACTACAACAATATTAAGTTATTACACAAATTCAAAAACGACAAAATAATTGCAAATATATCTCTATATTTATTAAAAAGGTCAAAGCGTCAAAACTATAGCGAAGCTGTCATTGTGTGTAATGATAAATAAAATAAAAATAATAAAAAAATAAAAATCACCAGACAAAAAACATAAATTGCCGACGCAATGACAATAAATTGGAAGTGATTTGATTAGGTAATCATGTGTCATGTTTGTTAGACTGGCGCCATTTTATAACCGAACCCCACTACAACATTCTAATTCCAAAAATCCGTTTGTAAACAAATTGTTAGTGGCCAGTGTTACCGTTGTTGCCAGATTAGTCAGTAGTTCCGTGTGGAGCGGAAGCTTGGCAGTTTGGTGTGATCGACTGTGCATCAGCTTTCATTTCTCCGAAGAGCCCGGAGCGGCAAAAAGTTGTGGAACAAGGTGTCCGTCGTGGCGGGTCGCGCGCCCGCCTTGTAACAGCAAGTGCCCAATGTCCATTGACACGACATAAACATGACTGATCAATAAGCAATATTTGAGTTATCAAATTTTATTAGATGGTAGTCTCAACTGGCAGAATATTATTCAATGTGATCTATCAAGTAATAAAACAATTGTAGTTAATATGTAATCAATAGGAACAGAATATGTTGCAATCTTTAATTATAATCGCCGATTAGGCGCGAAAAATTCTCACTGCCTACCTTTATCACACCGGCACAAACGTTACTTCCGGGAGCCAAACTGCCTTGGCCAACTTGGAAGACACTCAACAGGTTGCGTACCCAGGTTGCCCGATGTAAAGACAATCTGTCAAGGAGGGGTTATATTTATAGACACAAGTGCGAATGCATGTGACTGTGGCGTATCACCACAGACAATGGGTCATCTGCTGTCGTGCCCCGTGAGCCCAGAATCGTGCACACTGGATGTGCACCGTATCAGGCTAAACCAAATGCAATCCGCGTTGCCGAAAACTGGTCCAAACTTGTATAAAATGTGTTGCCATCGACACGATAAGTAAGTAAGTAAGTATAATTCTGCTTTGATAAACTCGAAATTAATCACCTACATATTAATTAACCGACGTATTTTAACTTGACTGAATTCTGATACTAAAATATGTCTAATAATACGACTATATCTAGAGCTTTCCTCAGCTCTGTAGTAATAATATATGTTCTATGCTACAGCCGAAATAAAATATGGATATTTTCTTATTTATTTTATTTGCACTTGGAGATCACCTCAAACTTTTTTGACAGTAATCCAGTTTTGCCGACTTGAGCTTTAAACTCAAGATCTTACTAAGTCAATTGCGCAAACATTTACAATGCTTGGTGTATCAAGGTACCTAATGCAAAAATATAATTTAATAATATTTCCACTGTCGTCTAACAATGATAACGTATCCGAGAAAGTGAAAGGGCACGGATCCACCGGCGGAGTGGCAGTCTCTGTGTTGCCATCATGGCGGAGCTTTGATCGGTGTGCGCGCGCACCGTGCGAACCGCGCTCATTGCTTGACCTCAAATTGTGATATAACATGCATTTACCACCTGTCAGAACATGGAATTATGCGCCGAGGAGCTTAATATGGTTTCTGCGAAAAGTAAATTAAGTTCTTAATAATGATTGCTGTATATAGTTTAAATATCGATATTTTAAGATTCTATGCCAAAAGGGTGTTTACGAGATTCTATACTAATAGACTCTCGTAACACAAGCTTACGCTGTCAGTCAATCTAATCTTTAAAGAGGTCTACCTTTGAACTGTAATAATAATATAATAATATTCTATCACATACATACACACAACACCATCTAGACCAAACTAAGCAGAGCTTGTACTATGGGTAATAGACAATGGATAAACATAGACATATACTTTGTTTTTAAATACATACATATTATATATAACAATAAACCGGCTGACATATTTCTACTGCCAATTGTAATACACGATGACATGAGGCGGTAATCAACTAGATAGGTTTCATAGGATAGTCTGCTGTCTATCTGCGTAAGGTAGTATAAACCTTAGTTTTTTTAGTTTTTACATCAGTATATGTGTGTTTTTCCATTCCCTTCTTCATAGAGCTCTATGTCTTAACTGCGTATCGGGTATAAGCAGCTGGACACTGTTTTCATGATAAAAACATTAATACATACAAACCTTAAACTTCGAGTGAAAATAGTTACATATTAACTTCTCAGGTCTAAGAAATCACGTGACAAACAACAACAACTAATAAAAACCTAAAATAAAATAGTAAAACATGTTAAGTATTATAATTAAATATTTATTATAGACCTATCAAAACCTCAAGATCAGATTACAAAGCATCAGAGACCAAAAATCAAAGTTAAGTATTATCTGTGCAGAAAAACTACTGCACAGATAATAAACAATTTAATTAAGATTGCGTGAACTTTACCATAGATAAACATCGGATTCGGATTAAAATTACAGGCTTGGCCTTGACGTTATGAGAAGTAATTTAGGAACGATTAAGGAAACTAAAGACTAATGTTTTTATTATAATTTATAAATTATGATACGTCGTTCAAATTGAGGATGTAGCTTTAGGGTCCAATGTTACAATGATTTTGACCATTAACATGTCATTTTTAATCTATTGCATAACGTTACGATTCGACGACGCAAAGTGCTCTGTGCATTTTTTATATTTTGTTTTTTGATAAATAACGTTATTGATTTCTTATTTATGTATTTATAACCGTCTGCTATGCAACTTGCAAAGCATTTTAGCAGCGCATTAAAAATACAGAAAAGAATCCATTTCTAAGAAAGTATACGATAGATAAAAAAGTTACTAGGATATTCTCCAAAAACTAGAACAAACAAACTGCTATTATTCCGGCCAAATTTTCCTCGTGTACTAGGCAAACAGAAATTACATGAAGCTAGCATTTATCTCACAAAGATGAGCTCAAACGTGCGCCCACGTACACACAGCGACACATCAACCTAGAGTGACCTAGACTGTTTGGACTTTGACCTATTAGAAGTTAAACGCTGCGAATCGTGCGAGAGAGTGCGTTATATTTTTGTTACGCTCTATCCTTATCATTACATCGACACCACTATGCACTGTCCCTTTCCGAAAATTCTCTATTTTGTATGTAGCGTAGTTGTGCGTATATAGGGTGTCTAACTTGATGTGTAGCCGTGTATACATACATGTGTGTTTATCACTAGAACGTACGGCGCAATAAAATTATTATAACTACTTATAACCCCTGTACTACATACGTGTTTACTTTCAAAAATATTGTTGTCCTAGAGTAACTACGGAGATAGAAATTTGAACTCAAACATGTATGTTTTGTTAGTGAATACCCAAGAAATGGTAAAAGAGAAATGTAGACCGGGTTAGACATCGTTTGTCATCTGTTGTTGTCTATGAGCCAATCAATTAGCATTAATTAAATATAACTGTTACAACATGAGTTACCAGGCATAAGGTCTATATAATAGGAAATCTTTATATGAAATAATTTGAAGCTTTACGACAGTAGGCAAATATATCTGTGCGGTCAAGTGCATTTGTAACTGTTTATCCTCAATAGCAAAAAATGCACTTCAGATATCACATACCTACTAGCTATTCTTCGGCTATCTGGATGGTTCAGTTATATTGAATGCCACTGCTGCGCATGGCACCTCTAGGTCTTGGTTTCTGCGTTGGACTAATAGTTATATGTTTTATGTCAAAAAATCTCAGTAACATTGCAATGTCGGACTACCATCTCATCGATCTAGCAGAGTAAGGGGAAAGACCAACGATAGGTGTATTTATTAGATCTCTAACTTCAAGAAAATAAATAACGAGAGGTAAACTATCCATATAGCTTCATTTCCAAAACGCTTACACAGATTGATTAAAAACAAAACAATAAACGTTCACACACTGCTATATTAAATGAAAGTATTATGTTTACGCTAGAATTTAAGTTACAAATATAACTTTAATAAAAAACTTGAAAGCCAATTCTTTTTTATCTACATTACATCATATGTTAAACATTGTAATAAAGTTAAACTGAATTAGTTTCAGGAACTTTTCGTGTTTAAAGTATAAACGTATTGTGTGTAGCATGACTAGGAATTAGGAAATTTATTTTTATGTCTTACATGCTCTGTGATGAAACGGTTGCGGTATGCAAGGACGTGGCAAATGAGTTCCCGTTCACTCCATCCTAGAGGCTCGGAGGGACAGAATGGAACATATTTGTGGTCAAATTACGTAACTAATTTAATATTAGAATAATGACATTTGCCGCTAGTCTGCTTACGTCTCTTTAAAAAATAGCATATGGCTGCTATTTAGTTCTAGAGTTCAAAAAAACTCTTATACAACAGCTTTGTCCGTCCGTCTGTTATACAACTTTCAACTCAAGAACCGTAAGAGCTAGAGACTCGCGGTACACGCCATTCGACTCAGCATAGTCGATATACCCCCGGAATAACTATGGCAATTAACCTCTGACCTCAACCTGACCTCAGGTCACGTGATATCACGTGACCTTTGCATATTACTTGAACCATTTTTTCGAACTTTAAGATTTACAGCAATTTATTGCTGATTATTACTTGTTTAAGATTGCCACAGTTCATGCAGTTCAGCGGTTTGTAAGTGAAAATATCACTATCTGACAGAGTTTCTTTCATATTTATATTGGCGGTGGAACTTTTTTACCTTCTCTTTTGGGGACATTATGTAGGTTTGAGACTGTATGTTTGTAGAGTGTACATAGATGTTCTCTTTTAAAACATCGAGTGTGAAATAGTAATTGAGTAGTTATTGTCGCCTCACCTTGTCATTTCAAGTTTTTATTACAGAATCGCGCTTGAATAGCACCGTAGACTTAAACAGATGTATGATACTAAGATTTTACAAGCAATATTTAGGTGCAATGTATTGCTAATTTTAGTTATTGCCTGATTTGGCAGAATCGGTTGCCCATCTAAAGATATGAGGCGTCTATCGTTACGGCTTTGCCGTGGTGTTTTAGCAGTACAGTAGAAGAAATACCAAAGGTTAGCACCAGTTACCCGAGTCACCTGTATTGTATGGGGTCGCCTCACCACTACCACTGGCGTCAAGTATTGTAATATCGATTCCCATTAGGGACAACATTTGTGTAATCCACAAAAAGTTGTTCTGTGTCTGAGTGTGCTTTGTAACATAGCAATTATTTTTAAAACAGGAGTGGTCTTTTTTAAAAGAGCTTCATTGCAATCGGACAGATTACAATCGGGACATTCGGGTCAGCTATCATTCAAAACGAACCTAGATCTCTCTATAGTCATTAACATACAGAAATACGTGCCCTTGCTTACTACTCCTACATATGCATAATCCATGCGCAGAGTAAGGAAATAGTTTACGTGCATAAGTACTTACTGCCTTATATGTGTGGAGTTATGCTCAGTAATGCATGGCTCGAAGGTGCCCCAGTTCTGACTAGTTACCAACTGGGAAATTAACAGGTAATGCCTAATCTAAACTTACAAAGTACTTGAAGCTACGTGTCGTACCGCGAAACTGCAATTTTGAGCTTGAAATGCACTGACAGATATACTTTGCTATACATAAATACAATTAAACTAATATATCTGCTTAATTTTATTTTATATATACATACATAGATTCACGCCTGTTTCCTAGAGGTGTAGGCAGAGACTACGGATTTCCATTGGCTACGATCCTGACACACTTCTCTGGCTTCATTCACTTTCATCACATTCCTCATACACGCTCGCCGGTTTAAGGTGCTCTTAACCTGGCCTTTGTCCAAAACGCCTTCGATCTGATCGAGAAACGTTCGCCTAGGTCTTCTCCTTGCGACTGTTCCATTCAGACTAGCCTTATAAACTTTCTTAGTCAGTCTTTTCTCGTCGATTCTTTCTACATGCCTAAACCAGCTTAACATACCCTTATTAACCTCTGAGTCTTCTTCGAAGAGATTAATGAAAACACAATATGGGTCTGTGTGTCTGTTAGTGACAGGCGTAGCTCCGGAACCACTGGACCGATTGACTCATTACTTGGTGTGCAGACACCTTGGGGTCATCCCTCGGTCGAGTTTGAATATGGGCCCTGTGGGTCAAAAGACCCCCGATATATAAGGTTCACATATTTTAAATGGAAAAATATTGACTTGTAACTTGGTGTGCAGACACCTTGGGGTCATACCTCGGTTGAATTTGAATATGGGCCCTGTGGGTCAAAAGACCCCTGATATATAAGGTTCACATATTTTAAATGGAAAAATATTGACTTGTAACTTGGTGTGCAGACACCTTGGGGTCATACCTCGGTCGAGTTTGAATATGGGCCCTGTGGGTCAAAAGAGGATAAAGAAGGCCATAAGGTCAGGGGATATCCATCAACATTGTGATTTAGAAGTCCAAGGGAGAGGCTTTTGTCCAAAAGTGGGACATTACAAAAAGCTTAAAAAAAACATGAAGACGAAGAGTTTGAGTCCTGGGTTTTTATACCCATATAGTTTCTACTTCTTTTGCCATACCCAACTTTCACATCAGTAGACTTACAAGTTACAAGTACAAGTTAAAAATTAACTGCATACAATCAAATAGCCAAGCGATAGCTAAGTGGAAGACTGTTAGACTGCCGCGCAGAGGTCTGACGCACGATCCCAACGCACGCAACTCAGACTTTTCGAAGTTATATGCGTATTAAATAGTTAATTATCGCTTGCTTAAACTGTCAAGAAAATCATCGAAGCCTACATATCTTATCTTATCTTATGTGGGGGGCAGTCAGTGCAGGCCGGCGACACTTCGACCCAGTGGAATCTTTTGTGTCGACATTCTCCCAATAACGACTGCCATAGATGTTAATGGCAGCCGGGACCGACAGCTTAACGTGCTCTCCGAGGCAGCAGGCCGAGTAGGCGATAATTGTCAATCAATACGCACATAATTTTGAAAAGTCATATAAAGTAGTTCTCTTATTATATATTATATTATCTCTATATTCTCTCGTAGTCATATAAAGTAGTAGACTTCTTCCGAAAGTCAGAGATGCGCGACGTTCGTTCGAACCCGAGACCCTCTGCATTGCAGTCTGTTGGTCTCCCCACTGAGCTATCGCTGCTCTAAGCCTGCTTATCTGAGAGTTCTCCATAATGTTTTCGAAGATATGTGAAATCTGCTAACCCGCACTGGGTCAGCGTGGTGGACTATGGCCTAAGCCTTCCCACATTGAGAAGTGGCCCATGCCCAGCAATGTGACTGTTTAAAACAGGGCTGATATTATACATATATTCACTTATATATCTGCTTGATTTTCATTTTAAAACAGATAACATTTGAATAGCAAATAATATTTTAAACTTCTGAGTGGCAGCGGCACACCGGCGATAGTCAGATACAATAGGTTGTCAATTATGTTTGGTGCTCTAATAATTGACAGGTTGAAATAATTACATATGTATCACCTAATCGCACCTCTTCACACTGAAGTAATAAATATGAATAAATATTTGCCTGACCTGAAAATTAAACCCAAGACTTTATACACAGCAGTCGCATTACCTACCACTGCGCCACCGCTTATTTAAAATTCAATTCAAGCATAATACTTTTTATTGTTTGATATGTTCACAGATAAAATGTGAATTCTCAACGTGAACTTCCAACTGCTTCAAATAAAGCAACGTCATAATGTCAGACAGATTGGCGGCACTATTTGAACATCGCAGTACGATGTTATCTATAGAACTGCTGTTCAGTTTATCTGAGTGATGTATCACTTTACTAGAGTAGGAAATGAAGTAGTGGATCTTTCGGTAATAAAGAAAATTCTCACTGTATGGTAATGTAATAATAAATCGAAGGATAACTGAAAGTATATCAAATGAACGAGAGTCTCGTTCATCGTTCGTCGCTATCCCTCGGGAACAGTACTACTTTTCTGGATGTACGGTAGGTACCCTACTTATGTCCTTTTCTGTACCCCTGACAACATGTACCTATGTGAAATTTCATGATGATCGGTCGAGTAGTTCAGGCGTAACAAATAAAGTCACGTTTGCATTATAAATGCATAAAAGTGCAAATATTAGTTTGGATCCAAACTATTGCGAAAGGATCTCTTTCACTTTTCAGTTTGTTGTCCTTTTACGGCAGGACCGCTGAATACACTTTGAATCAGCTATGGGATTTTCCATTTTCTATGCTACTGTAATAAATATTGAAGAAACTGACATAAATAACATTCAGATCCTACATTATTTCTGCCTGATCCCTTATAACGCGTTAATCTACGTCACTTGAAAAATCAAACTTTCAACAATAAGAAGGACTTGAATAGTTAGATGATAATTATTCAGTTACTACATTTTATAGCAGAGCGATATACCGCAAGCTTAAAACAATTTCCATCGCCACAAACGAACCAAGTTATAACAGTTTAACATTTTCGATATCGCGTGTGCTGACTATGTGGGCACTCAGTAGCTACTTTAACTATTAATTAGGTTATTTTCAGTTACTTCGTCTATACTTTAAAATTACTGTTAGGAAACCAGTTATAAAATGCCATTTAGTGTCTGCATGTCGTGCATAATGCAATATAAACCATGATGACACTGAGGATTTACATAATATTGTCTTCTATTTACGCGAATATTATTCATTGAAATTAAACTGCTATATACGGATTTTATCGCGTTGTTTATTTGACACTTTATTACAAAATTTTGAAAATTGTTACTCTACTACTACTATTAAACTTTACAAATTTTAAAGCTAATTAAATTATTATTAAAACTATTTAGATTTAATTTATTTTTACACCTTCCCCGACGTTTCGGTTGCTTTTCAGCAGCCATGGTCACGGGGAGACTGAGATTTATTAGACTTTTAGAAATATTGCTCAGATTAATAATTGTCCCACAATACAATTATTAATGTAAGTAATATTTCTGTAAGTTACATAGTTGCAAATCGCTCAGGAGTTGGACTAAGTCCAACTGTTATAAGATACCACACCATGAAGTGAGCCATGGCATTTTGCTGGCTGTAACTTAAAACTGCTTGATTAAAACAGTATTCCCCATTTACCTAAAAAGATCGCAGCCATGGAATTTTTTGTTAATATATAAGGTTACAACGGCTTGATATGAAGCTGTGCTCTCAGTACAGCAGGCGGTACTCTATGTCCATAGCCTGCAGAGTACATTGGTTCCCACACCAGAGAAAAGTTGAAATTGGAACTTCAACACAAATAATACTCCTTAAAAGTTCCATAGTATAGAGTACCAGCCCGTCATTAGACGAATTTAACACTTGTTGCCCGCCGTTATAGTATTAATTAATACTCATATGTGCTTAAGTAAATAAATATTAAATTGCTATTAATTGCAAACCTTGCGAATCTGTCTTTTTGTTCGTGTAACTATCTAACCCAGAGATTGTCAAGCCATTCTAAAAACGAACTTACAAACTTAAGGATCTTTAAGGACAACAGCATTTTTTAGGTTATTTATACCGTTTGTTCACTATAAACAGTGAAATCACGACATACTAAATCGAAGGCGGCAATAATATTTTACATTCAATAGCCATTTAAAACTTTTTAAACGATTTCCATATTATCGCCCCTGCAAACTTTGTTTATCACACCGAAAGATATCAAAACTTTGCTGAAGACAACTTGACATTGAAGCTAAATCTAAATTTCAGCGGAGCCGCCGCAATATGGTGGCAAATCGCGTGACTATTGCCTATAAAGCAGCGTAATGTGCTATATGCTGAGGGCGAGAACTGTCACCTTGACTTCTACTAGCGCTAATAATTCTATTATGTAACGGACAGAACATATACAGCTCGTAATTTTGATTTTTATCAAGCTGCCTGACAAGCGGGCGACATTCAATATTAATCGGGTATTGAAGACATCGATGTTAATTCTCGGTTGATAGTATCGATGATTTGTATGGTCGTACTTCATTTGGTACATGGAAGAATTTCTTAACGATGCAAAGATTAAAAGTGATAGTTGATTATTCTACAGCGTTTTCATGAACTATGATATTATATTTCACATTACATTATTTTT
This sequence comes from Catocala fraxini, assembly GCA_930367265.1. Classification (NCBI taxonomy): domain Eukaryota; kingdom Metazoa; phylum Arthropoda; class Insecta; order Lepidoptera; family Erebidae; genus Catocala; species Catocala fraxini. Next base: position 19,318,194 of record OV884043.1, read on the forward strand.
TTATCTTATATCTTTATCAATTAATTAAATATAAACAATAAATTAATAACTGAACACTTATATTGCAGAAAATAATATTCGTCATAAAGTTCATGATGTTTAAAATACCTATGCATTTTTCGAAACAATACATCGAAACTTTATATCGATTGTTTTTCAATTTATAGGTTATCAATAGTATTTTGACTATTCGATATTAATAAATCGAAAAATAATCGATGTAAAGTTTGGATGTATTATATCGATAAAGGCATCGGTGTTTTATTTCTAATAGGCACCCATAAGAGAAGTACTTGCGGCGTAAATATGAGTGTACGCAGTTTTATGAATACTGAGTGCTCTAATCATATATCAAGTGTAGGTTTTATTGATTTTATGGTCGTTCATAGATTCCAATATAATTGTACCCTACATAGACCTAAGTTTCCTTATTTAATTCAGTGTGAGTCTAAATATAACTATACCAATTCAAACTATTTAAAAATATGTAAGTTATAGACATTTACTGACGAATGTCAATGAATTTCTGTGTATAATATGTATGTATTTACAAAAAAAAAGTATATAAGTATGTTTATCCATTGTCTAGTACCCATAGTACAAGCTCTGCTTAGTTTGGGCTAGATGGTGTTGTGTGTATGTGGTAGAATATTATTATTATTATTATTATTAATGTTTTCGCTCACCCTTTTTGAAATGCTCACGATACTTCGGCAAAATTATTTCGGCAGATGAGTTATTATTAGCTTTTATTCGCGGCTTCGTCTGCGTGAATCTCACTGAAACTTATTATAGTGATATCGTACATCATACGTATCCTATGTTTTAGTAGTAGTAATTTAAAAGAAAACTCTCGCACTAGAAATAATTCGTAAGTCGCGAAGGACTTTACAAACATTCAAACAACGAACACAAAGAACATCCAGACTCGAAACAACCATTTGTGGATCACACAAAGTTTTCTCCTGTGTGGGATTCGAACCCACAACACTCGGCGCAGTAGCAGTGGCGAGGCGACCTCTTAAACCACTACGCCATCCGTGCAGTTATTATTATTAATCCGGGATCCAACACACAGCCTCTATCGTTAAGCCAAGTTTCATATACATATATCCGTTAAACGATTAACATGTTGTATAACTTCATAACATCTTTACAAACTTTCACATTTATGATACGGGTAAGATTTTTATATAATAGTATGCACCAATGAAACCAAGAACCGAAGCATCAAATAATATTTCTCTCAATTTTATTATTAAATAAATAGTAGTGTGAACTATAAAGCCTGCGATTGAAAATATAATAATAATGTTTATAACTAAAAACATTATTATTATACTTATAATCTTTTCTTGTTTGCTATATCTATATTGTTTTTAGGGTTCCATACCTCAAAAGGAAAAAATGTAACCCTTCACTTTGTTGTCCGTCCGCCTGTCTGTCTGTCAAGACCCTTTATCTCGGGAACGCGTGAAGGTATCGAGTTGAAATTAAAACGATATACTCAGGTTTCCAGTCCCTTGAAGCTGTGAAAAATCAAATTTCTAAGTTAACGTAAAAAAAGATACGGCCGTTTATGCCGCAAAAAACGTATATTTTGCCACTCTCAAGGGAATCAAAGTTTATAGGGTATTTACCGTTGATCTAGAACTATGAAATTTGGCAAGTAATACCGTCTTATACTACAAGAATAGGAAATAATCTGAAAACTATACATTTGTAATTAAATCATAAAAAACAGGGTATTTATGCAAGGACAACATTTTTTTATAATTTGTACCTACAAATTTGTATGGAACCTAAGGTGGGCGAGTCCGACTCGCAGTTGTCCGGTATTTTCTTGTTAACTTATATAACGCAGCTTTTGTAATAGATTAAGAGCGCATCTCGCCGTTAAACAATTACGTTTGGTCAGTACAAAACTATAAGAAAATATTATAATATATTACATATTAATTATATGTAATATCAAAGTCAAGGGAAGAAATAATTAAATGAAAATATAATTATGATGGTCACTGAACTGCGACTTGAAATGCTCTTGGCTTGCAGGCTTCGTTTTGCTCTGGTCATGCCTTCCGATCGGTTCGTGATTTAAGAACTTTCGTGACCATCTGACATAACAACTTGTTTACAAACAACTCAAGCGCAGTTCACGACTAACAGAATATTAGTTGCCTATATAAAGATAGTTATTAGCTAATGCTATTGGTTCGAATAATATAGAAATGTTTTTCAATAGAATACATTTTCAAGGTATTTTATAAATGCAGTAGCTTCTATTGTAAATAAAAATTGTTCTTGGAATTAAAATGGACTGCCATTGGTGCTATGCTGTAAGTTAATTTTATGCAATTATGTTTGCAGCCGATTGTAAGTTGTAGGTTCCGATGACCGGGTCAGTAAACTCAATAATACTTTGCCTGACCTGACCAGAAATTCTGTTTAGATGTACGTAGTCTAGAAATATGCTTAGATGGCGAAGGAAAATATTTTTGTAGTAGTGTGACAGTTTCAAAATTTTGTAATAAAGTGTAAAATAAATAACGCGATAAAATCCGCATATAGTAGTTTAATTTCAATGAAAATACTTTGTTTATTAAAATAAATTTTTCTTCTCTCAATACTATGACATTGTTGACATAAAACCATAAAGATTGGTTACAAGTTGGTTAATCATCTGTGACCACACGAGCCAAATTTTAAAGCGTATTCTTTTGCGTGGTCTCCCGCGTTTATCCTGTGTCGCGAAGAACTTTACAAACATTTAAACAACGAATACAAAAAACACCCAGACTCAGAACGACTATAATATATAGTCTTATTTTTGTTCTATGTTGCTATTGAAACCACAGCACTCGGCGTAGTGGCAGAGACGAAGCGACCAAAATACTATCCGTGTAGTCAGTAGTATCAACACCCTGCGTCGTCAGATATTGTCAAAAACTAAGAACCTTTTTAAACACTATAAGGACATGAAAGCGAAGGCTAAAATATTCTCGAAAGTACTAAGGGCTCTCAACATTTTGTTTAAAATCGTGGCAATTTACACCAGCTGACGCGCGGTATAGCCTTGACAAAACTTGGCTTGATAGTAATTTCACAACAGTTTGTATTAAATACAATAAGAAGTTGCCTGATACTACGCACGTCTGCTGAAAATAAATTTTGTAATACCAGGCGCGCTATCATACTAACATGTTATAAACCACTATAAATTTATTTAACTATATATCTTTATTTAAAATATTGAGTAAATATAGCTATAGGAGACATCTTAGATAAATTAATTGTGGCACGAGTTTAAAGTACATGCACTCTAACTCATCTAGCCGATTATTGTAAAAATACGTTTTGGTGCAAAATTTTAATATTTAAAACTAGCCTTCATGTATATAACGCTACTGTTTAATTAATATTATACCTTAACGTGTCATTCCTAAAACGCCTGGCTCAATTTGAGTGAGTTAGAGAGCATGCAGTAACGTGTCACAAAAAATTACTTGATATGTCTCCACTGGTATGTACCAAGTATTTAATATTAATGATTCAAAACAATTATTCTCATCTCGTAGAAACAAACTAAAGTACACAGCCATATATAGCACACTTGTAAAACTTCCTATAGTTTATTTGTCTGCGTCGCGAAACCGATGTAGAAGCTATCAAATAAATTTAGCTATAAATCTAGTCACACAAATTAGTTGTATAAATTTTAGTACACTAGAAACTGACTATTTAATCCTGCTTTATGGCTAGGAATTACAATCGTTAAGCCTAACGAGTAGCACAGAGCGTATTAAAAAAGTAAAAGATAAGCACTATTGCTTTCTCTGCGCGTTTGAAATTCGAACTCGTTACCACATGTAGCTAGGGAATCTTGTGATAGATTAAGTTATGAAGTATGTATTTTATCTATGTTAGGTTATATTCTATTATATACTTGTCTTCTTGGAACTGTACAGTTCTTGCAACTCACGAAGGCGAGCGGGCTTTATTTGTGGTAAACTCGTATATGTTTGTGTGTGTGTAAGTGTCGCTCGCAACTGACCGCTCTGTCAAACACGCACACTACCGCACTGTGCATGTACACGTTCAACTACGCGTTTACCACAAATAAAGCCCGCTCGCCTTCGTGAGTTGCAAGAACTATAGCATAAATAATTTAGGCTTAATCAGCTACCGTTTTGATATTTAACCGTTTTAACAGTTGTACAAAGCTTGAAGCTGTGGTCATTGTCTAAAAAATAGTTTTGCCTCTCACGTTTCGTTATTGCGTTTGACCTAAATATAGCTGGTGAAATCTGACTCTGAGGTTCTAGATTTCAGTTCAGCCCTTCGGGGATAGGGATATGTATAGGAATATGTATGTGTTGCTGTCTTGGGCCACCAACCTAGGCGACTTCTTAACCTAAGGTCTTTATCTAGGTAATTTATTTTCAATGCCGTCTCAAATATGTTCATACTTGTCTGCCATAACAACAAAAAACCTTATGTTTGTTTATTATTTAAAAAGTTTTGCATGTAATGTTTTCCTTTGTATTTATATTGCAATATTTAAATTTTCTCTTTTCCATTGATGTCACTTTTGTGTGTTCACTATTTAAGTAATATATTTTATTTGCCTTGTTTGTTTTTCACTTAGTGTCAAAGTACTAAACAGAGAAAGTATACAGCATATGCGAAGTGTTACTATTTCATTATTGCAAAAAGGCAAGTACTTACTCTCTAAACAGTTAACCTGTATAGGTTCTTGTTTAGCGTTTTAATATAGTGTGATAATAGTTATAATATCAACCTTTGTCTTTAGGTCGACCTTTATAATAGGTATTGTTGAATGGTGCAATATTATATGACGTCGGTCTTCAAAAACTTAAAACGTATCGTAGCTATAAATACGACTGTGAGTTTGCTTTTTTAATTGTTACGCTTCACTACTCTACTTGTCAAGCAACCAGGAATGGACATAGGGTACCTTTTATCCAGAAAAAGGAACTATTCCCGAGGGATAACTAGTACTAAATAAATAACTAATTGGCGCCGTTTTTTAATACAGTATTTATATTATTTTATTTATAGAAATACAAATCGCGCATAATTGCTATTTCACTGTGACTTTAACAAAAATTTATGTAACAGATTCCAATAATACCCAGGCTTAGAACAACTTTTTGTAGTATCAAACTTTCAAACAAGGGACACAAGGAATAATAATAATAATAATAATAATATTCTTCCACATACACACAACACCGTCTAGCCCAAACTAAGCAGAGCTTGTACTATGGGTACTAGACAATGGATAAACATAATTATATACTTTTTTTTTGTAAATACATACATATTATACATAGAAACACCCAGACCAAGACAAACATCCATGTTCATGCACACAAATGTTTGACTTGTGCGGGAATCGAACCCGCGACCGGAAGGAATAGACAGACTCGGTAAAACTGTTTGTGACTCACCATTTTTTTGGGAAGTCATCGAACCTGTAACATTCAGCGCACTAGCAGTGGCACTAAAATTACTGCTGTATCCGTGCATAATATTAAATATCCGACTAACACATATTTCGTTGCATGCGCAGCAACTCACCAAAGTTTCATCGCATTCAGATGATTACAAACAAACAGACAGACATTTTTATCTACACATACAGATGATCCGTGAATAATAGATTTCTATAACCTAATAAGTAAAGTGAGCGAGTAGTTATCGGCTTTCTTTCCTCGCAAAGGTTTGTGTGTCATGGAAATGCTGGCAGGTATGAATATGGAAGCTTTTCTCTTAGCTCAGTTCCACTCACAAGTGTCCCTTCTTGTCAGTTCAACGTACTGATTTCAATGCAACCCAGATTCATGTGTAAGCTGAGTCATTACGTATATCATTGGGTTAAAAGTAAAATCAACTAAGTCCGTGTAACCTAACGCTATGACTACGACTACAAAGGGGTAGGTAAATACAGGTGTATTATGTTTATAATTTCCCAGCTGTTACCCACGCCTTAGGTCAGTTGGAATCAGTACTTTTAAAAATTAAAATCGTTTAGGAAATTACGGCATTATGTTAGCATTTGTTTATCTTCATAAAAAAAGATGATTCACTAGTTTGTTATATCTATGGCATAAAATTGCGCTTATGTTTGGAGCTGATCGTAGGTAACAAGTTAAACTCTTGGAAACTTACAATGCAAAATGTTATCGAGTTTTCTCTAAGGAAATTGTCACTAGTGATAAAAGGACTGATTGAAAATGAAAATTGTTATTAAAACCTTCACCATTTTTAAACATATTAGTCTATGGCTTTAGTAACAAGGAAACGAAGTCAAGACCTACCACGTAAAATAACTAGGTTCTTCTATTCTAGCTTCTTCTATATAGACGCGTCCTTAAGGCCACTGCGGAATTAAAATTAAAATTGGATGGTTTTTTAAGCAAAGGCAAGCAGCTTACGACTAGTCCGTAAGTGGCTACTGTAGACTATGATCGATTACATTATACATTTTAAGTTTCTTTCACGTTGCCGACTATAGACAAAGGAATTTAAGATGGAGGACACTCCAAAGTAAGGAACGCGCACGTCTCTATACGAGCGAACGTAACTTGGTGCTATGCTCTGTGGATGAAAAGAAATAAGGGACGGAAGAGGACGAAACGCGATATCATAACTCTTACGTCGGTTTCCTATAAACCCATGCTATTTTCTACGGAGAAGACTCTTCATTCATAAAAATAATAAAAAATGGCGGGCCACTTTCACATATAGATACCTAATAATGATAATATATATACCTATTTTTAATATGTGGCTATAATAATGTTTCCGTTAATATTACGTTGTTTGCGTGGCTAATTTCCGATGTAAGGTGAACAAATACACATACTTTTGCTTTTATAACTTTCCTTTGGTATTTCTTGACAACCCAACGAGAAGCTAGCTTACATTAAATGACTACATAGTATCTTCACACACCAAGTGCCATAAAACTAAAGTTTTTTGAACACGAGGGTTAAAGGTCAAAGATCCCGTTACTCTTTTGGAAGCATTCAACCTCGCTACTTTAAGGTAACAGCAGACATGTGTGACACGAAGGGCATTAGTTGTTTCTTGAACGTTTTACTGCGGGTGATATCGCGAAATTTATTAAATGTGAGGTGTCTAGACACCTATCGTATTATTTATATTATTTTTATACCGTCAAGGTGACAAATAAACATTCGCTATGTAGATGATTGAGGTAGTTTCTAGGGCTTTCACTTTACGTCATTACTTGCGTGTTATCAACCTGGTAATGTAAAGTTGTATGGAACAACTGTCTATCCTAGATCATGAAAATATATAAAACGTCAGAAAACTCAATCAATGCGTTGAAATATTAAGACTAAAGACAAATTAAAATATCGCCATAAAAATATGTATCTAACCACTTTTTGGACACGTCAAGTACCTAATATATTAATAAAAAATAATTAAAAGGAAATAGCATTTGTTCGAGGAAGCGAGCTCTCATGAGAAGAAGCAAGCAAGAAACACCTAGGCCACTCTTTGCCAAATGTTTACAATAGGTTTTTTAACAACAGAAATCAATTTATTACTTATTTTTCTTATATTAAATAACGTTGCGAGCTGTTTCCCACGATTACACCCATGTTTATGATTACTGTTCCATTCCCGTGGCTCGTCGCATGATGTTATATAGCCTAACATTTCTCAAGAATTAGGCCTTCAAAAGCAAAAATATTTTAAGTCCGGCTGGTAGTTACAGAGATGATAATAAAGATGATGCCATAAGACTTTGATGGCTAATCTTGTATAACACCATCTGTATAAACCACATTTTAGCAAATAAACGATTTGATTCGATTTGATAAGCGCGTTGAAACAAACAAACTCTTCAGCCTTATTTTACTAATATGTAAATAAGGGCTATATAAAGGCTGGTGACGTTGTCTGATCACCACAGTTGACTCCAAAACTAATCAGGATATGCATGCCATCGGCAGCCATTTAGCAGTTCGATTGTACGCCGTCATGGATCCAAAAGCAATTACTTAGCTGTCAATCATCGGCGCATGAGTCGACATTAATGAAAAGATAATTTCAGCCTATTGTGTTATCTGCTATCTTTTGCGTGCTTCTTTACGATAGACGGTTTTATAAAATGCCTTGTTGAGTTGCAGCGTAAGTTTGCGGTTATATTTGCGTCCGATCGGAAAGTATTGGTTTTGGTTCCCTAGTTACACATAGTGTGTTAGGGTTGCGCAGACAGAGATTCGACTGCACGGATAGCGTAGTCGCCTCGCCTTTGGCGCAAATGCACTGAATGTTGTGGATTCGATCCCCACACGAGACAAAAATGTGTACGATTTACAAATACGAGTCTTATTATTTAATACTAACAGTACACATACATATATAACAGAGGTAAAAAGTAAAATGGGACTTGTTCCGATATGCATACCTATTATAGGTACTTACACACAGCATTCAGTACATTAAAGACCACAACAAATTGTTAAAATTACAATATTTAAACAAAAAGCAATAGCAAAATACAGTATGTACAGTTCTAGTGTGTCCATAGTTCTAACGTTTGTCAACACAAAGATAATTGTATAGATATAATAATATATGCCTACACAATTATCTATTACCTTTCAAATCCATAATATGGATTTCTGGTTCATATAAATAAAAAAATATCAAATATCTAGGTTCATTATAAAACGCGGTATTTACGCAAGCTATGTAACATTTCGTAAGATGTTACACAAATTTAATTAAAAAGTAATTAATATAATATAATATTAACCGTTTTAACGGCTGGTTTGTTATGCAATATTTAACTCGCTATTTGTTTTTTTTGGTCTAGTGACTTATATTTTCGATTACGTTTGCTGTTGATTGATGTTAATGATGATCGATAATCGATACGTAGTTCGATTCGATTCCCGCACAAGTCAAACATTTGAATGCATGAACATAGATGTTTGTCTTGGTCTGGGTGTGTCCATGTATAATATGTATGCATTTACAAAAAAAAAGTATATGTCTGTTTATCCATTATCTAGTACCCATAGCACAAGCTCAGCTTAGTTTGGGCTAGATGGTGCTGTATGTATGTGATAGAATATTATTATTATTATTATAGTTTTACGTCTATGTACTCCAAGAGTTAGCAGAGATATATTACACAGACATTTCGCCAGGTATAGTTACAGGGCTCACGTAATAAAGAGCAAGTCTTTTGCCGTCTATAGAGCACACATCCAGGCTCCGTACGGCTACTGAGAATTTATTAACAGAAAATCTTTATAACACTTAGCCTGATTCGATAATTAATACAGTAAAAAAGATATGGAAGAATAGCAAGTGGATGCGTCGTCACTGTCCTCGCTTAAGACTGCGCCGAGCGAAATGCGCCAAAACAGGCGGTCACAGTTAAGTGAATAAAATCAACACTTTTCGTTTAATACAAATATAAAATATACATTCACCATAAAAATGAATGTGTTTACAATTACTCGGTGTAAAAATTTAAAATAATTAAAATTTTCTCATACAAAATTACGTAGATTTGCACGACAAATGCAAAAAATTAAGCTCGTGTTACGTGATTTTTAGATTATAACAGTAGAAATCTAAATTTTTTACAGCTAAAACGTAACATAAATAGTTATATTACAATTTGTCCGTCTCAAATATTTAATTTATTGGTTGACAATAAAGACACATATTTATCAAAAAAGCTCTTCAACTTCTCCATACAATTACAATACAATTTTACTATGGCGGCCGCGCGCCGATTTGCATATGCGCCGTACGCTCTATCATTATCTGTCTTACGCTCGGCACAGTCTTAAATCCGAGATTTTGCCGAGGTAGCCCGGCTGGGTAACTACCTATCTTTACTCTGCAGAAGATCACAGCCAAAGAAGGCTTAACATCATCGTTGTATGCTTGTTCGCCAACATGGTTGAACTACTCATGGTTGTGCCTTTAATATATGTATAGTGGTGGTGTAAATGATCTCCTTACCACTTAAACCACCCTTACATACTGCGCCGAGTAGGTATCTGTCATGGCTCCAATTCACACATGGGCCAACAAATTTGTGTGATCCACAATGAGTTGTAACGAGTCTCTGTCTTCTTTATGTCTGTTATCTAAATGGTATACAGTCTACCGCACCTAATAATTTAATTGTTATTATTTAAAATGAAATGAAATCTATATCAAAGTATAAACGTGTTTCAATCCACAATGTTGTAAGTGTCGGCTTTCTCCGTGTGAGAACTGGGCACAATGAAGTGAAGACTCGTCGCGCTGCGCCCGCGCATGCGCGTGCGACAACCGCGCACCACTTGCTCATTAATTAGATTCTTTCACGTGTGAAGTTTACGTGGGCGGCGCTCATTACGAGATTTAGTGGGTTGACAATTAGAAAATTTATTTGATAAATTGATATCAAACGAGGTTCTTTAAAGTAGTAGATATACTAAATTAGCAAGCTCTGTTTATACAGAGCTTAATGTGGCTTAACTTAATCGCTCTCTCAATAAAACAGTGACTTAACTCGAAGTTTGGAAGTAAGGTAATTTGAACTATAATTGTGTGATTATGCATCACAATATTATATTTGTGTTAAGTAATTGCAACAGAGTTTAAATTTGTTTAATCCAAAATAATCAGATAAGTCTTATGTTAAGCCACGCAGTTACAGATCAAATTAAATAATTTATTGTCAACTAAGTGTACATAAGGTGGTATTACCAAGACCGTGGTGGTTAGATATATGCCTAGAGGCGAATTTCTACTAATATTATAAATTACGACGTTTAAGAAATTATCTCATCACTATGCACACGCCGTGTGTTGTGGATTCAATCCCTATTATAGGGATCATCCATAGTTTGAATGTTTTAAAAGACCCTGCGATACAGAATTTACTTATAGTGTTCGAGCAGTCATGAAAAATACTAACAATTAACAATAAAATACTGTTAACCTAGCTGCTTGTGTTACATATATTTGGATGAAATTTAATCCCGTGATACTTTGAGCTTTAACAAAGAACATAAATTTACGTTTAAGGAAAATCTATGTAAAATATAAAATAACTATAATTTTTATGGAACATCAGAAATAGGAACAGGTCCTTAAACAATATTGGAACATCAGAACAAGGTTGTATTTTCCTTAAATACAATCTTCAAATAATGTTGTCTTCTGTTTACGAGAATATTATTCATTGAAATTAAACTACCATATACGGATTTTATCGCGTTGTTTATTTGACACTTTATTACATAATTTTGAAAACTGTTACACTACTACTACTATTAAACTTCACTAATTTTTAAGCTAATTAAATTATTATTAATACTATTAAAATTTAATTAAATTTAACACTCTCCCCGACGTTTCGGTTGCTTTTCAGCAGCCATGGTCACGAGGAGACTAAGACGGTAGTTGTCTCAATGTCCCAGTGTAGTTATTTCAAAGTACCCGAACATAATTTAATCATTGGTGTTTCTATTTACGCAGAATTTTTCTCTTTAAACATGTTTACTAGTTATAAAAAAAGGGTTTCAAAGTCAAAAGTCAAAAATCTTTATTGCCATAAAAAGGTGCAAACAATTCTTGCACACGTCAATTAACTATATTATATATATTTATAAAAAAATAGAATAATGAATTAAATTATTATTATTCTTGTTAACCCCTCCAGCTAAGCTAGAATGCTTTTATTAAAAGTGGATTTACGTCAGTAGTGCAATGGGTGGGATTTGAAGCCGCTACCTCTCGGTCGCAAGTCGAATACCTTATCCATTGGGCTACTGCCACGTTAAGCCGCCGCGCCGCTGCCGCTTATTAGATAGTAGATCTAATAAGCAGCAGCGACGGCTTGAAGTAAGAACCAAAGATATTTGACGTCTAAATATGAGTCGGATACACTGCGGTATTTAAACAATGATTTATAACCTGTGCAGCATCAATAGCAGCAGATGTATAAATATCCGATTGATTGATATTCATGATAGTTATTGAGAGTCAATCATCACGACGATTGAGACTCGATGCGTTATTAAGCGTGAGAATTGTATCACTTCACTTCATTTGAAGTGTTAATTTTATTTATTAGGACTTCCTTCACGCACGATATCATACGTATCATCTACGTATCCTAATATATGTAGATTAAAATTGACATATCATTCTTATTGGCAACTACATAATTAAAATGAAACAAGCAATAAATGATAAGCCACGATGCATAGACAAGCAGTTAAAATATTGTTTACGTTTTGATAATATCTGTCAAATCCATTATAACTAGAGATAACAAAAAGGAAAGACAATAAATATCGATGGGTTTCTATGTGATATATGTATAGTATGTGTGTTTAATAAATAAGACAAGTGCGAAACCAACTAAATACTATCATCTAGCTAAGATAAATGCATACAATCTTAACTAATATTAAAAAGCCTAACTAATATTGCAAATGCGAATGTGATTTAGTTTGTTTGTTTTTTACGCTGTCACGCCTTAACTACTCGACTGATCATCACAAAATTTCGCATACGCGTTGTCAGGTACAGAAAAGAACAAAGGGTACTTTTCATCCAGGCAAGATACTGTTCTCGAGGGAAGCCGCGGACAAATACTAGTAAATATATCAATGTACATAATCCAGTACACATTCCAACAAGCATAAAGTTATCAATGACGATTCAATAAAGTCTCTCAATAGAATCAATTAACCTCTCAATCCGATTGGAAAGTTCAATCGTTTAGAAAGGAATCAACATCTCTATAATATTTTCCTTAATATTAAAATGTTTGATGAATGGGCTAAGCATTATTATAAGATAGAAAGTGCTGATAAAGAAATCAATCTTGTAGATCTAAGATCTAAGCAACAATGAGAGAATGGAAATACTTAATCGTGAAAACGCCAGAACTAATCGAAAGAAGTAAATTATGTTATTTTGAAAAAGCTGATGACTACCCAATTGACCTATTTGCGTTGTTGTCAGTTTCTTAGCAATGCCACAAACTATATCAAAGTTCATAATTTTTTGCTAAAGGAAATAATGGTTAAGTTCTTGCAATCGGGTCGTGAGTTCAATCCCCAGCCATTTTACTACCGATGTGAGCCAACTACTGTCACAAACATTTGGCTTAGTTGGCGAGATTAGCAAGAATACTAGTACATATTTTGTAACCTCAAACACACAAAACCTTGCTGAGTTGCCGACATTCGAAAAACTAAATGTAGAGAAAAAGTGAACATCTACTAATCACCCAATTTAAGGATTATACCGTGCCAGCATATGTATTGCTTACGGAAGAGACGAAATCCCAAGAGGTTTCGTTCCTTATCATAACTACACAGAGACTGCATTTCAGCAGAGTAGGCAAAGCATCAACAATTTTTATCAGTTGGCAACATGCAAGTAATTAGTTGTTGCTAACGTGCGTATGCAACGGTCAAATGTTTATCATCTAGCAAGTCGTCTCTTTGTTTACCTACTTCTCATATGACTGCACGGGTCGCGTAGTGGTTTCAGTGGTCGCCTCGCTGCTGCCACTTCGCCGACTGTTGTGGGTTCAAATCCCACATGGAGCAAAAATTTTTCTGATTTACATATGGTTGTTCCGAGTCTGGGTGTACCTTATGTTCGTTGTTTGTATTATGCTTGGTGCGGTAGAAGGATTTTCAAATACTAAAACATACCTATATATTATATTATAAAAGTTCAGTACACAGTGCAGAGCGCTCCATACAAAAACTATCTTCCTAAAAAAATCGCGTGTTAAAAATCTAATTTCAGCTATAGATTTTATTTATGTAAGTACTATACAAAAGTGTTTAGCACGCAAATTTGCCGGTATTCAGAGCGACAAGTGATGATCTCGTTTTGATGGTCGTAAAAAAATAACAACATAATAATACCTCTTTGTTGAAGAAAGCCTGAAAGTGTTGCGACCTTGACCGATGAAAGTGAAATTGTGAAGACAGTAGCGATAATTTTAGACCATTATAGTTTAGTAGGATTATATTCTTTGACGGGTGACTTTTTTTTAGCCAATTAACGTTTTGTTTTTTACAAATGCATTGTAACTTGTAACGGACGTTCCCGAAGAAGTTTCAAGTACTATTCTAGTGGCAAGTCGCTATAACATACTATTATGCAATACGGCGGACATCGCGTAATAAAAAGAAACCAGAATAGTTTAAGTGGCTTATATTTTCGACTGCCTTATTTCTGTCAATCACGAGGTCTAGGTGTTAAAAACAAAACCTTAACATGTCAACATGTTAAGCGGTTTTGTTTTTTATTAGATAATTCTTAGAAGCAGCACGCAGTCTAGCAATGTGACCGACAAACGGCAAAAGATTCGGCCCCTATAACATGGCATTTGAAACATAATTGGTGAAATGTAGGTGTAACACTTATTTGCCTTCCCCAACGGGGATATATTATAGTACATGATACATAGGGTATGTTATTATTTTCAACGTCATGCGAAGGTTTTTATTTTTGATTGATTGATTTAAATTGAATTTGTGCCAACCCATTTCTTTCAAAACAATCAGTGCTTGCCCGAAGCGATATAGAACATGAGCTTTATTCCAACTTGACATGTCACGTTCTACATTGTTTATGGTTTACAAACAAAATGGTGTCGCGTTGACAAGTGAGGCCACTGCCTCTTCAGTTGTTACAGTTATAAGAGAGTTTAATATATTGAAGATCCATTTTGCTTAAATTTCAATGACTTAAATTTAAGGGTCGTAAACTATTGAAGTCACAGTGAAGAAAAATATTATCAAAAATAATTAATTTTAATTTTTTTAATTTGTCTTCCATGGGAATGCCCAATTAAAAACACAGTTTACTATGGCTACATGTCAATATATCCGTAATTTAGTTTCGTCTCTTTTACTTGGATATTGCTGGACGAATTCAAACATTAGCAGCCTTCATCAAGTCATCACTTACACTGATTTCAATTATCTCATATATCTGATGAGATATTCACTGTTTCTCATTAAATCACCAGTATCAACACGTAGTTTGAACTGCGCAGGGGAAATGGCAATAACGGGTAATTTAAAACCAAAACTGGCAAAATTTGGGTGTGCAACAACCTTTTTCTTCTTTCTTATGGAATAAAGGCCTAAGACTCCAAAGAGGAAAATATATAATATTGTCTTACGTTTACGCGAATGTTGTACATTAGTCCCCAAATGAATATATGACTAAGGTTAGTCTCCTTCTGACCATGGCTGCTGTAAAGCAACCGAAACGTCGGGGAAAAGTGTAAACTTAAATATAAATAGATTTAATTAATTTAACTAGCCTAAATTGTAGTAAAGTTTAATAATAGTAGTGTCAAAGTTCAAAATAAAAAAATTAAAGTGTTTTAAAATAAACAACGTATAAAGTAGTTTAATTTAAAGGAAAATATATTATATACAGAGGCATTAAAATAATTATATAGGTATACCATGTATATATTCATTCGCTCTACGAAACAAGCCGCAGAAACAGACGTACATTCACCTATAATTACAATAAAATTAGCACCTACTGCGCTACTTTTTTCGATACCTACCACTCAAACATGTACAAGAAAAGATTTAAGTACTGTTCAACGCTTTTCTTTATAATAAAGAGCTTATTTCATTAATAGAATATTTAATAGGTGCTTATTATTGCAGAGTTCGTTGAGGTGTTGAGGAGGAACGTGTCATTACTCCACGCCTACTGTAATAAGATGTGGATCAAAAACTATTTGCCACTTATATTTAATTGTATTCATTCATCTTATTAAGTACTAGCTGTTAACCGCGGCTTCGTCCGCGTGGAATATAACAAAGAAGCAATTTCTTTTCGAAACCCATTTTTCTTTTCTAAAAGAAAACTAGCCTTAGTTACTCCTTATAACATCTGATATCTGCCAGTGAAAGTCCTGTAAAAATCTGTTCAGCCGTTTTAGAGATTAGCCGGAGCAAACAGACGAAAAACATTTTAAAATTAATATTTTGATATAGTACCGTTGCCACTTATATTTAATTGTATTCATTCATCTTATTAAGTACTAGCTGTTAACCGCGGCTTCGTCCGCGTGGAATATAACAAAGAAGCAAGTTCATTTCGAAACCCATTTTTCTTTTCTAAAAGAAAACTAGCCTTAGTTACTCCTTCTAACATCTGATATCTGCCAGTGAAAGTCCTGTAAAAATCTGTTCAGCCGTTTTAGAGATTAGCCGGAGCAAACAGACGAACAAACATTTTAAAATTAATATTTTGATATAGTACCGTATACCTAAACTCTCAAATGCATTTAGTAAAAAGCTGTAATTTAGACTTTACAAACAGACACTTAAATTTAATTTCAGTATCTGTTTATAGAAGATGTATAGACTATCTCGTCACCAGCACCACCAGCAGTAGTGGACACGAGTGCTGTGCGTGCTGTGTGCTATTTGAGTTATCCATAGATAAATAGAGTATGCAGTGTGATATTGAGGACGGTCTACAGAGTCCGATATCATACTCCGTGTTTCGGAAAGTTTCCATCTACGGCATAACGCTCAATTTTACATGGGACATAACTTAAGCATAACTGGTAATATGGTGGTTTGATGGAACCAAGAACAGCTGGCGAAAATTAATACACCTTTGTCTAGCGATTCAGAGAGAAAGATGTGAGGCTATATATATGTGTATGTATTAAATACTATAGCATAATATACATGTACTGATAAATCTTTTAGGTAGTGCTTAGATCCATAAGCGGCTCATAATATGTATTTATGATCTATCTATGGAGAATATCGAAGCACATGTATTTTATACAATAATTTATAGGTGCTCTTTTTCTCTCTTAGCCTTTATTATTCCCAAGTCACTTGGGGTCGGCTTTTCTGGTCTAACCGGATTTGACTGGATATCAGTTTTTACACGGAGCGGCTGCCACCTGACCTCCACAACCCGAAGGCTAACGATACCCTAAGGCCTAGACCAGTGTCAGGATATTAGAGGGTACTGACTTTCCCAATAACGACTGCCATAGATGTTC
Organism: Catocala fraxini; assembly: GCA_930367265.1. Lineage (NCBI taxonomy): Eukaryota > Metazoa > Arthropoda > Insecta > Lepidoptera > Erebidae > Catocala > Catocala fraxini. Next base: position 19,335,304 of record OV884043.1, read on the forward strand.
ATGGCAGCCGGGACCAACGGCTTAACGTGCTCTCCGAGGCACGGAGCAGGCGATAATTGTCAATCAATACGCACATAATTTCGAAAAGTCATATAACATCCGAAAGTCAGAGGTGCGCGGCGTGGGTTCGAAACCGAGACCCTCTGCATTGCAGTCTGTTGGTCTCCCCACTGAGCTATTGCTGCCAATAATAATCAATAATTAATATTTTATAGGTGCTATAAATATAATACATACTATTAAATATCCTTGAAGAAGTAGAATTTACAGACAAACAGACTATGCTAGTTATGTACATCGGCTTGTGCCTATTTCTAATATTAGGTAGTCAGAGATACGGATGTCCACTTTCTGTGATGCTGGCGTTATGTCTAATGCTTTCATCACATGGTTATTGTTCGTTGAGGAATCCTTAACTTGATATTTTCAGACCATTCCAGATCTGATCAGAGAATGTTCTATATTTACAGAGATAGAGCATGTTGAAAACTTTCGTCTTCCTTCGTTCTGTTTAGTAATGATTTATATAGAATAATTAAGAGAATAATTTATTTATTTATGGAGGTATTTGTTCGTTGGCAGCACTGTGATACCATGACGTCATTGACGACGCAAATATGCACCTACTTGCTTTAAAAAATGTTAATAATTTCAGGCAGGACCAATTACCAATTGTTTAAAACGATGTAACTGTTTCGTTATATTTTTTATGCACGATCGTTAGCTTACAGTATTCTCTAAACCTAAGGCCGTACGACAATATTTAATAGCAGTTTTATTGTGGCATTACTATCGCTAGAGAAAGGGATAGAGTTATACACCGTATATAGCACCATCTCTGTCTATCCAAAAATATGATTACAAACATTGATTCATTGAACTCTTAGAGATGTTGTTACGGATCCTACGACTAGACACAGAATACTCTCAGATGTTTTTTCTCCAAAGCCTTTTTTATTATCATTGCATATAAGGAATATCGTTATATCATATTAAATGCAATGTAATAAAGCTATGGTCCAAGTATCCTTTACTGCCGTGAGGAGTCCACAGAACCACTATGAAACTATACTTTTTTAACAGATATCCAAATGTGCCACATTATACACCAGAACAAAAAAATTATAATTATCAAAAATATTATATATAAGGATTAAATGCAAGTTAATTTCCTAATGCCAAGTACTTTGAACGTTAAAAGGACAGTGCAGAGCATTTGCGACTGCACCGGCGGACCGACGCCGCAACCACGCATGCGCGGAATGCGGTCATCCGGTGTAAACATTCAGCTTGAATCGCGTTAAATAAAGTGAAACCTTTATATACTGATTATATCAGGTTTTAGGACTAATTATCACGGCAATTAAGATTATTACTACTGCATTGGCCCCGTGGCTTAAATTTGTCAACAATTGTAACAACCCGAATTTTATTTCTGGATCAAACAAACCGTTTGTAAAGACTTTTTGTTTTTAAATCTTAGCTGCAGCATCTATTCTGCAACTGTGCTCGATAGAAGGCAAGAAGATATGCCGAATAAATCTATGCGAGACACAATGTTTTATTAATTGGACTGTGTCTGATTCATCGCCAATGATTTAATAGCCTACAGATTATAACAGAGGTCAACGAACCAACTGTCAGTTTGACGTCAAAAAAAGCGGGAAATCTCTTTTGACGTTTGCCAAATCAATTTCACTCTCGTTTCTAAACAGAATCAGGTTTTGCGTCCATTCATCAACACATTCAAGTATGCAAGTTTACTAAACAGGAAATGTCAATAGATTTCTCTTGACACGAGAAACTGTAATAATCAATCAAAAATGTCAGCCATCCATAAAAGCCTACATTTAATACGAAGATGGTCGTTATTTTCTTCAAAGCCCTTCGTTCATTGACAAATAAGGATTTATTTGAGTTTATGGCGAACGAATGAATTTGTTTGGTATTTCCTTTGAGGCAATAAATGTTGGTAATCTTTTACGTGCAATCGGTAGTTATAAACTTTATATTTAGAAAAATATATTAATATTTTCTTTAGTGACTCTATTCCTAAGTGGCCTTTATACATTCTATATAAAATAATAATATGTACCTATACTTAAGACAGTTGATTATAATTTATCTTTAATTTTTTTATTTTTTTAAACAATGTCTAGATTACGTAATATAAGTAGCTATCTAAAAACTATAGCGTTTTTATTCCTTGTTCTTGGTGGCCTGTACAGGGCGAATTTTTTTAAAGGTGTTATATTTGAGTAAATTTTGGTTTTATTCTTAATTAGGTATATGTACTGCCGAAGTAAGTACAATTTTAGTGCGCGTGTAACATACCTACATACGTGTATGTTATTGGTTGCAGTATAATATTGTCAGTGTTCACCGCTTCACAAGCAGTTAACAGTAGAAATATTTGTATTTTTTATATTGAACTGTTTAATTAAGATTTTTGTAGCGAACCTGACTGCTTAACGCGCACGTGGTGTGACTTGTTGTAGTTCAGGAACGGTGGCCATTTTAATGAATAGGCTGCAAGAACAATTACCTGCAACAAATAAAAACGGTTATCAATATAAAGTGTATAATATTCACATACAAGAAGAAGACACCCATTTAAGAGCATAATCGTGCAGTTATATACATATGTAATACACCCATAATTCACCAAATAGGTCATTAGGTCCCACATAATAGAGACGAGCCTATTGCTGCTTTCTATATTACCAGATTCTGCTCAACCATTCCATGACTAAAAATCCTATAACAATTTGTTCCTCTCGAGGCTCGAACCCACTCGTTATCGTAAAACCATAAGTATACCAGTAATAAACTACTCATCAGAAAAATCGAAACACCTTGCAAGTTTATGTTTTGTAAGGATTATCAGGATCTGTGTATATTTAGGAATATATGTCAAATAATAATAATAATAATAATAATAATAATAATAATATTCTTTCACATACACACAACACCATCTAGCCCAAACTAAGCAGAGCTTGTAATATGGATACTAGACAATGGATAAACATACATATATACCTTTTTTTTTTTTTTTTGTAAATACATACATATTATACATAGAAACACCCAGACCAAGACAAACATCTATTGTTCATGCACACAAATGTTTGACTTGTGCGGGAATCGAACCCGCGACCTCAGGCGTGGCAGTCAGTTACACTAACCACTACGCCATCGAGTCGTCATGTCATTTAATAGTGAATAATATGAGGTTTTCAAACCCCAAATGTTAATGTTCTAAATTCAAATTAAATTTTCATAGGTTTCGTATTTTGTTTAACAAGTAATTTTTTACCCTGTATGGAGTATGAAGGAAATTGATAAAACAAAACACGTAAATAAATAAAATCTGGGGCAGAATTGCACGAATTCGTCTCTTTAATTCATCCCATAGATGTTCAATTGGATTCATGTCCGGGCTTCTTACTGGCCATTCCATAATGGAGATACCGACTTCGGTAACATAATCTCGTACGACGCTCGCGGTGTGAGCCCTAGCATTGTCGTGCATGAATATAATACCGTTGCCAATAAAATGTGCATAGGGCATCACGTGAGTCTCAAGACACTGTTAGATGTGCCGATGACTGTTTAGTGCAGGCAGACGTGGCCCAGACACAAAGACAAGCTCTGTCTTACCGTAGGCGCTGAAGCAGCGATAGCTCAGTGGGGAGACTAACAGACTGCAATGCAGAGGGTCTCGGGTTCGAACCCACGTCGCGCACATCTGACTTTCGGAAGTTATATGACTTTTCGAAATTATGTGCGTATTGATTGACAATTATCGCCTGCTCCGTGCCTCGGAGAGCACGTTAAGCCATCGGTCCGGCTGCCATGAACATCAATGGCAGTCGTTATTGGGAGAGTGTCGACACAAAAGATCCCACTGGGTCGAAGTGTCGCCGGTCTGCACTGACTGGCCCCCACATAACATACAGATACCGTAGGCGCTGATTCCTCCCAAAACCGTCCACGAACCGCCATCATAGCTGTCCTTTTCTTCAATGCAGCATTGTGCAAAGCGTTCTCCATCTCTTCTGCCGTTACCATACAGCATAATTTTACACTCATCAGAAAAGAGGACTTTGTTCCACTGGAGGACTGGACTTCCATGACCAATTTAGATGCTCACGTGCAAAGTTAAGGCGCGCTCTTCGATGGTCTGCAGTTAATTTCGGCCCATTTGCTGGCTTGTGCGGTACCAGTCCACGTGCCTTCAACCTTCTTCTAATTGTAGAGTCACTTATAGCCACCCTACGTACAACATAAAGCTGCTGCTGCAGTTTAAAAGCAGTAAGGCGTCGATTTCGTAAAGAAGTTGATACAATAAATCGATCATCTCGCTCAGAAGTGACCCGATTCCTGCCAGATCCTGAACGGCGCGTGAACAAACCAGTCTCCCGATAGCGTTTGTAGACTCTATGAACAGACGACAGGCTTAGATGCAATCTTTCAGCCACAACACGCTGATTAAGTCCAGAATCCAGCAATGCCACCACTTGGGCGGCTTCTGCGGGCGAAGTAGCCATATGTTTTAGAAAATAGCTTTTTCAGACATCCCAAAGTCACAGTACATACACAGTATACAGCACACAGAACAAAAAGTTTTAAGATAAGCGCAAATTTTTAGTTTTCAAAGGTGAAATGTACTCCAACTCTAAACACACATTTGTCTTAAAACAGTGAATCATTTCATTTATAGGATAAACAAATGAAATTATAATTTTGAATTTAGAATTTTCGCTTATCACTGTAATGGCCAAACTATACAATCATGTGATTTTTTTCATGGAATGAAAACTCTTTTGTGTTAAATTAGGACAGAAACCATAAAAACGGAAGTGTTTCGATTTTTCTGATGAGAAGTGTATTTAAAATACTACCAAAACATTATTTATATCTTTACTACAATAATTATTGATGACAGTATAACATCTATATTCAAACGATTGCATAATTTGCCATTTTTATAAAGAATGTTATATTCAAATTTAGAACTTCACTTAAACGTCAAATCCTTTGAAATGTCCTTAAGTCAGTATCAGTGTTGAATACTCAATACATCCGTTTGCATTTGTATAAACAATCTGGCTTTAAATGACATGGCATCGGCTATTACTCAGATATCGGTAAACTCAAATTAGGCATGCGAAATGTTAATTTCTGGTAGCATTCCCATGACTATTCTTAGATAGCTGGGACATAGTGCAAGGAAGAGACAAATATTGAGAAGTTACTATTTCAAATAGCCCTTGTATTTTATTAATAGTTTTTGCCCGCAGCTTTGATCGCGTTAATGTACTTTAGGATAGGTTAGGTTAGTAACAATGCTTTTCCAAATTATTTTTCTAGATGAAAGATACCCTATGTTCTTTCTAATCCCCTAACAATGGGTTTCCGAAATTTCATGAAGATCGGTCGAGTAATTAAGGCGTGAAAGCGTAACAAACAAACTGACATTCCATTACATTAGTCAAGATTTAAGGTTAGCAATATGACTGCTATTTGTGCTAATCCAATTAACATGGCGACAGCCAACTGCAGGTTTTGGGCCTTAGTATGAACATTTATAGCACATGTGAAAATGTAATATCGTAGCGTGAATTTAAAACACAATTTGACAACTAAACTTGTTACCAAAATTACAGCACTGACTGATTTATTTACCAACGCTGAATCCAAAATAATGCTATTACTTTAAATAAAAATCGTAGCCATATGCGTGGCAGTCGCATTCCCTAGTCCCTACTAGTACCTACCTACTACTGCGCCGCCACCAAGGCAGCCTATCCTATCCCCGTATAAGATAATGTCCAGCTAACTCAGAACGTATGGCACTCCTAATGTTAAGTGCATTCTTTGCACTTATTTACGGTTATACGCAAATGAAGCACTAAAAATGTCTCACTTCTCAGAAATACGAGACCGCTGTCCGTCAATCACCTGATTTAAACGTACAATACTTTTACGCGAATGTTTTACTATGAATAAGTTATTTTACGAAGTGCTTCGATTATTTTGTACGTAATAAAACTGATATTGACTGTTGAGCCGTTTGTTGTGGGTGCAATTATTGCGCGGGCACATTGTGCCTTTAAAAATAATAATAATAATTATGCAGAAGGCTATGCTGCTAGACAAGGCACGCATTGTGAGGAGGTTCATGTTTCTGGATTCCTAACCGCCGGCGGCTTAGATCCCAAGGGTCCTCATACCTATTACTTTCAATGCATTTTTTTTTTTTTTGTAAATAATGATTACTGTCTATTTGGGTTTCAAATTACTAGTATTCTTGTTAACCCCACCAGCTAAGCTACAACGCTTCTATTAGAAGTGGGTTCACATCAGTGGTGCAATGGGTGGGATTCGAACCCGCGACCTCTCGATCGATTTAATTTATAAACTTATTCATTTCATTTTATATACATATTTAATAATGTTATTTGTTTTAAACAGAAGTCAATAAAGTAAATAAAAAGTAGAATTGGTAAGGCAGCCACTGCCAATGCATCGATTTGTTACATAATTACAATAAAGTAGAATAACTAAATATAATGCATTTCAGCATGCCCAACCTTCACAAAATAGACCTATACATAAACTTAAATACAGTGCAAAACGCCATAACAAACGGATTGCGTAATTTATACGCATAAAATTTGCATAAAAATCACAACCAATATTAAAAGCTTACATTGAACCGTATCGAACAGAAATGCCGCTACAATAAACGCTATTCACACAATTTGCAAGTTTTACGAATAAATTACGCAAAAAAAAAAGCAAGTAGCTTGCGCGTAACTCGGCTATCTGTAAGCAATTTACGCTATATAAATATATGTAAGACATTCGACTCGCCATAAACGATGTTATTTTAGTAAAAGCACTTGTAGAAGCGAATTCGAATGTACATATTTGCAATATGGTTAGGAATAGTCGTTGGAACATAGAATAAATTGTAGTCAATGCATATTTACTACAAAGTATTTTGTCTGCACGAATAGCACATATGTTTTAGTGATCACCTCTGCACTACACCGCGCACAGGTGCAGTTTTGATTCCCGTACGAGACAAAAATATTTAATAATATTTTTACTACCCCCAGCATTAGTTGTATTTCATCTGAGCGTCTCCGTGCTTCGGAGGGCACGTAAAACGTCGGTCCCGGTTATTGCCAAATTGACAGCAGTCGTTAAGCCATTACAAGTTACATTACATACAAGAAGTGTGAGTACATGGTTTTTAAGGTAAGGCAAATGCCGTGAAGATGGGCCCGAGTTAACAATATACGGGTCACCAATTAAAAGAGTGTCTACTTTTAAATATCTAGGGCATTTCCTTGCCGACGACCTTAAGGACGATGTAGACATTGAGAGGGAACGTAGAGCTCTAGCGGTGCGGAGTAATATGTTGGCTCGTAGATTTGCCCGGTGTACAGGCCTAGTTAAAATTACACTCTTTCAGGCTTACTGCCAGAGTCTGTACACGAGTAATCTATGGGTCAATTGTACTAAGACATCGCTGGACGCCCTACGCATCCAATATAATAATGCTTTCAGGATGTTGCTGAGATTGTTTCGTTACTGCAGTGCGTCGGAAATGTTCGCGCAAGCACGAACGGATGGCTTTTACGCAATTGTGCGCAAAATAACAGCCTCGCTACTGAGGAGAGTGAGAGACAGTCCTAACAGCATCCTGAGAACTGTTGCTGAGAATTTCCATTCTCCACTTTAAAAAAAGTTTGTCTCTAGGTTAATTTATACTAACACTAGCAAATAAGTTAAATTGTATTACTAACAGTCTATGGATTCATTGGTCCGAAATAAAGCAATATTATTATTATTATTATTATTACAGAGGCCTACGGGCGGATTGAACAACTATTGACAACAGGTCGGCCACTAACCAACAAGAAGAAAACTACTCCCAGCTTTGATCAATACAATGCTTGTGTTAGGACTAAGTTCACGTCGGTAGTTCAATGATATTTGAATACGCGACCTGATCGCAAGTTCGATTCCTTAACCATGGGGCTAGCGCCGCTTTCTGTGATCCACAAATAGTTGTTCCGAGTATTCTTTGTGCTATTGATCACTTTGTCTCTTGTAGATGACTCAAGTAACTAGCGCTAGTTTAGGCACTTACATGAACTGTATTTAGCCCGTATGTAGCCCGCGCAAGTAGCTTTCATATGTAGCCTGCGCGAGTTTCTTGCGTATGTAGCCCAAGTGAGAAGCTTGCATATGTAGCCCGAGCGAGTAGCTTGCATATGTAACCCGAGCGAGTAGCTTGCATATGTATGTAGTCCGATCGAGTAGCTTACATATGTAGCCCACGCGAGATACTTGCGCCGTCTAACACTATTATTCTTCAATCTGCAGCCGCTAGTTGATAGAAAACCTGTCATGAATCTGAAGACCATCTGTTCCAGTAGAACAAGTTAGTATTTTTCACTTTAATGCTCCAGCCTATCGCTATACAGGCTTGCATTTAATTGGATGCGGCAAAACATTACAAGTAAATACAATAATTAACTATAATAACTTGCTTCGTTACCAAGTTGAAGTAAACTTGAACCAATTTAAATGAAATGATTAGTGTGAATATCTTTTTATTCTTAATTAAAGTTGACGTAAGTAATAACACAGCTACTGTAGTGATATTTACACTAATTATACATGTAAATATTTACATTTTACATATTATATATGTTTACATATTAAATTATTATTAAAGCAGCGATAGCAGCGGGAAACTGCTGGAATGCCACGCAGTGGTCTCGACATCGATCCCAAGGCGCTCTGACTTTCCGAAGTTATGTGCGTATTAAATAGTTAATTATCGCTTGCTATCAACGGTGAAGGAAAACATCGTGAGCAAACCTGCATGTCTAAGATTTCTATATAATGTTGTCAAAAATATGTGTAGACTGCCAACCCTCACTGGGCCAGCGTGGTGGACTATGGCCTAACCCTTCTCACACTGAAAAGAGCGTGCCCAGCAGTGCGACAGTTTAATACAGGGCTGATATTATCATTATTATTATTATTAACGTAAGATTTATGGATTGTTAATCGGTTAATTTCGATTGGATTTATTTAATTACGTGTATGTCGTTGATGATTTGTTGGTGCCGTGGTTAAGTTTGTTTATGAGGTTTGTGGAGGATCGCGAAGACCCAGGTTTAATTCCCGAAATGTGTTCGATAGACAGCATTGTACTCGTCCATTAGTATGTAGAACTCTAAAACATAGCGAAATTTGAGCGTACAATTTACCTCTGGCTATCCCTTCGAAGAATGTGTAGGAAGCTGGATTCTTACGTACAGGACACTTAAAATTCACACAGCACATTTTCAAATTTAGCGTTCGTATTTAATTCTGATTTGCTAGTAAATCCTACTGATATTATAAATGTAAAATCTTGTGAAGATGTTTGGTCGCACGTTACTTAATCACACGCAAACAGCTAAACCGATTTAAATAAAATTTAACATACAGACAGACCACTTCCTGCATTAACACGTAGAATACTTATTTATCCAGTATTGCATTCACGTGGTATTCACGCGGGACGGAGCCGCGGGCAGCACATAGTAAATCCAATAATCATAGACAGTCGTGTCATTTGTACCTATACATTAGATGCTTCAAAATGCTCTTCAAGTTAGTCTGCAGATATTTAAAAGTCATAGTTCAATGCCAATCGTACTCGTGATCGTTATTTTACATGCCGGACCTTTATTTTGTATTTTGTTAACTACATTCATTCGACTTGCACTAGATCAGAAGAAAGGCTTTTGATGACAGTGAAGAAAAAGCATTTGACCAGTTTCTAAAACGTTTATTTTTATATACTATTTTAAGGACTTTCATAGTTAGCGAAAATCTCAAAAATTATATACTCGTAAGCGTGAGACTATGTAAGGACGAGTACTTAGGAGATATCCCTCAAGTGCCAAAAGAGGTATGTTACACCCATATTTCACTAGCTATGATAGGCTTCACATAATACGCGAGCCTATTGATGTCTACTGGACATAAGTCTAAGCCCTATCTTGCTACTAAGACTTTGCTCCCGGCAACATCCAATAACACCCAGAAATCGACCACGAGACATGCACAATCTTATGCACTCTCGTTGCGCCAGCAGTATCAAGTGGCACTTAAAACACAGCTAACGAAATGTTAATGTAATACGTTCTACCTACCTTCAGCGGTGAATATATTTTGAAACTTTACCCTTTTATCTAGTATCCTATAAAAAATCTACTCGTAGAAATTAAACTGATATTCAATTCACTTTATCGGTCCCATCAGATCCAAGTTATTGGGCCCTTAGCAGTTCTAAGATATCGCCGCATAATATGCAAAGCGGTAATAATTTGCGAGACATTTAAACGTGTTGCCACACTCGCTACTCGGCAAGAATGCTCAGCTTCCTGCGTTCCGGCGCTGAACTGTGAGACTCGGCTAGATTGCGAAGCAAAGTTAGGGTTGCCAAGTCAAGTAAAACAGCAGCCGCCACTTACACGTCTCAGATATGGCTTTTGTTACACCGGTAGAGAAGCAAACAGGTCTTGTCTGATCATAAGCGGATGCCAAAATCCTAAAGATGGTAGCAGCACTATCATTCACACTTTCCACAGTCCACCCTGCGGAAAAAGGAGTCACTTTTCTACAACCGTAAAGGTTAACCCACGCGTGAAGGTTAATAACTTCTGTAAATACTACTAGCGACAGAGGAATACGACGAGGTTTTCGACTACGATCTATGGAAATTAAGTCGGGCTTCTCCAAGATTGAGCGAGGATGGGTAGTCAGTTTCCTTAAAGTCAAATATTTTATAAATAAATCAGAAAAAGATTAAGTGATCGCCTGGCCATTGCCAGTACACCGAGTATTAAGGCATCCACACGGGACAAAAATTTGTGTGATCCACAAATACTTGTTTGCGTCCGTTGTTTGAATGTTTGTAAAGTCCGCCGCGACACAGAAATTATACTTAGAGCAGGACAAGATTTAAAAAAAAAATGTTCATAACTTTTAACTTCCCAAATAAGTTCAAATCTCGCTCCGGAAATTCTTAGAACTAGGCTGTGTTCGATGAGATTGACAACCCTAAGAATTCAGCTATGCACCTGTTTCGTTATATTCTATCGAGATTTCATTAAGAGAACGATACTTCCTATAGAATTCGTATTAATTAAATACTTTTTATCTTATATGGGATCTTAGTATGCGTTTGGATGTTGCTAAAGTATTTAAAATGGTGATTATTTTTTATGGCAGCATCAGGAATGGATGCAAATATATTCCTAGTAAAGTATTTTAGAAAGCTATATAAGATATAGATATGGTAAAACATATAATTACTTGTGCCGTACATGTATTCATATCTATGAAGGCCTGAATTAGATACGTAAGTCAAAAAAATGTTGTTGTTTTTTAAATAAATGTAATAGTTGTGTTACCTAAATGTAACAGACGACAATAGGTTTACTATCTATTACATGAGATTTAAAGTTTGCTAGTAAAATGTGAGTGTAATAGAACTCATTAATAAGGTAAATAGGAGTGTTGTTGTTGTTACGTTGCGGAATACAAATAATTTTGCCGTATATTTTACAAGCATTATTGATTTCAAAATATGTACTTGAATCTGAAAACTATAATTTAATTAAAATGATATTAGATTGTAGAAGCGTCAAACAATTTCTAGGTTTTCCATTAGTGAAATACTACTTGTTCTTTAAATCAAAAGGGGGTAAATACTTGATTATCCAAAAAATGAAATTACTGTTTTTAAAAAGATATACACTTTTAAATATTGATAACGACACACTACAAATAGGAGGCAACGACAAACGACAATTAATAAATATCAAAGTATCCCAAGCACACATTAAGACAGAATAAAACAATAAACTATGAAAACACAACGGAAACCGTTAATTTCGACATTGTTTTAACTGAAAACATTGACAATATGACGTCACGTTGTTAAATAAATCATTTGCACAGATGACCAAACATCGTGCGTTAGTCGAACCGTTTCAGAGTGGAAATTACGTCTTTGTATAAATAAATACAAAGTGAAGTACATGGAATTAACGCGTCGCCGCGTCGGTCTCGTAGAACATAGTCCCAGAAGACTGGTCTAGGATATTCTTTTTGCCTTCTTGTAAATACAAGAAGGCAATACGTATGTTTGGCTCTTCGGCAATCTTCTGTAGTGTGGAAATCCTCCACACTAGGTACTGAAGATTGCCCAAGAGCCAAACATCCATGTGTTGCAAAATTATTTTGGTAATCTTCAAATGATCCATTCTGGACAAAGAGAAGTTTTATGACAGACATGTTCTGATTAAACACAGGACCGAAGATTTCTTTTGGATTTCTTGGCGGCCATTTAGACAAAAGTTAAGTCTACCAGCCCCTCCTTTATCCTTAAGGAGAGTTAATCTTTGTTCCTTCCACTGGCAGTTCAGACACTTTTTTCGAAAGGCAGAAGATGTGGTAATTCTGATATTGCTAACCACTTATGTACGTTTAGCCAGGCTTGCCGTTTGTCAACCACTATATTATTATAAAAAGCTCTTATATATAACTATATGTATATACTAAATTATGCTTAGAGACAATCTAAGACGCATTTAGACCATAAAGGAATACATAGAATAACGACCTGAGCAATACAAGTGATACTTATATGTAAATTCACAATTGCAATAAATCCTCTTTTGTTAATTTTATTGATTGTTTGCCATTGTAATGGAGTTAAAATGATGTCATATAAAGATACATAAATGTTTAAATATCCAAAGTGTTTACGGAGATAGTCATCAAGTTGCCTCGTTGGCGCAGTGACGCAATCATTGTGAGTGCATACGCAACAATCATTGTTTGATCCCGGGGTCGGGCAAATCGTTAATAGATTTTCTGATCAGCAGTTATCGATGGCCCTGGCCTGTACATGGGACGTAAAAATTGCCATAGGAAAACTTATAGGAACGCCAGGCATAATTGAAAACCTATTGTGCCTGGCCTCCGGTGCCGCTGCGACTCAGTTGGTAAATAGGACTTATTACCGACGCAGAAAAGTGCATCATACACAGCTGTTTATTATTATTATTATAAATAATATATTATTTGTTTCTCTATTATAATAACTGATATTTTTTTATAATAATCTTATAATATTTTTCAAAAGGTGCGAGAAAAAGGAAAGTAATGATAAATTAGTTTTGATGTTATACCATAAAGGGTCACAGCTAATTTCTTTTTATGCTCATGATCTTTATTTAATGTGTTAAAGTCATCATAAAATATGCATGATGAAAGATAGCAAACTTGATACTTCAACCAATGCAAACTGTATTGGTAAATTATAATATATAAAATAATCATAGCTAAATTACCGTTAATTTCTCACAAAGAGTTTAGTCAAATATTAACTGCGTAAAGTATTGAGCACTTAACATTAAATCAGCCTCGTGTCAAGTCTCTTAGACACATTTATTAAGCAACTTGTTGGTCCACAAGTTACAAAAGAGGTAGCTTATGTATTATATCAGCAGGGAGACAAAAAATAAAATCCACCTACCGTTAAGACTAACATAGCGAGTTGATATCACATATTTTCTCCAGGAAAAGCAAGAAAATCCAGATCCTGTTAGATCATTACAATAAAAAGTTGGTCGTACACGTAACTCAATAAAAAGTAAAGCTATTAAAAGTTAGTTTAGTTTAGTAATATATGTAACAGCTAATGTTAAAGTCTATGTATGACTAGCTATGCCCGCGGTTTAACCCGCGTTTATGGTTAATGCGCCGCCCCCGTGATGTTATATAGGTAGCCTATAGCCTTCCTCGATAAATAGGCTATCCTTCACTCAAATAATTTTTCAATTCGACCCAGTAATTCCTGAGATTAACGCGTTCAACCAAACAAACAAACAAACAAACTTTTTAGCTTTATAATATTAGTATAGATTAAAAAATATAGTCAAAGTCAACTTGAAGTGCTTTAGCCAGACTTTAAAAAGTAACAATATCTTCACAGTTTATGGATTTTTCCCGCGGCTTCAATCGCGTTAATGTAACTTTTATCAATCAACTTGTATCTCTTGAGAACAGTACTTTTTTATGACTGAATATTACTCTATGTCCTTTTCTGTGATCCTATCAATGTGTATGTCTTTCATGGTGATTGGTCGAGTTGTTAAGGCGTAAAAGCGTAATAAACAAAGTTACATTCGCATTTATAATATTAGTTAGGATGCAACTGTTGGGTACAGGCACCTTCTCTGTAAAGGTTAAGCGTATAGAAAACACTAGCCCAGTGCAAGTTGCCCAGCAATTTGACTGCACGTATGGTGTAGTGGTTTGTTCCGAGTCTGGATGTTCTTTGTGTCCATTGTTTCAATGTTTGTAAAGTCCCCCGCGATACAGGAATTATTACCAGTGCGATAGGTGTCTTAAAAAAATCGGTCTACGTTATCCTTCATCGATAAACATTAATAATTTACTATTAATACGAATATAATTTCGTAAAATCAAAGATGCGTGTCGTAGGATTGAACTTGAACCCACTGTGTGTTTCTTTCGTTACATTAAGCTGTTATTTAGGGCTTGCAGGCACGCGGAACTTCTCGCATCGTCTTTCTTCAGGAAAGCACAAAGAGCGATACATAAAAAAAATAGTAACCTAAGACTTTATTTTGATCCTGTTTTTTGAGATCCTATACAGATCTCAAAGAACAGGATCAAAATAAATAACATTCGTTATAAAGTCTTATGTTTACGCGAACGTTGAAATGAAATAGAAGCAGAAATATTTAATTATGGCTACCTTAAAAACTACACTTCAAGACAATGAGACAACCATTGTCTTATGCCCGTTTTCACCAACAGATAAGTATCCCTTAGCAGTTTTTAGGGAGCTCCTAACAAAAAATTCGATTTCACCAACGTTTAGGTGTCACTTAAGTCTCTAAAGCAGCTCTTATATTTGAGAGCCCGATTGTTGGCTCCTTAAACTACTCTTATGGTGACAGAATATTGTTTATTCATACGCGACACACGAGTGATTTTCTATCATGGAAAATGATTTAGGGCACTTTATAGAGAGTCTAGAAGCTATTGAGACTCTAGAGAACATTTAGCAAATAGTAAAAAGACCACGCAGTCACCGTGAAAGAGTCAACAACTTCGATAAATACGACGATGTCGACTTTTTCATAAGATATAGGTTATCTAAACAAAGTGTTCTATATGTAAAGGAACACGGGTCTTACAGCCTATACACATGCACCGAAAATATTTTCATTTTGAAATTAAACTGAATAACGTTCAAAATATGTAAAAAATATTGTTTTTCGATATATTAATAATACTACTGTTAATACCATTCATTTGAAAAGAAATATAGAAATTTTTATGTTATCGATAAAACATCATCATGACAGAAGCGTGACTTTAGAAAAAGTTAACTGTCACTTACTTAGGAAATTTCTTCGTAGGTGATTCCTAGTATGGTAAAATTGAATTTAGGTAAGTATTCGATTAAGGTATGCCCTTAGCTTAAAAGAAACCTACTTAGGTAGAGCCTAGAGGCCTGTTGGTGAAAACGGGCATTAGCTGTCTCCCTGTGACCATGGCTGACGAAAAGCTACCGAATCGTCGAAGAAACATTAAATACAAATTATAATGAATATAATATTTTAAAAATAGCATAATCTTATTGTTTTTGTACATAAACGGCGATATAATTTGTATGAGGTAAGTTTAATTTCAATAAATACTGTTCAATATGTGGTGTGGATTCCGAACTGATAGTATGGTAGCTTAAATTGCGTTACATATCTCAGCGTAACAAACAAAAGATCAATTAAACTAATACGTAACTCTTCACTTTACTAGAATGTTAACAAATTACAGTTTACGCGTTAGTACGTTCCGTAAAACAATCGTGTAAATATACTATTATATTACAATGCAATTGTAAATTAAATAACACCGGGTAACGGATCGTATCATCAAATTTCGCTGTGTGCGTCTTGCGCAATAGTATCGACTACCGAAGTACAGTGCGCAACACAATCTATGTTGCGTCACGGTTCTTTTGTTGACGCTACTTGTAGGGTCGCTCCGTTCGAATAAAATACATCGATATAAAATATGTATTCTAAAGTCTAATTACAATAAATATTCAGTTAAAATATGTATTCCAGTCTAATAACAAAAAATATTAATTTAAAACATGTATTTTGATTTTAATCTAATTACAGAAATTTTTCATTTAAAGTATGTTTTCTAAAATCTTATTACAAAAAGAACTAGATTTTATGGATTTATCTGAAGTATAATTTGTCTACAACCTTTTTACTAACTTAAGGATAATTTGCCGTTATTAACGGCTTGTTTATAGCCTATGATTATAGACGCTGACAGGTCCAATAAATCACGTTCTCCTTAAGAAGTAAATAAAAGCATTGTAAAATTAACTAAATCTGTAGAGACTAAGAAATATACCATACCATTATTTCACGTCTCACGTCTCACGTCTATGGATCAAATGTCTGTCTCAAAATTGTGGGTTCACTACACCAATTCGAATCACATTCCATATTTTTACATTTTAACTATGACTACCGGTCGATCATTAACCGGTGGTTCATTTCACCTAAAGCCATTATATCCAAAAGTTATTTTGTGTAAAACTATTTGATTGAAAGCCGTTTTATCTACATCACATTTGATTAAGGTTCTTTGTAAGGTACTAACATTTCTATTTCACCAATACTACCTATCTAGTTTTCCTAACCTGCTTAGCATTGTTTTATGAAAAAATAAGTAAACAAGCAAGAGAAAAGTGTTGTAAAACGTAAACTTAATCTTATACTATACGTACTAGCCTTTGCCAGTGGCTGCGCCCGCGAAGATGTCGATTATCGCAATATATAATAAGCCTATGTCCTTCTACAAGGTATAATCTCTTTGAAAGAAAAGAAAGAAAGAAAATACATTTATTTTGTAAGCAGGCTGGCTACATTTTACAAATTGAAATTAAACTGCTATATACGGATTTTATCGCGTTGTTTATTAGATACTTTATTAAATAATTTTGAAAACTGTTACACTACTATTACTATTAAACTTTACTCATTTTTAAGCTAATTCAATTATTATTAAAACTATTTAGATTTAATTTAATTTTACACTTTCCCCGACGTTTCGTATCCGTAATAGTAGTTTAATTTCAATGAATATAGTAGTTTAATTTCAATGAATAATATTCGCGTAAACAGAAGACAATATTACATTTTACAAAAATAACAAAAATATAAACATAATTAAAACAAAGCGTCATGTCTGCTTACAAATCATTGGATTTGCTTTTCACTGCTCAGCTCATTGCTGTGGCGCCTGCAGCAAACATCTGCATGACGCCAATCAGCGCTGGTTTTTAGCAGTGACCATTTGGGTCGATATGCCTTTCTGTACCAAATTTTATCGAAATCCGTTTATTTGTTCCACATATTAAACCTACATACAAACAAATTTACCACTATAATTTTAGTATAGAAGAAGAAAATTATAAACTAGCTTTCCTTATGAGATATGTAAAAAGGCGGTGTTCGTCACCAAGATCCAATCTACCTCTACCCAAATTTAATTAAAATCGGTTCAGTCTTTTGACGTGAATACAGAACATAGAAGCATACTTTCGCATTTCTAATATTACTAGGGACTAGTAGTCACAGTTATGAACTGAATTAAACTTAATAATAAACATTCGGAACGCAAAGTGACGTCCTGTTTCACTGTCTAACATTTCATTTTCTAAGTACCCACGGTTTCCGTATGCTAACACTTAGGTACCACCACAAAGCGCCTGCCTGATATTGAACATTAATCATTAAATAAAAATATTCCTCGGGCTATCTTGGTTCGATGAATTGTAGTAAGAAAAAACGTACTTATAATTAAAAGTGTTTAGGTGAAACGTAGCACCGAAGAAATGTACTTCGTCAAAACAAACACTGTAAGAATTGAACTACCGATGAAAGTAATAATCTATGAGTCGTCATAGTTAAAGTGTAACAAGATGTCACGTGATCCGAATTGGCGTAGTGAACCCCAAAAATGTAAGTAGCATTCTGCCACAGCAAATGCCAAACCAATTTGAAAGTGGTTTTTAGTAACGTATTGTGATAAATATTAACGTTCAATGCTCGTTTATTTTTTAAATATTCGAGGAATTAAGAAGATACATCATTTAAGCGTGTCAAAGCAGATATTTATACGTATTTGCATTTACATATTGCATATATGAAATGTCGAGCACAGCTATTTCTACTAATATTATAATTTAATCTGAAAGCTTGTTAAGATGTTTGGCAGTTTCTTCATCAATCCTATACCTAAACCGTTTAACGAATTTGGATGAAATTTTTATACAAATAGGCCATGTCCCGGATTTACACTAGGATTTAGAACTCGGTATGTATTACCGTTGGATTCACGCAAGCGGAGCAACGACAAGTATAAAGTAAAGTACAGAACTCTACCAATGCTGGCAACCCTATTACAACAGTATATTATGCATCGCTGTCACGCCTTTCCACGATACAATACTATAACAACAAATAAATACATTATAAACTAATAGACATGACAATGTTACCATACAATTGAAACGTTGTCATTCAGGCCACAACAAATAAAATCAAATGTACCTACGTGCTTGATTCACCGTCTTTCAACAAAAACTAGATTCAAAGGAAAAATATAGAATAAATAATAATATATGGTGCTTTTGTTAGAGGTTTTGATATCCACGTCATCATTTACAAGGATCAGATTATGGACATAGATATCCGGTTTCATTGTACTGAATTAGATAGCGGCTGAGATCTTTTTCAATCAGCCAATTTTTTATTATACATGACTCTTCAGTACTGCCATAAACCTCTTTTATTTTACTTAAAGGAGAAAACAAAGACTATCTAGCTGAGAACTCAATGATTAAAATTCCCTTAATATATTTTGCATGATATTAGAACAAACAGACAGTTTTTTTTAAACCTTTGTTATTGGTTCAGACATCTATAATTACGCAAAAGCAAGGAGTTTAAAAAACTTCTATACCAATACAGACCGGTTTGAACTAGAAAAACGTTAACATTTTCGATACAGTGTAGATTTTCCAAAATTTTGCAGCAATATTGCTACTTAAGATAAAGTGAGATTTAAGTCACGCGTCCAGTAATAGAGCTATCATTCTTGTTTTTCAACGTGACAGACGAAGCAGACTATAAATATTATTTTTGAATGGCCGAATATGTCTAAAAAGTTCAATAAACAACCAAAGTATCAAACTAAATTACAAATACCAAAGACAAAAGAGCAATTAGTTCCGCTTATTGCCACGAAATATTTTCTTAATAAGCGAATGAGTCAATGTCCAATGCACATGAAAGTAGGTATTGCTAAATCAAATTGCACGTGTGTGAGCACTTTTCTTTTTAGTTATTGTAACTTTCAATTTACTAATGGACTGACTAAAGAATAAATAAATTGTGTCTTCTTACTAACTGCTACTAGCTATTGCAGCTATAACTAGCTGCTCATAAATGCCTTCTTTACTAGATTTTGCTCGTGGCTGTGCACGCGTTACAGTAGATGTATTCATTTTTTTCTGTATGAAAGGCGCCCTATTTCTTTTTCTGTTCCCCTAAAAACGTGTATGCGAAATTTCATAATTATCGGTCTGGTAGTTAAGGCGTGAAAGCGTAACAAACAAACTCACATTCGCATTTATAATATTACTAGAGTTTGCCTGCGGCTTCGCTCACGTAAATGTAGGTCAGGTTAGTAACAATGCTTTTATCTTGATGGAATGTACCTACCCTATGAACTTTTCTGTACCCCTGACGTGTATGCAAAATTTTATAATGATCGATCTAGTAGTTAAGACGTGAAAGCGTAACAAACAAACCAAATCACATTCGAATTTATAATAATTGTTAGGATGCATCGATATAAACAAAATTTTAACAAAAAAAGAACCAACTTCAAAAAAGAATATCAAAACAAAAATGCACTAATAAGTTAAAAAACAATTGCGTATTCTTGTGAATAATTAAATTATTGTTATTAATGGAGTCGGTGTCAATCAATCAATAAACAAAATGTTGTGTTCTGAAATTGTAACTTGATGTAGTGTTGAAATAAACTGTTTTTCCCCTAGCGCTAGCAGACCAGCTGTTACTTTTTTATATGGACATGCTAGATGCATGACTAGTATTACAAATGTCTGAACGTTTTGGTTATTGCTTACCATCAGGCGGGCTATATGTTTATTTGCTACATTAATTACACAATAAATTGCAAACGAAATACACTAAGTATGTCAATATTATATGCTAAAATGGTATTATAATAAACAGCGTTAAGCTTTATAACGTAGCTGCTATTTTCTAATAAATTAATCAATAAGTTTAAAAGTCAATTAAGT
This sequence comes from Catocala fraxini, assembly GCA_930367265.1. NCBI lineage: Eukaryota > Metazoa > Arthropoda > Insecta > Lepidoptera > Erebidae > Catocala > Catocala fraxini. Next base: position 19,355,852 of record OV884043.1, read on the forward strand.
GTCCATAAATACACTAAGTAATTGTTTAAAATAACAGTAGTAGAAACGCTATTTTCTATTAATTATAATTATTTAATTACATAAAATGTCACTTAACAATTAATAATCTGTGGTAATGTGTACCAAAGTTATAAAATTTAATGTAATTCTGTTCTGTTGTCTATGAAACCGTCTCATCCACGTTCATTTGATTGCATATTATCTTTCACAACTAATATATTTCCAGTATAATTTGACTAATAATGTAATATTTTAACGACTGTCGCTGTGTTATGTAATTGTACAAATATATAACATTACACATAAACTAATGATATTATTACAGACAGAAGATGCGCGATACGTATCGATATTATGCTGTATCGATACAAAGCAATGCGATATATCGATATTTTGTATCGATACACGACCATACAATACGCATCGTTATATCGTATCTCTAGGTAAAAAATATTGAATCTATTTATCTGCTTCAAATCATAATTTGAACCTGTAATATATTAAACCTCCTCTATGTTTTGGTAAGGAGAGATTAACGTTAAACAAACTTAGCACCGTCAAACCATAGAGTAAAGAATCGGAAAGAAAAAAGAAAGAATGAAAGTTATATAGACTATGTGCCAAAGTTATAGAGGAATATTGGCACATAGCCTATATTACTTTCATTTGTAAGTGGTTAGGGTTTTAAAGCAATTTTAAAGAAAATAAATAGATTTTACTGTTCGAACTAATATTTTCATTTATTTTAAACTATTTCCTAAATCGATAAATAATGAATGTATCGATACAAAACGTTGCGATATATCGCTGTATCGATACAAAAGATTTTTTGGACATCTTTACAGACTCAAGTAATGATAATAGTAACATACTTATCAAATAATTTGATATCTATGCTTCACCCAATATGTGTCACATAGTATTATGTATAATCTATCGGTATTACATATTGGTGTTATGAAATATATAGGTATGTATATATTTCATAACACCAATATGTATTAATTTATATTAAAAATGTAATATTTCACTTTCACAAATGTGATTTTTAGACTCGTTACTGTATATAATAATAAAACAGTAGGTATACATAGCTACTATATATTTATTATATACAGTATACAGATATTGCAAGCAATAGAATTAAAATGAATCTGGCTCCAAAATGGATGCAAACTACTCTAAGTAAAATGCATAGACTTAGAATAGGTATATTATTATTAGTCTATGATTATATTATGCTTCCTACATTTTAAACCTTCAAGAGCCGATATCGAGACACAATGAAAAAACATTGTATCTGGCCGCAAGGGACCAAACGTAGGCCAAGATACTAAGAAGGTTATAGTATGCAGTAAGGGACGGGCGTTTTCTAGCACTCCATTGGAGGACCTAGTGAAATAGTCATTAAAAAATTGCGCATGAATCAAGTGAACCCACCTTGCGTGCCTTTTAGAACTAGCTCTCTTTAACACGACTAAACTACAGTAATTGAGTGTAATCAATTCAGTTTCACACAAACACCAGCGATAGCCTAGTGAGAAACCGTTGGACTGCCACACCGAGGTCTCAAGTTTGAACCCAAGGCGCGCATCTTTGACTTTTCGAAGTTATATGCGTATTAAATAGTTAATTATCGCTTGCTTTAACGGTGAAGAAAAACATCGCGAGGAAACCTGCATGTCTGAGAGTACTCCATAATGTTCTCGAAGATATGTGAAGTCTGCCAACCCGCACTGGGCCAGCGTGGTAGACTATGGCCTAACCCTTCTCACACTGAGAATATGCTCGCGCCCAGCAGTGGGACAGTTTAATACAGGGCTGATATTATTATTATTATAATTTAGTTGTGTTACACTTATTTTATTTTATGTGACTTATCAGTTATCAGTTTATATTATTGATATTTATTATTGAACGCGTTCTTGGAACGCTTATTTACTTTTTAATATGATGTATTGTCATCATCATTCTCTTGCCCTGGTCCCAATTTATTTGGGGTCGGCGCAGTATGTCCTTCGCTTCCATACTTCTCTGTCACCCGTCATCTGATCATTTACCCCTTTTCCTTTTATATCCATCCTCACAGTCCATCCATCTTTTCCTTGGCCTTCCTTTCCCTTTTCGTCCCTCTACCCTTATATTCATTACTTGCTTAGCTACATACGTATCATCTCTTCGCATAACATGTCCATACCAAGCCAAACGATTTCCTTTCACCTTCTCATCTATGGGCACCACTTTCAGACTACCTCTTACGTATTCATTCCTAATTCTGTCCATTCTCGTCACTCCACACATCCATCGTAACATTCTCATCTCTGCTACATGCAATCGTTTCTCATCCATCTTCTTAGTAGTATTGTGTTGTATGATATATTTATAAAGTGTATTGTATTGTATGATATATTTATAAAGAGTGTAATGTCCTACTGAAATATAAATATGATACATAATTTTTATATATTTCAAATTTCTAGAGTCATGAAGGAAGTTTATTATATTATCTTAGTATAGATAATATAATAAACTTCTTATATTATAAAGTTGAAGAGTTTGTTTGTTTGTTTGAACGCGCTAATCTCAGAAACTACTGGTTGGATTTCTTTGGTCTATTTATCGAGGAAGGCTATAGGCTATATAACATCACGCTATAACCCACGGGAGCGGCGCAGTAACGATAAACGCGGGTAAAACCCGGGAACATCTAGTTATCTATAAGTTAACGAAGTCACGCACACTGCTACTAGCGAATAATTACTATCTATTCAATAAAAACCTTTCACATATATATATATTGTTTATTACTTAGGATTTCTATATTTAGCTAATATTAGCAAAGACACGCAATACCATACGTCTTAGTTAACAATAGGCGTAATTAGTAAAAAAGTGAGTATTTCGTATAATTGTTGGCCGTCCCCATATCTCAGCGATAGTTGTGCCCGCGACGCTTTTAAGCGCAATACACACCAAAGTCGCCGACCCGCCGACACAGCTCTCCGTCACAACCCGGCGCCCTATATGAAAAGAATCATGTCGGCAACATGCGCCCGCGCGTGTTGCTCGCTGACATGCTGGCGGCATGTTAGCGGCCTACGTACGCAAGCGCTCAGTTGCCCGGCATCATTCGAGCAATAGTGACGAGCTAGTATATAAACTCGGTTTAATCCAACAGCTTCGTTCCCTTTGGAGGGATCCAGCAATAATAACTCCAGAAGCTGCTATCAACAGATCACTGTCATCGGCCATGTTTTATAATTTATTTACTAAATTATCCTTGAGATACAACACACAAATTATATGACACAAACTTTTTCGACACACGGCAGTCCCTAACTGCTAAATAAATTCCTCATGACGAGCCGCCGACAAAGTTTTCCGACTTGCAATGAGTGAAGCCGCCAACTAGCCCGCCGACAAAAAGTTGCCGACATAGGTCGGCGGGTCGGCGACTTTGGTGTGTATTGAGCTTAAAATATGGCCGCGTAAACAACCGCATACCAAACACTAGTGCCTACTAATCATTATTTACGATATAGCACAGTAGTAAAAGTTCAAGGAAATAAGATTAATTTATGATATATTGTATAAGATTCATCGATGATAAATCAATAACTTTTCACGTCGGTCACTTACGTACAATGGCCCAATTGTAAAGCTAAGTGTGATAACACAAGTCCAACTACCGAAATACCATCCATCGATGGATTTTTTATAGATTTTAGTGATTAAATTTAAATAAGTATTTCGATTCGCTACTTATATTATTAACGAGATAGTGTGCTTGTTGGTTTGTCTTTTTAGCATTTAGAAATGGTAGGAAGTGATTTTACATAGAAATTAATTGTGGGCTGGATAATGAACGTTACTTTTTATTGCGAATGATCCTGCTGTTTGTAACATTTTATTTAAAACTATTATTATACATGAGCAAAGACGCGTTTAAAATCTAGCAAGTTTATGATCTAAATCCAAACACGTAGTTTTTATAGTTTAATAACATGAAAATTCTATAAAATGTTTGTTTAACTTTTATATTTACCATAAAAATGCAATATAAAATCATGAAAACATCAAAGAATTGTGAAAGTACTAAAACAAAACATGAAAATAGATATTTTTAACTCAAAATGTATAAAGACGCCTTTTATTATATACAGGAGGAAATGTTCGGGCAACATTTTAAAAGCAAATTTTAATCTGTTATATGGTACCTAAGTTCCCCTGCTAGGGCACAATACCCATTATAACTAGTATATTATGGTTCATAATACGCTGTCCTTTCTTTACTATTCGTTAGGTAATATAGAAAAGGACGCTGCACGCTCAAGTGCCCGAAAACGACTTTAGAGAACTTCTTAAAAGATCCACGGATCCAGTTCTCGTAGTAGCAAGCTGTCTCATGTACAATGATACTGCTAACCTAACTACAAATGAGTAACGGCGCAATAAAGCGCTCACCACTCGCAACCTATAAATTTGCGCATGATAACCTCCCTGAGCCAGATGGAGAAGCAGGACTCCGTATCTGCGAAGCAGCTATAAAAGCCTTTTTTCATAAAATGTAATACTAACTGCTAACTGCATAGCCACATGGTGGACCAATGACCTAGTAAGGTTCGCAGAAAGCTGTTGGATGCGAGTGGCCCAATACCGGTCTGTGTGGAAAACCTTGTGTAAGACCTATGTCCAGTAGTGGACGTCTTTCAGCTGAGATGATGACAATGAACTGTATGGAAAAGTAATGCATTATAGGAAACTCGCTAAGAACTGGCTTAACCCGACTGGTGAAATACTTTCAGCCGACGAAAGTTCGCAACCAAACAAGACTTAGTTGTTTTTTGTTTCGACTAGTGCTGTAGGCAGTACATCTCTATTCCTTATGCTTGTGTTGAAAAACTAATGTGTTACCTCTATTGCCCGTTATGACATGTGAATAATTTAAGTTTATGGTTTCAATACTGTTACTTTCTTACATCGGATTACACAAAAGGTTTTACTACAATCAATAATAATAAAGGTTTTAGGTAGTACAATGAATAATATTAATAATATTTTATACAACAATGTTGGTAGTACCACGGGTAGATTTTTTTTCCCGTAGTACTACTGAGCAGTCTAGTAGTACTACGGGGAAAAAAATCTACCCGTGGTACTACTGGTAGTACCACTGGTAGTACCACGGGCAATAGAGGATGTGTTACACGAAGCCAAATGGCGCAAGCCTATCACCAAAAGCGAAAACTGTTTATGGTCTGTAGCTATACCTAGTATTATAAATTATTTAGACATAGTAAGACAGTTTGTTTTTCAATTAGAGAAAAATAAGAATAGAAATAGCACGCAGAGTTGCTGTATCCCAACCCTGTGTCGTGGCCACGTTGCAGAGGTACCACGGCATGGATAATTTAGCTGACCGACCCCACCGTGGTCGCCCAACTGTTCTGATCGGCTTCGATGGCGTAGTGGTTAGTGTAACCGACTGCCATGCCTGAGGTCACGGGTTCGATTCCCGCACAAGTCAAACATATTTTTTGTGCATGAACATGGAAGTTTGTCTTGGTCTGGGTGTTTTTATGTATAATACGTATGTATTTACAAAAAGTATAAATTTATGTTTATCCATCATCTAGTACTCATAGTACAAGTTCTGCTTAGTTTGGGCTAGATGGTGTTGTGTGTATGTGAAAGAACAATTATATTAATATTAATTATGCTGTCATCGCCTATCAAAGGCAAAGTTGTCATCATGCTTTTATCAAAATAATAAGTAGGTTTATTCATTTTTTAATTGGTAATTCTCTGAAAAGCCAGTAGTTACCGAGTTGTAATGTTTTTCTTGATACTTACAAAAAGCAATCTTATTACTTTTTTGTTCGAAATGTCAAGAAAAGCTTACTATAAGTACTATGTAATTGCTAAATAAAATAAAAAACATAACGTAAAAGAAACGAGATGATTTTTATGGCTTAATGATTTTATTGAGTATTTAATTGCAATTTATTTTGGTTATAACCTCTCGTCTTGTATCATATTAAATACTTTTCAGTAGACATGGTCACGGGCGATATTGTCATTATTGATATTATAAATGTAAACGAATGTTTGGTACTTTGTCTTTCATTCGTGCAGCATTGAAGTAACGATTTGATGGTGACTTTTAACATAGATATAGTTTATGGTCCAGAAACTAACATAGACTATTATTGTTTATCACAAAGAGAGAGAGAGAGAGAGAGAGACACACAAATAATTATCTCTGACGTGCTTGGCATGTTTCCTGTTTTGAGAATAAGATCTGGAAGATATTAATTATATTATGTGTTGTGTCAGACTCACATCTAGACTCAGAACAACAATTTATGGTTCACTCAAATATTGGTTCCGTGTGGGATTCGAACCTACGACACTCGTCGTAGCGGCAATCCACAGGCACACGCGCATTGCCGCTGATATAACTCTAAACGCACATCCGCTGGTAAAAATATGAAAACCATTCACTATTATTTGGACAATTAATTGTCCAACAAGCAAATTCTCGCTAGACTTTCTCGCTAGCTATGTTGCGGGATAGGTTTTCTAACTAATCTTTAAGTGCCAACAAGAAACAAGTTACTTACGTACTTATAATATCGATATCGTTGTAATATACCATCTGCTAGTCATAAGTGTTACTTTAACAAACAATGTTATATTGGCCCACTGACTACTAGCAACAAATTTGATTTTTAATTACAAAAAGGCAGTCCTGTCACGTCGCCGGGGAAGACATTTTAAAATATTAAAATGTAATTTGTTGTCCCTTGTACACTTAGCTCGATGTTGCCATAACATTAATATTTATTTATGATTAATAATAATTTATATATTATTATACAACTGAGTTTACAAACAAGGCTACGGTCCATCTGATGACTAATTTAAATGTTTATCGTAGCCTTTGAACGCTTGTAAATACCAAAGATATCTGGCGCGTGTTGACAACACAATCTTCGGTCAAGTGAAGTTTCACATATAAAGATATATGATATGATAACGTCAACTGGTGTATTTATAAATATACTAAATAATTAAAATTTATGTGAACATGAAGCAAAAGTATACTAACATACATACGTGTTACAGCATAATTAAATAAATTTAAATGAAATTAATGTATGTTTCTCACTGTTTTATTATTTATCATTAATTATGCAAACATAGTCTCACGCTTGCTGCCTGGAAAGGTAGGCAAAGAGTACAGATTACTGATCTTCTGGCTATAATACCAGTATATCTCTCTTGCTTCGTGCATACAAAACTAAGTCAGTTTACAAGTAAAACTAACAAATTCGTTTAAACAAAAGCATAAATACCTTACGCCACTTCCTTTAGCGGTCAAATTTAAAACTAATTGCCAGAGTATATAAATAATTGACGTGACTTTAGCCCACAGAAGCTTTACTTTAAAACATTCGAATCATGGGGGTAATTTGATCATATAATTTACGCGCAGTACACGCATAAGTGCATATTTAATGTATGTACTTAAATATAATATTTTATGTTTCGTGTAATAAAATGGTGATGCGCAAACGACCATGATTATTAGAATCATGGCCATGTGAGCATCATTTTATGGAAGCACGTCATTCTGCAATTTAGGTACGATCTAATACAACACCCTAACAAATATTATAAATGCGAATGTGAATCTGTTTGTTTGTTACGCTTTCACGCCTTAACCACTTATCATCATAAAACTTCGGATACACACAGAAAAGGACATAGGGTACCAATGATCCAGAAAGAAAATACTACAATTACGCGACAAAAGCCGCGGGCAAAAACTAGTAAACAATAGATACATTAAAACATTCTCGAATAAAACCTGTTCAAATAGTACTATAATCTAATAATTATATCTCACATAGGTATTACTGATATCGGCATCTTCACCCTTACTTATTAACGATTTAAAAATAGAGTTATGAATTGAAATTAAACTGCTATATACGGATTTTATTATTAATAGAGAAGATGGTTGGAATGTACCACCAGCTTGGGATCCAGTAATAAAAATAGTCAAACCCAAGAAGAAGCAAACCACAGCTAGACTTCATGATACTTTATGCTCATTCTGCGTAAATAGAAACACCAATGATTAAATTATGTTCGGGTACTTTGAAATAACTACACTGGAACATTGAGACAACTGCCATCTTAGTCTCCCCGTGACCATGGCTGCTGAAAAGCAACCGAAACGTCGGGGAAAAAGTAAAAATAAATTAAATCTAAATAGTTTAATAATAATTTAATTAGCTTAAAAATTAGTAAAGAGCAATAGTAGTAGTAGTGTAACAATTTTCAAAATTTTGTAATAAAGTGTCAAATAAACAACGCGATAAAATCCGTATATAGCAGTTTAATTTCAATGAATAATATTCGCGTAAACAGAAGACAATATTATAGAGTTATGAATTTATATCTGCAAATACATAATGCGAGATACAGACGCGAAATTCTTATACAACATCATCATCTCTTATAGCAATGGTCTAACCTTTTAAGTTGCCGATTTTGTATTTTGTTTCAAATAAATAGAATAAATATAAAATGTTCATCAAAAGTCTTTCATTCCGCCCATATCGAAGCAACTACCTTCTGAAGACATATCTATCAGACAACAGAAGGCCGCAGCCAAGTCTTTGGTTACCTACGATAAGCACCACACCATTTGTAGTCTTCGTGTTATCGGCAGGATACCAGAGACTCTCCCGGCAGCCACTTTTCATTGCAAAATTGTCAGCGGGCAAAATAAATGCTGACAAGCGTCCATAGTCTACGGTAACGGCTTAACTCAGGCAGGCCGTACACTTAATTGCTACTAAGATAGTAGAAAAAAATATATTTTGTATTTATAATATATCAATTAATTTAATCTAAGTACATAAAGTAAGGCATTATGAACGACCTTATCGCTAAAAGCAATTTCTTTAGGCCAACCTTCAGATGAATAATAACAAAACAACAAGTAGTTTAAGCGTAACTAAAGAGTACTATGCAAATAATAATGTATTCCTTGATTGTCCAATCACAATAAATTAAGTATTACTTTTTACGATCTCTTACGTCACGTACTCATCGTTACATAATGTGAGTAACGTAGCATTTTCTCGGGCTATCATGTGTTTAGGCAAACGGCGTGGAACAAGTTACGAGGTTCTTAAGGTAACATGGTATTGTGAAATGCGGAAGATACGACTATCATCTTTATTTGATTAATGTATTTTTTAATGTCAGCTTTGAATCAAAAGAACGGTAAGTTTTAACAGTCTTGGATATCTATTTTAAATTTAGAATCGTTGGCTATGGCTTCCACAATGTGATGTGTCTGTTCTGAATTTGGAAAACGGTAGCAATGTTCTTATTTAAACTGTGACGCTGTTAAGTGCTGCATTAGTGTGCCTCTTAATGCCGATAGGATAAAAAAGAAGATTAAGGACATACTTCACTTATAGCAAGTACAATCCGGTGAATCCAGTACTGTGAGGAATATGAACACAAATTACCTGAAACAAAACAAAAGTTTCACATATTAATGCAAAAATGTCAAAATAAACGATTGCTTGATAAATTAACTAAATGAAAGTTTTAATTTAGATTTGTTTTATTGCAACGTGTTTTGGCAACACTCGCAGTAATAAAGTCCAACGCCATTACCGGATAGAATGTCGTTAAACTTAATTAAAGCAAGCCGATGGCCGCTCTCTCATTATTCCTCGATTTTGTCTATCAATTTCGAAATTTTTATTATTCCTAATTCAAATGTCTAAACACGAGGGAATTTAAAGGCAGTTCTGCAATTGCGTATCGAACGCGTGCACTGCATTCCGCGCATCGCGTGCCTATATGTAATTATGGCGGGTGCCCGCTTTTATAACAAGCGAAATGTATTTCATCCGCGTAAGTGAGTAAGTGACAACTGAGTAAATGTATTATTTTATAATACGCAGATTAATTTTATTGGCATTAAAATAAATATGATAAAAGAATGATCTGTTCTTGTTTATAATACGATTTTAGCGAACAAGCATACTCAAATTAAGCCCGCCTGATTGTAAACGGTGCATGTAGTTGGACCCTTGCTAACACAGAAGTATTATAATTTTGTTTACAAACCCGGAGAGACGTAAGTCACGATGTCATGCTGTCAGTACAAAGTCTGTTCATACTTGAGGAGACGGTGTGCTATGACCATCTAGGGACCACCAGGACAACACAAGATTGTTTGGATTCGATATTTGCCCGATAAGGCTGGTCCAGTATAAGTCTGAGATGAGTTATCGGAGGTTTAACCTATTGAGTCGCAGTGGCACACTGGTGGCCAGACACAATATATTATTTATTATGTCTAGTATGCTGATACTTGACAGATTAAATAAGGATGCCGTGGCGTCGTACATCTCTTAAAGTAGCAACAGAAGACAAAATCTGAACAAGCATTCTAATGCTCATTCAGATTTTGTAAAATATTTTAGTCGATGTTTGTGACGTAGACGTCACAAACATCGAATAAAACATTTTGACACTTCAAGATAAACTAAAATCTTACAATCCATTAAATCCATTTAAACAAAAAACAATTTCCAATACATAATCTCGTTTTTGCAAAAATATCATCGTGGGGTATCAGTAGTTCGGACTACTTTAGCCGTCATATTACTATAATGGCTCATGTTTTTTGCTAATAGTTGTTTTAATGCAAGAGTACAGTTGACGGCACACGCCCCCAAATTATTCCAACCCACTTTCACCACGACGAAGCAATCATGTTCAATAAAACAAGCAGCACTTGACGATTTGATCTGTCTGTCGTATTTCGTAACTGTTCGAAATACAAATTACATATATGTAAGCATCATTACGTGTTTTTTTAATCGATTTACACTTTATTTAATATTATCTGTGACCTATCAATCATTTTGTGTAATTTTAAATATAGAAATTTAACTTTTTAAATTTTAGTTTTCGCTGCGGCATCGACATTTCCTCTCGTAATAGGTATTACAATTTACAAGTGCTAGTCTTTGCTTATCTCAGTGACGTATAAAATGTTTAACATGATTATCTGGTATATATTAATCTACGATATTAATGTTTAGAAAAGTTAATAGCTAATCCTTGACAGATATCAGACACCACCAGCTTCTTCTATTCAAGCAGTTAGCCGGTACTTCTCTTGTATCTTGCCCCACAAGATTGTTTTAGTGCAATCATTAAGAAAGTGTATGAATTAACATAAGTTTTAGTGAGATATTATTACTATGTAAGTAGGTAACATAAATAACGTAAAACCTCGTTGATAAAATTCTATTTACAATCATTTGAAGCTGTGCAATAATAAACAAACGCATATCCAATCAAAATTACAATCCATGGTTACAATATTAACTTTTAGATATGTTGTTTTTATAAAAACAAATTTAAAACGCGGGATAGCATTATTTATTTAAATACTTGCTTCTTTTTTTAATAGCATTTGCAATGAACCTGATGGCTATATGGGTGGTTTGGTTTGTTTTTGGTTTATTAATAGACATTTTTCTGGTCTAATTTCCGCGGTGAGCTAGAAATGAAAGAAAAGTGAGAGTGGGCCTTGTGCTCATCATCCCGTGCAAGGTGCGGAGTTAATTGAGGGAGACGGCTCACTGCGATACAGAAGCAATCGACTAGTAAGAAACCTGTTACGCTATGCTCACTTACGATTTTTTTTACTGTCTTTAATTGACGTATTTATTTAGGCGATAAAATAGATAGCGCTTTCTTAATTTAAACTATTTAATTGTGAAAGTCAATGAAATTGAAGAAATTATATTAAAATATACATAATTTTAAAATAATATATTCATCAAAACCGTTTAACTAAAATAAAAACATAATAAAATAATTCGATAATATACTGCAATAAGTATATTTTCCAAATTAATTTTGCAAATACCTAAAGATTAGTAGCTGGTAATGCATATTATTCACTAAATAGGCCAATTTCATAGTGATGGACGTCAGAAATCTGATCCAGACTCTTTTATTACTTTTTTTTTTCTCTCTTAGCCTTTATTATTCCCAAGTCACTTGGGGTCGGCTTTTGTGGTCTAACCGGATTTGACTGGATATCAGTTTTTACACGGAGCGGCTGCCACCTGACCTCCGCAACCCGAAGGCTAACGATAACCTAAGGCTAGACCAGTGTCAGGATATTAGAGGGTACTGACTTTCCCAATAACGACTGCCATAGATGTTTATGGCAGCCGGGACCAACGGCTTAGCGTGCACTCCGAGGCACGGAGCAGGCGATAATTGTCAATCAATACGCACATAATTTCGAAAAGTCATATAACTTCCGAAAGTCAGAGGTGCGCGACGTGGGTTCGAACCCGAGACCCTCTGCATGGCAGTCTATTGGTCTCCCCATTGAGCTATCGCTGCGCTTAGACTCTTTTATTACTAATAAGTAATAATTGTAGTTGTGTTGAAAATTTGATAAATAGGTAGCGCAATAAATACCAAAAGAGCCTACATAAAGAAAATAGCTTTCATTCGATACGTTATCTTATTTTGTTGCACCGGTTTTGTTTTCAGAACAACAGAAAAACGACTAAATTGGGTCGTTTCTGTATCTTCACTTTCCCTATGCTAGTAACATTTCTGCTTCTTTTCTGTATATAATATCATTAGTGTATATATAGCTTGCAAATAATGAGCTTCATTGTAATGTTTATCCAGTGAATACGTGCCTTTCAAATCCAGTCCAGGTCCAGGTCAATCAAATGCGTATTCTTACAGGTAATATAAGTCATTAGTAGCTCGGAACGCGATTGGGATCGCCCATACGACTCTCCGTTTTGTCATGTACATGTGCATGGATCAAACTCACAACATTCGACGTCTTGGTGATGTTATTTGCTTCAACTATTGCGTCTTCCGAGCATTCATGTCGCCATTTTTAATTTATTATCAACCCTGTTTTTAAACTGTCTTAAAACTTGCGTGTTGTAGGTATATTCAATTCTTAACGCCTGGCGCTGCACTTTCGAGCTCACCAGCAGTCAGACACTAATGTTTTTCAATTATGTCTGGAATGCCAGCAATTGACACATTACCAGCCAAATAAAATAAAAAAAAATTAAAGCCATTAAGCATAGGTAGGTAGACCAACCGTCTAAAGGTAAATAATATTGGTCTACTAAACTTGGACTTCCCCATAGTATTAAAAATTGTTAAGTCACTCTGGCGCAGTACGGATTGGCAGAATTCACATATTTTCGAGAACATTGTCCACGGAGACGTATCAGGTCACTATGCTTTCTTTCAGTATCAATTCAAGCTATAATTAACTATTAACTTCTACTAATATTTTAAATGAAAAGGTTTGCAACGATGTTCGGATATTTACTACTCAATCATGCGTAAACCGCTCAGCGGATTTGGATAAAACTTAGCACAGAGATAAACCATGTTCTAGTTTAAGGTATATGATATTTTTTATCTCAATATGCTTGTAGACAACACGCAAACGAGTCCGCATGTAAAAACTAGTACGCCCCTATCTTCAGAAAGACAGACATATGCCATGGACATAGTGAGGTGCCGTGGTATCGGACTCAAGACTTCTGCATGATAGTCTAACATCTGCATGGTATCTAATCAATAGAAAAATATTGGATCCTAATTAAATACATCACACAAGTGGCTACGTGACAAGTACGTCCATCTTATGATGCGTGAAGCCACCATTACGTATCGCCCATGGGAAGATTACAGAAGAAATGCAAACAATTAAACATTCAAGGCGTCCATTGTTACATACGTATTAATGTTTATTCATGTCCGAGTAATTAATGAGTCAATTATTCGTTTATTAAAAGACGCAATCGTTCGATGCGTTCCCAATGCGTCGATTGCGTGCAACACAATGTATCTATGATAAATTACATTACCTACTGCAATACTTGGGTTTTGTGTGCTGTGGCTAATTGTATATTTACCGATTTGTGGTAAAAATTACGCCATTTAACTTGTATAAATATCTTCTTTTTGATTTTGTGATGAAATTTGACTCTTACGCCTATAAATGGCATTGATGTAATCGCTTAAGTGTGGGTCTAACATTTCAATCATATACACACAGTATTTCGATCTTCTCTTTTCGCTTTCGCCGTTCTATATCCTCGAAGGTATCTCGAAGGCTCATTGGTGAAAAGTGGCTACTTTACACCAGTGTGTATATCACCTGTAGGGAACACAATGTATTGTCAGCAGATTCAAATTCCTATACCCAGTGTTACAGTCATGGACAAACCGTAAGAAGTAAAAAGAACCTTTTCATCAGCATATTCAGGTACCACGGATTAGAAGGTGAACTTAGAGTCATCTACGGGATAGTTCCAGACTACGTGCTGCTACTAAGAATTTAATGAAAGAAAATTCAATAATGTTTTGTCTGACAGCTCTTGCATTAACTACTGTTGTGCTACCGAGGCAATTATCAATTAATCGCAGCGCCGCGCAAACTCAATTCAACATTGTTGCAGCGTCGTGGATTAAAATAGCATAACGCATTACCGATATACTGATGTAAAACTGTATCGATTTGGCGACTCTCTCGATGCAATCAAATTGACATCGTCATTGAACGAAAAGATATGCAGTTGCAGAATTAGATTAACGAAACTAAAGTTAAGTTATTTTGTTTGTTGTATGTTTCAGTTGCAAAATATTATTAGATTAACGAAACTCAAATCAAATCAGTCAGGTAGTTGGTCGTGTGTTCCACACTAAGCCTCACAATTAGGCCATTGTGCGTTAGTGACCGACACAACCCTTTGCGTCGGTCTCTTGTTGTTGTTGTTAGGTTACTTATAACACCTCAGCTCCGTCCAGAAAGATAGAAGGGAATCGATGATACGCAGTACTTCATCATCGTTTCTGGATTGTTTAGAAGCCTCACCCGTAGCTGGAGTCTCCTCGGTCTCCATGCAGGCTATAAAGTGGCTGTGAGTGATGACAATTTTGAAGAAGTGTTTACTAAGTAGGAATTCCGCTGTTTAACATGCGTACTGTAAATTTAACAATATATAATAGCCGAAAGAGTTGAAGGTATAGTCATTCTGAAGAATTGCCCGACTTAGAGTATGCCGATGCGATTGCCGTGGCTACACATTAGGCAGGACATATTTAAAATAATTGTACCATCGACTCGAGAAGAAGAAAAAGAGTATGCTAAACTCACGAACGTACATGAAGAAGATGGTGAAAGTGAAGGAGATAAGAAAGACATATTTAACAGGTTTGTAGAAAGTGAAAAGCCGTGTTTACGTGCCTCTCTGTGTAAATGCCTGCTATGAACTTAAAACCAGGACGATATATTGACATTTTAACAGATTATCTTGATTTTAAAATTTATATTACGTTTACATAGTAGATATGCTTAAATTAATGAAATGGATATCACGGACGGTTAGGCAAAGGTCCATCGCATCCAAAGATTGTCGGCTCTATTTAAGTCTTACATAAAAGACGAGGAATCTATTGGCCTTTCTGAGGTGTAGTAATAGAGTCTTCGTAAACGTAGTATCACTAATGGTGACCACGACTACATCATTTCTAATCTTGCTTCTACTGAAAATGTCATCACGCATAACACATAAAAATCCACCGTGACTTTAATTAATCCTTAGTCGCTTGTTAATAATATTAGCATAAACCCCATAGCACTAACAGTCATAAAGAAAACATTAACAGCTTTTTTTTATGGAATAAATGTCTTTGGTCGGTTCCATGGAGGTTGCTTCAATAATAGACTGTATTAAATTCTATTGTATCGAAGGGCGCGGGCGATGCGAAAGGTGAATAACTTATTGGTCACTCAACGAATAAAAGGTCAGTAATTTTCACAAGCTTATAACTAACGAGTACCGAGCTACCGGCTTACTGTTTATGCACTGTTTCATATTAATCCTACTTATAAAAAGCTCTTACGAAAGGACAGGGATTGGTTATATTTTGCACGTATTTTTGTTTGGCAACACAAACATATGTTTTTTTTGCGATTAGTATTATTATATAAGAAGCGATAGCCTAGTGGGAGATCGTCGGACTGCTACGCAGAGGTCTCGAGATCAAATCCAGGGCGCGCATCACCGACTTTTGGAAGTTATGTGCGTATTCAATAGTTAATTATCGCTCGCTTTAACGGTGAAGGAAAACATCGTGAGGAAACCTGCTTGTCTAAGAGTTATACATAATGTTCTCTAGATATGTGAACTATGCCAACCCGCACTGGCCAGCGTGGTGGACTATGGCCTAACCCTTCTCACATTGAGGAGAGGTCCGTACCCAGCAGTGGGACAGTTTAATACAGGGCTGATATTATATATTATGTATTTAAACATATGAATAAAGGATATTAACACACCACGACCTGCTTATCACTTAGCAGTAAAGTTCAACATATTTACATAAAACATTTGCTCATTGTGGGGAATGTGTAAGTGATTTTATATACAAATGGTAATAATGTAAATTTATTAATTTTATTTTTTTATTTTTGTGATCGGTTGATAGCCTATTGCAATTGATATTTCTTCATTTATATTATACCTTGCTTATTCTATGAATTAAGTATTGTAAATAACAAACATCATAGAATATTATGTAGCTAAGTATGGGTTATTATTTATTGAAAAGGTTATCTGAAAGCTCTACCTAAATCTCCGTTTGATAAGCGTGGGGAAAATTATTAAAATACGTAAATTTTTCATAAATTAGGTTCATATAGTGTGAGAAGTTATACAAAAATAAGTTTAATATAAGAGATTTTATTCCAAGATTATTCCAAGACACTTACACCTAACCTACTATTATTATTGATATAGTAATCGTAGTAGATACCTACCACAGGTAATATTTAATGTCATCCAACCACATTCGAAAAGAGAATGAACTTCAAACTCAGAGTGACCAACACAAAATCCGATTAGCAATACAATAGGCGATCCTATTTACACTGGTCAATATTTTGTTCCTTTTGTATAGCCAACGATTTGTCGCCAAGCTTCGCATTGTAGGACGGTATTCAGAATTTTACGGCTGTCAATTCTTAACTATCATCGTTATCGATTCAATGTAATCGATAATCGGTTTCACAATCGAATTCAAGGGCGTGTCATCGGTTTCCCATGATGAATTTCGACATTACATTTCCGGTTGAGCGGACGTCCGTTTTTTTTTTCAATGTATATTTAAATGAAAAGGTAAGCCGGTCCGGTTTAGTTACGTAAATATGTAAACCAGATAATATAAACATAATTAAGTACCTACATACATATATTATTGGTATATTATTAAGTTATTTCTTTATCTTTAGGCTTTTCATTCCCACGTACCAAAAACTAAATTACCATTTCTTTTTTTTTACTTAATCTCATGCATGCAAATTTTTATATGTATATTCCTTCTGGTTGACCATCGACAAAGCAGCTTATTAGCAATTTCGATTTGACATTGGAAACTAATTTTACATGCTTATAAATTGTCCGATTAGTAATTCTTTACTGTCAAGCAATAATGTACTTTAGTGATTTATAATAAGCACTATCTCGGTATATATAAGAATACGGTAGACTTGTACGATTACTAAATATTACTATTATGGTATTATAACTCTTATGTGTACGTAATAAGAACGAAAGGTGACAAATTATCAAATGTCAATTATTCTTAATTATGATGTCATTATTGACACTGGCTGTTGTTATAAAAAGGCACTGGCTGAATCAAGTGCCAAGGTAAAATGACATCGGTTTATTTAAAATAAATACTGTTTTCAGTGACGTAAGTTTACATTTTCGGTTACTCTCGAAGGTGAGAACCCGACCTTAAGTTTGTAGTTTTATAAATTATGCAGTTTTTCTGTCAGAATATTTTTATTTTACAATTTAGCACGAAACTGTCTAAGTTTCGTTTCCCATGTCAGAAACGAGTGGTTCTATCAACAGGTAGTTTTCCGACAATAAACATATTTTCCATACAATATGTGTCAAAAATTAACTGTCCGTAGGTAAAACGCCTCGCTTCTTGATATAGGAACCAGGCCTAACTGAACTTAGTACGTAAGAGTAAAAGAAGATTTGACTGCGGCATTGCAGAAATGAGGTGAGAATTGAACCCGTGACCTCAATCAAGGTCTGGGATTCAATTCTGGGATTAAGCAAACTGTTATTATGTTTTCTAAGGAATTTTAATAACAGAACGTGTCTGCAACTGTTTTCCATAAAAGGCAATGTACTTAATACTGCGAAGAACCTAAATTCATAGCTCGCGAAATTTAGCTGAAGTACACGTCTGCCTGTACAATCATTCTAGGACATGAGAAAGACTATGATTACATTGGTAGCTGATGATAATTAATTAAGGTTTTCATACGCCTCCGCCTAATTATTTATGAATTAAACTTTATATACATACCTATTTAGATTTACTGAAATTTAAATATCTGCCTTTTGACCGCGGAGTCACTCGAGAACGTTTTTTCTGGATTAACGGTACCCTATGTCTTTTTCTGTATCCCTGATAACGTGTATGCGAAATTGCATGATATTCGGTAGAGTAGTTAAGGCGTGAAAGCGTAACAAACAAACTCACATTCGCATTTATAATTAGTTAGGATATTCAGATTAAATATCTATTGAATAATATAATCCAAATATTAAAAATAAACGAGTGTCAGCAACTCATAAGTCAGATAATCTACAACTGATATAAGTTCTAATATTTTTTATCATCATGGCGCACACAGCGCACAGGAATTTGCCAGCGAAAATTTGCATAGACAATCTGGATTATGCGTAATTATGGGCCAATGTTTGTCAAACTTTATCTATTTAAACAAGCCCACCCGAATATCAAGTGCATTTTAATATGAGAAATGATTGATAATATTACATAACCCAATTAGTATTAACATTCTTGTCAGCACTATTCCTAAATCGCAGCTATTTTACAAATGCCAGACTAAGGTCAAACAACTAAAACATTGGCGATCACTTGCAACACGAATATATTAATATTTTACCGAACCCGTTTAGATACCTACGCGTATATTGATAAAACTTACATTTGGATTCCAATCTGTTCTTACAAAGGATAATAATTATAGTTTTATCCATGGACGAGTAAACGTGGTTTTATCTGTCTTAGCAGCTGTTACTGTTTACGCTGGTTACGTTAAAAATCATCAGCTTTATATTTTCTCCTTAAAATATGTAAGTACTAGATTAAGGTAAGGCCTTAAAGTTAATTATAGAGCATTGTTGGCATACCTATATCATACAATTTAGCTAAACATTTATATTTTTGTAGATAAATTATGAAAAATGGGCGGTATCTTTAGTTATTATTGTCTATGGAATAATTTTACGTTTAAGTAAATGTAAAACTCTTAGTTAATAAGAAGGTTGCAGGTATCACATACATATGTATATCACAGACTACACTTATACGCCCATAGTGTACTGATTCTAGAAAAACAGATAATATAATATCTGCTTTCAGTACCTAACTATACATTTATTATATTTCGATCCCTCTTTATTAAATTAATCACGATAGCCACGTGCAAATATTACAATCCTTGTGTCACATCTACTGTCTTGAATACACATAAATTACAAACGGATCTGCCACTTATCGCCTAATAATTTAAAATATGGTTAATATAATTAAAACCTGTTTTGAGGCGAAGCGCGTTTTTCTTATTAACCTTGGCATATGACCCTTCAAATATTAGTACCAGTCATTTGTCGCAACATGTATGAACGAGGTTTTGTCTCTGAGTACTCAATAGCTTAAATGCATTGGGACTTTCATCATTTCATTTAGGACTTAATTTTAATTTTTAAGAGTCATATTGAAAGCCATAGTTTGCAACGTGAATTATAAATGTTAGCGCGCAGCTAATGAGAATAATTAACATAGGTATTTAACTAAACCTGACAAAGGAAAAATATGACAATGCATGCATTGTAATTCGCATCCATATTATATATTAGAATTGTGTTTCATTTGTCGGCAAACCAAATAAATAAATAATTAATCACACTGTGGGGAATGAATGAATGCGTAAAGGGCGATACACTATTGGGAGACTGTTAGACTGCCAAGTCTAGAGTTCGATCCCAAGTCACGCACCTCTGAGGACCTCTGTGACCCCGCATCGTGAGGAAACCTGCATGTCTGAGAGTATTCCATAATGTTTTTGAAGATATGTGTAGTCTGCCAACCTACACTGTGTCAGCGTGGTAGACTATGACCTAATCCTTCTCACCCTGAGAGGAGGCCAGTACCTAGCAATGAGAAGGTTTATATTCAGAGCTGATATTATAGGAAATAAATGTTTGAGTCCTGCTTTTTACGCAATTTTAATGTATAACACAAATAAAAATCTCCTTAAAGAACTGAACTTTGATCAAAAATCGATAAACAAGTTTTTGGTCAACAATAGCATATTATTGAATGCTCAAACATTATGGCGCGAATTTTAAGGCATGACATAACATTAAGAGTTGCCATCTTCACTTGTTAATAGACAAGCGTTAATTTATGCCGTGGCTCCTCCTATAAATGCTATGATCATCATGTTTATTCTATTAGGATCAGAAATAATTATATTTGAATAGTGCCTCTTTTAGTTTTGCGTCGCGATCTTAAAATATTTTACTGACGATAATTTGTCTGATCTGGCTGGTATTCAAATAGGTATTGTAAATACTTATAGTATTTTAAATTATTGGAATATTATTAATTATTTATGCAATGAGCAGACTTGAGTAGGTTTGCTATCTTTTAAAACGGAATCATTTCCAACATTGTCAAATTAAAACGTTTGATCTCAAACTGGACGAGAAAGCTGACTTAGTTATAGAGAAGAAAGAAAGAAGAAAAGTCTGGGATCAAGTACTACGTCGGCGCCAGAGGAGACATTTTAACGTACTAATTTGAAACATAGGTTAGAGCACGATCTCTAACTCACTCATTCTGAGCCAGGTGTTTAGCTGAAACGACACGTTTGAGTGCAATATTAATTAGGAATTCCTAAATTAAATTTTCTGAGAAAATTTAACTTAATGACCATAACAAACCACGTTAAGAAAAAAAATTGACATCTATACGTCACATCTCGTCAATGTCCAGCAACATGAAAAGCCATTATTTTCTTATTTGTACTAACAGCACATTAACTGTGCACATAATGTTTTAATGGTAAAAATCTAGTTTTTCGCTCCAAATTTCACGGCCACGATCATATTGTGCACGCCATCTTTATAACACATGGTCTATAAATCTATGGTCGACCTTCTTACCCACGGCGGCGGCTGGAGAAATTGTAATACAACGTTTTATAATCGTGTGAAATAGCAGTAGCTTTACTGATAACAGTAATAGCTGCTATTTGATATAAACTCAATAAAGTTTTAGATTAATAAATAGCTTTGAACTGGGATATCTTGAGTGGATATTGATTTTACTCTTGTAAGGTTATTAAAGCGTAGCCATTTTAAGTATAGACAGTATCACGTCATTACAATGTCGATAAAATTATTTATTCGTCTATAATATTTTTTTATATTAAAAAGACATCTTTATAAATTCCTGTGTCGCGGTGGACTTTACTAACATTCAAACAACGGACACAAAGAACACCCAGATTAAAAACAATAATTTGTGGATCATATAAAGTTTTCTCCCGTCTGGGGATGGCACTAAATAAATAAATAAACATTCGCCATGATGGCACTACCAAAGCGAACACTTCAACCACTACGCTGCTACTTATAAAAACTTTAGGATAATACAGCGCCCTTGGCCTAAAAAGACAAATATAAATCAAAGTAAGGAAAACGCTTTTCAATGCTACGTATCGGTAACATTGAAAAGTACGTGACATGGCGGCACATTGAGGAAAGTCATCTAAACTCTTTTATTTATTCAAGGATATACTTTATTGTGATGTATTGTGGACTAAGCTTGCTTTTATTAGAAGTTTTTATGTCAATCAATAAATTAATTATGTTGCTGTTTGCACAGCTGGAAGTAGAGTATATTTTATAATACAATGTGATTATGGCTATCCATAATCACATTGTAATATAAATTAGATTTGAAATTATGATATAGGTACGCATGTATCATCATCTCAGTCGAAAAAGCGCGTGGCTGCCACTCCAGAACCAAGATTTCCTATAATATTAGTTTCTAATGTTTAGGTTGCATGCTACTAAAAGTACTGAAACTATAATTACACATTTAAGTAGTGTACTAATTGATAAAGATGAAATTCAATATAAAGAAATGTAAAAGTTGATATTTAATATAAAAATAAGAGTCTCACAGAACTCTTTAAACATAACCATTGAGGTTTTACCGCGTAAAACATGTGCCTCCACAGAATATAAACATCGGTTGGCCTGTATCATTACTGCCTGTGCCGCTACAGTCGCGACGAAAGTGAAATGAAGCACAATCTAGTTATTAACTTTTTTTTCGTCGCGAAGCTTAGCGAACGTGCTTGACACACTTTACAAAACTTACACTTGTTTGACGCTGCTTTTATTATGCCGAATGCGTTTCAATGTATGTGTTCAGCACATGCGTAACAGAATTTTAATTAAGTGGATCTTTTTAAAAGCTTTAGTGTAAATGTTGTACAACCAGTTATCCGCGTCTTGGTACTTATATGTTTATTTGTTAAAGTATAAAGTATTCGTTTACAGCCATTAAATATGAAACGACAAATCTAAAAATTAACTATGGCTTAGAATTCTAGAGAAGAGACATGTTTGTGAATTAAATCTCCATGTATAGACAATTTCCTACTTGTCTAATTTGGTAAACAAAGAAACTCATTATAAAGTTACTACGGTTTTACACGTCTTTTTTTAAAATGACTAGAAAAGAAAGACTATATATGAAGATTCGATAACCTTACGGCATATTTGTTTATTAAATAAGAAACGTATGCGTATTGTGATATATTGTGTTATTGGTCTAAGTTTATTACTTCTATAAGAAGAACTACCTCAACTCCGCTGGGCTGAAATATGTATGACCTTTGCCTACATCATTCAAAGTTAAAATTCTTAAAAAAGACAGGACTTAGAAACAAATTTGTTCTTGTTTCTGTGATCTATGGTCAAAACCATGTTCCATATATTATTATCGATTTGCATTCGCAAAATAATATGAATGCATAATTCATACTGTAAATAATTAAATATAAGTAAATTACAAAGAATGAGCTCTATATCCACCAATTGGAACAACAACAAACAAGCCATTGACCTCTTGTGCAACAATACACTTACAATACTGTTCGGCTTAACCAATACCAGCACAATCATATTGCAGACATACATTTTATTATAATATTGTAACTTTTTGCACCTGTTTACTTCAGAGTAAACCGAATATTGAGTATAATATGATCATTTGTGATACTCTGCATGTTGATATGAAAATAAAAGCGTTGTTCTAAAGAAATGTTTTGAAATTCCTAGCAGTTTTTACGTGATTTGTGAATCTGAATTGATTTTATGTTGGCAGTAGGAGGTTTCATTCGCCGTAAACATAAAAGCCAAGAAGATGATAGGTAAATTGGTGGCTACAGCGTAAGATGATTTTACTTAGAACAATGTTTAGAATATGTACTAAAACGCACTAACAATAAAATAATTACATAAGTAACTACTTTCTACTTTTAAGTATTTCCAAAAAGCAACTGTATATAATCGATTTTATTCGCTCCAGATTAACCATAATTCAGGCAAAAGCTGTTTACACAGATTTTGTAGGTATAAGAAATCTATCTTTACTCTTTAGATAAGCAGCCTACAGATTTAAAAAACGGTATTATTATATACCATAGTAGTATTCTAATAAAGGTAAAAAGGATTATTTCCTTAGCCTTTTTGTTATGTCCCACTATTGGGCAAAAGCCTCAATCGTTGGACTTCCAAACCACTCTGTTCGAAGATATCGCATGCACGTCCTTTTCAAAAACGACCAAGTATTGTATTAACAATACTTAATTTTAAGTAATTTACAATTTTAACATTTAGAATTATGTGTAAAATTTTAGCTCAATACTTCGAACGCTCTCTGGGTCACGAATGACTCCAAACAATAGGTATTCTATTGTAACAACTATACAGCATTTAACGAGTTAGAAAGACAAGTCAATTCTCATTCTCTCAATAGAAGTTACAAAACGCTGAACAAATTGGTATAGCTAACAAATGAATTGGTGATTATGACAAGGTTTGTACAAGGATAATATTTTCGTCACGGGTTTTTACTAATATTAAAATAATACACAAGAATAATACCATATTCAGAACAAATATTTTTGTCCCGTATTGAGATCAAACGTTGAACATTCTTCGTATTTGCCCGTAATTTCGCTTGATCCGGGACAGTACTTTTTTTCTGGATAAAAATAACCGTATGACCTTTTGTGTACCCCTGACACCGTGTTTGCGAAAATTCATGATGATCGGTGGAGCGGTTAAGGCGTGAAAGCGTAACGAACAAAAAATCAAACTTACATTCGCATTTATAATATTACTAGATTCTGCCTTCGGCTTAGCTTGCGTTGATATAGATTGCGTCAATGAATGAAAGGTAACCTTTGTCGCTTTCTGTACTCCTGACAACTTGTATACGCAATTTCATGATGATCGGTCGAGTAGTAAACGCGTAAAAGCCTAAACAAACGCATATACGGATTTATAATATAATAGTTTGGATTGAGGTGTATATAATATTATAGTTAAGATAGTTCGGATCTCGAAATGACAACACTAAACGCCAGTAAAACAAAAGCAGAGATACAGGGAATAACAAAATGTTAATATTTTAAAAGACAATCATTGCGAATGCATATAGAATGTGACCGTATAGTTCGTGACCAGTCGCAACAATAAGCAACAGCTACGTTATACGTATTCTGTACGATTCAATGATCTTTATTTAGCTTATTATTATACATAGATTGTCTTTTCTGTCCAATGGCGTAAGATTCCGCTTACCTACGGCAATCGTGAGATCCCGGTCTTGTTTCTAGTGTCGGGCAATAAAAGGTCTACAACTGTATGTAGATACTTTGAGCGAAGACGAAAGCCGTAACTAGTATGATAAAAACCATAATGAAATAGAGTTTCTGCAAGAATATTTTTAATTTTGTAATATGTTGACACGTTGAGTACGTTACTCTAAATCAACCAACTGGTCAACACACGACTCCAAAGCTTGGAGCATCGTCGTAAGGTTGCTAGGTAGCTAGCTAGTTTTCTATCGGATACATTTCGGAGAGTGTGCAGAGGAACTGCATAATTTGATTCCTCCTTCCCCATTCTACCATCGGACGACCAGACAATCGGGCCAGCGACACAGGTACATGGCGGATATACCACATTTACGCACGAAGCGATTTGCTTCCAATTTTATAATGCATACCGCTAAGGAGTGGAATTCGTTACCTAAGTCCGTGTTTCCCGATGAGTACAATCTGGGTGTCTTCAAGTCGCGAGTGAATAGGTATCTTCTAGGCAAGCATGCTCCATCGTCAACTGCATCTTCACTTAAGATCAGGTGAGATCGCGGTCAAACGCATGCCTATTAGAGTATAAAAAAAAAACAATCCTTCACCATTTTTTAATCTTTTCATAAGTGTTAGCAACAATAACTACTGTCAATTAGGGCAGAAAGAAGATGCACGATACAAATTGAAACGTGACTGATAAACTTAGTATGTATAAGTGCAGGCTTATGACAGACAGCGAGAAAAGAAAACAAAATTAGCTGCAGAATGAGGTTCCAATTACTACTTTATATTTAAGTATAAGTAAAAGTAGAGTACCTTTACTTATAGACAAAGAAATAGTAATTGCTACTTCATTTTACGACGAATATCCATAAAGTTTTTTAACCCATTTTTTTTCGTATTGGAATGCTTTGACGCATAACTCTCCGCGGGGGCGGGCGGAAATGTCGGGCTTACCGCGGTAAAAGAGAGATGGTAATGATGATAAGAATGAACCTCCCGGTGTTCCTCGATAAAACTGCAATCGGTGGAGCCGCGCAAATCATTTTCACATGCAGTCACGACCCCGCCGAGGTTTCAGCCCGCCGTATGAAACGGCAGGCCACTACACGATAAGACCTACCCTTTGGTCACCACTACTTTTAAAATCCCTACTGTCCCGCCCCTAGAGGGGGGACGGACACGACTCAGAGCCGCGCGTGGGGAACACGCACGACGCCTCTCGGACCTGGTGCCGATCGGATGGCGGGCAGGCCGACGAAGCCCGCCACCCCCAGGTCAAATCTCAGGGTGGCTGGTGGTCATCTTGCGCCCTTCGGCGCCCTGTTCTGCGGTTGGGGAGAGGGTTTAAGCACTCCCTCTCCCGCTCCGCCGCCTCCTTGACGGAAATTACTTCCTCGCAGAAGGAGGCGACAGCGTTCCACCTCTCACTCCGGACCATGGACTGAATCACGGCCGGGAGCGAGAGGGCGACCATACCGACAGCCGCGATCAACTCACGGCGCTGCGATGTCCAGGCGGGCAGTCCGCCAGTGTGTAGCGCCGAGTCCTTAACTAAGATTTTTTAACAGCTTTGTCTAGAATCCTTTTAATTTTTTGTGTATATAAAAGTATATGTACTCTGACTAGAGCTAATTCCGGGAATACTTTTTAGCTAGGTACCTACGTCGTTTGTCTTTTGCGCTAATTCACAAATCTAAAACAACTAATTTGCTACAGCGTGCATCTTCCCAAGTCGTCTTGCTGTAAGGATTACGACATCGATCGACAAATATTTCACTCAAACGTGAAATCTCTCGTTTAGGATTGATGTTGCCCAACTATTTACTTATTCAGACGACGAACGCGTTGCGACGTTTGAGCAATATATAGATATGTATATGTTTATACAAGAAGATTCTTACAAATCTGAATTATTTTAGCATTAGAATTAATAGAAGATTAAGAAGTGTTTCAATTTTATTATTTTATATATAATATTAAAAATAATATTAAATTGACTGAGTTTTAAATTCCAAAACTTGTAATGTAACACTGTTACTAATAAACGTCATATTATCGCCATTTAAATGAATACGAAAGAAAATAAAATGATTATTATGATTTATTGTTTATACAACGCTAAGACAAGAATTTAATATAACATGATAAAATGTTGCTATAGGAGATATAGGTAGGGTTATATAGATTATAAATTAGTTTCTTTTTTATATTTTGTTGTTACCACTTTTGTCGCTATTTTTACAGTAGTTCTGCAGAAATTACTACTCTTTTAATATTAATACTTATACATATCATAACCATCTTGTTTTTTTTCTCAAATCTCGTTGCACGTAAGATACAATTACAATTATTACATAACACGATCTAATAAGTGCATTATACGTATTACATAACAGCTTAGTATTGTTTAAAAAGTAATCTAGTTATATTAAAATGCAGACATTTAACTGGTATTCTCTATTTTTAAGTAGTTGGTTGTTTTTCGACGATGTGTTGCACAATTTTATGTATTTTTAGTATGGAGGCTGCTCGTATCCGTTCACCGTAACTGGTAGTTTTTAACTTGAATATAAAAGTTCGATCGCAATAAGAATTTGGCCACTCCGTCCAATTTTGGACGAGGACATTTTGTGTAATGACCGTTTTGGTAATTCTGGTAGAAGTCTCACTTTATTTATAATTTGTAAAGGCTGTTAGAGTAATTCTACTGTGGAGTTTATTAAAAGACTACTTATACATAAACTCACCCTTATTGCTCGGAGTAGGTAAGGTAGCACATACGTACATTGCTTAAATAAGTCTCTAGAGGAAAAGTCAATGGACGAATTAAAATGTATGAGAAAACGTCCAGCGTGTCGAGGTGATATTGAAGGTAGATTATGTCTTATATTTCTTACTTTAGTTTTACTGACACAATCTGGTATTCTATTAAAGTATTTGGGGTTTCTAACTTGAATGGTAATTTGTATCACTTATGTTCTATTTAAAATTATATTCAAAGTTTAAAAAAATCAGCTCACTAAATTTCAAGCTACGTCACAGATCTTAAGTACCTACAGAAATTTCGACAGTTACTCCTGTTACATCCAAATGTAGCTTCTTCCCAAGGCTTTACCCTTAAATATGACCACACCAGACACGCAGTTTAATAACTATTTAATAATACTATTAATCAGTCAAGTCATCGAATATGAGACATAATTAAAAATCGTGTGTATCTGGCCACCGCTGTACCGTTGCGACTCAATAGGTTAAAGACGGTGCATATCAATATCATTTTTCTTAACAATTCTCCCAGCACTGTTGAGAAAACTGACACCAAACCATTCCAGCACTAGTAGTAGATATCAAGTCTATCAACATAATATAAGTGTTTACTGCCAAGAACTCAACCCTCTTGCGAAACTTTTGATAACACTTCGACAACAGTATCTGTTTTAAAGTGGTTCCAAACACGGCAGGAGGCTATTATTGACTTCGTTCGCAAAGACTATGAAGTTTTGTCACTCGACATTACACAAAGCTTTAATGTATTTAGATTTTTTCCATAGCTTTCGTTGTTTTATACATTTTGATTAAGTAGTTCAGTATCAAGGTCACATTGGATTTATAAAATAATAAAAATGTCGCACAAGATGTATCATAAAGAAATGTATACCGTCTTAAAGATTTCTAGTTCTACTTTCTGAAGAATTATTGTTATTGTACTAATAGATATTCTAATTCCTTCCTACATTTAATATAATCTGCCTAATAACTCAAAATAAAGGGGTAAGTATTATCTTTTCTTCTATCTGTCAGTCTAAAAGTACATACATACATACATAGATTCACGCCTGTTTCCCAGAGGGGAAGGCAGACACTACGGATTTCCATTTTCTACAGATTTAAAAGTACATAAATACATAATATATCTATTCGAATAAGCCAACAGATTTAAATTGATTCCGCCACGAAAGTGTGACATCGTAATAGTTCCGATGACACGTGATATTTAACACATCCCATAAACAATCAAAAACTTTCTTTTCTTTGATAGACAAAGTCTCAATCGACTTATTACTCGATTGTTAAATCGACTAAAAGCAATATCGATATCGTCGTTAAGTCTAAAATAGTTTACAAAACGTTTAGTTAATGCCCCCACTAATGGTTCGTGTTAAGAGACGCTATCATTACCGACGCAGTTTGCTACGGCTATTACTTTTTATTACTCCATTTGTGATGCAACCTGCGCCTTGAACTTTGCCGCTGTTTGCACATCAAATCGCCAAACAATGAACTGTATGAAAGTGCAGGAATCAGCCATCATGATCAAGCATGTCAAAGCAAAATAATTGCTAAACCTTGCAAAGTAGGGAGTATTCTTGTGTGAATTGGGCAACCATTTAAATGATACCTCAAAATACGGAATACTGGTAAAATAAGCTAATGGAAACGGTAAAAGAAATTAAACGCAATCCTTAACATTAGAATAAAGGATTTCTTTTAGATTTCGTTCTATACCTATTGAAATAACCTTAAGCTCTATGGTTTTAAGGTTATTTCAAAGAATTACACGTCAAGACAATCGAGAAGTTTGCTATTGCTTTTGCAATTGCTTTTCCAATGCTTAAAAGGTGATCTCCTAACAATGTAATTTAAAAATATTCTGTGATTGAAATAAAAAAATTATGTCTAGCTCTGTCACGCTCGAATGTTTATAATCATAAATATTATTAACGTACACAAAGTATAGCTAGACTCAGAACAATAATTTGTGGATCACACAAATAATTGTCCAATAAGTATCTACGCATTTCCCTTCTCACAGTGAGAAGAGGCTCGTGCCCAGCAGTGGGACAGTTTAATAAAGGGCTGATATTATTATTATTATTATGGATTAAAAAAACTACTAAGAACAACAACAGTCAGCGGAGCAGTATTAAAAGCCGACTACTTGCTCACTGCGCCATACGTTCACAATATTCAACATTGTGCTCTAGGTATGCTTTGAAATAGAATACATAGCAAATTAATTTAAAAAAAGAACTTTGCTCATAAGAGACCATACGTATTTAATAGAACTTTGAATGATTCAAAGATCTAGCAAGTGCAGCATAAATTCATGTAGCTTTTGATAGTGAAAATGGGAATTGAACCCACAACACTCGGCGCAGTAGCTATGACGAGGCGACCACTTAAACCACTACATGAATAATGTACATTAATCATATTATGTAAAAACATACATAAATGAAGATAACTAAATGGATTTGAAATACTAATCAGATGTTTTTGTCCATAATATTATCTATAAAGTTGACGCACTTTAGCCTTTTGCGAGCTTTGGATACTATTTGCATTTGTAGTCCGATTGCGTCTGTTCCGCCAAGTCAGGGTCAACTGCGCTGAATTGTAGCGCAGCATGACTTCGTCTGCATTTGCCTATGCTATAAAGACTAACCAATCTCTGATGTTAAGGAATTTAAGCTTTCAGAGTAAGTTAAATGTATTACTTTAATTGCGACGAAAAAATGCAACTGCTGTGTATCAGTAGTCGGGTACAATGTATCTGAGTCCCAGTTTCTGTCAAGAAACTCCCGGTAGCTGCACGGAATCTTGAACTGATACCGGTAGTCGAGAATAGGCTCACTCGATATTTAGAGAGCCTCAAACCGTAGCTGGTGCTGTATTAGGTACACCTAGGAGAGACTGTGTATGTACGAGTAAGTGGAATTGTTGGTCGTAAAGTTCCTGATCGCATGTGCGTTCGGAAATTTCCAGTAGCAAGTAAAAACGTTCGAATTTGAATCGAAAAACATCGTGAACATTAAAAAAGCAATTTTGTTTATATTGTCTATTTTAATGTTCATACATATCATAAGACCTTTGAATGACCTGACCTAACCTAAAGACTAACACAGAACAAAAAGAAGATATAATTTTTTGGACACTTTATAATAAAACTGATAAAATTGAACGAAATGACGTAGGAGCAGAAATATGTATATAAGATAATAAATGCTAATCCAACTATCAGACGAATTTAAACGAATCTCCATCGTGATGAGAAAATTATCATATGAGAAGATACGTTTATTATGGCTGTGTGATAATGTCCAGAGTCAATTACAATGTAAAGAATACAAAAATCCAGCAATATTGAATTTATTCAAATTAAAAGAGGATTCACGCTCGAGTCGGACGCGCTAAATGTCAAGGTGAGCCGCAAGATGGCGCTATGGAAACAAATATGGCCGTCGAATGTGGAGACGAGCCATACAGTTATTTATTTTCTTTAACTTAACACTGTTAATTTAAACTGTAGGAGATGAGGTTAGGGTGGAGAGTCGAGATTTGGGGACAAGACCTGTCTATAACTGGTCCCGGAAGGTGCTCTCGGACACTGGAAGGTAATGCGGCTCCCCTAATATAACATTACAGTTGGTGTAGGGGAACGCTATATCATAAACTGGACTAGTCGTAGAACAGGGGATGTAGGAGATGAGGGCGTCTTCATGTTTCTTATTGCATCTGAAACTCTTATCTTAAACGAAATATCAAATCGCGAAGGGTTGAGTCTTATTTGTAAGAGTTTATTCTGAAAATTTATTTTCAAAGAAAGCTGACACTTCTTCTATCTTGACATCTAGACATCTGTTTGTCGTTGGTTTGTCGTTTATGATGTAACGAGTCTAAGGCAAAGGTGTATTAACAGACACATCTATCCAAAAATTTTAAGGTACGATCTTAGTGTAGAAATACACTACAAGGATTAGATTTTTAAACACTCCTATATCATAAGTAAACATCATAGTCAACAAATATTAAGACTAAAGAAAATACCAACTCAATCAGTCTAACAAAACAAAAGGTAAGTACTTATTTATTCGAATGAAGTCCTTTACAATAAAAATAAATAAATATATAATAACCCGATAATATTTTCTTTTTAAATAAACTGTCCTCGCGCTTTCTTGAGTTCATTATGGTATAACTACTTACTAATAATACTGAGAAAACAAATTGGAAACTATTGCATTTTAGGTCAGAAATGTGCAATGATACACCCATATTACACTAGCTATCTTAAAGCTCCACGTAATAAAGGGTGACCGTACTTTGATCTACCAACTTTAGTGCCAGCAACTCGACAGGGAAACGAATATCATAATAATATGGAATGAAGTCAAATATAAAATAATAATTATAATATACATAAGGTTAAACTTATGCTACTAAACCAATAATTTAATCATGGAATAACTTAGTATTTAAATAATGTTGTAATGTTTAAATTATTGGTAATGAAAATATATTTGAACAGATTAACAACGTCAACTTTTTATTTGTCTTAAATGCAAATCATGCAAATATGGAACAGACGACATACATAGGTACTTGTATTGTTTTACGTTTACATTAAGGTTACGCATACTAATTTTATCGCCATTTATTTAATGACTAAGTATAGATGCTTAAAATATTCACAAAGCTAGATAAATATACCTATAGTTCGTTTTCTTGGCTGTCTTATTTAATAAACAAATTATTAAACCATTCAATGACTACTTGCAGCTAATGTTTGTTTTTTAAATGAGGTTACAAAAAAAAAAAGACACCACATAATGGGCCTCTTTAGACAGTAAAAGGCGATGTATTATGTTCTACTAAATAAAAATAGTTATACTTACTTATTAATAGTGGGCTATTTTATTAATAAAAATCCTAGGCAAAAGTCGTAAAACATTCAGCCTACCCGCAAGCCATATTGTCTCTAAAAGAAAATATCGAAAACCTTGACTTGATAGTCCAACGATCTCTCCACTAATCTATCGTTGATTATTACATAATTAACTATATTAAATCTAATATAAAAATAAGCGGTAATTTACGAAACACGTTGTGTGTTTACCGTGTAAACTACACATTAGGGTTAAGGCTTCATACGGTGAATGTCCTTGACTATATTTGTGAATGATTTGAATATTTGTTGGTTTTATTAAGATTCTTCTTTAACTAGTTTGGATTTAACAAGGCAATCTCGCCTGTTTATGGGTACCGTGCTATTATAATAATATTATGAGCATATTTTTGCATAATTTTATATTGTACCTAATATAATATTTATTTAAGCAATTTACACCAAAATCTCAATAAAGCTACATTTGAATTTGATTACCTATGCTTGTATATTAGAGTTCGAAATAACTCTTATACAACAGCTTTGTTCGTCCGTTGTTTGTCCGTCCGTCCGTCCGTACGTCCGTCTGTCTGTTATACAACTTTCAACTCAAGAACCGTAAGAGCTAGAGACTCGCGGTCAACGCCTTTCGACTCAGCATAGTCGGTAAGCCCCCGAAATGACTATGACCTTTGACCTCTGACCTCAAGGTCACGTGATACAATTTGTTCGAACTCTAAGATTTACGGTGAATTCATGTCCGTTTCTCACTTGTTTAGTGGTAAAAACTTCAACGTATTATCATAATTTTGTGTGAGCAAGTAATTTCGTATCTTAACAATTTAAAAAGACATCATAGCCTAAACCTTTAAAATAAATATATTTTATAAAAATAAAGATGCTCTTCAGGATTTAAATTAAAAATCAACAAGTTCCATTGACACTTATTTCTGAAGTAAAAACGAACTAATTAATCAAAAATAAGTGACACGTTCGACTAACTGCGTCTCAATCCCGGATGTCTTGTATTATTTCTTTCGTTCGTTCCTAATTTAAATTTAAAAACAGCAATATCAGCAGTGATACGCACTTGACCGTTTATAGATTTAAATAATATTGTATAAACTGGAAATTCGAGGTTTGTGTGGTTTGTTGTCTATTATCATATTGCGGAGGCCGTGAGCGCTACCGAGCCACGTGCACAGATACTTAACACCCGCGCTAATTATACTATACACACGAACATCATGTTTTTCCAAAGGATTTCCTCAGATGCTTATCATTTATAATATTAAATAGATCGTAATTACTTGAAGCACGTCATTAATAATCCATGTTTCTACCTTAGATATTTATTTAGCTACAGAAATCGTTTTTACAAAGCATTTACCTCATGCAACGTGAATATGGTACTTTACTCAAGTAGCAGAAATGTACTTTGTGCCCTCTTACTCTGCTTTGACTGTAAAATTGTCAATTTTTATTCCTTTATATTTCACTAGCTTTCTTTAGTAACAGTATGTACTTTTTTGTCGTTGAAAGGAACCATAATATGTCCTTTTCTGTAACCTTGACAACGTGTATGCGAAATATAATGATGATTGGTTGAATAGTTATGGCGTAAAATATAACAAACAAACTCACATTCGCATTTATAATATTAATTTAAGATTTAAACATTCGGTAATCTGGGTAACTTCACAAAACATGTGTCAAAGTTACCCTAATTAACATTATTGCTCAAGTATATTTACTGAAGAACTTGCCGTGAACTAATAAATACAATTTATTACTAGATTAAAATAACAAAGATTTTATATATGACCAGTCAGAAAACTGAATTTAACAAAGAGGTTCTATTATTATAATTGTATTCATATATTACGTTAAGGTCTTCTACTTTCAAACATTAAAATAATGACAATATCGTTCTTTAAAGCAGCCTATTATAGAGGAAAGCGGACTTTGATAGTTGAACTTTATACCTACAAACTTTCATTTGACTTGTATAAGCACTGCCTATCTATGTGCTAAAGGTTATTATTATTAATAGTTTATTTTCTCCTACATACGGTACTCAAAGGAGGTATATGCAATAATCCTCACTAATATAATAAATGTGAGTTTGTTACGCCATAACTACTAGAACGATCATCATGAAATTTCGTACACACGTTGTCGGGGATACATAAAACGACATAAGGTAGTTTTTTCCCAGAAAAAGTACTTAGGAAATTAATATATCCTACATTTAGCCGTGGAAAAATGAACTATTATTGAAGACAAGAAGCAGATATGTTACTAGCGCACGCAACTCAAAAACGTCTTAATTGGGACGTTCTTCTATTGGTCTCAAAACAAAATCGGTTCAACAAAATACATGGCAAAACATTAAAGCGCAATTGGTAAAATGATAGCTATCTCTTTGACGTAAGCTCTTTCCATATCTATTTTGCGCTACTGATATCTGCACTTGTGCTAACTATTTAAACTTATAGATAGTTAGCGATATAAGTTTTCCAATAAGTTTGTATTTAATATTGTATGCATGTCTCTCGTGTAACTGAGAGCAGAAAAGAAAATTTATACCAAGCTATGCATACCTATCACCTGTGTATTACTATTTATTAAGAAATTGGTAAGCTCTTTCCATGATTTATGTAACTGTAGGTACTGTTGGTGTGCTTATTCTATGAAATGATAATATCAAAACATTTCGGGCTCAAGATTTTCAAACGTCGATTGCTATGAAAGTGACATAATTCTCTTTCAGAATATAATTAGGCTCATATATGCATTCCTAATGTTAGGTAAGTATATCATACGAATGGATAAAATACCTAACTTAAGACATTAATAGTTGTTACATAGTTACCTAATTTATCAATTATTTAAATGTTAACATGATAATTACGTGACTTTTATAAATTAAGTTTCAAGAGACATACTTAACATGAACTCCTTGTTTATTTCATAAACCGACAAATAGATTTACGACTATAAATCTTAACACGTTTAAGGAAAGTTAAATTTCCATTAAATACAAATAAAGGGTAATGACATTTTAAAAGTATTATGTACTTCCAAATTAAGCCTTAAACGTACCAAATAAAGTATAAATTAATTTGTAAGTACGGCGTCATAATTTTTTTCTGACGCTTATCTTCTTTGTTTCCATGGCATGATTCTTATGCAACTTGAATATTACTCCTTTAGTCTATGAACTCATTTGATTAATGAATCTGGACAAAACCTTTACGTATGCAAGGACAGAGTACAATTATCGACCCGCCTCTCGCTTTTAGACATTCAAATTCATTAAAGATGAGATGGCCACTTTCAAAGAGCATTCAATATAAATAAACAAATCAAATACCTAAAAAAAACAAAGAAAATTACAAATAGATAATCAATGACATTTTTATATCCACTTTACTTTTTTTTATTGGATAACAAAGTTTAACGAACAGTCTCAGCGCCGCCGCGCCGTCAATTTTCTTTTTTTTTAGTGGAAATGATTAGATTCGGGCTCGTTTCACTTTTTTACTCAGTGCGTAGAAAAAGGTGGCCAGTTTTTTCTTTAACACTAACGAGTTACGCTTTTTGTGCTTTGTTATTTAACAAAGAGTGAAAGATCTTAGATTTCTATGGCTATTAATATTATCTTTGAATAATTATAATATCACCGTTTATCTAGAATGTTGAGAAATGTTGGCATTGGCAAAAGTTATTCTAATATTTGGAGAGACTTAAAAACACACATCTTAAAAGCAACATCAGCGGGTCAATTCCCGTAAAAAAAAACTGTACAATATAGAGTTCCGATCTAGTCTGAGTGTCATCAATACAAACATCGTCAACTGTGATAACTTTCATTTTAATTCACATTTGACGTTGCCAAGACTCTATCGGAACTCTATTTTGAGCATATGATAATACGAGATTCACCTTCAGATTACCATTTTCAGATACTTTTTTTTGTCGATTCACAACACACTTTTATACCAGGTTACAAGATTCTTTGGGAACGGGACAAATAGATGCAGGCGCCGTGCTTCTGCTAAGAATTTCTTACCAGAAAGCCCTATCGAGTTCATCATAATCGTGAGTTACGCTTGTAACTCACGATTATGAGGAAGAGCACAAAGAGAAAAGATCTAGTGATACCCGGAAAAGAAGCAGAGTATGTTACTAGCGCACTCAACGTGGAGACCCAAATATTATTGGTCTCAAAACAAAATCGGCGCGACAAAAATCTATTGCAATGAACATGCAAAATATTTAAAGAGCAATTATTTGAATTATATCCATCTCTTTCATGTAAACCTGTTGTATATATCTTATTAGTTCAAATTGCCAACATGAACAAAACATCAAGCTCATTTTATATCATTGGTGAGAACAACTTCACCAAAATATAGTTACACATACCTACTATAAACTCTGACATATACTTTTTTAATTTATGTGACGAACAGACGCATAGGAACCAAAATAAGGACGAACGGACATATCAAAACATTACTCATTTACCGCGATCTGCTCACGTATATAGGTAAACAGTGTGTTACAACATATAGTAGATGGAAGACCCTCGAGCCGCGTCTAGCAAGCCGGTTTTGAAGGGGTCAACACTTTCTCGACGCATCCGCGAACATTTTCGTCTCTCATCTCAATAAATATACCTATCTTAACGTAACGGATACTTATGTTAAAATATATGTATATACAGTTCTTATATATCCGCGTTTTCTATTATATACATAATAAGTTTCAAATGTTAATGGATAAAAAAGGTTCCTTGTTTACATTTATGTTTAGTACAGGGTTGCCATGTATTTATTCAAAAATGGTCGAAAAAGGAGGTACTAGTCGTAAGTATGTTTTTTAAAAAGTAGCTGTTTCAAAACGCAGCAATTAATTAAATAATATTGCTAGCCTTATTTAATTATACGCGCTTACGAAAAGAGCTGCCCATAGGCTTTCTCGCTTCATGTCATTGCTTTCATGATAAACTTTTGTTAAACGAACGGTTTATGACATAACCCGGATAAGCCTGTCATTACTTAAATTGGCAACGTTGGAGAAAGATTTTGAAAGCCGAGATGTTTATGACTAATGACATAGATTCATAAACTCACGCTTATATTCCCGAAGACATAGGCAAAAATAAGTCGCGAGCTATAGTTCTAGGTCCCACGTAATAAGGGGCAAACCTATTTCTATCCACCAGAGACAGTTGTAGATTTCGTACTCCTACTGAAAATTTCTTCATAAAACAATCCACAAATAATTCGCTCGGGAATCCAAACCAAGACCTTTTGCACAACAGTCGCATATTTTTAAACCATCTTCTAGCAAAGCTAATATAATTAGACTTGGTTTTTGAATGGCAGATCAATATAACAGGCGGTTAAACGCATGTGAACTGCTGTGATTGGCTGACTTAATTAGCAATAGCCAATGAAATCACTGAAAATGAGTTTGAATTTGATAAATCGTTGATGTTGTTTAAAAACCGGGTAACAGTCTACTAACCACGAATATATCTATGCTATCGTCGATGCCAGTACAGATATTGATCGGTAAGACAGGCGAGAAAATACCGGCTTACCGCTTGTTTTGTCGGTACCCCGTTACGAGACGAGAGCTTATTGCCGCCAAGAGGCACATTTTAATGACAATTTCCTAACAGATATTTTTTTTACAATACTTTTCCGACACGGCATTCGTACACGAAACTCACAGTCAAAATTATGCCACGGAATCAGCGAGGTAGTTTATTTGATTAAAATAAATGTAGTTAAGCGACATATAAGATCAACAGATTGAACGTAAAATTTGGAGTCCTTGGTATACATTGAAGTCAGAAATGTAACTGGTTCATATTTCAAAACGCCTTAAGAACTTTTATATGAAAACAAGATAGGTGAGAATACTATGACTACTTACTGTAACTATTTTAATCAAATATTTAAATAAGTAATAGATGTAGTATCTCGTACTTAGATCGCATGAAAATGTATCAACACTAAGAAAAGTAAACTCACATATTAAATAGAGAACGATATAGTACAATATTTAATATGAGTGATCGTGGTAATACCGTATTTATAATTCAAATGTCATTCTGTGTCAGATTACAACCAGAAAGGTGACCACATTTAAATGTACTTAGTAGGACGCATCTGTGACTTAACTCTTTTTTATTAAGATTAAATTTTTTTGTGTTGAGTCGAAAGAGAAGTTGTCTACCGTCAAGTCAAGTCCAAGTGGGAAACCGTTGGACTGCCATGCATAGGTCTCGAGTTCGATCCCAAGGCGCGCATCCCTGTCTTTTCGAAGTTATGTGCGTATTAAATAGTTAATGATCGCTTGCTTTAACGGTGAAGGAAAACATCGTGAGGACACCTGCATGTCTAAGAGTTCTCAATAATGTTCTCAAAGATATGTGAAGTCAGCCAAACCGCACTAGGCCAACATGGTGGACAATGGCCTAACCCTTCTTACACTAAGAAGAGGCCCGTGCCCAGCAGTGGGACAATTTAATACACGGCTGATATTATTTTATTTTTTTATAAGTATAGTAAATATACTTACTGGTATCTAGAGATAATACATAGAGATTCATATCTACCTATTGTCTTTATTTTTGTCATCTTTATTTATTGGAGAACGAACATAGTATAAAAGCAGTAGGTAACTGAAATTATAATGAGAATAGAGTTTACTCAATAAGACAAGTAAGAAAATGTCTATACGAACTCTTATTATGACGTGTGATAATTAAAATCAGATCAGATCTAAACTTAGTTAAATAGAAACACCAATGATTAAATTATGTTCGGGTACTTTGAAATAACTACACTGGAACATTGAGACAACTACCATCTTTGTCTCCCCGTGACCATGGCTGCTGAAAAGCAACCGAAACGTCGGGGAAAGTGTAAAATTAAATTAAATCTAAATAGTTTTAATAATAATTTAATTAGCTTAAAAGTTAGAAAATTTTAATAGTAGTATAGTGTAACAGTTTTCAAAATTTTGTAATAAAGTGTCAAATAAACAACGCGATAAAATCCGTATATAGTTTAATTTCAACTAAACTTAGTTATAATATATAATGTTCATTTGTTTTTTAGTAAATTAAAACATATATATTTATATATAATTTAGTATAGAATTATTACCTAGGTAATAATTCTATACTAAATTATATAACATCTATAAATAACATCTATAAATAACTAGTGAAGCTAGTTAGATCTTGCCAGATCTAACTAGCTTCACTAGTTAGATCTGGCAAGATCTAACTAGTGAAGCATTTAAGCAAAAAGTAAAATCATTTCTTGTTGCAAAAGCCTATTATAATGTTAGTGACTATTTAAATTATAAATTTGATTTGATGTAATTAAGTACATAATTAGATTAGACATTTGACATAATATTTATTAATTGACATTAGATTTAATATAATTATAATTACTTGACATTGTATATTTATAATATATATTAATATATTATATAATTTATGGACTGATTATTATTACTTCATTAATATATACACATTTATATAATGTTAACTATTGCTACTGTATGTATGTTGCTGTTACTATTTATTATTAATTAATTAGAATGATATTTGCACGCCATTGTATGGCAAACATGTCTAGAACTTTCTTCTACTTTATATCTTGCATGCGATTGTTAATTGTATGTACACATGTGTTTGAGTAAATAAATAAATTATCTTATCTTACTGTCTTTTTGATATAAAATGTTATAAGTTGGTAAATTTTACGTTCAAAATTCCTTAGAGTAGTTTGTTTAATATTAGTACCAATTACTAATGTGTAGCCTGCGGTATTAAGTAAACGGTAATTAATTATCGTGTGTAATGGAGACACATTCTCAGTTTAAAATGATGCCATAGACTAAGAGAAGGAGTCTTAGAATCGATCTAATAAGTATGTAGGTACCTACCTAGGTATACTTCTTTACTCTATGGTTTTAATATCATTATTTCCATAACAAGGTATTAAAAAATCTAATAAATAAACACATAGCAACGTTATTCTGCACTGCAAATAAATAAAAGTTACCTACTGAGTTACAAACGAGTAAATTTACAATTATAGCCACTCGTATTAGCGATAAATAGTTGCAGTGTACTTAAAAATGTGAGCTATGAAATACCACTGCAATTATAATTCACAATAGACAGGTTCTTAGAAATAGCAGTACCGAAGCATTTAGCCTTCACTGTTGACAACTAACGTAGCTAATGTTTGTGTATAAACATAAACATGATTCTTAAATAGCTTTTGCGAAAACGTCTTTCTCTTTAACTATAGATATAAGAAAACCTTATTATTAATATTAATACTGTTATGTACCTCTTTGGTCCTATACCATAAGTCTATGGTTAAGTGTCCGGGTAATTAAACATTTCGGGCCCTGAAATACCCACTAACACTCTAGTCTTTGGGTTACCCGAGTAACGAACATGAATAAGCTGAAGTGGTTGGGATTTTTCTATTCGCCAATACTCAAAGATAAACGGCAAGATGGCAATTGGCACCTTTTTAGATGCGCCGAATTTGTTCAGATTTATTGTGAATACAAATAAATCCAAACAAATTCTAAATTTATTCAATTCTGAATAAATTTAGATTTATTGCGAATGTATACCCGCAGTAAGCGAAATACTATCTATTTGTGAAATACATACAAACCTATATATTTCTTTTAGATTAAATATAACTGCCCGATTTGACAGAAATGCAGTATTTAACGGAAAACTGGTATCTCCCTTTCTCTATATAATATTGACAAAAGGTATTGACTTTGTAATTCGTTTACGAAACAAAATGCTTCGTATTAGCTTAGGCCTCGTATAGGCTTTTTAACAACAATTTAAATTTGTAATTTTTAATTACTATTTTCCTAAGATAATAAGAATTTGAACAAATAAGAATATATTTTTTATAAATTGACTATAGACAACAGTAACTAAGCCGCTCTGCCTATGTTTAAAAAATATTGTTATCAGGCTAAAAAATCTACGAACCGATTCTACTTTTGATTAGAACGAACGTACTGAGGCACACCAAGGAAGCAACATTAATTAAAATTCTCACTATTAACATGTAATAATAGAAAGTTATAGAAATGGCGGTGACTTTAGATCGGAACAAGTTTTAATTAGCTAAACGGGTATTAACTTTACTTAGCAGGAAAATGGTAAATAATCACTTTTTCGCCATTAATTGGTACTCTAAGTAAAATCCATGAACTACTTAGGTATAACGTATTCAAATATCAAGATAGTGACGATATAATATACTATTTCATCCATCGCTCAAATAAGGTTTAAATATACCATACCTGTCGCGGAAGTGCGAAGGCAGAGCCAACCCGTCCTTCCGGGCCTTTTCCACTTTTCACATTCACTGCCTTAACACTCAAAACGCCTGAATTCAAAACATATACAGGACAAAACAAAGTAAAAGCACTAAAATTAAAAATATCAAATGTCACACAGTTCCGAGTTCATTATTACAATTTTCAAAAAAGGAATTAATCACGGAAACGAAATCGAAATTCGAACGATCGTACGTCACTGAAGTGGTGCGTTCAGAAACCGGTAGCGTGAAGCGTGCTCGCAGCCATGAGGTTGGTTATCAACTGCAGGTGAGACGTCGCAATCGGTGCCGGCGGCGGCCGCGAGAGGCTGGGTGTGTTTGGGGCCGCGTGTGAATGTAAAGGTTTGTCGATTTGAAGTTAATGACTGTCGCCGGTTCAAGCCGGACATTAAGGGACAAAACTTGGATAGTCAGGTGAAACTTCCTTCCTTCCTTCCTATAGAAAAAACTGCGTTGGGATTTACTTTGATGAGGGAAATGTGGTGAAAGTTGTAAACAAATACCTAGACGTAGTAATAAATCATGTTTGTGTAATAATTATTTAATGTGATATTAGCGATCTCTAAAAGCATTAGAGATCGCTAATATCACTACTAAAGCTTACTACTAAAGTTTAAACGATACAATATTAGTACCTAATATCATTCTGCTACTAATATTATAATGCTAAAGAGTTCGTATGTTTTTTTATAAAACAAAGGTGGCAATTGTATACATGACGTAGTGGTTTAATTAGTTACCTCACTATTGACCCTACGCCGAGTCTTATGGGTGCCAATTCACACAGGACAAAAATATGCATACTTAATACAGAAATGGTTGCACCGAGGTTGGATGTTTCTAATGTCCGTTGTTTGTATGCTCGTTAACACATTCGCATCCTCATAAGTTTTACACGCTTCATACGCCATACCGCCATACATTTTACTAGTGAGCCCGCTAGCGGGGTCCTCGGTAATACAGATGCGTCGGGGTGAGCTTACGACGTGGGTCTGTGGTATACACCTAAGACTCATAACAAAAACCCCTCTCGTTATTAGGACTATGGTCATAGTTCTTCTAGTTATGGGATTCCTGGAAGTATTCTAGTGCCGTTTTCTAGTTAGAATGTACATACACTAAGATATGGGTAAGTGAAATCTTTTTATTATATTCGCTGTCGTCATGAGATAATTCATATCTCATGACGACAGCGAATACACTCTACTACACTCCTAGAAAGATTATTTAAAATTGTTTATTTTCAATGTATTTCTGAACCTACATTTTTACATCTTTTTATTTGCTAATTTTCTTTTTACTTTTTCCTTTACAGATCAGCACAAGATTACCTAACGTGGTAGTAACTTAATTAGCTAAACGCAAAATGTTAATTCCGAATCTCAGAATATGTGTACAGAAGAATATGAAACTTTGCCAAAGAAAACCAGGGTGTCAACAGACAGCCAGGTAACCTGTCTCGCAAGATGCATTACCTGATTCTCATCCTTTTGATAATTTATCCTATTCTAGAGAAATTGATAAATATATCCACAAAAATACCACTATCGCAACAAGAGAAATTGGTACTATGACGGCATATGAAGGTTGCAATATGAGTGCAGAAAAGCAATTTCAATGTAATGAATATTTTGGGTGAATGGTAGCATTGGAGATGTCAAAGTTTCACTGCAGTACACGTTATAATGAGACGAAGGAAATGTTCGATATTTGAAAGATTAGTACCACTTAGAAATAATTCTTCTGCAAACAATTATTTTCAGTCAGTTCACTATAGGAACTTATGACATCAAGAGTTCTTCTAGAAAATCCTACGAAATAATTATGTATAGGTAAATAAATAAGTTTAAATAAAAATTATTCATATAACTTCAAATCATCGATATTACATTTAAATGAATATAAATTTCAGTTAATAACTGATTAAAATGTCCATTAAGTTGATTTTGTAAATAACATTGAAGTTGTTTGCATAATATTATTGTTTACCAGCCCTGTCATACAACCCACACGAAGGGCCCTTGGCATCTAGGAAGAAGTAAGAAAAATAAATGAAACAAATATGTTTAAATTTAAAAACTAACTCCACCACTACCAAGTTCTGTTAAATAAGTACATATACTGTAGTATGTTATTTTAATATTTTATTGTGTATTCGCAAAAAAAAAATATTTTTAATATGAGCCCTCGACGTGGGGTTCGTTTGCTCTTAGATGCGGCAATAGTGAGCCCACGACGTGGGTCCAAGGCAAAGAATGCGTTAAGTCCCTCCCGATATAATAATTATTACTAGTGCAGGTATTTTAGTTAGTAAAAAACAACAATCGTCATAAATAATAGCCGCATCATAATGTGCGCTACCATAGTTTCCTTATGGATTCCTTCCATTATATAGGAGTAAGTGCAGTGTAAAATATAAATAATTATGCCTAGTGAAAGAGATGGCTTTTTAAAATAAAATATAATTTATACGAAATTCAACGTCGATGACATCGTTATTTACCGATAGAAATTAGAACTTAAAACATTTTCTAGAAAAGTTCGCACTTCTCTAGACCTTGTTTAAGTTCTAATTTCTAACGCTAAAACGATAAACCAAACGAACGCTAAAACGTTTTATACCTTGTTAACAAAACGTTTTAGCGTTCGTTTAT
The DNA here is from genome assembly GCA_930367265.1 of Catocala fraxini. Lineage (NCBI taxonomy): Eukaryota > Metazoa > Arthropoda > Insecta > Lepidoptera > Erebidae > Catocala > Catocala fraxini. Next base: position 19,400,741 of record OV884043.1, read on the forward strand.
TATGAAAATATCCAAAATACTTCGGACTCATTATATATTGTCTAGACAAAAAAGTGAGTTTGCTTGAGGTCTAGATAAAATAAATGAGTATACCTGAGGTCTAGGTAAAATACGTGAGTTTGCCTCAGGTCTAGGCAAAATAAGTGGGTTTTCCTGATGTATGTCGGAAGCGTACTAAATTAAGCGACGCTAGTTTAGTGCATAAGTCATTGGACTTGCGATACAGAGGTCGTGAATTAGAATCACACTTACTGAACTTCGTGAACCCACTCGTCCCACAAGCAGTTTGCCTTAGCTGGAGTGGTCAATAATTAAGTAATATATTATAATACTCTTTATTAGATAACGAAATTACTAACAATGTTTAAAATGTCATCGCAAAGGTAGTGTTTGCGACTTCTATGAATGAAGTCTCGGGTTCGAATCCCGGGTCGAGCAAAGCGTTATTGGGTTTTTCTGCTAAGATGTTAGTAACAACACGGACTCTGGATCTGAGCCCAGTAAACTTCGATAGGCTAGCTATTTTTGTTTTTCTATGACAAAGGCAAATAAGCTTATGTTTCGCCTAGAAGTTAAGAATTACCAAAGTATATGAGCGCTTGCAGTACTAGCCACCAGGATTATTATTCGCGTGTTGAGTCCTTAGGGAATAGGTTTATAATTTATTTGAAAGGAAAGAAATGAAAAAGGTCGATAGATATGTGAGTCTTCAGTCCAATCTTCTACGCTACCTAATAAAGCAAGCCAGAAATACATTCGGATTCCACGCTATTGTGAGTATCCGAAAATCTAATACCAATTTACTGGACCTCAAATCGAAACTAAGATCTGACGATTAACCGCAAACTTACCAATGGCCTAATTTGTCAGTCAGATTTAATGTTTCTAAATAAAGTTTTAAGTACAATACTATCTATTTCTTACGAATAGGTAACAACTATTAATTATTATTTAGTAACGTTCCCAACTTTATAAATGAAAACTGTTGTTATCATCCCAAGAGGCAAGTATACATAGACCGTCGACAGTCGGTCATGAGAGGTATACTGCCTATCAAAAGATGGAGACTGGGATAGACTGGATGTAGATGATGTATTCTTCTTCTCAGTTGTAATTATACGTCGGGCGTTATGGCGAACGTAACACTTTTTATCTTTTGAAAATAATAACTCCCGCACTAAGAATACTTCGGGGAACTTTACAAACAAACATTCAAACAACGGACATAAACAACATCCAGGCTAGGAACAACCATTTGTGGATCACACAAAGTTTTCTCCCGTGTGGGATTCGAACCCACAACACTTGACGCGCAACACGCGCAATGGTAGTAGCGAGGTGACCACCTAAACCACTACGCCTTGCGTGTAGTCAAATTCTTTGATAAGTATCTAAGCGATAGCTCCTTATATAATAAATCGACAAAATCGCATAGCGACATCTAGTTGAATGTTGTCTCAACTTGGGTTCGAAACCTAGAGAACACTAAAATGTACCTTTATTTTACAGAAGATACTTGTAACATAACTTTGTAAACTGTTTCTGACTCTAAATGCGATTAACTAGGGGCTATCCCAAGGAGAACTCCAAATAGCAGGCAACACGAAAATGTTTTTCGTAATGCAACTTACAACGGCCCGTCAGCTACGGTAAACGTATGCTCATTTGCTACCAAATAATATATTAAGTACAAAATATTCTAAATGATAATTACATTTTAAATGATAATATCTCTTCTACACAATACGGTGAAAATATTCGTGGTACATCTCCCTCCATATCCGTTGTACCCTCCATAATTCATGGATAGATCTTTAATATGCACTTGTTCGCACTTGGTGTGCCATCTATCAAGAATAATACGAACTACGAAGCTGTATATGTTATAAAACTCTACTCTACTACAACACTAGATGGCACTGTTATATCAAAAACAGTACTGGATGTAAAAATAATCTATTTTTAACTATTTTTATTTATGCATACTCTTCCGTATAAATTCTATAATATTAAATTAAATAATAAGCATTTTCCAATGTCCAATAAGTTTACAACACAATATTGGTTACTAAAATGTTTATTTGTTTTCTTGGGAGTCACATTATTTACACCAAAATATTAAATAATGAAATAACAGAAAATAAACTTATAATAACTTTAATTGTATTAATTGGCCCGTTTACGATAAAAACGTTATTAACGACAACAATGTATGCTGCAGCGGAATAATAATAATATTTCGTAAAAGTTATAAGAAAAGCGATTTTAGGCTTAATTTTAGTGCTATCTTTTAATTCTCTTTTTCTTTTCCGCCGCTCGGAAGAGTCGTGCTCTTTTGAAAAATGGCGGTAACGACACGTTTCGAACAAATTATATTTTTTTATAAATTACGGCAGCATATCTACAGCAGACATTAAATGAAAAAGTCCACTTATTTATATAAAAAATGTACTACTACAAAATAACTATAACAAAACCACGGACACTATTTTCTGATAACTCAGTCTTTCCCAAAATATATAATCACACTTGGATTGAAAGATATAATAGTATTATGATGACTACACTAACACATAAATTGAATAATATTGCTTACTAATAAGCTATTGTACTACTGTACAATAGTAATGCCACGTCTATGCATTAAGTCTTAAGTTTGATTTTCGGTTCAGGTATAGTATAAAGTAACATAAAACTTTGAGTACACAGATGAAGCAGCGGTTTAAATGGTCGCCTCGTCGCTGTCAGTGCGACGAGTGTCTTGGATTTGATCCCCATATGGGACAAATCTTTATGTGATCCACAAATAGTTGTTCCGAGTCTGAGTGTTGTTTGAGTCTATCATTTGAATGTTTGTGTAATGTCCCGCGACACTGGATTTATTTCTAGTGTAATTGTGTTTTTCTAATTAAAATATAACTTTGTCTACCACTTTCAGGATATTAGCGGGAGACTATAAAACTCACGCTGTAGGAATAGAATACTCTGTATACATATACTTAGCACAAATTTTGTAGCTATGGGCGTTAGTAAGTCCAATGGTCTCTCTCTATTATATGAGACTTCAACATAGTTGAGTACTCTTTTTCTCTCAAGTCTTAGAATACCATACATAATATAAAATCTATTGTCTGGCTACCAGTGTGCTGCTCAATTGATTAACAAGACCAAGTGGCAAAATTAAAGATTGCAAAAGTTATAATGTTTACATTATATTCCCTTTCAGATTTACAACATTTAATCAATTTATGTGTTGTATTTAGGCACTTCCCATAATTTTTAAGGTATATCATGAAGTTTCATAGCTGTCAATGCATCTCAAATGACTGACAAATGACTGACTGTTAAGGGATTGGCATATTAATACAAGATTCTTGAGCCACCAGACCATTATTCGGAAGAGGAATGATTGATCCAAAAGGCCTTTGAGCTCTAATCAGCTTAGGAAACAGCTTTTTTAACAAGTGCATATGCATATCCCACTTTTGGTAAGACAAGGCTATAAATGTACCAAAAACTTACAAAAAGTACTGTTATGCCCTCATCTTACCAATGCTGCGGTATGTTGATTTATATAAAACACTTATACTTTAAACATTTAGTTTTATTAAAATGCCATAATGTGGCAGCTTTACGATCTCAGACTATATATTTTAAACATACTGGAAATATGTATGAAAAACAAAATATGCAGAGTTGCATCTAGAGCTATGGAACTTATAGTAGTACCTATAATTGCACTGATGATACTTATATTTAGAACATTCACACTTTTTACACTAACGTCTATGTTATCAGATCATCACCGATGGTAATAACTTTCATGTTTCTTTGAGCCCTATAACTGTGGTTTGACATCCTTGTTAAGTATCAAAGCTGGGTTTTGCATGTCTAGCTGACATTGTGCAATGTCACTGAGCGCTCCTTGTATCTTCTCTAAAAGAATCTCGCCTTGACGGACTACCTGCAATTTTAAATATTTGTACATAAGTTTGTGCTTATCTTTAGGGCTAATTATGAAGGGGCCAGTTCAATTCCCAGTTCAGGCATAGTATTATAAGGTGTGTCTGTCACAAAATTCTATGGCATCATGCACATGACTATCTAATACACAACAAAATGCTTGCCTAATTTTATGAGGGACCTACAATATAAAAGTGTAAGTAACATTTGATGAAAATCCTCAGATGAATTATATTTATTCAACATGCTAATTTTTATTTGAATTTATTGACAATACAAAGTGCTTTGAAATTAAACTACTATATACAGATTCAATCACGTTGTTTATTTTACACTTTATTACATAATTTAGAAACTGTTGCACTACTACAAGGTACAATAAAATTTTACAAATTTTTAAGCTAAATAAATTATTAAAACTATTTATATTTAAGTTTAAACTTTCCGCAACGTTTCAGTTGCTTTTCAGCAGTCATGGTCACTACCTAGTAGTAGTGTAACAGTTTCTATATTATGTAATAAAGTGTAAAATAAACAATGCAGTAAAATCCGTATATAGTACTTTAATGTCAATGAATAACATTCGCGTAAACAGAAGACAATATAATACAAAGTGCATCTGCTGTATTCTTACTAAAGTTTATACCAAGTAAACTGAGTATAGCATTGTGCATAAAGTTTATTTAAATATAAATTTAATAGAATTATAAGCATTACTTGTTCTAATAATGACTTAATGCACAAATGGCCCAAATAGGTATATTTACTAGCCACCCTACTATTATCATTGAGAACCATTACACAAAATATTGTTGCACATATGGTCTGAAGTTATGTTGTCATAGAATAAGGTGCTCATGGCAGCAATAGCTCAGTGGAGAGACCAACGGACTGCAATGCAGAGGGTCTCGGGTTCGAACACACGTCGCGCATCTCTGACTTTCGGAAGTTATATGACTTTTCGGAATGATGTGCATATTGATTGACAATTATCGCCTGCTCCGTGCCTCGGAGAGCATGTTAAGCGATCAGTCCCGGCTGCCATGAACATCTATGGCAGTTGTTATTGCGAAAGTCAGTACCTTCTAATATCTTGACACTGGTCTAGCCTTAGGGTATCGTGAGCTTTCCGATTGCGGAGATCAGGTGGCAGCCACTCCGTGTAAAAACTATTATCCAGTCAAATCCGGTTAGACTAGAAAAGCTGTCTCCAAGTGTCTTGGGAATAATAAAGGCTAAGGGAGAAGAAGTATAAGGTGCTCATAAGTGACAGAAGTTCATAAGGTGTGCAACCTTTTCTTACACTCTTACTTGTACAATTAGTTATAGAACAAAAATTCATCTAACAATGTTTACATGCCTAGAAATAGAAAACTGTGTGAATTGCTTAACAAAGGGACCACTTTTTAATAGTTACTTACTTCTTCTAACTGCTCAGCAGCCTCTTTATTCTCTGCTTCCAAACGCCTCAAGCTCTGAACCTGCAGTTCAGTAGAACTCTCCTCACTTGGCAGCGACTCGATCAGAGTGTCAATATCCTTGGCGCACCGAGATATCAGCGTCGCAAATAACATAGCATAATCTTCTTGGTTTTGTTGTTGTTGTGGTGTCTGAGACCCACTACGGTCAAAACCAGGGAACTTGCTAGGCGTAGAAAACTGCTGCAATATGCCAATGCTGTTGCAAAAGTGCTCTGCTTGCTGTAAATAATGTAAACAGTTAGTATATTCGATGGTATTAAATGATAAACTAACAAAACTAAATATACCTGATTTATGGTGTCCTGAAGTTGTGTGAGACGATCTGCCATGTTGAAGATTAAGGGTGTATAGATATGAATTCGGAGCCTTTAATAATTAAACGATATAAAAAATATGCAGAATCGTATGCAATGCAAAGCAAAGAACTTAAGACACAAGTAAATTGAGCCGAAATTTGATGTCACTTGTCAAATCTATCAAATACATGTCAGATGTCAATTCGTGCTGAAACTAGTTACTATTTGTAAACAATCAAATATAAACAGTGACTAATGTCATTACCTAGTAGATTTATTTATTACTATATTTTCTATATTTTTATATTTTGTAGTATTCTTTAAATTGTATCGGACTTGTATCAATCTATGATCTACACGTACATGCAAATCTGACTTAATAAATATCACATTAAATAAATCGTAGTCATAATAAATAAATACATCCCAGTTTTGATTTAAATATTAGTTAATTATTATCTCTAAAATATGCATTAGTTTGGAATATTATATTATAACCCACAGACCACAGCCCACAGACGTGTGATATGTGATTATATCGGTGGTTTTTATAATGTCTCACATCGTTTCGTTTTACAAAGATACCTCTTCTCAAAATATAAAACACATAAAAAAGGACGTCAAAGTCAAAATCAAGTCAAAAATCATTTATTCACTTAGGTCACAAAGTAACACTTATAAACGTCAAAGGGGTTAGTGAGTTTATTACATTTACTGAATTTGCATTTATGTTAGTTGCAAGGTTCAAGCAAAAGGTTGAATCTATGAGAAGATATCTGCAAGAAACTCAAGGCCACTCTTTTAAATCGCCATCAACTTATAATTTCAGTATTTTACAGCTATTAATGTACCAGGTGTTGCAGTCATTATGCCATATATCACTGTCCATAAAAAACTAAATTCTAAAAATAAAGAAAAAGTTAATATTTGGTAAGAAGCATTTGAGGTTTGAAATAATATTTATCAGTAGGTAGCCATTTGTAATAGACAGTAGTATAGCATGAGGATACACCTACACTTTGTGACATGAAAAGGTAGTTCGTGATTAATGTAGTTAAAACAAAATTTTCGTAAATACTTGTATGTTTAAAAGAATAGAAAGATACTTTAACATCACAAAATAAACACGAAGTACCTTCACATAACTAAATTGACTTATATAATACATACATTGTTTGAACCCTGTATGAAACAAGCAGTTATTTCCATGAGTTTTCATCATTTAAGTAGTCATTGATTGAATAATAGCCCTTTCGGATAAGCTGACTTTTAACACCACTTTTAAATTTGAGTAAAGGTAAATTTATAATGTCAATCGGTATTTTATTAAAAAAGCGTATACTGAGTCCCGCAAATGAATTGTGAACTTTGTGTAAACGATGATACGGACCTACTAACTTATGCTTATTTCTAGTGTTTAAGTTGTGAATATCATTATTCTTATTATATAAGTGAATATTATGTTTTACAAACATAATATTCGTAAATATATATTGCGACGCAACGGTAAGTATACCAATTTGTTTAAAACGCTCTTTCAGGGAAACTCGTGGGCCTAAATTATAAATGCTACGTAGGTACTGCACGCTTTTGAAGAATGAATATAGGTTGTAGGTAAAGTGCACTACCACTATGCGAACGTGCACAATTCTCAGTGGTTCAGTAAGAAAATCCAATTATTTTAACACAATATTTGAATTAGGTATATGCTGTACAGACTGCTTACACTGGCCAACTTTAATCAGAATAATGATTTTCTTTAAAGCATGGCCAATTCGTAGCATAAATTATTAACAGCTAGTACCTAAATTTTAAATTCGTAAATAATTTTTTTTAAAAAGCTGCAAATCTAATGACCGTATTTCAGTGTCAAACTGTCAATAGAAGAAATAAAGAAGAAAAATAATTATTCGCCAAGAATATGACACATTAGATGGTGACATCAAGTAATAGCGGGCTGTTACATATTCACCTATAACAGGCATGCAAATATTTGCTTAAGACTAGTAAATTATTACATTTTATAGTACATAATAAAACAATTTCGACCTGTATTTAACTGTTGTATGAGTATTCTTAAATATTTTCTGTGAGTATAGCCACCTTTTCATATAGAGTCGTACCTATGTATAAAATGCACGCTCAGCTGACACGTACTTTTATTTATAAGCGCGTATGCTCTTTTTCCATCTAAATTCATATTGCTACTGACTGATCCCTGGTAAAGCGCCAAATGTAGCCCTTGTATAATAAGCAAACGTAAAAAGCGCAACATATAGGATAGTCTGAAACTGCCCTTATGCAAGAAACGAATTTTTACCTTTTAGCGCATTAGTATTCGCTAGGCTAAATGCAATAACATTTGCATCGTTGTACAGTTATCGTATATACACATCAAAAAATGTTTGTGATCACTAGCAAAAGATGATATATATTTTTAAATATAACTTTGACAAAAAGGTGTTTACGTTTTTTTTTTTAAATAGAATTTCAATCATAATTTCACCCCAAAAGGACACTGATTTCTCGCCTTACTGAACGGTTCCAGTGGCAGTTATTTGCCTTTCAGAGTCTCCAGGTCTTCTCCAGACACGGACACGTCGGTTATCTGGATGAGTACTGATTCGCGATTCGTCAACGTAGAAACAGTTTTGTCAAATGTTTTCCTCATCTTCTTCATTTTGCCGGAACCTAGCCCACTGCAATTTCCGTCGCTGACGTTGCCGTCAATTCAGAGGTGCTCGCCAAGACCTCCGTGCTTGTAGTCCAGCCTGGTGTAAGTAATTCCTAATGATCTGAGGACTAACTTCAAGTCCAGAGGCGGCCCGCACTGTTGCTTTTATTTTAGTGGCGTTGATTGTTGGGTCACGGGCTGCCAGCAATCTGATATAGCGCTTCTGAGCAGCAGTAATATAATTAATATAATTATTCTTTCACATAAACACAACACCATCTAGCCCAAACTGAGCAGAACTTGTACTATGAGTACTAGATGATGGATAAACATAAATTTATACGTTTTGTAAATACATACGTATTATACATAGAAACACCCAGACCAAGACAAACTTCCATGTTCATGCACAAAAAATATGTTTGACTTGTGCGGGAATCGAACCCGCGACCTCAGGCATGGCAGTCGGTTACACTAACCACTACGCCATCGAGGCCGATCAGAACAGTTGGACGACCACTGTGGGGTCGGTCAGCTAAATTATCCATGCCGTGGTACCTACCTCTGCAACGTGGCCACGACACAGGATTGGGATACAGCAACTCTGCGTGCTATTTCTATTTTTATTTTTTTCTATTTGAAAAACAAACTGTCTTACTATGTCTAAATAATTTATAATACTAGGTATAGCTACAGACCATGAACAGTTTTCGCATTATAAAACTATACGTGCCCGTGAGCTTAAACATCAACAAAAGAGATAATTAACGTTATGCGATATGCGAGTAAAGTAAGTATATATATAGAAGTCAAACCAGTCCCTTGATAACATCTGTCTTATTGTGTTAGGAGAAGTATTAAACAGATCACATTCAGGTAAGTCAATGCTATTCAACTGATTTGCGGTTCTAATGAAGAAAGATTTTTGTCTATAATTGGTACCTATTACAGCGGGGAGTATGTAGATAATTTAAATTTGGGTGCCGATGAACTCTTGTTGGCACCGCAAGACTTATTCTGGAGAAGAGCTCTGGAGAATCAATTTGACACTGTGCTATTTTCATTTTCAAATGTAGATATATCTGCGATTCTACGCCGTTCGCTAAGAAGTAGCATATGTTTTCTTTTACATTGTGGCGACTCCGCACAGACATAGAAGTTCCGTCTACATCTAACAGATCGCGCTATACAATAAAACGCTCAAATTACATCATACAATTCATCAATTGCATCGCACAAGTGGAGTTTACACAGCGACTAACTATATACAATCTACCGACATCAACCGTCGGGCCACGGCCCGCCAGGCACGATCAGCCAGCCTGGTCGGAGGATTCTCCCTTTGTGTTGGAGGGACATCACACCCTGTTCCTCCACAACATCTTAATTCATAATTGTCATCCATTGTCCTGCACTTGTATTGCAAATGTCTCAAGAATCTTTTCTGTACTAATTCAAGCCTATTTATGTAAACCTCGTATTGTGGGTTCCAAAGGACTCCGCCCATTTTGGCCCCCGATCGGTAGGTGTAATGAGACGTTTGTAGCTTAAAGTATGATAAATTATAATAAAATACTATAATAGAATGTTATTTTTAACATGGGGAAAAAAGATGTTAATTTAAATAAGCTGCGCTGTGACATGTTATAGCTTTATCATCTGGAACATCATTAACTCGAAATTATTTAAATTATCAAGAAATTATATTGGGGTGCTAAGATATTGTAGTTCTATAATATCTTTGATGGGTTGCATCTGCTCATAGGGGGCAGCAACATCGTATGGGACTAAAATTAAAATAAGTTTTCTAAAAGAAATATGCGAACTTTGGTAAAAATGTTTAAATTCCTATTTGCTAGTATTTTTTTAAACTTACATGTCTAATTCAGTCAGTATGTATGTTATAATCATCAAATTATTGAGTAATACGTACACGTAGTTCTTCATAATTCCATAGTAATAATTGAACCAAGCGAATTGCTTTGTCTATGCCTCACTTCACCGTTTTTTTTTTTTTAACCTGTGGAAATGCATGACGCATACGTTACGTTATGTCGGACTCGCCGGGGTAAAGAAGATGGTAAAGATGATAATGTGCCTCTCGGGATACCGACTAAACCTACCACGGTGTTCCTCGACAAAACCACTATCGACGGGGCCGTGCGAAACACTTGCGCATGCGGTCGCGACCCCGCCGAGGTTTCGGCCCGCCGTATGAAACGGCAGGCCACTACACAAAAGACCTACCCAATAGGCACTTCTACCACTCCCTACTGTCCCCCCTAGAGGGGAGACGGACTCGACACAGAGGCGCGCGTAGGAACACGCACACCGCCTCTCGGACCTGGTGCTGAACGGATGGCGGGCAGGCCCACAAAGCCCGCCACCCCCAGGTCAAACCTCAGGGTGGCTGGAGGTCGTCCCGCGCCCTCCGGCGCCCGGCTCTGCTGTTGGGGAAAGGGTTTAAACGATCCCTCTCCCGCTCCGCCGCCTCCTTGATGGAAATGACTTCCTCACAAAAGGAGGCGACGGCGTTCCACGACCTCTCGCTCCGGACCATAGACTGAACTACGGCCGGGAGCGAGAGGGCAACCAATCCGACTGCCGCGATCAACTCACGGCGCTGCGTTGCCCAGGCGGGGCAAACCGCCAAAGTGTGCAGCGCTGTGTCCTCAACTACGTCGCGGCAGTCGCCGCAGTGGTGACAACCGGGCGTCTCTTGCCGGCGTATACGACACAGGAACTGGCCAAAACAACCGTGGCCAATCATTACCTGTGTCAGCCGGAAGGTGAGGGCGCCATGCCGCCTCTCCAGCCACTCCTCAAACACGGGACCTACCGATGCCTCACTTCACCGTGGTGCAACTCAAATAATGCAAAATAATTATTATTACAAGACTGTTTTTAAGCGTTGACTTGTTTTGTGAGATTTCATATTATTTAGTGCTTTTTACGACGACTTGGCTTTAATTACGGACTACGAATAATTTCTACATCTTTGTCATAGCTTCCGAAAATTCAATATTGTGGCGCCACCAGTTCTACAGTTTTGGGGCTTGCTATGGTTGGCTTCTTGTCAACCTGAACGCTGTGGTAAGACGCGTTGTCCATGACAACTACAGTATTTGGCAGCAACTTATCTTTTAACTTTTCATCTACCCACTTATAAAAAGTAAGCCATGGGTTCATGTCTCCATGATAGTCGCAACGTTGTTGAGACTACGTTCGGGACACATACCATCTAACAAGTTTACACACCTAATGGGAAAGTCGGATACATACAATTGTCCAGACTGTAACATCATTGACGACATCCAGCATGTGTTGTGTGTGTCCGGAACTAGTCTCTTCGACTACAGGTGCTGATTAAGAACTACAACGTTGGGCTGTGCAACAGTGCCTTGGCAGCTCCATTGTCGGATGAAGCCAACATCCTTTGTGCAATATATCTCGCGAGGATGGTGTCATGAGGAATCATTTATTTATTTTTAGTCGTAATAGCCTTAAAATTATAAAATTGTTATCTTCTTTATAGGACGACATCGTCAATATTGACGAAGTTCCTTTAAATAAAGATAGTCGAAAAATAATGATAGTCGCCGGTCTTAGCATCTGATTTGAATATCGTCAATGCACCATCAACCAAGCCATTTCGACATCCAGCGTGAAGAATTACCTAACGCCGTCCTTTTCCGATATCAGCGTGAATTCCAGGTTCGGACGATGATTGCCAACATTTGCTGACATGGTGACTGGCATTAATGTATGTTTCATCAAGGAAATATATGTTGCGGTTTTGCGTTCTGTAATTTCTGATTTGTGTCAAGTATTTTTTCCACCACACTGTAATATTAGGCTGCTCTATAAGGAGATGTCTCTTCGATTTGCATTTTAGGAAACGGTAACCCATTGTGTGTAAAAAGTTTTTAGAAATTCTCGTTCACAATTTAATATGCTATCTTATTTCAAACTTGATAGTAACTTACGGACACTTGGCACTCTTTTTTTCAAATTCATAATCTGATGAATTTTTCTTCTGATAACTCCTAAATCAAAATCATCTACATGTTATTTTTCTATAACTTTGTTTTTATTGGCGAATTAAATTTCAATCGGCCCAAATTTTCAGTTGATGAATTGCCCGCTTTTATTACATTTCTTAGGGTTTTTTTGCAGTACCCCGTAGCCTCCGTCAGGATTTAGGCAATATTCGCATGACTTTTATATTCAAAGATTTCTCTTCCTGCTTTTCATTTCTTAAAATATTTGGCCACTTTAAAAATGACGGTCTTGATATGACGAGATAACGCACGATCCATTTTTGAATATTTATCTCATGTGCGTCTGACATAGACCGGTACAAACAACGCTAGCTACCGCCGCGCCGTGAGCGTTGACGGCAGACTGATGGAACGGTGCGGCCGATACTCCCCCCCGTCTCGCCGCGCGCATACCTAAAGTGCGGTACAGCGGTTTCGGTCAAACTATAAGTCAGATTTCTGAATGAGGAAGGAAAACAATTGAACTTGTTTTTGTTTTATATTCTAATTCTATATTATTAAGTAAAGAATCTATAAAGAAGAAGAAATTGTAATATACCGTAACAAAAAAGATTTAATTTTCAAACTGATCGCAACCTTTTTTTGATGTGTGTATATGTACCTAATAATAATACCTATCAATAATATCAGCCCCGAATTAAACTGTCCCACTGCTGTCCATGGGCCTCATCTTAGTGTGAGAAGGGTTAGGCGATAGTTCACTATGGTGGTCCAGTGCGGGATGTTTTTCTTCACCCTTAAAACGAGCGACATTTAACTTTATAACTTCGAAATCTCAGAAATGTGCGCCTTGGGTTCGAAGTTCGAACTCGAGACCCTTGCATGTAGGTCCAACTATCTCCTACTAGGCTAGCGCTACACACAGTTTTTTAACTCTCTTTAAATAAATACATAGTTCTGCCTTGTATTGAACTTTATATTTATTAAATTAAGCAGTGTACATAGTAATTTATGACTAGAAGTAAAAATATCACAATCCAATCAATTTATGTACAGTCAACAACACCAATTCCACCGTTAAAATATCTATAGCGCAATAAACAAATAAAAAAGCGTTTTAATATACTTGGTGTCTATTGATTGTACCTATTGTAGGTCGTCTAAACTGAAATTGCGCACCTGTTACCTCATCAACTCACGTCCCCACAGTTTTATTAGTTCATTGCCATCGTACTGATTGATATTAATTGAAAATTAGACCATCGTTCATGTGAGCCCAAAGCCTAACCATCTATCAATTATTACTTCAGAAGGCAAAATTATCACGCTGTCGACCTTTCATAGATCTTTGGTTGGTCAGCAACAATATTAGACTACTAATCATTCTGCCAACGACACAGCAATCCGTCAAGGACTTTGCAATTCTTAGTCGAAGCGCAAGAACAACGCTATTTGGCGCTGATCTTTCACGTTTGGGCTGTGCTCTATCAACTAACAAAGTTACTTGATAAAATAGCTGCCATTAAATACATGATTATGTAGCCAGATGAGGCTATACAAGACATTATATATATATATATATATATATATAGGTGGTCTAATTATATAAACTTAAATTACCACTCACTGACTGACTGACTCATTTTGAGAAAAAGTCATACAAGGGAGAGTCATAGAAAAAGGTAAATATAGCGTCGTATAGAGAATCGTTCAAAAGGCTCGAGAAAAATGCCTGATATTCGGAAGGTCAGCTCTTGGTGGTGGTACCCCATCGGATCTCGGAAACGGTGATATCTACGGAAGTCGTTCTCGAACAAAATCTTCCTTTAAACCCTGGGAACTTTTAGAGGGGTGGAAAAAAAACATACTGTCTGACCATCGCCCCTCGCGGCAACCACGCGAAATACTAGTTTATTATATACCCTACCGGCCAAAAGTTTGAGACCACAAGTTAAAATATTGTTTCACAATAAAATTTGTTAAAAATACATATGATAAACAATTAATTTGAACACCTGCATATACAATGGATATTTAACTATTTTTCGAAGTCATTATTTCTATTTATTTTTATGTAATCATCGTACAAAGGTCTTTTGTCTAGAAACATCAATGGGCGCCGCGTGCGGACCGCGCGCTAAAGTCATTGTAATATTATTGTTACCTGACTATTATTCATTATTTGGGCTTTGTTTTGTGTTCACAGAATTTTAGGAAATTTTAACTTCCTAAAACACTGTGAACACCTGAGTTTCCATGGAGTAAATATTTCTTAATCTTGGTTAGTCCGAGCTCGTCGTTCTTACAGTGAAGACATCTCATTATGGGAAAAGTACGCCAAATTAGCGGTGAAACTCGTGCTGTCATCATTGCTTTACACAACGAAAGCAAATCTGAACGTGCGATTGCTACTCAGCTCAAGTTGTCGAAGACTTGTGTTCATAACACAATAACCCGATACAAGGAGACTGGCAATAATCAAGATCGTTCGCGGTCGGGAAGGCCGAGAGCTACCACTTCTAGCGAGGATAAGTTCATCGTGGTAACAAGCAAGCGGAATAGACGCCTGACAGCACCAGAAATCCGCGCCTAAGTGAACAAATCCCGGTCTACACCTGTGTCATTGACCACAGTGAAAAGAAGACTAAGAGACGCTAAGTTATTTGGTCGCGTAGCAGTGCGAAAACCTCTCTTAAGGCCACAAAACAAAAAGAAGAGAATGCAGTGGGCCCTTACCCATCGAGACTGGAGTGAAGAAGACTTCAAAAGAGTTCTTTGGACAGATGAGTCCAAATTTGAAGTGTTTGGGAGCAAAAGACGTGTTTTTGTTCGGCGGAGTGCCGAGGAAAAGATGATGCCAGACTGTGTCCTGCCCACAGTGAAGCATGGCGGTGGTTCCGTTATGGTTTGGGGTTGTTTCTCGAGCCGTGGAACTGGAGATTTGGTACGAGTCGAAGGAATTATGAAAAAGGAGCAGTACAAAGCAATATTGGAGTGTAATGCTGTACCATCGGGACTTCGGCTAGTTGGAGATGGCTTTATTTTCCAACAAGACAACGACCCTAAACACAGCTCCAAATTATGCCGGGGTTATTTAGATACAAAAGAAGCAGAAGGGGTGTTAAAAAACATGGTGTGGCCCGCTCAGAGCCCCGACCTTAACCCTATAGAACTATTGTGGGAAGAGCTGGACAGAAACGTGCGCAGTTGTTGTCCCAGCTCACAAGAAGATTTGTGGAGAGCATTGCAAGAAAGCTGGAACAATATTTCACAAGAAACAATCGACAAATTGATTGCCCGCATGCCAAGACTTGTCAACAAAGTGATTCAATGCAAGGGAGGGTTTTTTGATGAAAAAGCTGTTTAGCTTGTCAACATATATTTTAAGTTAAATTGTCGAAATATTTAATATTTTTTATTTATATTTAATTGCATTTGCCATACTTAATAAATATCACAATAAATCCTTTCATGTTTAGCTTTTTATTTTGAGTTTTACATCCATTTGCAACTTTGATGTAGGTGGTCTCAAACTTTTGACTGGCAGGTATATAAGTGGTCTAGTACCAGAGAGGTGGCAATGATTAGATACCTTATATGCAAAACAATACGACTTACGTCATCGGAATAAACGTAGAGCACCCTACCCACCGAATCACCGGTGGTAGGTAGCATATATGACGACAGACCTTTTAAACGTTCATGACTCGTAGTGTAGAGCCAAGTAAAATAGCTAGCGTTGCGCGTCCGTGACCCCTACGGGGGAGTCAAGAAAATCTTTGGTATTTTTTTCGCGACCAATCACAACGAGTTTTCTTGACTCCAGGGTCACGGACGAGCAACGCTAGAGTTTTACTTGACTCCACAGTATGAGTCATGGTCATGACCCAAACATATAAAAACAATTATAGCCCAACGCCAATTACACCCTGCCGGATGTTTAGTCCGTGTGTAGTATACTTTAGGGGAGCGCGCGTAATTTAAGTTTAGATTACCTATACTTACATGTACAGACAAAGGGCGACATTCGTCAGAAAATAATTTCACTATTTTAAACACTATTGTGCCATAACTAGGATTATAAGGACTAGAATAGAACTTTGACAAATATGTTGCAGTTATTGCAAATGTAAACAGTAGTGGCAAAAAAACCATATCCATAAAAAAAATAGTATTATAACAAATATAAATAAGTATACTTAAATTACAAAATCAATATCATAAATCCAACAATATATAATATTAATCTTACAATCATAAAAAGATCAATCTCTTAATTACAAAATTAATAGGTCCATAGATTTCAATTTAATGACTTTCTAAGTAAAAATAAAATAACAGACTCATCTAAATCCTTACTATCCACAACTGTTTAGTTTGCAACAGACTACTTAAATTAAATACAAAATAGGTCACATTATTCCTAAGCTACCTGATTACATGATAAACCATTTGTTTCGAGATGAAGTCGGTTCTATAAAAATATCAGTTTTATATCTATTAACAAAAGAATAACTAGACTAAGATGACTAGTACTTACTTAGACATGACTGGCGCCAATAATTTTCAACATGTACAAAAACAATTTTCATATATAACAGCTTAAAATAACTCTTATGGACTCTTCCCATTTAACAAGGAACATAATTTAACAACAGTGATGATATGTGACTATGAAATGTAACATTTAGAGTGAATATCTCTGTTTCAACGGTACAAGAATAGGTTTGCAAACAACCGTCTAACAAAGCCGCTAATATTGAAAAGCTTTAATCAACAATAAACTATTAAATAAGGTCTTAATAATTAAAGCCAATAAGGAACACAATTACTATGCAAGTGAATAGAGGCCAACACACAACACAAGTTAGAGTGGACTTACTTAACAGTCTTTTAGGGTGAAAGGTTTTACTTAAATTACAATTTATAATAGTTATTGTTTCTGTCCATACTTATACATATTTAAAGCAAATTCACTATATTTTGAGGGTTGAAGTGAGGTGGTGTTATAGCTTTAAATCACTTGAGTAATAAAATACAAGAAACATATTATTGACAAAACAATTGTGATAAGTTGATTAAACAAAGTTTGAGTTGCTCGAGTTCAAAGTCTTTAGATAAAAAATTTGATATCAATTATTGTATTTAATAAATAAGTGAATAATTATTTTCATAGCTAATATATCATTATGATAACTTAATTCCTGATTTCTTTCAAGTGGTTTAAAGCATTCAAATAAAAACAATATTTTTATAATAAACTTAATGTTGCGATTTTCAATATTCAGTTATGTATAAGTGATTATAAATTATCGTGCCAGTACACCTAGTTTACTTTTCAGTTGTGAATCTGCTGGTAAGGCTAAGGCCCACTTACGTAAACCAACAAGCATGACTGAACTTAAGACTAGAATGGCACCACATACAGAGAACTTGCTTGGCATTTCATTAAAGAACATGACTTGCCACAGAAATGCGAATACAATGTCAGCAGAGCGTGCAATGGCAACAGGGCCAGCCTGCTCCATCTGCAAAGACATAGTCAACAATATTTGGCCCAAATAACTAAATAGTGCCAAACATACAACAAGAAACCGTTCAGTGCCACAGTTTGGCATACATAATACACCAAATACGAATGAGTAGAACAATGTTTGTAATATTGCTATAGCACCAAAGTTTGTCATTATAACAGAGAAATGCAGCCCTTTGAGCACACGAAGCAGAACATAAGCATTAGCCCCGAATATTGTTGAGAGGAACGCAGCCACTGCACCTCTCAAGCTATTATAATTCTGATTGTTTTCAGCACCAGGATCATCACCAAATAAAAATGGTGGATGTGTAATTAAAATAACTCCAATAAGAGTTAATATAATAGATATTGTGTTCCAAATCCCACACGGTTCTTTCAAGAACACCCGAGCAAATAATGCAACAAATACGGGCACTGAGAATACTATAACTGATGCGTCTGCCAATGGCATGTTTCGGAAAGCGTAAAAACTTAAAGCTAAGCCCACTGTGCCTACCACAGAACGGGTTATTAAAAGCAAGCGTTTTCCTTGTGGAAATATAGGCTGCTCTGTGTATATCACAACAGGTATGGTTGGTAATAGTACACCAATAAATCGGAACATAGCCAATTGCATCGGGTCAATGTTAATCAGACTCTTAACGATGACCGAGCATAGAGAGAAAAATAAAGACGATAACGTCGCCAATATGAGGCCGAGGTATGGACATCGTTTTATCAGAGGTCTCTTATTTTCAAGTAGATTCGGCAGCGTCTCGTCGCCACTTCCCGCCGACAAGTCGACAAGGTGTTGGAGTTCTAAATGCTCCGGCATAATTCCACATAAGCCACCTGAAACCGCACCCCGTGTTTTAACATGACATGAAAAATTAATAACTCATAGAATACCATTTTTCTCGTGCAATACGAACCTTGTGTTGAGCTCAGATATAAATGTATTTTTTTATATCTATCTCGGATTTAAAATTCAAGTAATACCATTCTATAAATAAAAAGACCAGTAAAAATAACACTTGATCAAAGAGCTTTTCACAATTTTCCTGTAATGTCAATTGAATTGACATTGACATTCCTATTTTCTATTTTCCGAGTAGTGATGGCCTCGCGAATCTATAAAGAATTCTCGCATACGTCTACAGACAAAATTATGTATACAGAAATCTTAATTTCAATTGAACTTAAGAACTTAACTTGGCAGCATTTAAACACAATTTACTCACCGCAGCAATAAATACCTAAAAGATTGATTTTAATTCGATATGTCAATCAAGGTGAAGCAAGGCATTACAGCATTACAGTTGAACTACCAGCTTTCTAACTCCTGGTTTCTAATGAGAGTTCTTAGCAGAAAAACCCAAAAAATCCAACCCGGGTTTCGAATCCGCGACTTTATACATAGCAGTCGCATTCACGTAAATTACATTACATAAATTACTGTTTCCTTACGTGCGTTACGTACTTAATTATCTATATTCATTACTTAACCTTACTGGTTAAGTAATGATGTAGTAAGGTAAAGTAACATATACAGAATGTCCCAGAATATGTGAATCAATTTGTAACGGGAGATTCTTTAGGTTTCATTTCTTTTACACTATTATTATTTATTGAAATTAAAAATTCGCGTACACAGAAGACAATATTATAAATTTATAACTATTATTATTTGTGAAGGACTGATGCGTCAAACTAAAAAAGGGGTTATTTTAAAAACTGCTGTAGTTTTGAAATCGCAGCATTATTTTGATGTATTTTTTTTTGCATCAAAACTTTGTTTTATAATTTTTTCGACAAATGATATAATTTTTTTAATTTCTAATTTTCTCCATTTGAAATTTCCTTACCTTAGGAATCTCCCGTTACAATTTAATTCACATATTCTGGAACATTCTGCATGTATGGATAATAATTTAGTCGATTAAATACTAAATTTACTAGACAATTTTAAATTTACTACCGACATATGACAACTTTGGCAGTGATAAGACTATGGAGGGTAGAGGTAAGGAGAGTCATCTCGTATGGTAGAAAATTTAAAAAAGTTTCCAGCTGTAAGCTATAAATAACAGTTCAAAAACCTTCCAGAATGGCGCTGGTGTAGACAAAGGGTATGGTATTCAGAATGTAGCAATTGTAAAAGAATTGAAGTACGCCGAGTTAAAAAAATTCATATTATTGTCGACTAAAGTAGTTACTTATTGAAAATTTCAACTACTTGCGTACTACAAAATAAAGTAGTAAATATATCCTTAAAAAATTATTATGATAAAACGTGTAGCTAGAAGCTAAGCTATGAATAGTACGTTTATTGATATTTGGCGCTTCCTTTAAAATTTACCCTGGTGCTAATGTGGCGCCACCCTAATTTAATGCATTTTGACGGACACTTTTTCATGTACACAGATGATTCACACACACACACACTCCTTACCTCTACCCTCCATAGATAAGACGGCAAACAACTGGCAATTTAAAAAGTAAACAATACTTTCACAAGATGTTATTGTCGCTTAGATTTATCATTTTGATTTATCAATTATCGTTAATTGCAATAAAAAAAATATGAACAATTGTGTATTTTCCAAAGTACCAGCGGTAGTTGAATCTGTTCTTAGTGACATAGAAAAACGAATAAACGGCGCTGAAAATAAAGACCGTTAGTAATTTGGTTATGTTTACAAAGTTTCTGCTTCTAACTTTATTAACTTGTTTATTATTAGTCTTACTTGTTTCAGTATCGGACGAAGAATTGCTTTCTTTACATTCTGTTTTTGGAATTGTGTTTGAAAGAGCGTTGGATATATTGGAGAAGTATCCGACTTTCACCGCATACACAACAGCGAATAAGTCGAGAGTTTTGTTGGAAATCAAAGGAGAAAACGACCGTTGTTACCGAGTCTTCTCTCGTATTAATTTCTGCCCGTGCCTTTCGTTCAAACATCAAGTTATTGAGCATAGATCTCAGGTATTTTGTAAACACGTACTGTCAGCTAGGTTAGCTCAAATCCTTGGTCGAATAACAGTGCATGAGGTGACCCAGGATCAGTATTTAATGTTGCTGCGTTCTATGTACGATATTGACGAGAAAAATGGATGAAGGAACATCTCAGTATTACTTTACGGCTTCTATGGACTCTGGAAAGACACTGTGTAGTTTGCTGAAAGCTATACAGTTTCAAGAGGTAACAAACTTTTAAATTTTTTGTCATATTTATCCTGATTGCTTTAGTGAGTAGTTCTACCGAACTACTAATGCTTTTAGGATTAGTAATTCACTACTATTGTATCCCACTTACCAGTTGGATACAATAGTAGTAGTGTTTCCAATGATCTTATCAAGCACTTGTCTTCTTCCTAAAATACTAGATGATAAGTAATCTAGCACTTTACAGAGAAGTTGGGGTGGATCAAATGTATGCAATGTCAAAATGTTTAGTAGAGGGCAGGCAGATACTACAGAATATTTTCTTATGTTTACTCAAATTTTATACATTGAAATTGAAACTACTGTTTATGTTTTTTATTGTAGTATATTTATAACTTTTAAAATAATAGGGATGAAATCTGTTAAACTATAGTTTAATTACAAAGATTACAGATTTCAATTATGCAAAACTTTGGTATATTTCCCTTACACCATTCATGCCCTTTACTTTACACTTGTTGCTTCTTTGAATTAATAGGCACTGTTAGCCAAAGAGTGTTTAATGTTATTATCCTACATGTTTCCTTGTGGATAGACAATTCTGATCTAGCTGTCTCTCTTGCTTCAATCACTTGCATCGTCACACTCTTCAAGTAGTCTTTTTATGTTGCTTTATTTTTAGCTGCTTTTCTACTTAACTACTAGCACTCCAATTTTGTAGGACTATGTTCTAACCCTTCTCATATTGAGAAGTGACCCAGCCTAGCAGTGGGACAGTTTATATACAGGGCTGATATAAAATATTTTTATATATTTCAGTCAGCTGTGTTCTGCGCATTACCTGAGGGTCTGAAGCTGACAGTAGAAGAAGGAAAGTGTGTACAAGCTTCTGCTTATGTTCCCTCTGACAATTTCACAGAGTACCATGTCAGAGAAGATGTTGATATTATGTTTAAAGTAATTACTTTTTAATTATAATATTAAAGGGATAGACGGATGTCTATCATGGCCACATTTCACTAGGTTTTTTGGCTATCAAATGGCTAAATTGTTAGATTTTATGCTGTAATCGCATTGCCTATATAAATAATGTAATAATACTTTTCCAATTAGTTAGTAATAAAGTGGTTGTTATTAATAATTTAGAAACAGCTACACTACATTTTATTATAAACTTTACTGGGTTTGATCTGTATATCTGTAATATCAGCTATTTGTTTATATAATTATTTATTGTGTCATTAATAGAGATATGGAAAAGGAAGTGATTATTAATTTAATTATTTACAGATAAGTATAGCAGTTTTGGCAGAATGTCTGAACATATTTGGTTCCGGTGAGGAGTCCAGTTTGAAGATGTACTATAGAAGTGAAGGATCACCATTACTATTAGTGTAAGTTTCTTTAAGTTTAACATTGTAAATTAAGGTATTTGCTTATGCCCAATCTCAGATTAGCTATTAGATTATAAGGTGTTCATCTTGCCTTACCCACAGGGGACATGTAACATGTAACAAGAAAATAAGGAATTGTCACATAGTGAGGAATCTTTTGTACTGTTATTAAAAATGTTTGTAGTGTGTCAAGACCGCATATTTTGTTCAGTGGCGAACCCTCGTGATATTCCTTTGCCTGGGGCTCGCAGGCAGAGGGGTGTTCCGGACTTTTACCTGCGAAACCACCTCTGTGTTCCTCTCTTTGTCTATGATCAGGGTGAGAGGTTGTTCAAGCAGTCACCACGCTTGACTGATTGTACTTTTTATCAAATTTTATGGAGTCTTGAAATATTAGGCTAATTACGCGCGCTTTGTCGACTCTGCAAAAAACGAGAATGAGAAATAAAATAGTTATGCCCAAAAAAATATTATTTTTAGTTTGCAGCCTCAAACAATTCACAATGTGATGACAGACTGTGAGATATCGACGCAGACGGCCGACTCAGTGCTGGAGCTTCGAGACGAGGACGCGGAGGAAGTCGCTAAGTTAGTGCTGAAGGCGCCCGCGTTCCTGGGGTTGCTGGCAGACCTGGAGCGCTCCTGTGATATCATTGAGCTGAACCTGTCGCCTGACCACCCGAACGTTAGCATTATCACGTATGGGATGCAGGTAATTGTTTGACTTGTATAAATAGGGTCCTTTCCTACTAGATAAGAAGGTGTGGGACATGAAGTGCATCTTTAAACTACTAGAGCTATTGGATCTAAGATAATTATGCAGGTATAGCAACAGAAACTAAATTCAATCAACAAGAAAAGATAATACAAGGAGTAGTCCTTGTATTATCTTTTTGCATTGACTAAGACTTAGGAATTAAACTACTATATACGGATTTTATCGCGTTATTTATTTGACACTTTATTACATAATTTTGAAAACTGTTACACTACTACTACTATTAAACTTTACTAATTTTTAAGCTAATTGAATTGTTATTAAAACTATTAAAACTATTTAGATTTAATTTAATTTTACACTTTCCCCGACTTTTCGGTTGCTTTTCAGCAGCCATGGTCACGGGGAGACTAAGATGGCAGTTGTCTCAATGTTCCAGTGTAGTTATTTCAAAGTACCCGAACATAATTTAATCATTGGTGTTTCTATTTACGCATAATGAGCTCAAAGTATTATGAAGTCTAGCTGTGGTTTGCTTCTTCTTGGGTTTGACTATTTTTATTACTGGATCCCAAGCTGGTGGACGTCGGGGAAAGTGTAAAATTAAATTAAATCTAAATAGTTTTAATAATAATTCAATTAGTTTAAAAATTAGTAAAGTTTAATAGTAGTAGTAGTGTAACAGTTTTCAAAATTATGTAATAAAGTGTCAAATGAATAACGCGATAAAAGCCGTATATAGTAGTTAAATTTCAATGAATAATATTCGCGTAAACAGAAGACAATATTAAGACTTAGGACATCGAACTTCCTTAAGAATTTTCTTAGGAAAATGGTATACTGTTGGCAGATGGTACCACTATTCCTAACATTATAATCGTTAAAAGACATAAAAGCCATTCTTGATCCTGCCCTCACGACAGTGGGCAGTGGCTTGGTTGTGTTATATATTGATCAGTATCAATATATAACAGCGACAAGTCAATACAGCTATGTCTATGACCGCAGGTCACTATACCTATGCATTAAAAATACGTCATATAATATGGAGAGTCCCTTACCTATTTATTACAATCTCTGATGTTAAGTATACACAAGAAAGCTATCAAAGTTATTCAATCACAAATAACTAAACAATATGTAAACATTCCAGGACAGGTCCTGTATCGACATGCCAAAGTCTGCCGACATGGTGCAGAGTTTCAGCTGTGAGCATCCGGTCACGTTGAAGTACCAGCTACATCACATACGACTTATTATGAAAGCGCTTGCTATATCCTCCAAGGTATATCTCCAAATCAACATAAAATATTTAGAAATTATAGTCTCAATCTGGATACTTTGCCCAAACAGGCAGTCACAATGTCTTTAAAACAGAGAAGATTCTCCAATCAGACTTAGGTTGATGAAATATATGGCACTTTGACCTAGAATGGAGACAGCAACTTAATAGGAAACTAAAAATGAGACACTTTCTGGGTAAATGGGCTGACAGGAAATAAGGAAGGTGGTTAGCAGGATGCCGAGGCGCAAATTGGGAGAGGCCTATGTCTTCAGCAGTGCACTAGGAAAGACTGGTTGGACCTGATATATAGGATATCTTTAACTAAAGTGATACATTCGCATTTAAGGCTTTTCTTCCTTCTATAAAAATTATAATTAAACTACTCTAAAGGTTGGACATAGACTCTAGTTAAATTTACAGCCAAAAATTTCACGATTACAGTTGTTTGGAAAGTTAATCGGTAATCGATTTCGTGATGTGTCGATTGAAACGGTCTCTTCACTAACGATCATCTGTTAGATGGGACTTCGTATTTAAAACGGACTATTAATAAAATTATAAATTTGCACTTAAAATACGTCTTCTAACGTATTACTTTTATCAACAGGTAGTTCTGAGGTGCAGTTCCAACGGCCTTCTCTTGTTACAATTGAAATTGGAAAAAGAAGACCAAAGACAAATGTTCTCAGAATTCTATATTGTGCCTTTATTAGATGACTAAGATTAGAATATAATAAGCTATTTGGCTTGGAATTGTCGGAGTTTATAGGCGGCAATTACCACTTTCCATTACAGAGGCTCTTGCCTTACCACAGTGCAAAAAATAGTGGTCACAATCAGCCAACCGTTTGTTGAACTGCACGATAAAGAGTATGTTTAGGGGTGCTTGGTAACGTCCAGTGTGACGACAGATATAAGCAAAAAAATTACCTGTGATACTGCTCATACTTCGAGTGACCCTAAAGAAATACTTTTATTATTCAGAAAATCGTCTTCAACTAATCTTGTGTTAATATAAAGCTTAGGTAAGGTGATACCTACCAGTAACTACTTACCTATCTGCTTTCTTCAGCTATATCTACAGCGCACATACCCGTTTTCTTAACATGCTCATCCAATGCGAAGCATCTTTCCTTTGGTAAAATAAATATAGTTGCCAAGCTTAAAGTTTAGTTCTTTCTCTTACACCTATAGACATATTGTCTATAGAGTTGTAAATATGATGTAACATCACTAAATAGATAATAAAAGCTGGATCAATGCTAATAATTACATTCAGCCAGCTTGATCCAATATTGTTGTACAGACACGTCTACGTGTGACCGGGTGCGCGCATTAATTCACGTATATATTGACCCAACATGAACCAATGTTGGTGTACTAATATATACATATATATAAGGGTAGATTTACTTTAGTTTTATTATTAATGTTATCATTGGTTTATGTTGGGCCAACATGTACCTACATAAGTTATATCATAACACAAAACAATTTATAACAATAAAAATATTGATTTGCAAAATATATGACTATATTTCGTACCTCCACAAATTACATACAACTTATAAGGAATGTTTGTTATCGTCGCATCGCTGAGTTATGAGTACAAATACCGGCTTTCACATACAAATTAAGCCTACTTATACTATATTGATTATAATAATTCGATACAGTTATAATTATCATGATTTCTCTTGATCAACAGTATTCAAAAGAATATCTATAAGTCATCAATATCATCATAAATACAAAACATTAGCATAACATTGCTATCACGTATCTCCAAAAGGCATGTAGTTATACACCCATATTCCGCCAACTATATTCAGGTCTCACTTAATAGTTTTAATTAACTGCATCGAATTAAAAAAACGTGTCTATACATTAAATAGTTACATTCAAGATAAATTTTATTTAGCGTGATTTAGTTTTATAAAACCAACAAACATGTTATATAATTTATTAATTGTTAATATTACGATCGTTATCAATTCCAACAACATTACAGTTGTTTTTTTATACTCTTTAATTATTTTATCCTAATTTTACGTTTTGAAATAATTTAGAGCACAAAATGATTGAGATGAAACACATTTTAGAACAGATTGCGTTTTTATGAACTTTTAACTGAAACATTGGGCTAAGCAATAAAGATTAGTTTCTAGCGGTTTTTCCTAGAACATTTTCGATACAATTCAATGCTATACAAGAAGTACAACAATATAGGAAAAGTGTAATGGCGGGATTCTTTATTTAAATTTCCCGTGCCGGCTCTACAATCGTTGGTCATACGACGAACATAGACAATGCTGGATGGTAGTGTTGCCAATAAAATAATAATATAAATACTACGTTTTACTAAAGTAACTCGAGACTTTTCCTATAAAGTTGGAAGGCAGTATTTACACTTTCTTAACACACGTTAGGTACTATTATTTTAATAAATATTACAATTAATCAAATTCTTTCCATTCAGCACACGTAAGTACTATAACTGGCAAATTACTAACTGAAAACGATGTGTTTTCATTCAAATTGTATGAATATTTTCCTAATGTTGGGCGATGGTTGTACGGAATAGTTAGGTCGATAATTAATTATCCTATCTGTATTACAAATGAACTACCCCCCGTAATATTTATTCGGCGGAAATCGACAAACTTGACAAATGTGATATAAGTTGGGTCTTCAATACAAGCAGGCGTTTTACAGAGTGCAATATTGAGACGAATGTTTTGGAAATTTTTCCTGGAAAGTTACAGCAGCAAAGGAGTGGCATCCGTGCATATACGTATGACATTACATGTTCAATAAGTTTTAAAATCGTGAAGTAAATTGACTGTCCTTATTAAATAGTAAAAGTTGTATTTTAGATACTTTGACAGTAATTTAAAAGGTCTATTTTCTGATCAACTCACTATCACTAACTGCGAGAATACAACACCAGGCTATATGGCTGCGATCGTTTGCAAGAAGGTATATATTTCTAGTCCTTTCAATAGCGTGGGCTTTAGCCAGGCAATTTACTATAGCCTAGGTCTTATAAATTGGCAAATAACTTTTAGTCAATGTACGTAAGTAGTGCATATTGTCTGTGTCCCGAACGAGTGTATTAAGCTCGCCAGTTAAGTATTAAGTCCAACATAATCAATGCCGATCTAATGTCTTTCTCTATTGTCATAATCCGTGTTTCGTGCTGCTAAGAATACCCTAACAAAAAGACCCAATAAAACTTTGACTGAAGAACGACATAAACATGCGTAGGACCAACAAGCGATCCAGTAATTGAGATTATAATTTAAGGTGATTTATATTCATCATAAATAATTATTGTAATACAAAGTCATTAATTACAATTGTCACTTACTACTAAACATGAATTAAGTACACATTAAATACGTAACATATATTTGGCTAAGCCTCAATAATAACTAATCAATAACTTAACACTAGGATAAATATAACTTACCTATTGCACAAATAAATAATTGCGGAATTATGGCCATGTACAAGCTGGCATTAGAGCGATATCGTTCAATAAATATTATTATAACAACTTATTTAATGTCGGTTCAAGGTTAATAAATTAAGACGTACATAGACTAGCTTAATTTTTGTGTGAATCAACTATCTACAACAAACGGTTGGTAGAGCTGATTCTAAAACAATAAAGTCTAAAAGTGCGCGAATAATTAACTATGATTCAACTGCGAATAACATACATTCACAGTCCTTAAGCTAAGTGCCAAAGAAAGGCTATTAATTTAACATTTGGCTATGGTGATTATAGTTAATATAATATTTTTCTATAAACATACTGTGGAGTGAACTCATGCTTTAACATTCTAACTTGCCGAGATTATTTTGTGCTTATACAGAAGTAAAATACAGTTGTATTCGAGCTGTACTACATCGACACTGTAAACATTGTTCTTTAACGCAGTCATTTTTGAACTAACCGAATACCAAACACTGATGTATTCTATATTAGATGCCCGTTATACGAATTCTATTCGATACAAAATATCGTAAACAAATTTGTTTGCTGTTGTTCGATTCAATATATCAAATGGAATCGAATAGATTTAATTGTCGTAATGTGTTCCATGGTATAGTCGTAACTGGTGCCAACTAAAACGGTATTAATTCATTTTTAAACAACATATTTTGTGTTTGATATCTGAAGTTAGAACTAACCATCTATTATACAGTGTCTTACTGTCTTAGACTGTCACGAGGAACAAAACAATTAACTTTATAAAACATTTTTATCTTCAGGCCATGACATTTATAAAGTCAGTTCATCTATCTGTATACTCGCTAACCTTATTCGAAACTGCACTGCAGTTGCCTGCAGTTGTCTCTTGCAAGCTCACTTTTATAAAACTGCATTTGTGCAGTAATCTTGCAGTTGTGGCAACTGAATTATACTTACACTATATGGCTTCACAGTGCAGTTGACTGCTCCACCATTAGTCTTGATAGCTCTCGTAACACCTCCACTACATTTTAATCAGTTCATGAAATTCCCGCTAAAAGATTCGTCGGCAACTATAAAAACTAATCGTAGTACAATCCATTCACTTTCGTTCCACTTCAGTACAAAAATTAACAATCCTATCTTTACTTCAAACCAATTCGTTTCTCTAATATCTACACAATAGTAACAGGTACAGTACCGGCGCAGCAGAATGCCGTTCCGATCACTTTCCTGACCCTCGATGTCGCTCCACAGTAGTCTCGTAGTTACACGAACGTGTATTGGTTGTCCACCGCCCTGATGTCGTGGTGAGCCCCACTGGCTACCAGCAGAGCTTCAAGTTCCGCACGGCGCATGCGCACATCACTACCATGCGTTACCTCCAACTGCAATTCACCGAATAATAATTTATCGACTATTACAGAGAGGTGAAATTATTTGAACATTTCTATCTGACGGGTTTTGACGGATTAAATAGTTTTAAAACTGATCATGTAAATAAATGAAAAGAAGATATTTGGGTATTAGATAGGTAGTTTTAAAATGTGTTTTAGCAAAAAATTATTAGAAAGCGCTACTGTGTATACATCAACAGCTAACAACAACTAAGCTCTAAATAAATAAGCATAAATAATGTAATAAAAACTTACCAAAATGAGTATGCTTGCAACACAACACACATACAAAAAAAAACGAAGAAAAAACATAGCAAAATAAAAAACAAAGCCATTCCATAGAATAAAGTTTAATAATTAAAAATTTACAACCAAAAATTAAAATTAAAGCTCGGAAGAACATGATTTTGTACAACTATAAACAATATAATTATTAATTCTAATTTAATTTCATTGTTAGTACATTATAATAACAGTCCATTTTATTAAACTTGAGTTACGATGATAAATAAATTCTACAACAAGGAACATATTGGTTGCCAGCTTATTTTTTTACTGTGCTCATAGATATTAATGAATTTCAATTAAAAAGTCTGGGTAACTTTGACACGCCGTTTTCAGTATTTTGATTTTTGCTTGTCACTGGTATAAAAAAAGTATGAATTGCTTCAACAATAGTAAGTTACACATTATATTAGACTTAGTAACTCGTAAAATGCTTCTTGAAAAAATCTTTGTGAAATATTAAGCAGCAATATTTAAAACAATAATTCAAAATAATTAATACAAATAAAATAAAATATATTAATAAAACGTTTAAAAAAATTGCTAATCAGTATTTAGGAAGTTTGTTTTACTCTATGTTTTATTTGTAATAGATATAAAGATATATATCTATACTAATATTATAAAGCTGAAGAGTTTGTTTGTTTGATTGATCGCGCTAATCTCAGGAACTACTAGTTCAATTTGAAAATTATTTTACTGTGGGTTTGTCTATTTATCGAGGGAGAAATATAACATCACGCTACGACCCACGGGGGCGGCGCAGTAACGATAAACGCGGGTGAAACCGCGGGAATAACTAGTTACAAATAAAATGATAAATTCATTCAATCTTTGATATTTTACTGTCCAAATTACCCAGAATAACCAAATATTTTTACAGGTAGTTAAAGCACTGGATTTGTTCAATACTGGAACCAAAATATTCCTTTGAGTCCCAACTATCTTGGAACGTACTACTTTTAAACACCTGAATAACTGGCATATAATGTTAGCTTCATAACAAAATTATATGAAAATGCAAACTAACTAACTATACAATACATTCTAAGTTAAATGCGATTATTCAAATATTGTGATTCCTTTACACCTATCTACATAGGCACTTAAGTATTTAATATCTTAGTTTCATTTATTTAAATAAATTTACATTTATTGTCATCAATAAATAAAATGCAATACAGGAATCAATGGTCATACACATTATACTTAATATAAATGTTCATAATATTTTATTTTTCTATATAAAACCATCATAGGTTCAATATACATAAGCTACTTTTAAAGCTATAAGACGTAGCCATCTTAAATTAAAGCATGTTGACCATTATTGGCAAAGATTGGCGAACTCTTTCTATAATAAGTAAATATTAAGTTATGTTTGATATTGTTCTGTAATTGCATACAAATGATGCTCTTGGGCTTATGTCTTGTAAAAAATTAGGCCAACATTCTATCAAACAAATTATACTCACCCAAAATAAATGAAATATTTTTTCACCCATAATAAATGAACTAATTTTATCACCCAAATTAAATTAAAATTTAGTTATAAAATCTCCTCTACATATTTAAGCCGTCATTACAGTAGTATGACGTCATAAGATATGTCTACTAAGGACTAAGGCAGTGTTAGACGGCCTAATTTTCTAAAGTCGTAGGCTTTTTGAGCATAAGAACAAACAACGCTGAGCAAAATAAAAGTACAAGCTACGTACTAACAACAACAACAGCAATGAAAAAAACAAGGCAGAGTAAATAAAGGATTTTACTCCAATCAAGTGTTTTAGCGTCTGTTTAGTTTAAACATTGATAAGCATCTCCTCCTACTCCTACGTTAATATAATCGACAGAAATGTCTCATTAAGCATTATCTCGTCTTATATACAATTGATTATGAAGTTATAGTTATTATACCAATTTTTTATTATTGGTGTGTTGGCTGTTAGGTGCTAAGAGACGGCATTAGCAACAGCTAATGCCGTCTCTTAGCACCTGACAACCAAACTATATTTTAGTATATTAAGATTTACTTTATAACTCTTATCTTAAATATAGAAAACCAAGGTAGAATGTAAATCTACATTTTGAAAAATAAAATTACTCAATATTATTTTTAAGCGCTATATTAGATAACAATTAATTAAAATATAGACATTTGAATTGGCTTTTACTGGTTTGAAAGTAAAACAAAAGTAGCAAATAGGGAAGCTACAAGTTATTTCAAACGCTTTTTACTTAATATCTTTTTTGAGATATACTTTTTACATTTACGCGTGTGTTTTAAATGTTGTTTATATGTTCAAAGAGGTCCTTTTAGAGACTTCAGAAGTGGTCCATTTCTACGTAGTCTATCGGTGTATCAGCCTAACTCATATATCTTAAATAAGCATATTTACCTAAAAAAGGAATAGAAATTCAACCCTCTTTCTTGACTTTACTAGACGAAGATATTTTGGTATACAATAGTATCAATGTTTAAACTAAACATCTAGAACAGATTTTGCAGTAAGACAAAACAGGGCATATTATAAAACGCGAACTTGAAATAGCTTATAAATCCATAGGGCATATACTAACGCTAACCTGTCGATCGTCTATGGCATTATATACTCTTTACGGATTGTCTCTGGATCAAATTCGTTATTAAAACTTCACACTGTTAATTAGATATATGGTGGTTGTTGACTTAAATCTAATAACGTTATTATTGATAATTCGCATTTTATAATAAGACCGTATACGTTTATGCATACATAAATATAATCATGCTTCTAAAGTAGCATGTGATAGTACACTAAGTTTTGGGCATCGGCATCTAACCTTAGCTTGAAAAGCAAGTTGATAAGAAAGAATTACCTAGCTTAAATCAACAAGAGACTTTATTTTGTAAATACGTATTTGTTTTATTATTTTCTTTGGGCAATCGGTTGTGACTGGATGCTAGCTTACTTAGGCACATATTTATTCATATACAGCATGATATAGAGTATTCTGCTGATTTTATGTATATGTATTATATACATTACAAACATTATTATATTTCTCTATAACATGACTCAATATCTATGTTATTTAATATGTTTTGAATGTGTTATAGGTAAGTATGGTTCAGAATCGTAAAAAGTAGAAGCATTCTTAAAAATGTTTTTATTGGTAGTATGTTCTTGCAAAATCTTATTTTGCTTTTTTAAGAATAATGCAAGCAATCCTGTCCTTTTCGCATAAACGTGATGAAAATTGATTATTAGTATGTTAATATTCAAAATATCGTCATAAGTTGTTGATAAATAAAGTGTCGATATTAATTTTGGCAAAATCTGCAAATAGTGATGCGAGCTATCTAATTTTTATACCGATGTTTCTATAAGCTTGCTAGCTTGCCATCTTATATATTTTATTTGTAGAAATGATCCCAGCTAGCAAAATAAACAGCCACAAACATTCTGCCCACTAAGCATTTGTATAAAAAATTGATTTAAACAAAAATCTGTTTTGTATAGAGTCAAATATAATTACATTATAATATTGACTTTAATAGCATCTTAGTATTCTTTGTTTCTTTTTAAAGCTCATAGCGAAGGCGTTCGGTGGGAGAATATGCCTCTTTTGTATTTGTTGGGGATTTATTGAATAATATAGAGCAAGACTGGCACTTACGTTTGGATTGCCAGACTAGTTTTAAAATAGGTTGAGACATAATAGCTTCTTGTGTTGTATTGTGTTTCAACTAGAAATTCATCTATATCGATTATTTCATTGGTATTTTAGTATCACGTATAATATTGGCGTAAAAGATTTTGACGACATACTAATGATATCGAAAAATGTACAAGTCCATATTTATTTTTAACACAATCTGATAAATTTTTATACACATTTATTCATAAAGATACGTGTTATATGCATAAAAGTATAATTAATATTCATGTTTATATATTTTTCCATTTCGTGATTCAGGGCAAAATTTGGAAATTATGACTTAGCATAATTTGTTAGTTGTGTTGTGTATATGTTCGACATTTTGCTATAAATATCGATACTCGTAATTAGGATATCGATATATCACTTTAACCTATAATGCGTGTAGAATGCATACTAAATTACTTGTGTTGTTATTTTATATGCAGGATATTAATAATATCCTATCTATTTGTCTCATTTGCTCTATCTTGCTGACTAATTCCATAAGGTTGATATTTTTCAAACTAAAATGCTAGAGATACCTCTCTTCTCTCTCTTCTTCTTCTCTCGATATCGATATCTACATGAGTACTAGTCATGCTGTATATTATCATTCACAAATACCACCAACGAAAGCTATTATTCAAATATGCAGTTGGATTTGTTTGAAATACTTTCGACACTACACTGAAGATCAACGGTAGGTTATGTGATGATTCTCGATTGTTTATCAACATTCGCATAGTTCACATTCTGTCAACTACGCGTAACGTTCCACGAATTTAATTTATACTGATGTATGAGCAATCTTTCTATCGTTTATTTGTTTTTTATTTACAATACTAAAAATAGTAGTGATTCTATACTAATATAACCGAATATAGAACTTTTTAAAGGTATTTTAATTGGCTAGTTGTGTGTTTTGCTTGTGATATGTTTTTATAATCAACTTGGTGTAAAGAATCGGTTGATAAGTTTGGGGAAGCCAATCTTAGGGACTGTAAATAGCGTGTCACACAACAGTGTGGTCATATCTAAAGTTGTAACATGCATATGGTATATAGTCAAGTCAGTGTAAAAATGGAAGATATTTTTTGTTTGTGTCTAAAAGATAGATCGTGTATCGACTATCGACGTAGTATTACCGTCGATTTCCTTAGTCTTAAAACTTTGTTATGTCAGTTTTATTGAAATCTTTTAGAAGAAACTAAACTGTTCTCTTAAAGTGATACATGTTTCAGGCTTTCAAGTTATTTATTTTTAAATAATAAAGTATATTTCTTTTATATTTTGTTCTGTTCTTATAGAAAGCGATTACGAATACATTACGTATTCTAGCGATAGCCGCGAACCTGCGTTTTATTAGAACGACGACTGTGTTTGTGATTCAAGATTGACACTATTCTTAGACCGCAAATATTAAACATGACCATATCTACTCACTGCATATAAAAATGTTTACTTCTTTCGGCAAATTGGAATGGCAATCTACTCTAACACTACAAAACTAGAACCTACAGTAGAATTTACCGACCAGTCTTGTCAAGTTCAAGCCAAACTACAAAATTTCGAGTCTCAATGTCAAACAATCGAGAACCACATCGCGACAACTAAGACGAATGCTACACGCTCAATATCTATCACGATACTTTCTACCAATAGTGATACATCATACATATATCATGATACAAAATCTTACTATTTAAAAATGTGAATGTGCGTTTGATTGTTTGGTACGCTTTAACTACGAGATTATCATTGTATAGAAATATCTAAAGTATTGGCAATAAACTCAAACACAAGCTCCTGCTTATTGGACATTTACTATTTAATAGTCCTATTTGAATATTGCAGTATCATCATTACGAGATTGATTATTATGAAATTTCGCATAAACATTGTCAGGTGTACAAAAAACGACAAAGTGTACCTTTTATCTAGAAAAAAGTAACGTGCCTGATAGAAATTTACTGACAAAATCTATATTAACGCGAG
Source organism: Catocala fraxini (assembly GCA_930367265.1). NCBI lineage: Eukaryota > Metazoa > Arthropoda > Insecta > Lepidoptera > Erebidae > Catocala > Catocala fraxini. The sequence goes on from OV884043.1 coordinate 19,436,076, forward strand.
GGAAGCCGCTAGCAAGGTCTAGTATCGTGATAAATATTGAACGTGTAGCATACGCCTAAGAGTTGCTCACTTGTTGCCTGTTGTCCTGGCACACGACGTATTCGGTGAGCGTGACGTCAGCAGCGCCGCCAGATTCCAGCGGAATGGGGTTGGCGCGGAAGTGTTCCAGCATGTCGTGCACGTTCGGGAACCAGAGGTGTTGGACCCGGCACTGACCCGTCTCTGAGAGAGTCATGCGTAGGTGTTTGGCACGACCCTAGAAAGTGTGTATTGTTCGTAAGGTTACTTAAATCTGTAGTTTTAGGAAGAGTAGATTTATTGCAAAATATAGCAGCGTCTGTCAAAATATTGTGAGGCGACTGATGGATTGCCACGCAGAGCTCCCAAGTTCGATCCAACGGCACACACCTTTCGACGTTACACTACACTTTAATGCTAAATGAAATTATTGAGGATAATTGCATTTTGAGACTGCTCCATAACATTATCGAAAATGAGAAGTCTACCATTCTGTGCTGGGTTATTGTAGTGAACTAAAGCGTAACAGTTTTAAGAGACTTGTTGCCAGCAGTGGGACACTTTTCACTAGGGCTGACAATATTAAACAGTCTTATCACAAGGGTTTTTAGCATTACGACCGAGAATTCTTAAGAATATAGTTGAGTTATAATTAGGAGTTACCTGGAAGTTGAAGGTGAGCACGTACTCCCCGCGGCGCGTCTCGCTCTGGCGCACGAGGTAGCAGCCGTGGCCCGCGGCGCCGCCCGCCAGCACGCCCGCCGCCGCGGCCGCGCGCGCCAGCGTGCCGTGGAACCACGGCCACTCCGCCAGCGACACGCGCGACGACGACTCGCACGCCTCCTCCGCTATTGGACCTGGCAAATTACACTACAGTTGTACTATACAGTCTCATGCCTATAACCCTCGAAAGAATAGGTAGAAGGGTTAATAAATTGGATCCACATTTCGCCAACTATAATTGCATACAACCTACGCAGGACCCAAAAGTAATCATGGGTGAACTTACTGGCCGTCTACCAGGCACGGTTATAGACGCGAACCAGCTCCAGCCACCTATTTCCATAACAGAAAACCCATCCCAAAATTGTCTGGTGTCCCAGTAGTCCCAGGACTACTAATGATGAGTTGTAACTTTAGTCTGGACTAGAGTTTAAACTTACTTGTGCGCAGTACTGCACTTGCAGTGGAAAGCCGGATTAATTACTTAGACAAGTCCCGCGTCAAAAATGTGTAAGTATTGAAATTAAAATAATATTAGAGATATTATCGAAGTTTATTTTAAAAACTTTTTTTAGTATCCTTCTCCCTAGCCTTTATTATTCCCAAGTCACTTGGGGTCGGCTTTTCGGGTCTAACCGGATTTGACTGGATATCAGTTTTTACACGGAGCGGCTGCCACCTGACCTCCGCAACCCGAAGGCTAACGATACCCTAAGGCTAGACCAGTGTCAGGATATTAGAGAGTACTGACTTCCCAATAACGACTGCCATAGACAGCAGTGACAGCCGGGACCGACGGCTTAACGTGCTCTCCGAGGCACGGAGCAGGCGATAATTGTCAATCAATACGCACATAATTTCGAATATAACTTCCGAAAGTCAGAGGTGCGCGACGTGGGTTCGAACCCGAGACCCTCTGCATTGCAGTCTGTTGGTCTGCCCACTGAGCTATCGCGGCTTTTTAGTATTTTAAGATATTATAATACTTTTAAATATTTACAAATTTCCCGACATTTCGATTGTTTTCAAGCAGCCATGGTCACAGTCAGAATATGATAGTTATAAAATAACAAATACCTAGTAGTGTTTTAAAAGTAAATCTGTATACAGCAGACAATTTTAAACAAAAAAGAAATACTATGATACTAAGTACTTATTGCGCGCGCCCAGTGACACGCGTACGAAGCGCACGCGCTTAGTATTGTTCCGAGTAAGTGATAATTTGTTGAGCTTTTAATAATTTATTTAGTTGCGGTATTGTATTTATAACATGGAAGAAAGCAATAGTGATGGAGAGGATTCTAGTGATTCTGTATTCTTGGATAAATGCTAACATGAATATGAACACGCTAGACAGACCGACAAGAGGAAGTGCAGAGAAAAGAAAATAGAGGGGGATGATAATGGCGCAGAAGATGACTTTATTACTGTTGTTAGAAGGAAAAATAAAAGATTGATACGAACTGAATCTGGCGAAATGTTAAATAGTAGTAAGAAATAGAAATACAAATTATCAATCAAAAGAAGAGAAGAGAGAGAGAGAAGAGAAGTACATTGTACGAAGTATGCATAACTTCATTGGACGCATTGCCTAAACAAATGGCATTAGCAAAATTACTCAGATCAGAAAATATAAAGGGTATAAGCAGAATTAAATTTAAAAGTTATAATAAAGTGCTAATACACTTTCAAGAAAATTAAAATGCTGATAACTTATTAGAATGCCAGAAACTAAAAGAAATGGGTTACAGATGCCAGAAGATAAATGAAATGTTATTGTCCTATGGAGTGGTCAAGGGTGTATACAGTGAACTGAGTGAGGAAGAGTTACAGGAAATAATAGAATGTGATGCAGAAATTATCTCCATAAAACGGCTTAAACGTTTGACAGCAGAGGGCAAGTGGGTTGACAGTGACTCAGTAAGGATTTGCTTTAAAAGTGATACTTAGCCTTCCTTTGTAATATTATGATTGTCTATTCAATGTAGAAGCTTACATATTTCCTGTCATTCAATGTTCGGGCTGTTGGCAGTTCGGCCATATATTAAAGTTTTGCCCCACTAAGAAAAGAATATGCCCCAAATGTGGTGACAATCACGCAAGTTGTGAAAAAACTAATTTCAAATGCCTTAATTGTCAAGGAGCCCGCTTTGTATTACACAAAAAATGTCCAGTCTATCTATAAGAAAGACAGATTAGAATTATAATGAGTGAACAACAGATATCCTATCGAAAAGCACTTCAGATATTTATTGAACAGCGGAAAGTGACAGACCATGGATCGGCAAACTTACTTAAGACACCAGTAGTAACGCCTGCAAGAGAAGGTACGGCAACTTATAGCAGCGTAGTGGCAGGTACATCAAAACATTCAGCAGTAAATATATTGGAGACGGATTCATTGGAATACTGTGATGAAACCATTAAGGAGCCGACATCAGCTTTGACATTCAGTAGAATGCACAACAATAAGAAGCAGAGAAGAGTGCCAAGTCAGATTTTGTCAGATCATGAGGAGAATGAAAGCTCTGACAAAATGCAAAATGACAAAGAGGAAAAGAGTAATAAAAGAGGTGAGCAATTATGGTACAAATTTGAATTTAAAACTGTTATTAAAAGTAAAAAATATTTTAATGTCAGAGGAGAAAACTTTAGATAAAATTATGGCAATCTTTAATGTAATGTTAGAAGAACTTAAGAAAGCTGTATTGTATATGTTTTATAATGGAGAATATTTTGGAAATCTTTTTAGCTTTATGAATGCATAATAGTTAGACTCACAATACAAGAATAAATACCCTACAGTGGAATGCACAAAGTATACAGCCTAAATAAACATCTTTTTCAGAGCTTTTAAGTCAAGAGCATATTCATATACCTATTATTAGTGAGACTTGGTTAAATAGAGAAACTCACATTAATATCAGAGTGTATAATATATATCGAAAGAACCCAAATGATTCATATGGAGGTGTATCTATAATCACTCATAAATCTATACAATCGTATTTGTACCCTGTTAGCTATACAAATGCCGGCATAGAAACAATTATTGTTAAGCTAATAAATTGAACATAATTAGAGTTTGTCGTAGGTATATATTGCCCATCCTCTGTTCATACACAACAGTCGGAAGTCGGAGACGCCATTTTTTCAACTTTTTCGAAATTAACAATGATAGCCGGAGATTTTAATGGGCACCACACCAATTGGTCCATTAAAACCGATGCAAGAGGCACTCAAATCTTGGATTCAGCCTTGGAAAATTCTTTTGTCTACCTTAATAATGGCGATGGCACTAGAATCAAATTACTTAATGGCAATCTTCAACAAACTTCTCCAGACATTACATTTGTCCATTCAGATATTGCAATTAATTTTAGATGTGGAATAGCATAAAATGGATTAGAGGTTTTAGACAGACAAGAATCCACCCTCCCTTTGATAAATAAACAGAATTACTTCGTTCTCTTACACCCGATTACGTTCAAACTGCCAAACCTAATTTTAGATCCCAAAACGTAAATCTAGAATGCAATTTTAGTAGAACTGAAAATCAGAAGCTTAAAAAAAAAAATTGCACTGGGCGAAGATGGCATATCATATTCTATGATTTACAATCTGCCGTATGAAGCGAAATTGTTTATACTAAATATATATAATAATATTTTAGGTTCTGGTACTATTCCATATCAATGGGAAAACATTTTAATTGTCTAAATACCTTAAGTTAGCACTAATAGCTCAGAACAAAAACTTAGACCCATTTCTCTAATTTCTTGCTTGTGTAAAACCTTTCATCTTATGTTACTAAAGCGGTTAGAATGGTATACAGAAAAAGTACGTGTTCTTTCGCCATACACAGTTAGTTTTCGAAAATCACATTCTTGTATAGACTCAATAACACGTTTAGTTAGCTATATTCATATTGGATCGTCTAAAAGCGAACCAAACTTAGCATGTTTTCTAGATATTAAAAATGCCTATAATAATGTCTCAATAGATGCAGCTGTTTAAATTTTAGACCAACTTAATATAGGATCCAAGATCTGTGCTTACATTTGGTCGTCCTTAAGTGAAAGACAATTGAAAATTAATCTTGACTATAACAGCAATTTATCCATAACTAGACGGACGAGCACAGGCTTAGCGCAAGGAGACCCCTGGTCACCTTTAATTTTTAATTTAATAACGTGTAAGGTTTGTAGATTGCCAATTAATGTCAAACTGTCGCAATATGCAGACGATTATGTTCTGTATATTAGAAACAGAGAAATAAAGAAATGCGAAATGTCTATGCAATATGATCTTAATTCGGTAGTAGATTCATTAGGTGAACTTGGCTTAGAGTTATCCCCAACAAAATCAAGTTATTGTGTTTTTAGTAGAGGCCGCAGAAGAATATTACCCGCATTAAAAATTAATGGACAAAGCTAAGTATTTGTGGACTGCACAAAATACCTAGGTATGTGGCTGGACCGAAGTCTACGTTGGGGTAAACATATCAATGAAGTTGTAGTAAATGTTGTAATTCCTAAATATTTTAAAAATTCTAGCTGGTAGCTCATGGAGATTACACACAAAACACATGCGTAGATTATATATTAGTTTAATAAGGAGTCGAATGGATTATGGTTCATTTCTATATGACTGTAGTGCAAAAACACATACACTAAAACTAGACAGGTTGCAACATCAAGCCTTAAGAATAGTAGGAGGTTTTATTAGAAGTTTACCGATCCACGTCATGGAAAGTGAGTTGAATGTAATGCCCTTAGATGTGAGGAGACAGTATTTAGGCTACAAATACAGCTTAAAAATTACATCTTGGTATAACAATGATACTGTTAACATGATCTCAGATTTGAGTGCTTTTTCTAATACTAGTCATTGGGCAAACAAAAGGAATGGCTTCCTTTTGTTTGATTATAAGTTTTAATAAGTAATGGCTTACTTATTAAAACTTATAATGAAGTAAGACACTGTAATATTAACTCCTCTAAAATACTTAATGAGTTTAATAACTATTGAAACACGAAAATATTTTAATTTAAATCTAAATAGTATACATATTTGCAAAAGTTTGTTATAAACCCAATAACTTTATTAATAATGTAAACATAGAATTAAGTAATACATATAATGGATGGCATAAGATATTTACGGATAAAGGTGTTCATGGTCTCGGTGCTGGATTTTATGATCCAAGTTTGCAATACCGAAGTGGCTTTAAAATTAACTGTGAGGCAAGCATAATGTCACTGGAACTAATTGCAATTGAGCAAGCCTTATCTTACGCGTTTAAACAATTTTATTTTCTCGGACAGTAAGAGTGCTTTGCAGCATTTGGCTCGATGCGCCTCTGAGCGCCTCGGCAGAGGTGCATCGATAGCCTATGATATCTTAAAGATAATTATTTTACTAAATTATCAAGGTAAAGATATAAGATTACAATGGGTTCCAGCACATATAGGCCTAAGAGGAAACGAGGAGGCGGACAGTGTACCTAAGGTAGCAGCTGTTAATGGCACCGTTGTAGAGTACAGACCAGACCATTGGGAATTTATACCAACATTCAAGAGAGCGACGTTTAGGGACTGGCTAACGTATTTTAAGAAAAAATCTAGAGATAAAGGCATATGGTATAGAACCATACAAGGCGAGCCCCAACAGTTTACCTGGTTTGACGATACTAGGTTAAGTAAAAATTATGTTAAACTAACTTAGAACCGGTCATTATCCATCAGCAAAGATTGCATTCGTAATGAAAAAATGATATGATATGTCTAATTGTTCGATATGCAATAAAATTGAAGATGTACAACATTTGCTGATGGATTGTGCTCGAAATAGGAGAGAACGTGATTCATTGGTTAAGGAATTAGATTTAAATTTACTAGATATGGGCCTGATACAAAGTATTTTAAGTTATCCTAAGTCAGAAGCTGCCAAAAAACTATGTAATTTGATAAAAATAATTCAGCAATGATTGTTATCCTTAGTTCTAATCTATAGTTGTATCTCTAGTTATATCTAACAGTGTACTTTTAATTTTAATGTGTGTATCTAGCTATAAGGTACAATGGGATTGCCATATCCTTATGGATAAAAATCCCAAAATAAATAAAGAAATCAAAAAGTACTTACTGTTATACAAAAACTCAGCTTCCTCCGTAGTATCAGTAGCGAGGTCAAGATTACTGGTGCTGGCCGGCAGATCTCTTCTCGGCGGCAGGTCCGGCGGCGCGGGCTCTGGCAAGCCAGGCAGCGCATCGGGCGGCGGCTGCGTGGTGGGAGGAGACCGCATGCAGTACTTTATTGTAGCTAGCCACGACTTCATATCGTCCACGTCAGCTGCTTCTATTACGTATTCCATATTGTTGTCCGCCTGAAACAGATGTTTTTAATAGAGTTACGGTTAGAAATAAGGTAGCTGAATATATTCCTAAAAATACATAGATAGTTTCACACCTGTATTCTTGTAGGTAGAAATGTATAACAAGTTAGTTTTCATATATAGATTCACGCCTGTTTCCCAGAGGGGTAGACTGAGACTAAGGATTTTGCTACGATCCTGACACACTTCTCTGGCTTCGTTCAATTTCATAACATTCCTCACATACGCTCGCCGTTTTAAGGTGTTCTCAATCTGGCCTTTGTCTAGAACATCTCCGATCTGATCGAGAAACATTCACCTAAGATTTCCCCTTGCGACTGTTCCATTCACACTAGCCTTATTCTTAGTCAGTCTTTTCTCGTCCATTTTTTCTACATGCCCAATCCAGCTTAACATACCCTTTTCTATTCTTGTCACTATATCCACTTTCATGCCGCATCTCTCACTAATCACACTATTCTTTATTCTAACTTTCAGAGTCACACAACATGTTTCTCAGGTCTCTCATTTCTACAGAATTTATTCTGCTCTCATGTTTCTTTTGCCATATCCAACTTTCTGAATAAATGTCCGTGCATATACATAAACCCTTTTCTTTATCTTTATTACACCCTTTTCTAATAATATTTCCAACAATTAGGTAATATCACCTAATCATTGTGTATTCATAAGCTCATTACTAAATTAATTAATCACTTATATTACGGTTTATGTACCTTTTCACGGAAGGGCAAGTCACTTTATACATATTTTGTTACTTTTTAGAAGGCCAGGATAAATACATCGGACAGGGTAGGAACATCAAGACCAGGGTAGATACTTATTTGACAAGGGGAGACACTTTGACGCAATAAAATTCACTTTTATTAAACATTGTGCTTAACTTATAGCCGGACTATCATATTACAGCCATTTCTCATAGCTATTTAAAACAAAAGCGTCATTAATTTCATTTACAAAAATATAATAATTTCCTCCAGGCCGAATTTCGGTCACGGCGGCCAATCTTAGCGACGACTGGCCATCTGCGCAGGAGATATTATAGTGCACAAGCGTTTGCGCAAACCCAAGTGCACTCTCTGTTCCCTAACTCTCAAGGCCCGATGGGACGATAATCCGACACGACCGGAGAGAAATCAGGCGCAGGACCAACGGCTTTACGTGCTTTCCGTGGCACGGGGGTGACTGACACCGCCAACTTCCTATCTCCGGGCTGCTATTGATATTTATTTACAGGAAAACTCAATAACTTTTAGCTGGCCCGACCCGGGATTCGAACCCGACACCACCGCCACCGTCACGGAGACAGAAATTTACATAAATATATTATGTAAATTAACATGCCATCGTACCTTCAACAAATAATAAAATATTCTTTTATTAATACTAATTAAGTAGACTAGCATCTTTTAAGTGATAATCAGACTTGTGATAATCAGGATAATTTACATATTAGCTATACCTATGCTATACGTTTTATTAAATGAACATATTTAACTCAAACCATAAAATAGGAGAAATAACAAATTAAAGGCATTTTCTCGCCTACATGATAGAAAATAAAATGCTTAAGCTTTCTCAAACACATTAACCGACTTTTTGACAGAGTAGAACATCCTCCGTCCTTTAAAATAAGATTTAGCGTAGGGAGGGTCTGGACAATCTTATATCTGAGATGAATGACATATCTTGTTCATCAACTAAAAATAATTTTACAGATTTATCCCCTTTTTTACAGAAAACTACATGTATCTCATCATCTTCTTTCAAACCCGTACACATAGCCACATAACGGTACTTTTTTTTTATATTAGTATGACTAGAATAAAATTCTTGAATGGTTTTATGGATGTCGACGGTTGTTGTTCATCCTCTATTTGATGCTTGCCACCTTTTGGTGTAATGATTTGTTCATTGTCAGATGGATTCTCTTTCTATTTCTCGGACTCTGAATCCGGCCCGTAAACATCCTCGACTCGGAGAGGAGTTTTTTTGTTAGACGGGTATGACAAACCAATTTTGAAATGATCACATTTTAAAATTTCATTGCAAAAGTGGCTTAAATAATTCATTCATTTTTGGATACTTCCTGTTCTCGATGGACACGCAAAGTACCAGGAAAAGTCTGTTTTCTTTTGCACACGCAAGTAAAGCGTCTTTCTCTAGGATATTTTTGTCGTGAATAAGGAAAATATTGATGCTAGGACAGTTTTTTGGAAGATCATCTGACAACTCACTCAGGGATGCTATATCCTTGCCACTATTTTGTAACATCGAACAATAGAATGTAATATTTACTGCACCTGATACCTCTTCTTTTGTGTAAGTTACAACCGTGTGCACACTTATCTGTTGATGAGAACCTCCAAAACGGAGTGCCTGAATTTCTTCTGCGTATTTAGTTAAGTAATTCTAACTGAAATACATATGAATCACAGCATCCTTTTCTGTTAAATTTATCTTTTTAATCTAAAAAGCAGAAAGCGCGGTTCCATAATCTGTAACAATATTAGACAATAAAATAATAACAATATGTACTCAGAAATTACCTTATTTTTTTTTTATGATCATAAAAATTTACAGTTGCCTTAATTATTTGAGTCATTATAAACTGACGTTGATAGAAGTTAGCTATACCTGAGTTAGTTTGCTCAAACATCTTATGATGCATATTATCTCCCTTGGTCAATGAATATCTCCCCTGGTGATTATCTTGTCAGGGGAAATACCACAGGGGAGAGACGTTTTCATGACAAATGCAATTGTTTTAATTGATATAAGACATTTTTGGACACTAACTATTACAATATTGTTAAATTAGGGTAGAAATTACAAGTAAATTCAATAGATATTATAAATTTCACAACTTACCAGAGGTGAGACACAATCTCCTTGCGAAACCACTATACCGCACTGTCGCGTCGTAACAACTAACAAATGGCGGCGCTCTAATGGGTCATCTGTTTAGTATTGCGAACTTCCCGTCAATCCATGAGTAATATTTGGCATATGTTAGTCTTTTATTTATGTTTGTAGTAGAGGACCGAAATTTGGCACATACACACGGTAGATACACAATAAAAGCGGGACGAAAGTTTGTTTAAAATTATTTAAAAATACACAAATATTGTTAAATTTTTCCTTAATAATACTTAAGTATGTTAATTTAAGTTTGTGCTAAACATACTTTGTTTAGCAACTGATACTCAGAAGGTATTTTTTTATCTGCAAGTTAAAACGGAAACCGGCAAGGCGACAGGCCAGGGTAGAGACATTTTTAGACTTTATAAGGCATTTCAGGAAAATGTGCTTTATTGGGCATTTAATAAAGTACATTAAGATGATGTGATGTTCAATGCAAAAAATAACAATATATAGAATAAAAACCGATTTTAAACTGACTGCCGCGTAAGTTACCTTTCATCGTAGAATCACTCAATTAACACATTACTGATTTGCATTAATTCCTTTCTCTTAAACTAATTAAATGCAATAAAAATTAAGCTGAACTAATTTAATGACGTTTTATAGATTTTAAAATGTAGGCACTCAGACATTTTAAAGTATAATCTTAAATATGAAATATTAAAGAATCCTGACGTGATGGAATTATTTTATTATTTTTCTCGTAATCAGCACTTCAGCAACTATAAAAAACGTTACTCAGATCCCAAAGAGGAAAACCATTGCAGACCTGTGTAATTTTTCGCATACCGGCAGCCGCCATCGCACATCGCCGTTATCGTACAGCGTTAAACGGCATCGTATTGTTACGTGCTAGGTTCGACGGATAAGAATGTAAACAATATTACCGACTAAAACACGCTTTTTTCAAACACAACAAACAATATACCACACTTTTTCACTGTAACTGCTTCAAACTCCGTAGTATTTTCGCTTCCGTTCGCTTCGATGAACACTTAACCGCTTACGATTGTAGACTCACCTGGCGGTGCGCGTGCGCTCTATTTATACGCGGGTAAAGCGTTTCTAGAGTTTTCTAGTAACGCTATACCCGGTATGTAAACAATACAATGATTCGAGAAAGTGCCAGCTTTCTCTCTACCTTTCGCGTACTCACACTACGTAGTTCCGTAAGATGTCAATAGATGGCGGTGTAATAAATTATTAGACGGAACTGCCGAGTCTGTCCCACAATGCCGAGAGATGTCGCTGGGCGTAACAGTATCATAACTTAATGACCATACTCGGTTTGAACCAATAAAGGAAAAAGGCTGAAACTCTTTGATATACAGCAATAACCTTCTTTTACATGGCACCTGTTAAAGAAGCTGGCGAAATGTAGGCGTAATACCTCACAGGCGTAACCTCTGCTACCTCTTCTAGGATATAGTAGTATTATATGTATATACATAAGTATAATATTGTCTTCTATTTACGCGAATATTATTCATTGAAATTAAACTGCTATATACGGATTTTATCGCGTTGTTTATTTGACACTTTATTACAAAATTTTGAAAATTGTTTCACTACTACTACTACTATTAAACTTTACTAATTTTTAAGCTAATTAAATTATTATTAAACTATTTAGATTTCATTTATTTTTACACTTTCCTCGACGTTTCGGTTGCTTTTCAGCAGCCATGGTCACGGGGAGACTAAGATGGCAGTTGTCTTAATGTTCCAGTGTAGTTATTTCAAACTACCCGAACATAATTTAATCATTGGTGTTTCTATTTACGCAGAATGAGCTCAAAGTATCATGAAGTCTAGCTGTGGTTTGCTTCTTCTTGGGTTTGACTATTTGTATTACTGGATCCCAAGCTGGTGGTACATTCCAACCATCTTCTCTATTAAAATTAGGATGTTTTTTGATTTCAATAGCCTCGCGAAGCATCCTTGGTAGGAATCGGTGTTCTTTAGCGAGAATCTGTGGTTTGTCAAATCTCAGGTAGTGGTTGGTCCCCTGTTGCACATGTTTACCATCCGTCAAGTGCCAACTACCTTTACAAGATGCAGGGGTCTATAAAATAGATTGTGACTGCGGACTCTCATACATTGGTCAAACCAAGAGAAACATAGGCACCCGCATAAAAGAACACATAGCTGATGTAAAACACCAACGCCCGTTGAAGTCTGCTGTGTGTGAACATGTGCAACAGGGGAAGCAAACCACAGCTAGACTTCATGATACTTTGAGCTCATTCTGCGTAAATAGAAACACCAATGATTAAATTATGTTCGGGTACTTTGAAATAACTACACTGGAACATTGAGACAACTGCCATCTTAGTCTCCCGTGACCATGGCTGCTGAAAAGCAACCGAAACGTCGGGGAAAGTGTAAAAATAAATGAAATCTAAATAGTTTAATAATAATTTAATTAGCTTAAAAATTAGTAAAGTTTAATAGTAGTAGTAGTGTAACATTTTTCAAAATTTTGTAATAAAGTGTCAAATAAACAACGCGATAAAATCCGTATATAGCAGTTTAATTTCAATATACATAAGTATGTCAAAAGTTAATAACACAATATTAAAGTATTTTCGTAGGTTAATGTAGTGACCTCCTATTCCAGCAATTACATGAAAATTCTAGTATTATTTATTTATTTAACAGGCATATTAGCAGTATAACCAGATACATTTATATACAGTATTCCCAAATTAATAATGCGCATGCCGATCTTCGCTAATTGTCGTATTCCCGGAAACACCCGAATCATTGAATCGTAAGAGCCCTAAACAATGCACTTGCATTTTGCACCTTGTTCGAAAGAAATAGGAGTCAATATCATGTGTACACAATCGAAAACAATTCGGGCGGTCGGCGGCGGTCGACGGTCAGTCAAAAGTCCGTCAGTCGTCTTTATTTATTGGTGGTGACTGCAGGTGTTCTCTCTGTGTGGAATTATATAGAGCTGCTACTACACACCCTTCTTGGTTTTGTTTTCAAAGGTGAATTTAATTTCAAATTCATTATTTATTCAAATTTAAATAGTTTATTTTGTAAAATAGGTAAATATACGTAAATATACGTTTTTAATATAAAAAAATTGAAAATACCTACGTTAAATACATATTAAGTACTAGAAAAAACATTTTAAATATCAGATTTAGGCTTACATAAATTTAATAGAAAGATACACATGCATAAATAAACAAATAGATATAGGAATAAATAATATTATAAAGTATATTAATACATAATGCAATAATACAACAAATACATAAAAATATGCTTAACTCTGTCCATACCATTTTCTTTCAGACGAATTCTTCCAGAATGGATAAATTTAAACGTGGAAAGCCGCTTAAGTCACAAGCACGGCAAATGGTATTTAATGTGTACCTTTATTTCTTAAATGAAGCAAATGTTTTCAAAAGAGACCATGATGGTTATTTTAACAAAATTCAGGACCGTGTTACTTAAGCTACAGGAATTTCACGACGAACTTTGAGTAATATCTTAAACAAAAAAAAAACAGAATCAATCAATGAAATTTTCCTCACCGAAAAAAGGAAAACCTAAAAGTAGATTTCGGCTGGGACTTGATGATTTCGACTACTGTATTATTCGTAATATGATATACAATTTTCAGTTGACGCTCATAGTAACTCCCAACTGTAAATAATTTGAGAAAAATGTTGATCGAAGCTATTCATTTCAAAAGCTGTGCAGAGACTTTAAGGCTGATCTTGATAGAAATGGGGTTTAGGTTTCTGAAAACTGATAATAACAGACGGTTACTTATGGAAAAGCATAATACGTTTAAAAAGGATCAAATATCTCAGAGAAATACAACAGCTGAGGAATTCTGGTAGAAACATAGTGTTTATGGACGAGTCATACATGCATACATCACATACTAAGGGTAAAACTTGGCAAGATAGCAGCAAAAAAGGTATCAAACAACCCATTTCCAAAGGACAGCGAATAATTATTGTACACGCAGGCAATGAAAAAGGCTTCGCCCCAGGGGCTCTAATGTTACATAAATGTGTCAACTCAGAAGGTGACTATCATAAAGAAATAAACGCGGCACATTATCAAATTTGGCTACGCAATCAATTGATTCCCAACTTGCCTCCTAATAGTGTGTTGGTAATTGACAACGCCCCATATCATAATAAGCTGTCTGTGAAACCACCAAACTCAAACACACCTAAACCACAAATGATAGCTTGGTTACAACAACACAACATTCCGCATGACCCAGAGGAACTGAAACCTGAATTGTATGAAATTATAAAAAGACTAAGAAAAATACACAGAATTTGCCATTGACCGTATAATGGAGGAACATGGGCATAAAATTATACGATTGCCACCATATCATCCCGATTTTAACCCCATTAAAAATATTTGGTCCCAAATAAAGCAACACGTAGCCAAAAAAAATATTGCAATGACTGTCACGTCAGTTAAAGATGCTATATTAGAAAAAATCAATAATATAGGACCAGAAGAATGGAAAAAAGTTTGTGATCATGCTGTTAAATGCGAAGATGAATATAGATAATTTGACCCAAGAATAGATAGTTTTTCCGATGAAATGATTATTTACACAGGTGATAGCAGTGGGAAAAGAGTAAATGAACAAGAGCATAAGGAAAGTTCTGATGAATCTACGATGTCAGGAATAGAGATCCTCCCTGATTCTGATTAAATTTTTTGTAATTGTAATATTATTCTGGAATGATCAGTGCTGTAAATACTTTTGAACTGAGATTTTAATGATTAGATTTTAAAGATTTTAATGTAAAATGTTTGAAAACCATTTTTTCTTCTAATATAAACCTTGTGTTATTTAAACCTTATTTTCTTCCATCATTACACCAGCTTCAGTAAGACACTTGAAAAGTACTATAAAATTTTCAAAGTAAATCAATCCAACAAAGATTGTAGCATATTCGCAATCGTGTGGTTTTCCTCGCTATTTACTGACATAGAATTATCGAATCAAATTTCGTTACTGATAAATCAATATTTATCTCTTTTAGCACAAAACACATAACTACTAAATTATGCATGAAGAAAATGCACTTAACCACTCTATATACATATCGTTTGCCGACGCTCGGGGAATACGACTGTTGCCGAACAGTGACGAAGATTTCTATGCGCATTATCACTTTGGGAGACCTGTAATATATACTATCCTCTTAATATTATAAACTTCTTGTCATGATGTTTATTAATAAAAAATGTGTAAACCATTGAAGAGATTTGGACACACAGACAGAATCACACCCTGAATAATTAACAGATACAGGGCAGTTTTTACTGCAGTTTGCATCGCCGTGGGATCTATGTAGGCAATTTGTAGTGAAAATGTCTTTTAGTAATAATTAATAATGTGTACCTTGCAGACAGGATTCTTTATACAAAGACAATTTACCGTACCGTAATTGACCGTATTATGCATAGGATTTAAATCTTGAGGATGATATAAATATTCATAAGTTTATGCTTTATGTTTGTCGACAATTGTAAGATGCCAGGTAAAATATTTGTTGAAATTTGTTTTCTAGCAATTCGGTTTACAAATTACTAGTATTCTTGTCTAGCTCAGGTAGAATGAAAACAAATGAAGTGGGTTCACATCAGTAGGGCAATGGTGATAGTAGTTGTTTCCAAGGTCAATGCCTTATTGGGCTACTAAGGCTTTAATTTTTGTGACAAATTAATTATTGAGTATTTACTGAATTTTCCACAGTTTTAACATAATAAATAGTTTATATGTGTCTAAATAGCTTACTTCATGCATTGGTTAAGTAAGTGATTATAAAAAAAAATACAGTGTTATTGTGATGTTCTGCTAGGAAATTCTTTGTCGGGCACGCCACAATAGTGGCGGTAAGACCCGTTTTTGAGGAGCGGCTGGAGAGATGGCATGGCGCCTCACCTTCCGGCTGACACAGGTAGTTCCTGTGTCGCATAGATCGGCAAGAGACGCCCGGTTGTCAACACTGCAGCGACGTTGTTGAGGACACTGCGCTGCACACTTTGGCGGACTGCCCCGCCTGGGCATCGCAGCGCCGTGAGTTGATCGCGGCAGTTGGTACGGTTGCCCTCTTCGCTGAGGAAATCATTACCGTCGAGGAGGCGGCGGAGCGGGAGAGGGAGCGCTCAAACCCTCTCCCTAACCGCAGAACAGGGAGCCGGAGGGCGCGAGATGACGTCCAGCCACCCTGAGGTTTGACCTGGGGGTGGCGGACTTCGTGGGCCCTCCATCCGATCAGCACCAGGTCCGAGAAGCGGCGTGCGTGTTGCCACCCGCGCCTCTGTGTCTTGTCCATTTCCCCTCTAGGGGGGTACAGACCCTTCCCTCTACAGACTACTCAAGTTTATGATATAGCATTCCCACTTTCCCACCTGTTTAGGTATATAAGTAAGAGCCGCTGTACCTTTCAGTACCCGAAAGCACCTTCAGGGACTAGTTATAGACAGGTCTTGTCCCCAAATTCTAAGACCCAGTTCTCGTAAGCGAGCTACCTCGTGCCCAAGTGGCACTACCTATTGTCCAGATATGTACCGGAGCAATAAAGCCGCTTACCACTCGCGAATTCTGAGAGTTGCTAACGATGTCCTCGTCGAGGCCGACGGAGAAGCCGCCTCCCAGATCTCCAGTATGGTGCCGAAGCTGTAAGGCACGCTCACTTCCCGACGTACGTCTACCCTTTCTGGCCTACAAGCCGGGTATTGCCCGAGTCTAGGGGGGGACAGTAGGGATTTTAAAAGTAGTGGTGACCAAAAGGTAGTTCTTATCGTGTAGTGGCCTGCCGTTTCATATGGCGGGCCGAAAGCTCGGCGGGGTCTCGACTGCATATTAAAATGATTCGCGCGGCCCCGCCGATTGTGGTTTTGTCGAGAAACATCGTGGTAGGTTAAGTTGGTATTACCGGGACGTCCATTCTTATCATCATTACCATCTCTCTTTTAACCCGCTAAGCCCGACATAGCCCCTCCACCCGCCCCCGCGGAGGGGTATGCATCAAGGCAATCCTCCACGTAAAATAAAAAGAAAACTCTTTGTGGCATCACAGTTTCTGGAAATGTACTGAGGACATCTCTCTCTATTCTGTAATACAAAAAATCAGGATAGGACAAACTTCTCAATAATTGTGACATTTTAGTTAATAATTCAGAATGTGATGGATGAATATTACATATTGTTAGAAAAATTATAACAGTCATTTATATAGAATTAATGCTTGTGGGATTTTACCTGTTACAATGTTATTAAGGAAGTTTATGATGAAGTTAGCTCTTACAAGTATTAGTCTATGTCCTTTCTTAAGGATTAGGCTTTCTTTATGCATATCAAATGGCATCAAAATTTAGTCCATCTTATAGTAATCTAATGTAACTTGGTAAAAGAAATTTTAAAATTTGTTGTTAAAATTTAAAAATTGGGGCTACATATTACAGGTATTTTTGTTTCATTAAGAATGACAATGCAATGTCTAAGGATCAACTTTTCAGTCATAGGTAGCTTCATTACACCTGTTTTTTTTTTATTCAACATAATTTCTGCCTGCTGCTACACTTGTGTGAAGGTAGGTTATATATGTAACTGTACTTTAAAATAAAATATATATTATGTTACTTGGTGATAATATAGCTTTCTAATGGTAATAGAATTTATAAAATCGGCTGACTAGGTTTTAAATACAATCCCTACAAACAAAAAATTTTATCTTTCTTCTTTATAATATTAGTATAGACATATTTTTGATTAATGATTCTGATGAATTTGCAGGCTCTTGTATTAATTATTTGCAAATGTTTCTTGAGTGCTATCTTTCTTTAGTAGTAGTTATTAGTTTGGCAATCTTTTGTGTGGAGAAGGTCTATCAGGGCACCCTAGTTTAAATTAATTTCCAGTTAAAATGAGATACCTAATGTGCTTGATTTCTGTTTAAATGTTACATAATTATATGACTCATTAGCCTTGACCAATATACATATTAGTTTAATGGCTTAGCCCTCTATTACAGGGTAAACCTACCTATTAACGAATTATCTCTGATCTCTCTGTTCTGTAAAAGGTCATTCATGGAATGTTTTTTCATAATGACAAGTTCATAGTGGAATTGGAATGGAATGATGGAATTTCTTTGTATAAACTATATAGGGCTAGCAACATAACTTGATAAACATTTAAGGGATTTTCAGTTGGTGTATGTGTAATAAAATATAATTCTCAAATTATTAAAGTGGTAATCATTCTACCATATGAATTCTGTGATAATTTTTATTACCTTACCACATAAAACATTGAATTATTTGGATGCAATTTGCACTGAAGTAGACAGGATAGATTGCATTTAGCCCATTAATCATTCCTGTATTAATCATGCAGGCAAAGTCACGAGCAGAAACTTATATAGCATTGTTTAGTTGATTTAAATGTATAACTCCTTGAAGTCTAAGTAATTAAGCATGTTCAATTTTAACTCATATTGCTGACACTATATTTTCTAACACCCTTTATCTTTTGTTTATTGCTATGTAGCTTTTAGGTACAGATTAGTAAATCTCATTCATTAAGTTATGTAATTGATTATGCAAATCATTTTATTTACTGATAAGTATATTATTATCAAATTATTACAATATTATTTGAGTAGCTCCATTAGAAAGTTAGCATTCTTATAAGAAATTGTTCGATGTTCACAGACCACAACCACATACAATACTTTTAGCATTGTGTCTAATTTTTCTGCTGATTGATGAATTGTTTATGAAATCCTATATAGGTGATTTTGTGATTACAGTATGTAATTTCAAGTATGTATAATCCTGTTTATTCTGTAAATCTATTGGCATGCTTAAGAAACAGGCAAGCAGCATTTGAAAAAGAATTTGCTTTTTCCCATATTCATTATGAGTTGCATATTGAGGATGAGGTCAATAAAGCACACTGAAGATGACTTCAGTTTGCCTAACTCTTGTATGAGCAAGAGTTAGAATATACTAAACTATTATATTTTGGTCAGTCAGGCCAGGGTTTTCTATACTAATACTGGTTGTATTGAATAAACTCATTACCTACTAAACCAATTTCAATGATTCTTTTACAATTAGCTACTTTTCCAGAAGTAACTTATGTTACAAGCCATAGGAGTGGCGCAGTAATAATAAAAGTGGGTAAAACCACAGGATACATAGTGTGCTTATATGATGGTACTACAACTATATTATGAACCATAAATATAACAGTATATGTTTGTTAAGGCAAACTGATTCAGGTACTATTAATTTGGATTAGATACATATTAGGACTATTTTTACATGCTTTCTCCCTTTTTTACATAATATTGTCTTCTATTTACGCGAATATTATTCATTGAAATTAAACTGCTATATATGGATTTTATCGTGTTGTTTATTTGACAATTTATTACAAAATTTTGAAAATTGTTACACTACTACTACTATTAAACTTTACTAATTTTTAAGCTAATTAAATTATTATTACTTAAAACTATTTAGATTTAATTTATTTTTACACTTTCCCCGACGTTTCGGTTGCTTTTCAGCAGCCATGGTCACGGGGAGACTAAGATGGCAGTTGTCTCAATATTCCAGTGTAGTTATTTCAAAGTACCCGAACTTAATTTAATCATTGGTGTTTCTATTTACGCAGAATGAGCTCAAAGTATCATGAAGTCTAGCTGTGGTTTGCTTCTTCTTGGGTTTGACTATTTTTATTACTGGATCCCAAGCTGGTGGTACATTCCATTTTAATAGAGAAGATGGTTGGAATGTGGACTGAACTACACTGGAATATTGAGACAACTGCCATCTTAGTCTCCCCGTGACCATGGCTGCTGAAAAGCAACCGAAACGTCAGGGAAAGTGTAAAAATAAATTAAATCTAAATAGTTTTAATATTAATTTAATTAGCTTAAAAATTAGTAAAGTTTAATGGTAGTAGTAGTGTAACAATTTTCAAAATGTTGTAATAAAGTGTCAAATAAACAACGCGATAAAATCCGTATATAGCAGTTTAATTTCAATGCTTTCTCCCTGTTCATCTATATTCTCATATTGACCTTGCAGCATAGAAGTGATATCAAACAGACACGGCTGTCCATGAGGTCTCAGGTTTTATTCCCAGTTCAAGAAATACTCTTAAACAGAAAGAGGTGTAGGGTTTCATTATGTGGGTCCTAAAATCATAGTAGGCAAAGTGGTTTTGCACCCCTCTATTAACCCTTTCGTAGATAATATTAATTAATTGCATAGATAATAAAACAATTGTAGTTGCCTTTGATTAAAAAATCAATGAGTAAAATAGGCTTCCTACTATGAATCCAGAAAGAATGTAAAGTTTTTATGGGACAGAAAGTTATTATTTTCCCTTCTACAAGCAAAAGGTGGTTTGTTATACAAAGGTTTTAGATAGTCTACACTCTCAAAAACTTTTAATAATAAACCTGTGAGAGAATAAGCAGTACTTACCTTCAATACAAATGTATTTTCATGATCGGGCATCTCTAAGGCAGTGGTTTCTCGAGCTTCTGATATAAGGAAACAGAATACACCACTGCGAGGTTTCTGTGCCTTTGGTGGTGAGTAAAATTCGAGCATATAGCCACCGACAGTCTTCACTAACGCCAGTCTGCATCTCTCCCATTTCTGAGGACCTCCAGGTTGTTCCAAACTCTCCGGAGTTAAATAATTTACCAAACCTTCTTTCCTACATTCTACAACTATCTTAGCTAATTTAGTCTTGTTATGTTTGTTCAGATTCGTGGACAACTCCACTTCATCAGAGTGTTGTTTGTGGAACAACCCCTTTCCACGCCTCAAACCCTTGAAAGATAACCTTCGGAAAAATGGTTTGTGTAGCGTTTTTGGTGAGTCTGTGTCTTCTGAATAGTCACTTTCGTCGTGTCCTGTGTGCGTGCCATTAGGAAGCTTGTGTAGCGCCTTCAGTTTCCCGATTTCATACTCGAATTGTTCCGAAAAACACTCAACGAATTTCTTCAATAGATCCTTTGACGAAGCTTGTGGCCGTGCTGCAGGGTCGTTGGTACCGGTCTGAACGTATTGTAAGCAAGCCTTGGCGAAGTCCTGAGCGGCGGCTTTAGCCTGACGCTCGCAGAACTCGACCCATCCGTCGGGATCGCCGTCGGACGGGCCCGCCATGGCAAGCAATTTCTTTAGCAGCTCCACTTGGAAGGCGTATATTTCATGCGTTACACTAAACACAATAGCTTGCGGTTGCCGAAGATAATTCACTACTATACGGCTTGTTAATGAGTTTCATGCCAATTTTGTAATCAAAATAAAATTCACGATGCTATCACAAGTTTTCTCGCGAAAACAAGTTTTGTTGCCAGATTGAAAAAGTGATAAAATGCATTTCTGTTTATGATTATTTGACATTGTAAAAAATAATAAACGTTCCATTTTTTTACATAAATATTATATTTCCTATATTTAATGTATTGCCTAAAATTATATTTTACATTGATATAATTTAATAGATTTTTACTTCCTATATATTTAATAAATTGGGTAATAGATGTCGCTGCTTTAAGCAACTGCATATTGTTTCTATACCTTTACCTTGGACTCGATTATATTAGTTTAAGTTAGTACATCTAGGTGGCGTTGAATTTCAATTAATTATGTTTTTGTATACATACAAATAATTACCTAAGGTTTTTTCTAATAAGGTTCAAGTTATTCTACGTGTCTATTTTTTGGTGGTGTTTACACGATTAGTGGGTAGCAATACATCTAGTACGGGTCAGCATAAACGCTTTACGTTGAACACCCATGGGATGAGAAATGGCAGTACAGAATACACATGCGGTAGTGAAAGTGACTGCTGCTCCTGATGGATAGGATAGGCTTGCGAGATTTCTATAAAAAAAATCTTACTAGCGGTACGCAGTCTGGAACAGTGCTCGGTAGACGCCATTTAACTAACTGGCGCAATGTGGTTGCCATCATAGACATTTAAGAATCTTATATGTGTGTGGGTGTACTGCATCTTCACCTTCCTATTTCCTGAATATATGCGTGAGACTACATATGTAGTAGTATAGCGCGTTGTCTATCTAATGTTAAAGAAAAAGCGCTTAGCAGTGCTGCTAAGCGCAAGAGACTCTCTTGTTGTGAAAAGCCCTGAATTTGTAACTCTTATCACCAGTTTGTACTGATTTAATAGGTAACTTAAATAATTCATATATAAAAACCATCGTACTCGAAATAACATGATAAGCTAAAGCAATATATTGTTTTATCGTAACAAAACTTGTGTTACCATAGGTACAAGTTTTGTTTTCATAATCTAAACCATTAGTTCCCAAAGTGGTCCAGGTGGACCCCTAGGGGTCCACGGGAGACTAGACGGGGTCTACGTTGGCGTGACAAAAAAATGGGGTCCACAATTCGTAAAGCGGGGATCCACGAAAATTTATTTGCTTTCTTTCGATAGTGAAGAATTAAAATGTTGGCTTGACTTTACCTATCAATTTAAAAAGCTCAGCGACGAGGTTTGATCAAATACTAATACGAATGCCAAGGAATATGATAGAATTGTAGCAGCAGAGGGTCCACCGGAAACTGCAAAATTTTGAAAGTGGTATGAGAAATAAGTCTGGTAACCTCTGATCTAAACTATAAACTCTAAAGTAAAATAGTGCTAGGAGTCAACCGTGAGTAAATTATAAAAAAATATGAAATAAACACCATCTAGCGAAAAACGATCATTGTTATTTGCAAATAGCGAATGTAAAATATTTAGAAAATTAACTCAACTATAAAGTACTACATTTATTCGATGGGAGGCGCGCGCTACTGTTGTAGTTAAGTTTTATTTTCTGAAGTTAAAAGTAGATGGCATCAGGCTAATTGTTGTAACACACGTAAATGTACATTTTCTAAATCTCACGACGAGATTCTTCAAAATAACTTTATTTTTGTAACATCTATGGAAATAATGTTGTATACTTATCACCACTGCCTTTAATGACCACTAAGAAAAGCCCGTGACGGATGAGTAGGACACCCTTGTCCTGTTTATCCCCTATAAGACTGGAAAATATAGATGGAAGCTTAATTATTAAGTATATTAGGATCGGTAAGGAACCTATCTCTTAATTTTTACCGCTTAGGTATCTCAAGATGATAGTCATGACAAGATGTTAAAATTTAACTATAATTAAAATGATATTACATTTCAATATAGAGTTTAATTCACACATTCACACAAATATATCGGCCTCGATGGCGTAGTGGTCAGTGTAACCGACTGACACGCCTGAGGTCGCGGGTTCGATTCCCGCACAAGTCAAACATTTGTGTGCATGAACGTGGATGTTTGTCTTGGTCTGGGTGTTTCCATGTATAATATGTATGTATTTATAGAAAAAAAGTATATATGTATGTTTATCCATGATTGTCTAGTACCCATAGTACAAGCTCTGCTTAGTTTGGGCTAGATGGTGTTGTGTGTATGTGATCGAATATTATTATATTTCTAACTGTTATCTTAAAAAAATGAAATTTAAAATATATGCTAGCTAGAGATCTTAATATATTTTAAAATAACCTCCTTGGAAAATCGTAGAATTATAAATGATTTCATATTTATGTTTAAACTACTAAATAATAAAATCGATTGCCAGCTTTTAAGTAAATTCAGGTTTCGCATGCAGCACAAGTATCCTCGATATAAAATCACACCACTTTGTCCCACTTTGCGTAGAACAGTATTTGGAGCTGTTTCACCGGTCACCAGGCTATGCAAGCTGGTTAATGAGTATAGTGACTTAATAGACTTCCACTACGACTCTGTAGTTAGGTACTATCTTAGTGTCAGCACTTAGCTGCAAAAATCACCACTTGATATATTTTTAATCGGTAAAATTATTGAATAATTACGTTTACATTTCACTTTTTATACCTTTTTTTATACTTTAACTTCGTTTTAAATCTATTGTTATGTTACTAGAAATATCTTTAAAATCACCTACTAATCTGTACCGAATAGTAGTACCTACCTAAAATATTAAATTATTTGAATTTGATATACAATGTAAATTTTAATATCATTATGTAAAATAATAATTATGTTTTAGTTTGTAAACACAGTGCATGTAGTGTTAACTAATAATTGTTTGTTAAAGAAACCTAAAGTTCCCGAAATTGTTACATATTATTTAAGAAACATTGTATACAAGCGTTAGTGAACATTATCAAATAAAAAAATATCTATGATAGGTTAATAACCAATTGCACCACAAAACATATTATAAGTTATTATGTTTATTGGATTGCACGGATAGCGCCGTCGTTTCGTCACTGCCACTGCTCATTGTTGTGGGTTCAATACCCAAACAGGACATAAAATTGTGTAATCAACACATATGTTGGCGTGTGGGTGTTCTATGTGTTCATTGTTTATATTATAAAGAGGCTGTATTTTAAATAAATAGGTAAGGTTAAGGCACCCAAAACTATGCGTTTTGGTTTTTTCCGCCCTTGTGACGGTCCTTTCTTTTGACTATCTATTTGCACTGGCATTATGTAAAAACCACTGCACTAATTTTAAGGCGGCTTATACAATTTGGTTACCGGGAGTGCCACTTAAAAGCCAAGCTAGGTTATGTCTAGCCCATTTCAGTGGAACCAGCGATTGAATGCATAGTATACTATAATGTCCTAGGCAAAACTCAGACGACGTCATGGCATAAATATTTAATTAGTCCGTTGTCTATATTAATTACGGACTATTGATTGTCTCTGTGTGTATAATTAAAGATAATAATTTAAAAAATATTTTAGGCACAGCTATATTTTAGGGAGTATGACAGATGTCATACGTATTACGTTCATCAAATTCCGTATTTTATGATAGTATAAATTTTTAAAAACTCATGTTGTCTATACTTTATTGATAAAATTGCACGAATAGTGTCGTTCGATAATTGAACTACAAAGTACCGGGCAGAATCGTAATATAAATCAAGATATACATGATTATTAATATTTAACATTATTGACATACTTAATACATAATAAATCCGAGATTTGTTTTTAATTTCCGAATCTATGCTAAACAATTTTTAGTTCGAATTATTATAAAGAACTGCGAGATGCCATTTTAAAGAAAAATATAGGGTAATGCTTTGGATTATTTTCACAGTTTGTAGATTAAAATATTATGTGATCACAACACAGCTTATATAACTGACAAACCTTAGCTCTTGAGTCGTCCCTGCTCATGCATTTGACGTCGATTATCCAAGGACGACTTAAACTTTTGGGTGCAGCTCCCTTGATAATACGATTGGGTAAGCTTGGACACCCCCAGACTCCATGGAGTGGGTGCTAGTGTTTTGTCAATACACTTTATAAACGTGGAAGCAAAACGCTCCGTACCCACGGCACAAACAAACATTATAGCAAACCTGTCTCTTTACGCTGATATCCTTGTCTGGCCATACTATGGTAGATGGGTAGGAGTTGAATTTATTAAGTAGATAAAAATAGATCATTTAGTGAGCATGCGGAGAAACTGGTAGAATGAAGCCTCTTAAACTTTTAACGTTAACCAGATCTGATCGTCGCCAAAAGCTTACTTTAGCATTTTACTAAACCTATGGTGAGAAATAATGATTGTTGGCGTCGGATTGTAAAATACGAAATAACGATATCGTCATTATAAATAAGTTATTTTAAATCAACGATGTCGTGAATATTTAGGTACTTTTATTTTAATCATACTTAAATAATTATATCGGGTAGAAAATATTTAGTCGGAATGATTATTTTGAAATATGCCTAAAATAGAAGTACCAATTGAATAATTGGTTACTTCATAATAGAGTTCGGTACAAGTTTGAGGATCTGACTTGTATTAGTGTGTCAAACATTTAGAAAATATTTAAACGTTCACTTAACAACATACAGACACAATTGTTAGACAATTATGTCTTAACGTGTGTTTTAACAATACAATTGCAATTTTTCCCTGTGTGTCTTGACTTTACTATCACGATACATTTCTTCTTTGTGCTTATTTAGGTTTGTTACAACACTCTTAAACCCTTCAATATTTATATAGCAATCAATCTCATGACACGAGTCTCGTGGCGGGTCAATGCCGGCATTAAATAGGTATCGATCTAGGGTCACTACGCTGTCACATCAATACCGAGGAATAAAAAACGATATCAACGAATCGACAAACATTTGTGCGTTCCACAAGAGTAATGATAGCCTAGTGGGAGACCGTTGGATTGTTACGCAGAGGTCTCAGATTCAATCTCAAGGCCTCAAAGCACGCATTTCTTACTTTTCGAAGGAAAACATTGGGAGGAAACCTGCATGTCTAAGAGTTCTCCATAGTGTTCTCGAAGATACATATGTACCTAAAGTCTGCCAACCCGCACTCGGCCAACGTGGTGGACTATGGCCTATCCCTTCTCACACTGAGAATAGGCCCGTGCCCAGCAGTGAGACAATTTAATACAGGGTTGACATTATTATTACAAGTAGTTGCTCTGGGTCTGGGTGTTCTTTGTGTCCGTTCATTTGAATACGTAGGGAAAGCATTCTCGTATCTAATAGGTTATGTACCTCTAGCTATATCTAACTAACTTCTCCTATGCCTAGTATACCTCAAGCAAAGACAATGCATGAATATATACCTAGGTCACTATAGAGGGTACCAGTAATACTATGTAAATTAGGACTATACTATGTAAATTAGAATTCGTCAAAAGCTTTAGCGTACTAGTATCTAAAACTAGCTTCGTTTTAGTTTATATTTCCTTAATAAATTTAATTGTTTTTGAGAATTGAGTATGGATATGGCTTCTGTAAAACGATTATCCATTTCCACGTTGCCATCGGACAGGAAGTTTCTAATTTCCATTTAATTTTATGAACAAGCTAGATGCCCTTAGGAATTAATAAAAATATTCCAGTGTCCACAAATACCCGTGGAGCACTTCCATGCGTCATCGCTATCAGATCTTTTCTCATAAACTCCGTCTAGCGTCGATCGTAAAGTGTGCGCGCCCGTCTCTGTCAAATTTCCAATAATCTTATTTTGGCGCGCATCAGCCACTCCGATGACAGATATATGGGAGCCATCTTGCTTGCGAACGACGCGCATGCGCGCGGCCGTTCACCTGAACCGCGACGATAGTTTTACGACATCCCTCTATATTTTGCGATGATAAAAATAATAGTTACACCTTGACCACGGCCAGAATATCGGTCAAACTGTTTCATGTTTTTGTGTAATCGTAAAAACTATCGATATTACACTAGACGAATACACTACGAGAGGAAAATGTATATTTATTCCTGTTAGCTGTCTAGTAAATGCGTTATGAATATTGAAACTATGAAAATAATTCGAATTCTATTCTATACATTTTGTTTGCTAGCAAACATACTTCAATGACATAGTTGCAGTGCATGAACGTTAAGTTCAATGTAAGTTTCGAATTAGATTCTTAATGAGATAAACCTTTTAGCGATTCACTGTCGTTTTATTATGATCCGAAATAAGTATCTTATATGATACAATTGCTGTTTTTATGTTATATTTAATAAAAAGACAGCATTCGATTTTCTTAATGCGTTTATTCAATGAAATAGGTAAGTAATTTGCAGTTCGTTTAGATCCATCAATTATTTAGGAAATTATAGACGTTATAACACTTGCAATGAAACCTTTATTAAGTGTATTTGTATACTAAGTACTTATGAGCTTCTTTTAAGTTAAATATTTTCAACTATTCAACCATCTGCTGTGCAGAACAACCCTCTAAATTGTATAAAGTAGATATTACAAAAATCTGTAGTTATTATTCCATGCAGTATAAGCAAGCAAAATGCAAGTGCAATTAAAATATTACAATGGGTCGTGTTTTAAATTTTGCTCCTTGAAATAATATTTGTGGGGCCTCAAAGTTTATGTTATACTTATAACTTATAAGTATTAATTACTTTCTCTGAAGCTTTCGTTTGAAGAGGCTGTTTGAGAACAGAATTAGCGGCGAGCGCACTCCTGCGCAGTTTACGAACGTTTCCAGTAAACAAACGCTACTGTTTCATGTTTACAGTGAAAGTTATGTATCTACCAGTAGGGTAACTATGATATTCTTTAGTACATGCTGTATAAGGCACTCGATATATTTTTTTATATTATGCTTCACAACATGCTTATAATTAGTGCAGTTTACTGCGACAATTCTGACTGTTTTAGTTCCTCACTTTACTATCGATTGCAGTTAAATAATTTGTTGTGTTTTTGCGTTTTGTAGGAACAACGAAAACCATAAAACGCTGTGTCGTTAGCAAGGAATCAGAGGCATTAATTATTTGCAGCCTAAGGAACAAATGCCTCTGATTCCCAGCTAATGGCCGAGCAAATCTTAATTACAAAATCTTGCAACGTTCTGGTAATTTCTTTTTCACATTTAGTTTTGAGAATTGAATAAGGCGTTACATAGCAACTGTAATTATATAACTGCGGGGTGGAATAAAATACCTGTATGTCAGTTGTTTTGTGTGGATTTTCAACTTGATATTTTAAACTTCTCGACTTTGAATATCGAACCAAGCAACGGTTACAACAGCCTTCCGACGTTTCGATCTCCAGAGGCACCACTCGTACGTTGCTCAAGCTTCAGAAGGGCACGCGCAGTTTACATAGTTTATTGGTCGCTTGCTGAGAGAACAGCAACTTCTTAATGCTCTCTTGCTATACAATCTAAGCCTGGCCACCTTAATTACTGCAAGGACAAAGCACGAAGTTGTTTTGTGCCGCGTGGTTTTTGCCTGGACGTATTTGCTCAGTCGGGTTGCATCAGTTAAACTAAAACGGTGAGCAGCCTTCGCTCCTCTAACCTAATAATTAGGACAGATCAGCGGTTATATCATAAACAGAGTAGATTAGTCACCTATATAAGAGAAGCTCACATCTTCTGTCAGTGTTCATCTGGCTGTCGCGCTAGTAGCAATTAGCGCAAGGGGCAAAGTTCATCCTGCTTGCTTGTAATTTAATTGATTATCATTCAAATGTATTTTTCGTGTACCTATTGTTATAAGCTTCTGAACTTTTATTGTATCAAAAATTGTTAAATCGATATGAAATTATTCGTAGAGCACACAATATGTAAAATACATAGAGCACTTTTATTTTATCTTTATGGTCTATTAGATATTGACCGTGGCTTTGCTGGCGTAAATATATGTTATGTAAATTTTGTATCCCTCGGGAACAGTACTTTTCTGGATGAAAAGTAAAGATCCTTTTCTGTACCCCTGACAACGACTATGCGAAATTTCATGATAATCGGTTAAGTAGTTAAGGCGTTAAAGTGTAACGAACGAACAAATAAACAAACTCACATTCGTATTTGTAATATTACTAGATTTTGCCCGTAGCTTTGTTCGCGTAAATGTAGTATAGGTTAGATTAGGTTATGCAGTGCTTTTTCTGGATGAAAGATCCTATGTTCTTTTCTGTTTTCCTGACAACGATTATGCGAAATTTCATGATGATCGGTCGAGTAGTAAAGGCGTGAAAGCATAACAAACAAATAAACTCACATTCGTATTTACAATTTTTGTTAAGATTGTAAATTACTTACTTATGTTTCCACACATAAATTGATTGATTGCCTGCAGCGCAGACCTCATTAAGGAACTTTAGTAACCAAGTTATATTATAGCATTATTCATGAAAATGATACTTCATCCAAAACAACAAGAATCTATCCCAACTTTCCAATACAATTTGGTGTGAGTACAGAGCCGTTTTTCTGGCGATGCATCCGGCGGCGCACGAGTGCCCGCTGACAGACATATGGACGCAGGAAGACTGCGTCGTTACCGCTGTCGTCGCCTGCGCACACTAAACTTAAATAAAACCAGCGCTACGTAGAGATACTCATGATTTTTCACTGCATACATGTACTTTTACGTTATATTTTAGGGATTTTATTTACAGTTAGATGTCGTTGTAGTGTTGGTTCTGTTTTAAAGACAAAATGTTCGCTCAATAACAACGTATTTAGTTGGTACCACAATATTACTGTATAAAATACCTACGCAAGTTATAACGTTTCTGTTTATAGAAATACTAGATGTTCCCGCGGTTTCACCCGCGTTTATCGTTACTGCGCCACCCCCGTGGGTCGTAGCGTTATGTTATATAGCCTAAAATAGCCTTCCTCAATAAATAGGCTATCTAACACTAAAATAATTTTTCAAATCGAACAAGTAGTTCCTGCGATTTATCGCATTCAAACAAACAACCTCTTCAGTTTTATAATATTAGTATAGATTAGCTACTCAATTTTGCCCGCGGCTTCGCTTGCGTAAATGTAGATTAGGTTAGATTAATAAGTTAATAACAATTATTTTATTTAGTAAAGGTAAGTATGCGAAATTTCATGATGATCGGTTCAGTAGTTAGGGCATGAGAGCGTAACAAAGAAACTCATATTTGCATTTATAATATATCCTAAATTTATGATATATATATATATATATATATATATATCATAAATTTAGGATTAGCTCATTATTTTAGTTTGTGACTTTTTAGAGTAGTTACCTTATGTCTTTTGATTTTGACATAGCAATTTTGCCGTAGAACGCAACAAACGGACATAGTACTGTCGCAACAGGTCAACTCCTATTACGTGGCGAATGTCGAAATAAATAAATTTTATTTTACTGAAATATACCTAGATCATGTCTCTAGTAACAAATTGAGCACTAGATACATAAGTAACTAGGCGCCGTCTGTGGCAACACCCGCTTTTTGTCAATGCGCTACGGCGATTTATAGCGTCTTTAATATTGAATTATGTTTTACTTCTTTTTAATATATTGTCTTATAATATAATAGGTAGTCTTCATTCCTTTAAGTATAAAGTACTCATGTACACTGTTTCGCATGATATTATGCTTAAAAATCTCAGCAAAAGTTTAGCATGACTAAAAAACATGAAATCGTTTTCGAAACAACATTATATTGATTTATTACAAACTTTTATAACAATATTATTTTAATTACTAATACGTTAGCATTACAATAACTGCGGTTACAGAAGTTTTACATTTGACAAAGACTCTCATACAAGCCAGTGTCTTCGATACGAATTAGTTCTACATTCGTATATTCTATCAACAGTACTAATAGTACTAAGTACATCGTGACAAACGATGCGGCTCACCACACATTAATTCTTTGCATTCAATACCCAAATAGACTGCAACATTAAACAACCTATTAACTGATCATTTGTTTTATTTTTTAGCCCAACTGCTTCTCCGTAGCGTGCGTGGGATGATCTTTGTACACGACCAGACTCCACCTTTCATCACACTGTCTCACTCATCAACACCGATATCGCATATGTTAGAGCGAAACAACCCTATCAGTCATGCCTTCCATTCAATAAGCTTGAAAATATTAACAGAACATTTCTAATGATACAGATAATAGAATAAAATATTATGAATTATTATGTTGTTATGTTTCGTACGGATATCTTTCGATACCATAGTTTCAAATAAAAATAATGTGCTAATAAAAATAAATGAGGTCCGTAAAATATTTTTATAATATTCGACAGTTACATGGTTCGTTTTTTAAATGTTCCATGTTCTGGATGTATTATAACGGTTTCTATTAAATTGTATATCAATAATTCTTTTTATTTCAAATTTATTCTGAATTTAAACGTAAATATTTCATTCGGTGTGGCCCTATCTATGTTCTTGTGTAACATAGATTTTAATATTACAAATTTATTAGTTGATCAAAAGAAAAATCGAAATAGAATACATTTATTTTGCTACCTGCTACAAGTTTATTTAGAATATATATAGTGTAGGGGTTGGCCCTATGATTAAAATAACATTTGTCTCTCGATTATAATGTGATTATAAATCACGTGAGAAATGTGTTTTACGGAATAAAACTGAGTTTAATGATAGATAAAAAATGGAGCAAAAAAGTTTATCGTGCCTCCATTTTTATATCGCTTGTAAGTTACTGTACCGAGTCCTTTATTTTATGGGACATTGTTTGAGGAATGTAGCTAATATTTTTTTCATGTCGTTATATTAGTTGTATGTATTTCTGTTTAATTTTTGGCTACCTACATTATGTGTGTATATTTATAGCAGTTGACAACTGAACAACATTGTCTGGTGTAAAATTAAATACATCCAGTCTATTTAGACCTCTTAATGGCGAAAACTTGCTAACAAATCGGAGTTCATATAATTGTACAGTATTTGAACATTTGTAAGATTTTGAATTCTTCTATCATTCAAAGTTACCTTTGTTCTCGTAGCTGAAGCACATTTGTATGTTTGTTACGCCTTCTCTCCTTTCTTATCTTATCTTATCTTGTTACGGGGGCCAGTCAGTGTAGACCGGCGACACTTCGACCCAGTGGGATCTTTTGTGTCGGCCCTGAGATCTATCCCTTAGCTATCTCGCTATGAATGTACTGCATCAGTCGCAGCGTACACTTCAGAGGGAGAAGCTTGAAGTCTTCAGGGTTCGGATATGCCAATCCCATCAGACCCATCCTTAGTCCAGCCAACGCGTCACATTCACACAGTAGGTGTAATATGGACTCGTCCCGTTCACCACAGGCTCTGCAGATCAAATTGTTTGCCAAACTCAATCTGCACAGGAAGTCATTGGTGCCAAAGTGATCAGTAAACGCTCCTGTGAGCAGGCGTATTTGGCCCTTGTTGTACCCGCAGAACTTCCGGGTGAAGCCCGTGGCTCTGTGTGCAATGAATTTCTTGGAGTGTTCCAGACCCCTACTCCACTCCAGCCTGTGTTTATCATTACCATGTGCATTCATAGCTGCCTTGACGGTACTCTCAGAGAGTCCTACGAATGGCTCGGGGCCAACAAATAGTTGCTCCGAGCCCTTCCTGGCTAATTCGTTAGCCTCTCTTTTTTACTACTCGACCGATCATCATGAAATTTCGCATAAGTACATGTTGCCAGAGGTACAGAATAGGACATTTCATCTAAAAAAAAGGACTATTACTAACCTAAGTAACCTAAATTTATGCGAGAGAAGCCGCGGGCAAAATCTAGTGTTAATTAATAAACACGTTATAACAATTAGAAGATTTTAATTCAGAAACTAATCGTACAAATTAATTTATTGTATAGCTACTTATGTCAATGACTGGACATTGTGTAGACACTGTCACCAAGGCTGTTGAAAACGTTAAGTTACGCGTAAATTTAAATAATTTAATTTATTATTTAGCTTAAAGTTGAAATATTAGTTATATAAAAGTAGTGTTTTTTTAAATAAGCCGCGTTTATATCCATAAATAGTTATTTCAATAAATTGACAACCTTAATGTTTATGGACGGTGGCATGTTACAACTTTGTCTGCTATTTACCTCAAGGTTTGACATATTATAGTATATTATTATACAGTAACATAAAGATTATTTATTGAAATTATATATGCTACACTTACCGATTTATTCAAACTATTTTATTCGTCAATATATTAAGTTGTTTATACTATTATAGTCTCACGGCCATATTCCCGAAAGGGCCGAGGTACAGCTGTATTACTACCTACTTTTCGCCAGCTATGGTATTTAGTTCGATGTAATAGATTGCAAGCCTATTGTCGTCTACTGAGCATAGTTTCAAACTTCGTTTTTCTATCAGAATCAGAAATTTTATTTGCTAAGAATGCAGGTAACATATTGATGGTGAAATTGGTATTACATAGAAGCCAGTACATTCTACCATTTGGCATGCAAATCTATACAATGTTATTTTATAATGTCATATAAGTTAATTATGTGATACATTTAAACGGGCATATTAATAATTCACAATAATAATCAATAGCAAAACTACTTGCTCTACTTAGAATTTCTTGACAGATAACTCAAAAACAATTTACCCGACTTGGCAATTATAAAATAATATATAATATAATAGTAAGCAGTCGCGTTCACTGTCTTTGCGCTAACAAGGAGTTAATACTATTCTTTCTTCCTAGCCTTTATTATTCCCAAGTCACTTGGGGTCGGCTTTTCTAGTCTAACCGTATTTGACTGGATATCAGTATTTACACGGAGCGGCTGCCACCTGACCTCCGCAACCCGAAGGCTAACGATACACTAAGGCTAGACCAGTGTTAGGATATTAGAGGGTACCGACTTTCCCAATAACGACTGCCATAGATGTTCATGGCAGCTGGGAACGACGGCTTAACGTGCTCTCCGAGGCACGGAGCAGGCGATAATTGTCAATCAATACGCACATATCTTTGAAAAGTAATATAACTTCCGAAAGTCAGAGGTGCACGACGTGGGTTCGAATCCGAGACTCTCTGCATTGCAGTCTGTTGGTCTCTCCACTGAGCTATCGCTGCTCTTTGTTAATACTATTAATAGTAATAAATTAATATCAAATAAATATACAGACTATTTTTTTTAAATTTATAACGTTAACCAACAACTTATCTATCTGTTACAAGATGTGATACATTCATAAAACTCATTTACTAGCGTAACAATCTCTAACAGGTAAACACAGCATGCATAATTTCTATAACTAAAGTTTACAATTCCCAGTACAAGACAAATCAAACAATACAAGATAAAATATGTAGATAGACAAAATTAAAAATGAATACACAAATAGAAATATAGATCTTTTTTGAGCGAGGGTTAACATTGGTAACCAGCCTTAATATAAACAGAGAGAGCATTAGGTGTTTTGATAGTTTAACATAATTTTCTGATCCTGTTAAGTAAGTCAGCATGCACGTCAATGAGATCACCTTAGGCTATTTAACAATTTGCAAAGTCGAGGGATAGGAGAATTTTACTATGACCTCTGTAGGATACATATCATTAGATATTTATATACATTTTCATGTCAGGTCATCTTGATAATCCATCATGATTTCCTTTAATTCAACCTGTCTGGTTGGATTAAAAGAAGTTCAGGTTCTACACGCTAGTTGAGTTTTCTGTCATTGGTAATAGAATCTTGATTAATTACGAATAGATTAAAAAGAAAACGCTCGCACTTCCACACAATCAAACGGCGGATACAAAGCAATCAGGTACAGAGCACCCTTTACGGGTCACAAGCATTTTTGACACCTCTGGGATTCAAACCATACTCGACATAGTGGCAGTGGCGACGCGACCATTTAAACCTCAAAGTACATCCGTGCTGTACCGATTATACCGCTGTAGTACGCCATATTCTGTGTTGTACTAGCCTAGGGATAAATTGCAGCCATTTCCACGAGTGGCACCTGCAATTCCTTATCAATCTGGCCACTTGCTCGTTTGTCAACTGACCAAGTCAAAAAAAGGTTATGAAAGGCGATACAAACGTCTTTGGAGGATTATCACTGCGATCAATTTAGTGCCGCTGTATATCTAATGTTCTTCTACTAAGTATGATATCCAAGTTGAATGATGTCTCATGTTGTGTCCCTGTCAGTCGACCTTGACGCGTTTGGCTGTCTTTCTTTTGTAGAAAAACTGTATTCCTCCGTCTCGAGGTAGTTTAGAAACATTCAAACAACTAACAAAAGCACACCCAGACACAGAACAAGTATTTGTGAATTACACAAAGTTTTTTCCGTGTGGGGATCAAACCCACAACATTCGGCGCAGCGCCACAATCACTTAAACCACTACGACGTTTGTGCAGTAGGTATTTGTTATTTATTTATACTACCAACACCATTTATGACATTTAAAAAAAAATTGTACTAATATTGCCAAGAACCTTAAGCTACAGACAATGTATCGGATAGATACATGATAGGTATGCTTAAAATCATATGTACATAATACACACGTATCGCAATCTAGCTAACGTCAATAAATCATTGGCCATTTGTTCCACCGCTGACGATTGACATAGACTTTTCGTATAAGTGAAAGAGGAACATGTATTAATGGACGAGAATAAGTAGTAGTTGACTCACATTTTTATTATTTAAGTCAAATAGTTACATTTACCAAACCTGAAACTACAAAAAATATGTATTTTTGAAATTACTTAAAAGTAAATAACTTGTAAGCGTTTCAAATTTGGTAGAAGATATAATTGTCAAATATAAAAAAAGGATGCACGATACAAACTGTGACGTAACCGCTATTTAAATGCAGCTGTTCGAGAGAGATAGCAAAATATGCCCACTACACCTTTAAAAAATATCACCATTTGTTTTTCTACCCAAATTTATAATATTAATTACTCCCTTACTGTGCAACCAATTTTCATACTTTGCACTAAAAGATTTGATTTGACTGTTATTTACTCATGTGTGTACAAAATAAAACATAGCCTCCATTCTCTCCAGTAGCTTGTCGCTTAATGATACTTGCTAGGCTTCAAAACACTTGGTTGATGGAATGTACATACAAGCGATTGGACAGTGTGTATTATTTAATTGCATTGTTATGGTACTTGTGATGTTTAAAACTATTTTCAAACATAATTTATCCTGTTTTTGTATAAAGATATAAAAAAATAAAAGTGTGGCTTCCGTACAAAAACCCAAGAAACCAACACGGCACTTGTAAATAGAAAGTTGAAGTGGCAGTGGTGTTAAATCATATAGTCTGGTGAACCTATAAATAATTCAGATGAAAAGGTCTCCGGTGACAGTTACGAGTAAGCATGGAGCTACACTCAAACCCTATGGGGAGATAACATAAGGAAGAACGGGGAATTGTTATATGCAAGGAACATAGTATTTGTAGTTCCCGGGTCGGGTATATTGTTATTAGGATTTTCTATCCATAGTATCAGCACGACCTGTTGGACGGCTATAGGAGCCAAAACTATAGCTATGTGTGAGTGTAATACATCTCTGTTTACCGCGTCAGGGTTATAGGCATAAAACCATGTATGTAGGTATGTATACTATGGCTTTAGTACAAAAGCGTTTCTTACTAGGAACCTCCTACCTATGGAGGTCTATAAGCGCTTGCAATGTTACCATAATTATAACAGTTACCGAATCTGAAAAATACACAGCTAATACAAATATCTACCTTTGTAAGAATTATATTTTTCTTTTTTTTTATAACTTACTAACTAACTAACTTGGCAATCAAGCATACGGTCCACCTGATGGTAAGTGGTCACCGTAGCCTATGCACGCCTGTAACACCAGAGGCATCACTTTCGCGTTGCCGACTCTTTAAGAAAGGAAGTGGGAAACAGAAGGAGCAGGTATGAAGGAAAGGAGTTGATTGGGCCTCCAGCACTCTCACTCACCGAACGAAACACAACTGTAGGATTACTGTTATTTCACGTCGATATTCTGTGAGAGGGTAGTACTTTCCCGGTCGAGCCGGCCCATTCATGCTGAAATCGGTGAGGCTCTACTACTCAAAAAAATATTATATTATTTATAAAGCTCCATTAAAAGGCTACTGTCAACAGAGAACTGTTGATTTAGCCTTCTGATGGAGCTCTGGAACCCTACTTCTAGCAAGAAAACAACATTATATTTTTTTAAGCTGAAGGTATTTTCACTTTCAAGTATCTTCGACTTTAAGTAAAACTGCTGTTACACACATTTAACTTTTGTTAGACGAACTTACTGTGTAAATGTAAATTAAAATAAAGGCCTACTAATTTGACATAATGTGCCTAATGTGTTGGTTATATAATGTTTTACTGTTTTGTGCGGGCTCTCAGTGTAAGTAAGTTATATACTTATTTTACCACGCTGGCCAAGTGCGCATTAGCAGACTTCACACATATTTAAGAATCTTACGAAAATAATTTCCTTATGACTATTTGAGCATGGCGTTTTCGTTCGCCATTTTAATAAGCGATAATATGTACTGTCTCTTGAGTTATGTAACTTAGAAGTTACAGAGGAAAAGACAAAGAAAGACAGAGAGAGAATTTCGGAAATGAATCTAAGGCCTCTACCTGTCAGACTAAAAATCTTCCCACTAGCCTATCGTTATTGCTGTTTAACAGTTCGTTGCATATCTATTTCATATAATGTACCGGTTTATAAATGTATCTAAACCATATTGTTTATAATAACATTCCTACCTGTGAATCAGTAGCTGCAGTGTATGTTTACCTCGTGGGTGATCAACGAGCTCTCTTCTTGGTAGCGCCGTAAGTGTAAACAGATCTTACTTATGTGTCGAGTGACGTTCAGAAGCAAAGTCTGCTAAAGCCGACGATGCATTGAAGTGCGCAACGTTTGTTCGTGATTAGGTATATATTTCTGTGGTATCAGAAATATGGTAAGTAAATTAAATTTGGTAGAGTCTGTGTAGTAAATATAAATACATTTACAATTGCAATCAATAGTTCACATATCTCTAGAGTGCCATATTTACTGTGACATATATTGTAGGTAGAAGAGAGGAAGCCTGATTAAGTGATTACACATGCAAAGTTGGACTAACGACATACTGACTGACCAGGGCAGTGTCTTAGCCCTACAGGAGATTGTAGCAGGGCACACATGTTACTTAAACCACATACACACTCAGACGCTTATACGTTAACATACACACACCACACATACATGCACAGAACACATACAACACACACACATACACGTACAACAGCATGCACTATTATATTATTTTATTGATAATTACGTAATTATGTTTTTCCTGGGGAAGATACTGTCTCCTGTAACACAGGCCTCGGCCTAGCTCAGGAGTCAGGGTTTCAATTTGTTTTTATGTACTGTACTTTTATTATCAATAAAAAATTGATTATTATTATTATTATTATTAAAAATACCTGAATTATCTAAGGTTTCTGGAATCATTACGGACGCTGTGTTGTTAGTCGTAGCACAATGACTTCATTTTGAACGCAACGCGCGTATTCATCAGTGATTGTCTTGATGTTGAATAGGCTGCGAAAACTGTTTACCACTAGACAGGTCGTATCTTTGATTACCTTGTTGAATAAATACCATATAACGTTTGTTCTTAGAAAAGAATACGTAGCTTGGACACTGTTGTGATTTGACTTGAATCATTTGGTAGGTAACGTCTACTAAAAGCACAATTTCGTGACTTACTCAACAATTTCATGAGCTATAACGTAAACATAATAGAACAGCCTGCGCCATTAATACTCATGGTACAGGCTGTGCTATTATGTTCCTTAGTCAGAAACGATCACTAAGAAGCTACAAAAGCCAGGTCTTATGCGTAGCTCAAGCCACAAATTTAAATAAAATAAATTTATAGCGTCTACTCTTCTAATAGTTTCAGAGTTAACAATTGCATGTGGAATTGTTTTATCAATATGATTAAAAGTACCAGATATTTTGAGGTTTAGGGGCTAATGGTGTTTTTAGTCACATATCAATATTTTCTAGAAAGAAAAACTTGTTTATCCTTTTAATGGTATGCGGGAACCCTAGCTAGTCTATGATCGTGCAATACTAAGGTACTAAAGTTCAATCGCAAGTTGCGCGAACCTATACCTAGGCCTCCGGAACTTCACTTGCAAGCGAAACGCAGTAGTGTATGTATAATGATAGAAATTCTATTCTATCATTACACTGGTTTCCCGTTGGAGAGAACCTATACTTTATAAGAAGAATAGTTCATAACTTTAATCTTTCTTATATAGGTACTCTTAACCTGACAAATCTTGGAATGCCAGACATAATTAAAAACCTATTCTGTTTGGTCTTTGGTGTACCACGATTCAATTCGTTAAAGTAGCAAAGACGTATTCTACATAATGGCAAGTCGTTAATCTAAATCTACGTATGCTTTTAACCCGGCCTTGTCGAACTAGATAACGCGTCACAGGTTATATAGCTTTGTCTCATTCACCCGAGATTGTGGTAAGGCCCCAGGTTCCAGCGTTGTCGTAAGAACATGACATAAGTTTATTTGGATGCGATCTTACGGTGGATTTCCACCGTCAGAATACTCTCGTTTTCAACGCTACTCCAAGATTTCTTGTACCCACCAGGAATCCATAAACCAATCAGTTAAATAATTCAAACCTGATATACCTACTAGCACAAATATTTGCTCGTTTTGACACTATGAACATAAACTATGAATATTATCTGCTGGAAATGAAATGTGGTTCAGAATATAGAAGCACCAAAATATCTGTTTAGCCTGTTACGACATATTGGGAAGTGATGGGTTATTATTATCCTCGATCAATCCACAGTTTCACTTTCTTTAAGTAAACATAAATATTGTAATAGTAACGAATAAAGTATTCTTCGACAAATTCATATTTATAAAACATTAATTGGTAGCTTGTAAGCATTTTAATATTTTATTTAGATAAAGACAATAATATCGTGAACACTCTGGAAAAGTATTTGCGTGATAGGTACTACCTACACGATGGTTTTGAAGAGCATATTTTTTATATATTCTTTATGAATAATTTTAATTGGTGGATCCTAGACCTTCTAAAATAATGTTATTACTTTGTTATTGTTTTGTTGTGTCTCTCTGCGACCCAATATCCCAAGGCAGACCGCAAACCATATGGACAGGAGTAGTGAAAAATATAATAATTATGATGAAAGAAAATTTAGGAAGGACTACCTTCTTACAGAATATCGACGTGAAATAGCAGTATTCCTACTGTTGTGTTTCGTTCGGTGAGTGAGAGTGCCGGAGGCCCAATCGCCCTCTTTTCCCCTTCCCGCTCCTACACCTTCCCACTTCCATTCCTAAAGGCTCGGCAACGCGGAAGTGATGCCTCTGGTGTTGCAGGCGTCCATAGGCTACGGTGACCACTTACCATCAGGTGGGCCATATGATTGTTTGCTACCTTAGATGTATAAAAAAAAAGGGAAAGCTGACCTCACCACCATTTAGAATTAATAGCGACCGGGAAATACTCTCATTAATATATTAATCATATAAGCTCTCGAGCTTCTATGATTTTATTGATATTAATGTATGCATTAAAGGTATGCCTTTTTATCGCAACAATATGGTTACTAATATAAAAATATTGTTGCGATATAAATTAAAAGACACACAAGAGAAAATGGAGAGTACATTTGCCATATTGCTTCCTTAAGCTGGTTTCTCATTGCTCATGTACTCAAAGCGACCTAACATAAACAATTTCACTAGACAGAGTTTATATGATTTATATATAGATATCTACAGAATCTGTTTACAGAATTGTTACCGAGGGACTTGTTACATATACATACATACGTTTTAAAGACATTATCCACATGACACTGGGCCTTTTGATCGTTGGCGACGTCTAAAGGACAGATGTGACTAGAATGACACACTATTTTTATAAAAGAACTTTTGATCTGATACAACAAATATCACCAAGATGCACTCTTTGTTTGCCTGTTTACTTTGTTGATTTATTTCCAGCTAGTCAATTTGTATTATTGACATTATTTGACTTTAAGTTTGAGAACTACATATTATAGTTTTAAATGCTTTCATGTTGTAATCTATTCTCAGGTCTCTAGTGCTAAATAATTAAACCAGATTCTATAGCCAGAAACTGTAACACAAACGAATATTTACCACAAGGCTGCATCGCTTTAAATTTGTTTGCGTTCGTAGAACGGCTAACATATGGGCAATATGCAACTGTACAATGTTGACTTTTAAATTATAACTTAGACTCAACAAACAGACTCTGGATAATATCTCGGGCCGAGTGGGCGACATGAATAGGTACATAAGTTTAAATTTTAAATCAAAACGTACATCGTCGGTAACATTCGTCTAGGTAGCGGTGGGAACACAGGTAATGTCGAACGAACAAACAGTGCAGTACATAATTCACATGAAAATAAATAAAGTGGATGAAGCGAGGCGAGAATAAAAGCTCTCGCTATTGGGCGGTGGGCGGTCGAGGGCGGGCTCGGCACTGCCGACGTACGCCGACGACAGAAGCGTTCCTCTCGCGCCGCGGTCTGCGCGCGCGCCGCATAACTTGATTAACGCACAGAAAACTGATTTATTGTGTCGCGTTGAAAAAATAATCGGCCGTCGGTGAAGAAATGTGATGGAGGGACAAGAGTGGCGGGGCGAGTGGCAGCAGCCACGCCAGCTCGACGGTCAGTGATCCAGCCTAGTGTCTCAGCACGTCCTTTGTGTCTCCCGTCAGTCGTGGCCAAAACGAATATGTCCCAGTGTGTTTGTCCCGCCGTCGTTTTGTCAAACTCCTGCTTTATTTAGAGGAATATAGGTATGTGGTAAAGGTCAACAAAGCATTGGTACTAACTTTAAAAAGTTTAACAAGTCCATTCAATTTTAAAGTGCTCATCTCAAGACAGGGACTAAAATGTCCATAATTTTAACAAAATTATTGATTTATATTCTAATTAATGAAAAAGCATACCTATTTTCAAA
This sequence comes from Catocala fraxini, assembly GCA_930367265.1. Taxonomy (NCBI): domain Eukaryota; kingdom Metazoa; phylum Arthropoda; class Insecta; order Lepidoptera; family Erebidae; genus Catocala; species Catocala fraxini. The sequence continues at coordinate 19,478,603 of OV884043.1, forward strand.
TCTCAAATGTACATAATGTTCTGTCCGATATTTTTTGTCGCGCGTAAAGTTCAAAATGATACAAGTGGACCACCAAGACACTGGCATAAAAGACGTGCTCCAATTTTTTGCATGCTTAATGACTTGCAAGAATTCAGTGATATTCCAAATATGCAGATGGATGTATGTCTTTCAGCTGATGAAAAACGCTCGACGTAATGTTAAAGAGTCTTAAATATTCAAACTATATTTTGTATTGAAAACGGTAGTGTCATGAATCGTCATCATGTTACTTGCAAGTTATGTATCTATACTAAAGTGTTTTAAAAAGGTCAGTGCGAAAAGCAACAAATTTGAGTGAGTAGAAAATATTTTTAACTATTTGAAAACGATAAAATGTATTATTTGCAATTTTCAAAGCTAGGATCCAAAATCGGTCATTAAGGCCAAATAATATGCGCGTAGTTCTATTCCTATAAATAATTAACAACATTAAAAAAAGAATTATGATCTTATTAGAAATAAACAAATCTATACGTTAACTGCCTCGATCTGTACCAATATATATTTTTTTAATAACTTGAAATAACGAAATATTTACATAACACAATTTATTTAAGATATTTAATTCTCGCAATGAAAAGTTTTGCGAATATAAGAAAAATAAATAAGTCATCAGAAATTACATTTATAAAATACAATTACTATTATGGTATATGTATCATGTCCCTATAGAGCAAGAACCCTTTCATACATATTCGTGTAGCAGAATACATAGGCAACAGCGGCCATAAAACATGTATTTAAAGAATAAAAAAATACTGAGTATGGTGCCAGCAATGTTCCCTATCTCAGCGATTCATGTCCTTACACAAAGTATACTTAAAATACCAGTTCATCAACTAATTCAGTAGTGCTTATAGCTAGCTAATCGTGACTCAGATTCTTTGCGTTGCGATCGCGCCTCTTTGATAGCGTTCATTCATCCATCCGTCAACGAGGAGTGTGCGCAAACGCAGGCGACGCCCGCGCCGACGAGTGACGCCCAAGCTGTCGCTCCGATGCTTTCACATCTTTTTACTTTGGATACTCTTTCATCTTTTTGTTCACAAAGTAACGTTTGAATATATAATCGGTAAATATTTTCGGAATGCGAGACAATTTTTATAATTTTTACCATCAGGTGGGGGCCGTATGCTTGTTTGCCACCTTAGCACAATAAAAAAAAACAAATTATTTGGTTCAGATAAACACTTTAGATAGGGATTTCAAAAATCGTAATACAAAATTAAAATGACTTATAATTTGATTACTAAAAATTCCTTTACTTGCTAGGCATGTTACGATGTTTTTTTTAAGAACGCTTGTATTGGGAGTGGTTTGATGTCAGTAGTGCAAAGGGTGGGATTCAGACCCGTGACTTCTCGATCGCAAATCCAATGCCATAGGACTACCTACCATCGTTTAATTAGTACAAAAACACAACCACCTAGAGATCTAGACTATCCAAGTATCACTCAAATAATCATCTTCCTAACTTTCGATAAAGCTAACGCGAGTCCATAAGCCACCTCCACACAAATGTAGCCATAAACATGATGTAATCAAAAAGTTACAGATATTCCAAATTTAAAGTTATGTTTTTAAAACAATAAAGAGTAGAGCGGGCCAACACGTCAATGTAGATTGATGACCCGACAAGGGTGGGCGACATTTTTTGTGGTAATTAGCCGACCGGGCGGACATGGAAAAAACATCAGATACTTCACTTGAATGTTTCAAACCGTTTTGTTATTTCAAAATTTACTAATTACTATTTGTAAGTGTATTGCTGCTGGTATTCATTTTTAATTATTCTTTGTGACATAACTTTTATGTTGTTGTGTTTTATAATTATCTAAATGACTGCCTACATCTAGGTCTCCCGAACGAGTTTTATCTGCATCTCTAAAATTAATTTGAAAGGAATACCTCTAAAAATAACTATTTTACAGATGAGACTGCTTGTGGAGCTGTTGGTAAAAATAGTTACGGTGATATCGATTTTACAAGTTAGGTAATGAGAAAGGTAATTCATTTATAAAACTACCAGACCATGGATTTAATCGCGTATAAAATCTATATAAGGTCACTCAGTGCCCATGAATAGTTATTTATTTTCGTGAATTTTTAAGCTCCGTTACTTTAGTTCATTATCTTCAAATTAATAATTTATTAAGCCTTCATATTCAAGAAGAAACGGAGTAAAAGATAAAAATATCCTAAAAATTAAAGAATGGACACATACCTACAACTTGTTTTTAAGTCTTGGTGTCCATTCTAACAACATGTATAAGTCATCTGCGACACAAGAACTATTTAATCCGACAGTATTAAAAAACCTAATCTATAACCTAAAGGTCTCTGATATATTAAAACATAATTGAAACTTTATTCGATGCTGTTCGAGAGACAGACACTAATCGGTAACAACGACAATCATCAGTACACATCCCGTTGTTATGATCCAGTGATAGGTTTATGATAATTGTGAACGAATTCGTTGTATCGTTTAGTAACCAAAAAACACGATAGAGAACGGTGTTATTTCATGACGAAATGTTGTTTTACATTTATTTTATGTGACAAGAATATATAATAATATCAGTGTTTGCCTTGATTCCCAATAATACCAGTACTTCGAGAAATATTCCTGAGTTTTCATTGAGAAATCTACACGATTACTTAGTCTAGTCGGATACTGAAACAGGCCAATTTGTTGTAATGGTAAGGCTAATACTAGTAATAAAATACATAAATGTCCAAACTAGAGTGACGATCTAGCCTAATAAACGTCAAATGTGAACTAAAGTGCAACTTAAGTTCATTTTTGTGATATTTATTACATTTCGACTAGATTGGAACCCTATTTAAAAAAGTTTTAATACACGAATTGGTCCACTGGAGAAATACTCTATGCATCATATTATAAATCAGTTCAATTTGTGGATTTAATTCTACCAATTTAACAAATGACAGTAAATGATATTTTACCCGCTGCTTCGCTGGCGTAAATAAGGGTTACGATGTTTAAGATTAGTAACAGTACTTTTTTTGGATGAAAGGTCGAGTAGTTAAGGCGTGGAAGCGTAACAAACAAACCAACAAACTCACATTCGCATTTATAATATTAATTAGGATGTGAGACATCAATACAATACAATTTCATTACTATGGTAAATAAAATACTGGCACTATAGTAGTTCATTCTTCTATTTCAAATTCCCACAGCCAGATATTTGAACTCAAAAACAAATCAGTCCTACAGTTTCAAGTACAAATCCCAGCACATCATAAGCACTTCACTTGGAGTGAAGTTATAAATCTTGTTGATTTTTTAGCGAACGCCACGTAGCGTCTGAGCTCGCTCCACTCGATTATAACACACATGTTAGCCTTAATATACTGTAATTATGATCGGCGCCTAAACATACTGTTTACGTAAAACTTAAGTATTTTAGATGGGAATTTATTAACATACCTACTAGATTTTGCCCGCGCCTTCACTTGCGTAAATGTAGTTTAGATTAGTAACAGTACTTTTTTCTGGATAAAAGATATCCTATGTTCTTTTCTGTGCCCCTGACAACGCGTATGCGAAATGGCATGATAATCAGTAGAGTCGAGTAGTTGAGGCGTGCAAGCGTAACAAGCAAACTCACATTCGCATTTGTAATATTTATAATATTATTTAGGATTACGTTATTTCCAGAATGATATTATAAACTTAATTATACTCTAATTGTTAGCTTCGCCAAAATAGAGTATAGATTTTTATCATTAAAACAAATTGTATTCCAATGGTGTGTATCAAATAGTTAAGTTGAAACACAGCTCGAGCTGAAACATTTCCAGATAGGTAGGTATTCAATAACAATAATAGTATATTATTAGTAGTAAATTATTTTATTTCTTTAGTTTTGTCGGACTCTGTTTGTTGTATGCTTTAATAGGCCTGTTTATCTCAAAACCTTAATGTGTATGTAAATTGTGAAATATATAAAAGTATTTGGACGTCTTTTATTCAGTTTTTGTTAGTGTATAATCGACCAGCTCGTAACTCGAACAGAAAACACGATGACTCTAACTGTATAATATTCACAAGGGTGAAAAAAAGTTAACACGTTGCAGACTCGACGTCTACACGTGGCCCTTATCTTATCTGTGCATTTTGTCTTACTGCTCTCACCTCTTCATTTATCTCGTAAAATTGACGTTTAACAATCATCTCATGCAATTTGCTGGCTAGAAACACATTTTCACATCAGAAGAGACATCATTTATTTTTATCGCTTTCTTCACTTTTTTGACCGTACATGAGTTTGCCTTTACTCATTTAATTAGAAATTAGTGCGAATTCGATAACGAGTTTCGAAGGAATTATAACAAGCTCAACTTTGTAAGCTAGGAATAATGTACTTATCAATTTTATTATTAAATTAAATGATTTTGCTTCTTCGCAATACTTTCTGAATATTTATAATTATTCGTTATTTCAATTGGTTTTGTCTTATAATTTAACTGGTATTAATAAAGGTATTAAAAAAAATAATACAAAATATTATTAGTATACAAACGTTACTATGTAATACCAACAAAATCCCATGATATGACGTCAAGAACTATTAAACTACAAATTCAAAACACGCTTTTCAATACAAACAAACAATAAAAAACCACAATGACATCAAAACAAAGGTGTAAAGTTGTACAGGTTAGATCGGACCACCTACACAAAATATCAATCACTAATCCACCGTTGACATGCCCTTTCAAATTCTCACGGCTCACAAACAAACCATCTATTTCGAGTGTTAAAAAAAATATGAAACAAAAAATATACAGGATTACGAGAGCCGGTAATGAAAACAAACAATTGGGGCATAATTCACGATACAGAGGCAAGACGAACGGTGGACGCAGCTGCCCATGTTCTCGACGTGACGGAATAAAGTTGGAGATGATTGAAATATGAATGGAATTAAAATTCACATGCGGCGCGGAAATGAGGCCAGCTTTGTGTACGGTGGCGCTTAAATGCTAATTGCTTTGTAAATTTTTGATGATCGTAGTTATGCCATAGAACACATTATTGCAGTTATTCTGAACGTAGGAACGAATGAGTCAGAATAGCTAATGCTAACCCACACTATTTGATACCGACTGTTAATGATTAGTGACAGGTGACAGAAAGTACTGGATAATTAAACACTCTTCTTTCTTCACGATTGTTTAGTAGCGTTAGATAGCAGATAGTATGAATGACACTTCTAAACAAAAAAAATTACTCCGTTATTTTTATGCAGTTGCATTATAGTATTTAATCTATATTTTCGGAATCGATAATAGAACCTATAGCAATTGTTATAAATATATGAAATTTAATTGAATATGCAAATTCGAAAAGGGCACACGTCGTATAATTTGACAAATACATTTTTTTATGTAAATGTAATCTATGTTTCCTTGCACCTATTATGTTCGAAAAGGGTACAAGTCTGGTATTAATTCGACTTTCCACGTCATGGCTTGTACAGAAATAATTTTGAAAAGATCACAACTCTAGTACCTATTAACCATCTGAAAATTGCAGACATTGCAAAGCTGAAACAATACATGCCGGCAGAATTTACAGACTTTTATGACAAAATATTGCAATGGCCAACTACAAACGAAAGAGAGCCTCCAGAAGAAGATTTTAAAGAAAGTCTGTTATTTATGTTTGATTTAAGTATTATGTTTAATTTAGATACCTAAAATGAAAGATTCGTAAAATATATATGGATTTCTTCTTTAAATTTTATGTGCTCAAAGATGTAAATTTCGAAAAGGGCACATCTCATAAATATACAATATCTAAATATGTATATAAAATAACATCTCACATCTAAAATTTCTGTAATTTTCCATAGCTAATTGAACAGAAATTTTAACACCAAAATAAATTTTATAAATTTTACACTACTTTGAAAAATAATTAGAATTTTTCCTTTCCTAAACATTTTACATTTTCAGACATGTGCCCTTTTCGAAATTGCATATTCAATTAAAATAGAAACTCTCTCTTATGGACGCTTAAAAAACCTTTATTATTTATAATGAACATTCTCAAACTTATATTACATACCGTTAGCGTAACGTTTAGTTATTTTTTGTGTTGGTGTGCATTCAATTATGGTGTAGTCTTATAGTTATGTAGTTGTATAATTAGTAGTAGGTAGTAGCGATATAGAATCTAAGATTCCTGTCAGGATTCTTATCATAGTCTTGCTTTATGTGAAACTTGAGTTAATTGGATACACAAATTAAATGATAAACATGGCTTAGTACCACTTTTATACACAAGTGTTACTTTATGATTACAAGTAATTAGAAAGACATGCACAGTACTTTACTAAGTAAGCGGTTACCCACCATGGATAATTATGGCAAGACGAGAGGTAGATACCTATTGTTCGCACGTTGCCAACAGAGGCAACAACAGTCTTTGTCCCGTGCGCTGGAAGAACGGTCCAGATGCTAAATGGTCACAGGTCCAGACCTATGAAAAGGCATCGTGCTTTCAGCGCACGGCGCAAAGACTTTTGTTGCTGTTGGCGTTCAGAACGTCCAGAACGCCCATTAACTCTAGGCACACAATGCAAATTTATTTATTTGTATAGGATAGAAGACACACAGTCGGTCAGCTTCAGGACAAAGTTGAGCTCCCGGTGTTTTCTACTTTTCTTAGTAACGGATATTCGAAATCACACATACATATTATCTATGTAAGTGCACATACCTGGTTATGTAAGTGTGAGGTGTCATTCTTATTCATAATCTATCCGCTAAGCTTTTGAGGAGTTGTAATACAACGGCGACTCCGCTCAATCCTGACTGTGGAAGTACCGCTACACTATAAAAGAAGGCAGCCAAATATGCCCTTTTATTATGTTAAAGCAGTGAGCAGGATTCTTACTCATTACTCATTATAAAAAAGCATTGCGCTGTCAACTAATAAACCAGTGTCTTTAGGCCCTTGTGTCGAAAGCCCATCATAAAAGGCCACGATATCAGTTTTTTAAAGCAAGTATTATCTTTGTCTTTTTTTGCGAATAAACAGTATCCCTGTTTCCATGACACTTGCGTTAAGAAACTTGCATCGTGTCAAAACCACCATTTGCCATTACTTTCATGCAGGTTAAACGCGACCGTGATGTCTATGGCTTACTAATAGTCTATTAACTACGACAACCGTTTACTGCAATGGACTATAACATATTGTCAACGAGATTTGCCGAGTTGATCTTATAATATACAGACTTCACACTGGCGAAGGTAATTTGAAAAGCCTTTTTTGATGTTACGTTTGTATGTAGAAGAATAAAAGTATTTATGAAGAACCTAATTTATTAAGAAACATGCAATCTGAAAAGTACACCTTTGCTACTAAGCTTACAACAACTCATTAGTTTATGACATTGTTACATTTGAACCGATTTTGTACCGTGTATTATATCCAACAACAAAACCGTAAAAGCCACAAAATACATTAAAAACAACAATTATTTACAATCATAGCTTCTCAGTTATTCAATTTGCAAACAGTTAAAAAAACAAATCAATTATTTTCAGTCATAGTTTCTCATAAAGTTATTTGTTTATGGAACGTTTCAAAAAGAAACAATGCAATTTATTAATTTGATGTTTGTTTTGAATTTAGAATTTCTGTTTTGAAATACGATTAAAATCATATTGGAATAGTGCGTGAGATAATGTATAGTCTCTGGAACGGCCGGCGCGCCGGCGCTCGTCTTCGGTTAACCGCGATATAGCATCGTAAGTAAAATAAACAATGGCGACTCCTCTGTTTGTTATCGTAATATTTTAATTTTGAACGTGTTTGTTATAAGCACCGGCAGCTCTCAGCTTTAAAGTATCGCTATCTTTAAGCGATGTTTGTTTGATTTCGTTAATAGTATCATTTGATTTTAATTTACGATTCCTAAATATTTTGTATTTAAGTTTTTCTCGCAGTTAGGTTATGGAGAACTTGTGAAAGGATATGATTTGACAAGAAAAATATGGCGGCAAGGATTAGTATGTTTTGAAATATTTGTATTGATTACTTTGTAATGTAATTATTTTTATGTTTGGTTTTGTAATTTTTCTTGCTGTTTGAAGTCAAGAAGAAACCAAAGAAGCTTTTACCCCTTGGAGATCTTTGTTATGTCTTGTGCTTCACAGACAGTGATTAACACATCTCGTACAAGAACAGTGGTAGAGTTGGCGAAATGTGGGTGCGATATTTCCTTCTTAACCCTGCATTTAGGTAGGTTTCTACATTAGGTTATGTGAAACAATATTAACTGTGTATAGCTTACATTTAAAATGTCGCTACATTAAGCTAATCTAATCTAAAACATGCCTCACTGTTCATTCATATCCACTTATTTTAACATTTTTCATCGTATAATATTCATAATAAGTCACTAAAGGGTTAAGTACAGGTGCCTCACACTCACAATTCGCCAGACTTGTTTAAGTCTTTCGTATTAAGAGGGCTCTACATACAGCTATCGGTTTCTGTCTCTATCAGCTCAGTTCTGACACTGAGACCTTTTTTTATAGTGTATCTATAAAAAAAGATCTTCAATATCCAATGCCTGATCTGGAAATCAATTTTTAAAATCAAGATCATAACGTATGTCAGTAGTAACTTACGGCATAGGAATAACGAATATCTTAAAGTGACAGGTAACAAAGGATCGAAGTATAGTACCTATTACTGGATTTTGTCTGTGGCTTTGCTCGTGAAAATGTAGGTTAGTTTAGGTTAGATTTGCAGCAGTACTTTTTTCTGGAAGAAAGGTACCCTGTGTCCTATTCTGTATCTTGGACAACGTATATGCGAAATTTCATGATGATCGGTTGAGCAGTTAAGGCGTGAAAGCGTAATAAACAAACTTATATTATTATATTAGTTAGGATATTATCTTTGGAATTGGTCAAGATGACAAGTCCTATTTATTAGAAACATAATATTTTTATGCAATGACATTCAAACAAACAACCTTTTGAATAATTTGTACTAATTATAAGAAAGAATGCATAACAACGAGTCAGCCCGGTAGATACAAATCACTGACGTTCCCCGTAAACTGAGCTATGCGAGCCACATGCCTCGTTTACCGTCCAACTCCCGTATCGTGCCCGTATCTCCCCCGGTACTACACCGGACCGTCTTCGTAACGTTATTCTGGATAAATTAGCCCAATTAGTTCCGATGTCGAAACGCGGAGCGTACGCGCACGTTGTTCCTTTTTCAAAAAGATAGGGTTGCTCCTTCTTTGACGGCCGTTATTTATTGGATTGACATTTTTCATACTGGCTGACTTAATTTACATGGCGTTTGGTATTTTTGTTGTTCGAAGAATTAGGTAAGGATTAGTAATAATTAAAAAACAAAGTAAGAATAATAAGCATTTTTCAATTTAGTAAATAATTCGTGGCTGCTCATTTGATAAGCAATAAAATGTAAAACTTGGCTATTATAAATGTGATTTTGGTTAAAGAGAGGCAGAGAGAGATTAAAGTCATAAGCGTGACAGTCAAATTGTGATTGCATAGCACAATGGTCATTTAGCTCCGAAATTCGACAATCTTTAATTCATAGGTAGCTATTATGAGCAAAGGTACTCTTTATCTTTAAAAGACTTGATAACATCCTAGTAGGATGGTATCAAGTTTTTGGGGCAGGTCTAAGTTATCATGAAAACCTATGACAGTCAAGTAGCAAGTCATTATGACTTGTTAGAGTGTAAAGTCATAAGCCAGTAGTAGCTTAATACCGCCTATGATGAAACGAAGACTTACACATACTCAACTTAGAACCAAACCGAGCAAACCTAATTTCAACTCTATCTTCCATAACAGAAAGTTCAATTCACATTGATAGAATACAGTCGATGTTACCTCGCGTGTGGTAACCATTGCGTCAAGGACTATGGTGTGATTTACGCGTCGGTCAGGTCATCACTTCCCGCGCGGCATCATAACTTAATCCTGTGGCATCACATCAATTATACAGGGCATTGTTTGACGCGACACAGTGTTTGTTTTTCATACAATTCGTGTGTAAAGTATGGGCTTTATTGCCGAACATCTTTGTTTAGCGAGGCAAATATTTGTAATGGAAGACTTATTGAATGTTGATCGTAGTTCAAATGTCAATTGTGATAGTGATAGTGAGTATTGTATACTGTTTTTTGGATTTCCAAGGTGCTAGTATCCACTAGTACGCATTAGTAGCCTATAAACAGGAAAATTATATTGAGCATATATTGACTGCACAGCTCTTCTTCTCCCTAGCCTTTATTATTTCCAAGTCACTTGGGATCGGCTTTTCTGGTCTAACCGGATTTGACTGGATATCAGTTTTTACACGGAGCGGCTGCCACCTGACCTCCGCAACCCGAAGGCTAAGGTTACCCTAAGGCTAGACCAGTGTCAGGATATTATAGGGCACTGACTTCCCAATAACGACTGCCATAGATGTTCATGGCAGCCGGGACCGACGACTTAATGTGCTCTCAGAGGCACGCAGAGTAGGCGATAATTGTCAATCAATACGCACATAATTTCGAAAACTCATAACTTCCGAAAGTCAGCGGTGCGCGACGTGGGTTCGAACCCGAGACCCTCTGCATTGTAGTCTGTTGGTCTCCCCACTGAGTTATCGCTGCTATTGACTGCACAGCACCTTCTCAAAAGAAAAGCACACATAATCAGATGCATATATTACAGCTACATTTTATCAGTTACCTATATATGAAGGTATTTTACCGCCGACCAAACAAAGTTCCAGGCTTCGTGCAGTGATTGAAAATTTTTTTGACAGTAAAATTCAATAATTCTTTGCTCGACATAAGAATCGCATTTGATACCTCATGCTAAGTGCTCGCTACCGCTGCGACATTGTGGCAGAATATGATACTTATTCAAGAATATGATATTAACCATTGGAATGTTCCATGACTCATACCGTGGAGTGACCGTCCGTGACTCCTATGGGAGAGGCAAGAAAACTATGTAGTTGTGATTGGTCGCAAAAAAATACCAAAGATTTTCTTGACTCCCCCGTAGGGGTCACAGACGCGCAACGAAGTCAAAGGTTAATTGTAACTTTTGACTTAATATTGGCCCTAATGGCTTCTATGAACCTATTGATTTAAATCACCAAGCTCTCAAGTTTGTACGCCATTTCTGTTACAACTTCTTTCACAATAGGTACCTAGCAGCTTGATTGAATTATATTAATAAATCTTCTGCATTGCTACAGTCATGTCCATGAGCGATATCGCTTACCACTAGGTCGAGCAATAGAAAACAGTTATAAGTTATTTGGCAGCAGTTTGTAGGGAAGGCTTAGTTTCTGAATCAAACTGCATCGTCGTGCCATTCAAATATGTTTAAAGACGGACTTTACTCTCACACTTATCTCAGTCACAAAAAACACCTAGACTCAGAACAACCATTTGCAGAACACACACATTTTTATTACATGGGGGATTCAAACCCACAATACTCGGCGTAGTAAGAGAGACGAGGCGACCATAATATTATACCAAAAAAAGCTTATCCTTTAATATGTAACTAAGTGTTTCAAAAGTCATTACTTTTCCGTCGGGCGCGCACGATTTATTTGTATGACATTTAGTCGGATTCCACACAATAAATAAAAATACGGTAATAAATTACTTCGTGCTCGGATTTCTGACTGATTTAAGCGGAGCGAGAGCCGTAGCGATGTGATTGCGTGCTGCGGTAGCGATCAGAACATGTTCCATTGTTTTATGTGAATCTTTGGTTTAGAGGCGTACGCTCAAGTACATTTTCCGACCATGAAGCTGGCCCGACTTAGATTTCCGCATCGGTTAAAGTTTCATTGCTGATATTTCTTATTTTAAAGCAGCACGGGGCAAAACCTATCCACAGTAGATAATCAGTTACTTATTTAGATATTTATGTTTTAATTTAAATTGCATGTGGAATCAATAAAGTTATATTCATCCAAATTTTGATAGTAATATGCAATAGCATCTTACTATCATCATTTCAGCCGCTCTTATCATTATAAGAGCGGTGTATATGTTTAGCAAAATTAGGAGAAATGTCTAATGCTTGTCACTACAACTATTTGTAAGCGGCTATACCAATGCATGGGGTATTGACTGCACTTCGCTCGAAAGATCTTGTTTTAATCCCAATCATTGCGTTACCGGCTTGAACCTTTTACGAATATAAGTGTTCTAGGTTAACATGAATACTTGTTATTTGTAAACCAAATAACTAATAATCTTTTAAAAAGAAAAAGAAAAACAAAATTATACGGTAAGTAGGTATGCGTTACAAATCCTGGCAATGACCAGACATTTCTGATACACGGAGTACACTTTAAATTACAAAAGCACGGCGTGGCGTGGCGTGAGCTCGGCTAATGGCGCGTCGCGGGATCAGTTAACAGCTAACGAGGCTTGGGACACAAATCACCATTAGCGCTGCTGTCGGACCATGACCCCACTCCAGCGCAGTTTTCTTCAACTTCACTAAAATACTCTCATTGGCGACTAAGGATTTGGAAGTGCTAAATATTTTCTTCCTGCTATTGAACTGGGCTCGAGTCCTGAAATAACTTTTTTATTAGAGATAGTAGTCGAATTTTTTTTATCCTGCGAATTTTTTTAGAAATTTTGATATTATTAATGACACTTTTTGATTTCCTACAAATAATTCGTGTACCTACTTATCAACAAAATGAGTCTTAAAATTTTGAATTCTTTGTAAGTACTCATTATTAATCGAAATGGGATAATTTTAATTAACAAGGATATAAATTTACAAACACAGTAATTTAAGAAGTGTGGGGTAACAAGTGTATTCACGCTCCAGTCAGAAACAGGCGGGTCTTTACGTTATAGACACTTTGTAATCTAAAACAGTAAAGTTAAGTTATCCTCTTGCATTGGTGAGAATTTCTAGTTTCTCTTAAGGGGGTGCGCTCTGATATCAGCAGTGACCGATTTTGTCAGACAAAAATTCGCTACACTGCTGATATTAGACTAGCAGATATCGTAATGCACGAGAGGAACTCGCGATCTTGCAAGAGTCCATACGCGATAAAACCTTCTTATCTTAGTAAGAGAACTCTATTACACAAGCAAGCAAGCGCAAGCAAGATCGCAAACAAATATACGACCGATTTTATTCGTCAGATAGCTTTTATCTTGAGAATATGTTTGATAATTTGACAGCTGTTGTGGAGAACAAAAGTTAAGCCGTTATATTAATTTCTCGAATAAAAGTTATCTGACGATTGGAAATCAGCCTTGGTAATATAAAATCCAGTAATAAAATCAGTCAAAGTAAAACTGTGGTAAGTCTGCTATATTGTGTAATGTTTTGCAAAGCAAGACGGGCTAAGAAAGCACTCGTTCAGTACCTTGTACCTCACCTGTTGGCAAACTATCACCTCTCATTGCCCGCTAATAGATTGTATGCATAAGAATTAGCTGATAGATACATCAAACAATCAATGTCTTAAATATTTGATATTAGTTAACCATTCTTATATTATTTATTGCATAATGGCACATGATGATGCCAGGTGCCAGATAGCAAGCAGGACTCGGCTACCAGAATAGATATTGGCACCATTCAATCACCAATCACAACACATCGGTACTGCGAGCGATTGATATATTTAAAGTATATATAATTGCAGAGTATTTGTTTTCTTGATTAATTTATACTTCGTCTAGCAATAATAGCCTTATTGCTAGACGAAGTATAATCAATTAAATATGAAATAAAAAGGTTTTTCTCACATAGGTTTATTTGTCCTGCGTGAATATCATAGCAAAACACGGAGATGTCATGTGCGATTTCAATAATGTCTTGCCAGTACTCAAGTGGCTAAGTTGGTTTCATTTTTAATGTTATTTTTAGCTTGTACGCATTGCTATTAATGCTTGTGCAGAAATGATTAAATCCACAAAAACATAAATGACAGTTATGCTAATTTAAAATATAAGTTAATTCTTTTGTGACTGTTATCCTACTACATCATGTTATGCATTTATGTAGTTTTATAAAGAATTGAATATAGATTTTTGGATTATTTAATGTTTATACAAAGACCTTCATACCTATAGATAAATTAAAAAATAACCCCTGGATCATTTCTGAACAACACGGTCCAATTCCAAAAAGTTAACGTCTTTATAAAAAAAAATGAATGCTGTAGGTAAGGAAAATGTCTATTACCAAAAGTTTATGAACAGTGATATTTACGAATTGTTTTTTAGATATGAAAAATTTACCTACTTAGCGTATTAACAGTATTACACTTTTGTAAATTTTTTTAAGATTATTAACTTTATTATAACAATCTTTTTTAGGTACTAGAAGATCTTATTATCCGCTCTGTTATATTTATTTTCTAAAAACATGTGTGTACATTACAAGTTACAATACTATGAAAGCATGGTGGTTAGTTTTAGTGAGTGCTACATGTTTTACCGTTTCCGGCGTACAAAATTCAACACAGAGTAGATCAACAACTCCAAAAAAAAAGATATCAAGAAGTCATGTACTTAATACAAATCATACTAAGCATAGCGTAACTAGGTAAATAGGTTTATAAGAATTTAGAAACATGGTACATAAAATATTCATAGCAAAGAAATCAGGATATAATGCAAATTAAATTAATAATAGCGAATATCAAATTTATAACAAGCAAGTAGGCATCGGAATGTTAAATTAATAATTATTATATTTAAGGAAGATTTAGAAACACGATAGTAGATAAATATTTCACAAAGCTAATTTAATTAAAAGTGAATATTATTAAGTGATAAGTAAACATTTCAGTTTTGATGTCATGAAACAGAAAAAAATTGAAAAAAACCACACACATGTCAACAATACCAGTGTCAAATAGGGAAAAAGAAATATCATATTTAATAGTAAATGTCATAGTATTAATAATAATGCCAGCTTTTATCACGGTCGTTCAGAACATCCCTTATACTATAATAGCATTTATTAACCAGGTGCTTTTTAAGGTGGGTTTTGAAATCCTTAGCGGTTAGTTGTTTAATGTGCTTAGGCACTTTATCGAAGATAATTGGCGCCATACGAAAAATCACTTTGATGCATTAAGGTGGTCCGAGATTTCACAACACATAATCTATCGTTGTCTCGCCGGTTAAGTTGGTTAACCTCAGATAACTTATCAAATAGATGAGGATTTGATTTCACAAAGGTTGCTACTTTATATATATATAGCGAGGGCACCGTTAGAATTATATTTCACGAACTAAGGCTCACAACTATCAAGTGTTTTAAGTTTACACATAACACTAATGCACTTCTTGTGAGATTTGTAAATTATTTCCTTATTCGTGGAGTTTCCCCAAAATAAGATGCAATATCTTAAAATGGTGTCAACCATACCATGGTACGTCATAATCACGGAGTCAATATTTACAGTGGCGTTATAATTTAAAAAATATATGATTTTGTAAAGATCATAGACCAATGAGTTCACTCTCTTACTAAGTAGTTCGGTGTGCAATTTCCAGTTTAGATTTTTATCTATTGTTAAACCAAGAAATTTAGTTGTGTCCACTTGTTCAATTTCTGTTACTTGGTAGATTATTTTAATATCGGGAGTTGGGATGCGCTGACTGAAAAACATAGTTTTAGTTTTTTGTAGAGATTCAGATTATTGTCATTCAGCCACGTAATTAATTATTTAATTGTGCTGAATAAGAATGGGTTCAGAGAATATTTATTTAGAAACACTTAAAACGTCCAGAAACCAAAAGCTACGATTCGTATTTCGCAGACAGTAATTAACAAATATAGCAATGAACAAAATGTAAACATTGATAGTATCAAACGGAGGCATATTTGCGAAGCTCCGAGAATAGCTGCCGGGCGGCTAGTTGGCAGCATCTGTCAATCAGCAGTCACAACAGCCAGCGACACCTAGCTTATACAACGCCTTCCTAGAACGCATCTGGTATGGTAATGCTACGTAAACCACGATGCTTAGATAATAGTCTCACATTTACATCAAGTATTTTTTAGATTGTGAACCATATTGGTTTGTTTTATGACCGTATGTTGATTAAAATGCGTTGTCGATTGATGGGTCTAAATTACATATTAATGTCAATATTGTGTGTAATAAGTAATAACTAAAAATATAGAGTAAGTAAAATGTGTAGGTGGTACATTATTTACTTATACGGATTAAGCAATAGATTATGATTTTAAATTAGGACTTCTCTAGCAATCAATTTTACTCGAGATAGTAACTTTAATTATAACAGCTCTCTATAAACTCCATTTTGCTGTTTAGTATCGCAAAAAAGTTAAAAGCTATTGACAATTCTCGCGCGTTACAGAGTATTATGACGTTATAGAGAAAGCTTAGATATACAAGCTTTTTCTTGTTCTCGCGCATGCAACAAAAATGTTTTCGATGAGAGTAGAGATAGAAGTAAGGCCTTTGAGCCTTAGGGTTGAAATCCTAACCAAAAGCAACTGGTCAGGTACCGTTTTACTTCGTACTAAGGTCAATGTCCTTAATGAATCCAGCTTCCTGTTAAGGTATTTATCTGCTGATATAAGATCTAGCATCATGTATAATTGTCGTACGAGGCTTTGATTCTTTTGGGGGAAAGGCGTCAGCATAATTTTTGCGCGTTGCCCCTTCTTCATGTAGGGTAATTCAATTCGCTTATGCCGCCTCATTGAAGTTATTGATTGAGCCGTTTTCAACTTGAATCATGTTGAATATAGTTTATAACAAAAAGAGCGTTTCTTTTACCAAGTAGCTAAAGCAAGTAGCTTTTAAAGTAGAGGAAAATACTTAAATTGTACACAACGACTAAACACTTTTGTCTAAAACAGTTATGCAGTATCATATGCATAAATGTAAAAGCGAAATCGCCCTTCTGATGTTTATGGTTTCATGCGATGTGTGTTGTAATTGTAATGTTTCCGCAAATTCTCTGTTCATAGGAAGAGATAAATGTGTCATAATAGCTCGTTCCATTGTGCTATTGTGTATCTAAATACGACGCATTAGGAATCCGCCATGTTTACAGAACCGTACGATAAATATTTGTATTTCATCTTTAATTACTATTTGTAACATTTGCAACTGCCTCCGCTGTGAATGTGACTGCTGTGTATGATGTCTCGGGTTTGAATCCGGGTCGGGCCAACAAAAAGATATTAGGTTTTCTGATAAGAAATCTCAATAACAGTCCAGAGTTAGGAAGTTGGCAGTGTTGGACACCCCCGTGCCTCGGAAAGCACGTAAAGCCGTTGATCCTGCGCCTGATCTTTCTCTGGTCGTGTCGGATTACTGTCCCATCGGATCATGAGAGTTAGGGAACAGAGAGTGCACTTGTGTTGGCGCACACGCTTGTGCACTATAAAATCTCCTGCGCAGATGGCCAGTCTCCGTTAAGATTGACCGCCGTGACCGAAATCGGTTTGGAGGACATTATACATTTAGTCTTAAATTTAAAAATATTTGTGCAGTTTTAAGGTACAAGTATTTTAAAATTTAGGGGATATTAATACAGCATTGCATACATTAAACAATGTGTTGCGTTGGTAGCATAGTTTCTAAAATCATATGTTAGATTGCGCTGATGGCACTTCCTATCGCTTATAAATAGTTATAAACCATAACTTTTTACTGTATATAATTATGATACTGTCAAGTTAGGCGTTACTCTCGCTGAAGTATTAGAACATAAATAACACCGCGTTTATAAATTTGACCGATAAATTTTTTAAATATATGTATGTATATGTTATCCTTATTTAAGTAGGTAATTGCAGTCGTGTCGCTTCGAAGGTGCAAAATAATTAGTTTTATTGCGGTTCAACAGCATGTCTGCTGAAGCTGTTTCTCTCCACATCTTAACTTATTTTAACATCGGCTGCTGAGCGGAGTGCATACATTTTAAGAATCCGGCCAAGTGACGTGTGTCGATCGGCTTGTTAATGAGGATCGCAAGAAATGTTGACACCAACACTGATCAAAGTGCTTTCTCTCCGTACCTAATTCGTTAGTACTTCCTTCCAAGTCTTGTATTGTCTATTTGTAAGCAAAGCGGATTTCAACTCGAGTGTGCAATGATTCAGTGAATCGTATTTCTTTGAGTCCCTTTTGTGAGAACGATAAACAATGTGCCAGTTATTTGTTTATCGCCTCCGCAGTGCTTTCGTATTTGTACAATTGCCGTGAATCCTGCGATTGGAGAAGTATCAGCTTCAAAAGCTATATTTCTATTGTTTTTATTACTGAAGTTTGGTCTGTTCAGTTGACATGCTTTTCTCAATAAGTGTAAATAAACACATCCTCATGTTCAAAGCCTGGGTCGTGCAATGTGTCTTTGTGTTTGCTGTTATGATATTCTCAGTATCAGCTCAAGCTTTGAAACTGTACTCTATTACGTTGGAACTAAAAGATGGATAGATGATTACATCTATTCACCCGTGCGTAGATACAGTTTGTATGTAAATTCTGGTTAATCAGATTAATAACAATATTTATTGAATCAAATGGGAACAAAGCAATATAATTTTAAGTCGATGACTTTAATTGTTTTATACTTAACTTTACTCATACTTAATTGCCTGTTACTCAAGTAAGTAATGTAAATCTAAAAATGTTATTATAATGAAAGAGTTATCGAAGAAATCTATAAATGTCTTAAACCTTATATTTGTATAGGTAATGCGCTTCTACTAATTAACTTGACTCACTGGTTAACGTTTTCAGTATTTCTACCACGTCTTGAGCTTGAGTCTTCTCTCGCAGATTTTTTTGCTACTCCGGAGTAACGGTTTTATTTTTTTACGATGTGCGTTACCTGTAAATAGAGATTTTATATTTCGAATGCGGATAGTAATTGGTAGCTGGCGTACTTTTTACACGAGTGCGTTAACTACTAATTTGTATGCTTGGAAAATAAATCACTTTAAATTGTGTTTTTTTTTAATATTGCAACAACAAACAATTTGGAGCTCAATTTAAAGCAGGCAAAATGACCAGCGACTTTATTGATAGATTTTAATTAAAATTATTGTATGGGATTCTTATAAGTAAAGCGGTATTTTGGTATCGTTTTAGGATATCATGTAAAGGTATTATAAATGTGTTTTAATTCAATAAATAAATAAAAAAAATCTGTAATCTTCTCTCTTAGCCTTTATTATTCCCAAGTCACTTGGGGTCGGCTTCTCTGGTCTAACCGGATTTGACTGGATATCAGTTTTTACACGGAGCGGCTGCCACCTGACCTCCGCAACCCGAAGGCTAACGATACCCTAAGGCTAGACCAGTGTCAGGATATTAGAGGGTACTGACTTTCCCAATAACGACTGCCATAGATGTTCATGGCAGCCGAGACCAACGGCTTAACGTGCTCTCCGAGGCACGGAGCAGCCGATAATTGTCAATCAATACGCACATAATTTCGAAAAGTAATATAACTTCCGAAAGTCAGAGGTGCGCGACGTGGGTTCGAACCCGAGACCCTCTGCATTGCAGTTTGTTGATCTCCCCACTGAGCTATCGCTGCTACAAAAATTTTCTGTGTAAAACAGAAAATACTTTATCTTACAGAACTTCCTTATGATAATAGCTGAAACTATAATCCTTCTCTTGACCATTCAAATTCATGTTCTAAGAAATTTAATTAGAAAATAAGTAATACCAATAAGTTGGTAATTTTCAGATAAATAGGTATGTGACTATTATATTTATATTGTTTTCATTGTCATTTTCATTTGTTTTTTCTTTTGTAAAATTTTATTACGTAGTTTTGTAGTAGTTCCGTGGTATGCATGGTGTCTACCTACCAGTGCTATATTTGTAATTGGGGTAGCACATGCACTTTGATAATTATTGTTAATTATATGTCAATGTCTGTGTTTACCCTGTAAATATGACTGCATAAATAAATAAATGCCCAGGTTTAATCCAGTTCATAATTATACAGATATATAAGTATATGTCTGTATATGCAGCTACATTTAATCTTTTGGCCAATGCTCAGACCTCGAGGCCCAGACATAAAGCTATTTCATTGTGTCTAGTTTCCAGCTATAGAAACATTAATCACCTTGTTCTTTAACTACAGAATAGGTTGACTTATTTGTTTTAATCATTTGATAAATATCAGGCTTATATGACACAACAAAGACGTTATATTGGTATGTGATAATAATGCATTTGTTTGCGGTATGAACGGCAATTTGTAGCGGGCTGGGTGCGCGTAAATCAAATGTGTATCCCGATGCGCGGCCGCTGCAACACACGTGTTGGTATGGACTAGGGCTGCTCACTGGAGGATTGCCTATAAATACAATAACAATATTCTGTATTAACATCCAGGTTCTGACGAATATGTAATCGTAAATCTATTAAAGTTGTGGTGGTTAAAAGCCTCTCTGTAGATTGCGTGGTCGTCTCTGTATGTGTTAAAATAGTAGAGGAAAAATAAGGTACCAATTATTAATATTCACGAAATCTCAGCCTTGTAGTAAAAATACTTAGTAATGACAAAAAGAAGAGGATAAGGAAGCGATGTGATGCAGTATGTCGTTAATTTACAATATATAGGTATAGTACATTTATTTTATTATTCAATTAACACGAACATAATATAACTCACAGCCCTCAAAAGATGCGTAGTGCCAAAAATATATTTCTTATAAACCGATATATTGACAATTCGCCATTATTTCGAGTGTTGTATGCTCAGACATACAACAGTAGTGGCGAATATTATTCATCATCATCACACAATTTTTTGTTCCTTGTGTAAACTGTTTACACACGAAACAAAGAATTGTGTGATCCTGTGCTGTGATCCATAAATAATTGTTCCAAGAGTGGATGTTCTTTGTGTCTGTTGTTTGAATGTTTTTGAAGTCTCCCGGGACACAGGGATTATCCTACTCTGGGAGATATATTTTCAAAATAAATTAATAAATATTGCACACAGAACTCTATATATTTAAACACGTTATTAAAATCAAACTTGTATTTATGCAAATTGCTTGCCTATCAAAACAACAATTATATCTCATAGTACATACACCACCATCAATTGACACTCGACCATTCGAGACGAAGGTCTTTTTTTCACTAGTTTTATTATTTATTCTGCTGATTTATTGCGTTCATCAGACGCCTCATTCTAATTTTTCTGGCGAATATGATCACCAGTACGTTTCGTTACACAGAAATGGCACACGCCTCTATCGTTTTGAAGCTGTTCTCAATATTATGAGGTGTCCTACCGGCCAAGTGAGAATAAGTGACTCTTGTGTAGACACCGCTAAATAAATACGTAATTTTCTTTATATGTTTTTTATTTATTACTTGTGTTACCCTTTTACCTTCAACATGACTTGAATGCAGTAAAGCCTGATTTGATCCGAATTCACTGGATGCGCGTATCAACGTGAGAGTGCATAAGTTTACGTGCGTTGTATTAAGCTGGTTAAGCGAAAATTAAATCCGTATCTGATTTGTACGTTTGGTTAAATGGATTCATCCCATTTTAATGCGAAGAGAGAATAGTGAATGCCATATACTTTTTGAAGACCTACCAAAGGACGGCCATTATTTTATTTATTAACTATAATATATTTTCAGCCATTCCTTTTTATTTTGTATTACTCGTAGGTTATGTTTTTTAATATTAGTTTAATTTTATGTAACGATTTTTGCCTTTGTACATTATATAATTTTCTACTAATAAACTGCATAATTATTTAATGAGGGAATGAATGTGCCCGATTGGTCTGACTTGGCTCAAAATAGGAAGGAATGGCGTACTTTAATGTCGAAGGCCAAGAACCACTTTGGGGCGGTTCCTTACTTCGTTGTCTTAGCCTACCAGGAATTAAATATAATTATTTATATATTAATGTCATCTATAAGTTGCTGTAATGAAATTAAGAAAATAAAACGCTAGAGTTAGCTGAGGAAATTGAGAATAACGTGGAGTATATAAATACAATTAAAGAATATGAAGAAGGCGAAATACTCTATTTTTATTAGGTACAGAACGGTCCGTGAAAGTTAAGTAATATTTATTTGTCAAATAATTGTTATTTTCTGAATTGGTAATAAAAAGTATGTAAGCTAATTTATAATTCATCGGTGTTGTTCATCTATTTCTATTTATTGTTCTGAGTTACCTGAAAACTGGGTAAAGGCAAGTGCGCACAATTTTTTAAAATATTTGTTATACTTACAATACAGATAAGACACAGATGCACAGAGCTTAATTCAAGTAGCGAAGTCTTATACTCTCACATAGACGTACAGTCGGTCAAGAAAGTGGTCTACCAGTTTCGACTTATGTTTCTGTGGGATCTAATTATCGGTAAGGTTGACTTTTCTAACTTAACACATGATATGACGTAAATATAATACATGATAAAGAGAGCAATGGTCACTGTCATAATATTATTGCAAGGGGAAATCGACCTTGTTATTTCATGACGTTCAAATGAATCTCACCCGTAAGGTGGTAGACCACATGTTTGGCCGACTATACATCTAGCGAATTCTGATCTAACCGACCGAATGCTAATTACAGCATTCAATCCAAGTCTTTAAAGATTGACACAGGAAAGAAACAAAACCGTATATAGTGCAATTACTTATTTATTCAGTAATATCAACGCAAGAGTCGCTCACTCTCACTTGGCCGGTAGGACATCCCTCAATATGGAAGAAAGCTCCTGCAGGAGTGACTTCTGTGTCATTTCTGTAGGACAAAATAGACACATGTTGATTGTCTTCTTCAGAAAACAGGATAGGACGAGTTTTTCTTGGCACGCAACACATCAGCATAGTAAAGAACAAAATTAGTATTAGATAGACCTTCATCTCGAAGCGCGAAGTGTCGATTGATGGTGCTGCACTGAACCATTGGATATAATTATTGTTTTTATAGATAAACGATTTGTATTAATGTAATTTGGTTATAAATTGTCATTCAAGTATGGAGGGTTCCGTGTGGTGGTGAATTCAAACTGATCATATTTTTAAGAAATTGTAAAGAAACGGTATCTATATAAAATTACTAGATTTTGCCCGCGATTTCGCTCGTGTAGGTTCGAATAGTAACGGTACTTTTTACTGAATGAAACGTACCTATGTCCTTTTCTGTTCCCCTGACAATGTGTATGCGAAATTTTATGACGATCGGTCGAATAGTTAAGGCGCGAAAGCGTAACAAACAAACTCCCATTCATATTAAAGTTAGGAAGTTAGGACTAGTTAGAATTTTACTACGACGAATTATTTTACATGTAAGACGAGTTAGAAAATTAACTATACATATTGCGGCGCGATAGTTTTGTAGTAGTGGTGTCATATTCATGAGCACTTAAGATTCTTTATGTCAAAAATATGTACAGAAAGCATTTTCATATGAGAAATTTATGTCATTAAGAGGTTTTCTGTATGTTACAATCGTCAGCTTTGCTTCGCTTGAGAAAGGAGTACAGAAGGTACATGGTTCTTTTACAAAAACTCTTTTAATTATTTGCATATGGAACCCTCGAGATTGTATCCATCGTTATTATAATCGATTCAAATGACGTACATAATTATTAAATCAATAGTGATTTCTTATTGTGCCTACAACATCATCATTCGTTGCCTCACGGACCGTGGCGATGAAGGTCTTTGTGTTATTACGCTTGTTTTATATAATGCTGGCATATTGTGCGTCCAGTGAGACTGTAACTTACGATTATGAAGATATTGCAACTATGACAGTACAAGATCTGCTGAAAGGTGATGAGTGTCCTTCTGGGTTAGTGAGAGTGGCTAGCGATTGTGTTGAAAGCGATAAATGAATATGGAAATATAAAATAAATATATCTACCTATATCTTATTTTTATTATTTGACGTGTTAAATGTAGAACCCTGTAGATTCTAGATACAATACCATTACTAATTATAATATACGTTTGCGTTTATTTGAAAAAGTAACAAAAATGCCCAAGTAAGCTATTTACATTAATTTACACAATATAAGTGTCTTATCACCGCATATAGTAAAAGTTATTTTTTTACAATACCTAGAGTAGATTACGTCAAAGGAGTGAATAATGGAAACTTTCTTTCAGAGTATAACGTTTATTTTAGTTTGTAAAACAGCTACATTCTAAAGAAACGGGGTGCTCTTTTAGCTTTACATCGTTCATTTATTCCGCTTATAACAAATAATCAAATATTTTATTTAAATTATATACGTACGAAATATAAGTCGCCTCTATTGTTCAAGATCGCAGAGCCTCCAGACATTACTTATTTTCTCAGAAGTGAAATGTATGGGATAAAGTAGTGTTAGTATGTACTTTGAGTGTATGCATACCTACCTGCTAGCTTGGCCCGGCGGCCATTAGTCCGTTATCAGGTGCTAAAGGCAGGTAAAATAATACTCACTTTTCTTAAATTCTCAGTGCTGAATTTTATGTATATTTTAGATAAGATTAATTTTGCTCTATTACTAAGGTAAACAACATACTGCTGCCTAGACTAATATTTTCTACATTATACAATTTTGTGAAATATTACCTTACTTTATTTATTATTGTAAAGTAGCAACCCTAGCGTATGCACCCGGAGCGACTCGCGACGGTGCGGCGCGGCGGCGCTCGCGCACTTTAGATTTATAGCGCTCAATCAATGCGGATTTATTGCTGAGGAAGCGGCCAGCTCCCGTCTTTTGTTGTCACCTATATATAGAATTGAAATCGATGTAATTGCCTCTATAATTTACCTTAATTACTGCTCAACTATGTGTATTTGTCTTCGATCGAAGAAATTAGATAAAAATCAATAATTTTAGTATATACGATACGTAACGGATATCAATGCAATCATGCATAATGTTTAACTTCTTAATCCTTGACGTTTCGACCAGGTTACACCAGCCGTGGTCACAAGCTGACTAAGCTTGTGACCACGGCCGGTGTGAACTATATACATTATCACGCAACGCGAAAGTTTAAAAGCTATCAATCACTTTTGTCACACGTCACACTGCTGGACTCGACTATTTTTGAATTATGCGTTATTTCGCCAACATCTCGAAAAAGGTTATGGTCCAATACACAAATACCGAACACTTTAACTTTGTCATTGAACACAGATAAACAGTTCGACGCATTATGTATTAGAAATATAAAAAACGTTAGTGTATGAGAACTATGATATGCTTATGAGGATTTCTATCCAACAACGCGTAAATAAAGGTTTATTTTATTATGGTTACAAATACTATGAGAATAAATATGCACTCAAATATCAACTTGAAGCTCATGGATCTATAGTAGGGCATGTTAAGAAGCTTATTGGCACCGTTGATCGTTGCAGAACTAAAAGCCTTGAACATTGGCGCCAAGTCGCTGCTGACTTCAGTTTAAGAAGGCCAAGTCTCTCACAGTTGTTGCTATCCTATCATTTTATTATCCTAACTATTGTAAATGCGAATGTAAATTTGTTTGTTTGTTACGCTTTCACGCCTTAACTACTCGAGCGATTATCATAAAATATTGCTTATACGTTGTCAAGGGTTCAGAAAAAGTACAATTTAAAATATCCATTACTAACCTAACCTACATTTACATAAGGGAAGCGGCGGGCAAAATCTATTTATGTAACATTTTTCGTGAAGAGTGTGATCCCTCCGAAGCTCATACCACCATATAATGATTAAAAGCACTGCAGGTCTGCACTTTGTATGGTTGACATGTCATCCTAACGCTTTAATCGCTCGAAGGTTTAGTATTTTTTAGGGCTAATTGTGTTATACTAGATAGCATACTTTCAAAAAATATCTAAATGTTAGACAAGAGATGAAAACATATTCCATTTTTTATGAAGTGTACGAATTAGGACGATTTTGCTAAATTGTAGAATTTGTAAAACGAAGAGACTATGTTCCTTATTTTTATTCCGTATCAATCAATCAATCAATCAATCAGCCCACCGCAGTCCACTGCTGGACATAGGCCTCTCCCATTTTATTCCGTATACAGAGCTTAAATATTTAAAATACTTAACTAAATACATAGACTCATGTCTGTATTGGCTATCATTGTTTGGCCCATCGTACCCCTGTTACGACGTGAGTCCATTTACCGTGGATAAAAATTTCCTTCATTACGTTTGCCCTTAAATATAACTGTTCACACTGCACCTGAGTTACTATTGAGATTTTCTTAAGCAAAACCTGATATTACTTTGCCTAAATCTTGAAACTTGAAACGACGCACTTTATAAAATATTGCATAATAATATATATATTATGTATATTCAGCTTTAAATTTACGGCTAGTCTTGGCAACTGTGAGGATATTAATGCAACTGGAGTGGAACAAATGTGTCACCTTGCCGTCCACTGTCGATACCGTCAATATTTATTGTTCTACGGTTCAATCGACCTACATCGTTTGCTGCTCTACGCTAATAATATCTCTTCAATGAGTTACTGTTTGGCATATTTGAGGATCTCTAAACTTTTAGCGAAATTTCCATTTTCTTCTTTCTTTCAAAAGCTCTATTCTTGATGGTAAAATCTTTATGCATACTCATCTACATATATGGTAGCTCTGTACGCTGCAAAGCCAGTTTACCAATGTCTTATCATCTCACTTGAAAAATTTTCACTGCTGGACATAAGCCTCCCTTGAGGTTGTCCATATAGACCGGTCTTTCTTTTTTTTTTTTTTTTGACCCAGGACAATCCTTTATGGATACCCCCTCCCCCGGGGGGGGAAGGGTGGTTATGTGAGACTCTCCGCCCCTGAAGGGGGTCGGTATACACACTAAAAACCTGGGGTGAGCAGTCCCTCCGCCGACGGAGTGGGGCGGGATGGGGTCGCGTTAGCAATCACCATCCCGCCCCGGCGGTTGGCCCGGCTGATGGTGACCGGGCCTCAGCACCTATGAAGGGAAGGCCTTGCTCACCGGCCATCCCCCAGACATGTGGGGCCGTGCAAGCCGGTAGAGAGTCCCCCGACTCTGTACCAGTGACCCCACTATACAGGAGCGAAAAGGCGGGCAAATCGCCTCCTTCTCGCTCCCGTCCGTCTGCGCCGGAGAGGGTCAGCGAGGAGGTTGTTCTCCCTGACCCTCTCCGTGGTCTCCTTCTGCGCCATGACAGCTTCGTAGAAGGAGACCACTGCCTGCCACGACCTCTCGCTGCCGAGCATGGCGTTGATGACGCTCGGCAGGGAGAGATCTCCGCCTATTATGGCCGAAAGCGTGTGCCGCTGCAGCCCCCACGCGGCACACGCCTCCAGCGTGTGGAGCGCCGTGTCTTCCGGCGCCCCCCACTCGTGGCAGGCCGGGGTCGCCTCCCGTCTCGCGAACTGGTGCAAATACTTTCCGAAGCATCCGTGCCCGGAAAGCACCTGCACCAGTCGGAAGGTTATATAGACCGGTCTTAGCCCAAACGCATTTAACCGCTTCCCGCGACCTTTACCAGATTGTTGGTTTACCTTGTGGGGGCCTACCCCTGCTGCGTCCACCACCGTCTAAGGCGAAAAATTTATGTGGTGTCCCCTGTCTGCTAGTGACGCGCGAACAGATAAATGAAAGATATTAAGTACTTGTTTCACTGCGCATTGTACGGTAGATTTGAGGATTCGAGTGCAACGAATGACGGTCAAAATTCATGATCAGTCGAATCAAATTAAAATCTCTAATTTAAAACTAAATAATTATTATTAGTATGGATGACGAACAAATCGAATTGAATCAAGACTAGGTGACGGAAAAGAATTTAATATATTTTTGTGACTAGCATGTAGGGAGCTAATAGTTCGGAGGGGATCAAGTTAAGAAGTTTCGCACCGCAAGCTTTTCTCAAAAGTATGTCATTTAGGCATCACATGATATGATGCATATATTTTTTTAATGCAACTTATCTTGTTGATTTACTCACAAATGCCACATTAGCGCCAGTGGCAGAACACAAATAACTCATAATATGACAATTATGCGGTATTCAACGCGTTGGCGAAAAAATTTATTATTTCCGACTACATGCACCAGCCATGTTGAAAGATGATTCAAATATCACTTTGTGTTGTTTGTTTCTCTTTCAATAATTTGTAATAAAATGTCGTGTTGTGTCTGAATTTTTGGAAGTTTATTGTTTTGTCGAAAATGAGTATGTTGACATTTGTCTTTATGTATTCTAAAAACAAGACTATAGAGGTTAATAATGTCTTTTATTTTTGGAATAAAAATATATTATTGACGTTGAACTGCAAATGTTTTACATTTTAAGTATATAGTTATTAATTGCATTGATGACAGACTAAAAGGAAATGTGTGTCTAAATGTACAGTTTAAAGTTAAATAAGCAAGGATAATCCGAGGAGTGGGAGTGCTAAGTTTCCTTTTAACCCTTTTATTAGGTCTCTTGTAATTGTGGTGAGCCTGTCTTCGTTTATCGTCTAGCAGGCTCTGTCTTACTACTGAGAATTTCTTAATACCGATCCTGGTATTGACTCCCAGGTGTCACGAACCGTTTACGCTTATGATTGATTCGTAAGCCTAAGCGTAAACTTATGCTTCGAGATCAACGAGTCAGTATGTTACTTGGATTTGTACCCGTTTAGGTATAGTGTAACCAAACATGTTTATCTATCTGGGCAGCATTGGACGTTTGATTTTACCTTACACAACCTCTAATAATAAATAATCAGTGACTTTATAAGTATTATATATTACGTTTAAAAATAAGAACACTGTAAAATTTGTCGGTATGTTGCTAACCCACTATAAGTAATCCGAAAGTGAATTTGCGGATTGTGCATAACATTGATAAATACCTATGATACTATAACGGGCAAACCTTCATAATTAAAATTATTTGTAACTAAAACTGTCAAGTCTTGGAATACTAGACATAATTAAAAACTTATTGTGTCTGGCCGCCGGTGTGCTGCTGAGACTCAATAAGTTTATTTCATAATTTAAGAATAATACTTTTAATATTGGAACTCATCTATACTTCATAAGGCTTAATCTCGAGAAAATTATGACTTGGTATAGCTTGTTAGCGAGTTAATTACTAATAGCAACGTGTCTGGATTATAATTACAAAAGATATACAACTATTAAACATTCCAAATAAAGCCAATCCAATAATATATCAATCAGTATAATAATAGTATACGTAGAGAATAAAAATAAAACATCGATAGCTCACCAAAATAAAACTAGGATCATTGTCGTTTCTACGCAAGTATAGTTTTCATCACCCGTCTTATTTATAATCCTCGTCTTGACATCGCGCGATGAAATTATTGCAGCCATTTTGTACACGTTTTGAGTTTTCCAGCCATTATACCAATTAGTTGAGTGAGATGTCCGCTGCTGGGTGGACGCTTTACGATTTTTATGGGACTGTTTGTTATTTTTTTTGTTAGTGTTACGTTTTATTTGTTACAAATGTGGCTGTGTTTAAAGTGAGAACTTAAGCAACGATGTGGCTAACGTGTTTGAAGTGATTGAATATTCTAGCTCAGTTATGAATTCAGTGCGTTTAATTGTTCTGTAGGAATAGTCATGCCTTGCCAAAAGGTCATAGCTTTTGTTATGATGAAACAGAAAATAAGAAAAGTCTTGTAAGTAGTAGTGTCTAAGGTCGAAATAATAGAGCACTAATTCAAATTTTACGTTATAGTAGGCAATGGACTAATATCAAAAGGTGAAACGAAATTTATATTCTTTATAGATGTACATTTTTTGGTATGGTTTGAGTTAGACAAAGACGGCACTATTGGACTGTGTGAAAAAACATGTTTGAGATGCGATAGTGATTGATGACGATGTAAACAGGGTTCAATTTAACAGAAAACAGATAGAATATTCTGCCACCTATGTATTATATTATATGTATATACAATAAATATATTTATTTTCTTTTAATGTAATTTTGTTGAGCAGTGACTTAAGAGTTATTCGTGCGGTCCTGAGGTATAAGAAGATATTTGATTAAAAATCATCAGTAGTTCTTCGAAAATTGGAAGTCTGTTCAGTAGTCGACATTAGAGTCTCTACCTACTTATGCATAATTTATTTGTTTGTTTGGATTATCAATCGTTATTTCTTCTAAAATTACCATCATATCGGTAATATGATGCTCATGACGAAATACGTAGGTAAAGTTTGTGTTTTAAAAACCTAAGCTTTCCTTAGTGATTTTCATAACGAATAATTTAGTGCTATGCTTAAACCTTTACCTAAACTTACGTCAAATAGGTGGCCAACTTTGTAGACGACTAAATTGACCAAGAAGTGTATCATGAGCGGTTACCATAGCTTTTCATAGAGTAATAGTATGTAGCCACGATGGTATGGTCTGGCGTCGCGGACGCTTCAAAAACAAGTTGCATTGATGCCACAGCAAGAGACAAGATCAAACTGGTCCCAATCTGATTCCACAAAGCCTGAGAGCCCTACTCACAGCAAGAATATGAAATGAAGTTGCTGGTCTGCTGTTTTTATGTTACTCCTAGACGGTATTGTCCTTCAGTCAAGTTGTTACAGTTTCCTAAATTTGAAATAGCTAACAACGGGTATAGCATTGAACACAATTGTTTATGCTAACGATACGATGATAAAAAATGTAGATACAACATGAAATGATTTGTAGAAATCGGTACGAAATATTTGTTTTTAGAGGAATGTTATCTATCGACGAAACATATATTGTTTACTAGTATAAAAACATGTTAGTCGTAGGTTAGTTATGTTTTGGGTGACTTACCGTTTAGCAACAGACATTGCCTTGTATTTTAGCCAATATTATTATTCAGAAATTCCAAATTCATTTATAATACGAGAATAGACTGTATATTTTATCAATAACAACATTAATAAACGATTATTAACAATAATAATCAATAATTTATTACAGAACTTGTATTTAAAATTATATTGCTTAGTATCTGCCCGTATTTGTTGTTTGAATTCGCCAAACAATATTAAAAAAATATTGATTAAATAGCTAGTATACCACAACGTTACCGATTTTCTTCATTGAACGTGGCAACTTTATATTTATTTGGCCCCCTATTATTACTGTGGTGATATCTTCATATGTATAAGACCTTAAGATGCGTTTAATTGAGGTTTGTGCTCCAGCATTTTTATTTATTAGGACCATTCGTGGTTATTACAATTATTGACATACAATATTCGTTGCTAAGTTTCGTTTGATTGTAGCTATAAATGTTTAAGGTGAACACAGTACGCACAGTATTAGCGAGCTTAATGGTGGAAATATATTCTTAAATTAAATAAATGTGCTATTATTAGTGTTGCACATTAAGATGCAATAAACAAACAGAATAAACTTTATTATAAAAAAGCAAAATTACGCAAAAAAGCAAATTAGCAAAATTACAATTCACCAAGTATAAATACTTGGTGAATTGTAATTTGTAAAGAACAAATTTTTTTTGGAATCCTCATTTATGGAACTTGTGAATAAAATGCGTGTTACATAATATTGTCATCTTTCTATTAGGAGGTTGTTTTAGCTAGTCATGTGTCAATAGATTACTTGAATCTAAAATTACGTTTTGCTATACATAACTCTTATTTTATAATATTTGGTATAGGTATTCATAATAAGCTAGCCCAGTTATCAAGCCAGCACGTGAAACAAGATCTTTGATAAGCAAACTACATTACATTCCTCACAAAAGAAATAATTTATTATATGTGTTTCAATCATAAGCTCTTTCACAATTGGGTTGTTTTGTTAGCTGATGGTTTAATGAAACTATTACCAAATTATCATGGCTAGGTTCAGATACATTCCGTTCATTCATAATTAACTGTACAGAATAGTGACATATGCGTGACAAATGTATGCTATTTCTTTCATCTTTGCTATTTTGTAGGCCAAACCTGTTGATATTGGGGTTTTTTTTTTGCTCCGTAAGGATCTTAAAGGAGTAAACTTATATTATTTTTATACACGCGTATGTACATTTTTTGAATGATTGATTTTAATTTGAATTTTGATCTTTATTAAGGTTTAATGTAATAATAAACATTATTATTATTATTATTATTATTATTATGTCCATAACTTTACCCTTATAATCAGATTTCATTTAGATTTCGCCAAGGCTTTACAGGTTAATTTACCTATCTTATTCAAACAAATTATTATTTACTTAACTATACTCTTTCATTGACGATATTCCAAAGCTTGCTACTTTGTTTTGTTTTTTCTTTATTAGATATAAATAAGTAAATAAATAATAAATAAGGTATATGTAACCATAGTTACGAAGAATTGTACGACGTCAGACGAACAATGTCGAAATACTACGAATGCGATTCGACTGCGTGTGCCAAATGCATGGTTGTGTGCGTGTCGTGTTTTTTAATTAATTTAATGTATTTCTAATGCATATTTTATATAAATATTAGGATTCGCCACTTCTTCTCCATATAAACTTTAACTGTGCCAAATTTAAATCTCCTCCGTCCGTGCAATTTTCGTAAAAAGAGGTACAAAGTTCTTGCTTCACGTATTAATATATAGAAGATACTAGAAGTAGAGTTGTTAACCTCTCCTTCTTCTTCTTCTCGAGTCGATGGTACAATTATTTTAAATATGTCCTGCTCAATGTGTAGTCACGACAGTCGCATCAGCAGTTGCGGCCATCAAATCCTCCATGATGCACCTACAGGGACAATTTGGGCATTTCAACAGATGTGACATGGTTTGATTGGGATCACCACATTCACACTGTGCTTTGTGAGGCTCCCTGATTCCCCAATTTACCAGGTTGCAATCTCTCCAGCCAAACGTAAATTCACGCGAAAAACCACGACCACTTTGATCGCTAATATAATGCTTTAATATGTGTCTAAAGTAAAATATAAGTAATGACGTATTTTAAAGTTGACATGTTAGTCAATTTAAAGTTATCAGACTCTACATTAAATAACTAAGCTTATTTAAATACGTAACAGGAATGCCCATCTAATCAGTTTAGGCTTTAGGGGTAAATGAGATGTGTTGTTGTGGGTGTCCAAATAAAGTAAGTCTTGATTGATATGGATATATATTCTACTGGTACCAGTTATATCTAAAATAAATACTTATTGAGCTACAACCTAACCTAGTGGTTGCGGGGAGACGAATGCCGCGCGGCGCCATTATATACTTGCGTCTGACTATACAAAACCAAAGCGTCCGCGTCAGCAGTGTCGCTACAAGGCATTGTAGAGATTAGCATACGCATAGACAAAAAGCCGTATTTGTTTTGCCTTCTAGATGTAAGTTAGTGTCATTGTTGTATTAAGATGTATGTTTTGTGTGCAGGTATAGTGTCGTCGAGCCAGTGTCCGCGTGGCGGGTTTGCCTTGTCACAGTCACTGGTGGAGCGGCTCGGGCAAGAACAGCTGCCCATGCTGCCACCACTGCACCATCCCATCAGAGATGTTAGTATTACGCTTCTCTTTATTTTAACATACATACTAAAACATTTTTGTACTATGAAATATAAGATCTAGTATATATCGCCGCCGGGAAACATAATTGTTCCATCTTTAAATCAGCAGTTACCGTATCTTAGCAAAACTCAAACTAACTTTAAAACGGTTAAGATAATTGCACATAATGAGTTTAGGTTATGGCAGATGCTCATCCCAATAATGCCATATCTGCCCCTTATAATTTACTAGGTACTTATATAATAAAAATAATAGCAGGTATATAATAAACTATCCTTTTATTGCGCACGGGCTTTAAGTGTAAGAAAGACCGTAGTTCAACACGCTAGCTTATTGCGGGGTTGACAGACATCATATATCTTCCAAAACTTTATGAAGAATGCTTAGATAAGCAGGTTTTCTCACGTTGTTTTCCTTCACCGCTAAACCAAGCGATTATTAACTAATTAATACGCACATAACTTTGCAAAATTAAAGGTCGAACTTAAAATCTCTGCGTGACATTGACAGTCCAATGATCTCTCATTAAGCTATCGCTGCTTAGTATATTAATTATTATTGTATTATTTTAAAAAACCTTCTGCATAAAGAAATACTATTCTACACCCAATAGAAAAGTCACAAAATTACTTTATGAAATCTGTGGAGTGTAGAATAGTCATTCTTTCAAAAATAACCTTATGCCGTGTTTTTGCGGTAAATAGGATTGCCAGATTTCTTTTCCAGGTACGTTTTATGAAACTAATAGGTGACATTACTACTGTTGTTTGTACAGAATTCAGTATGCGCGCGCAGCACGTACTCACCACTGCAGGCGTTAAGTGAGAGCACATGTCGAGATCCTGGAGCTCACTCCGCGCCGCCTCCGCAGCCGCCGCCCCGAGTCCAGGTATAACGTTACTTGTACCTCATTGTAAGAATTTTTTGTTTATAATTGATTACATATCTCACAGGTGAGGGATGCAAATTCGGCTCTTTGTAAACTATAAATTGGTTGCGTTCATTTTTAACGCACGGGTGGTATCCGTTACGCAACTGCTACGCCAAAAGTTGTGGATTGTAACATGGAAGATATTATACTCTCACGACTTTATTCTCTGAGAAGGTAGACAGCGGTGTATTACATCCAAATTTCGTCTGCTATGACTTCCGATCCGTCGTAATAGAGGGCAAATTTATTGCAGTGTTTTGGCAACAGCTTCATACTCCGTACTACTACTGAAATGAACAGAAAATTACAACAATCTTTTGGCCGATCTTAAAATCATACCTGAGACCGCAGCCACATTTAATACCGCTGTCGCCGTCGGTGGGACAGTTCCTTAATGTAACTTTTATAAAACTGTGACACATTTACCACTGATCAGCACAACTTGTTTTTATTTACTTTGGACGTCATTAAATGATCCTCGTCGCTCTGGGCGAAACAAAGGAGTATGTCATACTAAAAACAAAACCAGAGCCTTCCTTCTCTTGCCCTTTACATTCCGAAGCGTCATCCCTGCTTGTCAGTTTATAATAGATTTTTCTATTATCAGGCGTCAAACCAAAACGTGACTCTTCACCCGGCGGTATCACGATGTACCGCCACGTTGGAACTGGCGGCGCTATGGCGCAGCTTCCACGAGTTGGGCACGGAGATGATCGTGACGAAGGCCGGGCGGCGAATGTTCCCCGCTCTCCAAGCCCGCCTGGCCGGTCTACTGCCCAACGCTGACTATCTTCTGCTAGTAGACTTCGTGCCCCTCGATGATAAGCGATATCGATATGCTTTCCACAGGTAACACCGTCTTTGTCTATTCTTCTACACTTATTTTATGAAGAGAAAAGATTCGTATTGCTGTTTGTAATGACTGAACTTAAAAACTACTAGATAGATTATAAAAATTATTTCTCCAGTAGTAAGCTACGTGTTCCGAAAGTAATATAGGCTATAATAACATCAAGGTACGATCCACTGGAGCGGAGCAGTAGTCATAGGTAAACGCATAGACTTAGAATACTTTCGCTACGGGTAAACGTAAGTGAAAGTGCGGAGGACAGCTAGATTATTATAAATATTGTTTAACCTATATTTTGTCAATAAATTGTTATCCCTCGCAAACAGTAGGTACGTACTTTTTTATGGATGAAAGGTACCGTTTTCTGTACCCCTGACAGCGTGTATGCTAAATTTCATGATGATTGGTAAATTATTTAAGGCGTGAAAGCGTAACAAACAAACTGACATTCAAATTTATAATACTAGACAGATTTTTCCTACGGTTCGCTCGCATAAATATAGGTTCGGTTAGTAACAACACTTTTTTCTGGATAAAAGGTAGGTACTATATAATAATAATATTAATCTTTATTAATCCAAAAATAGGGACATTTTGTCTATCTTATTGCAACATCTAATGGACAATGCTAGATTTTACAGAATAGAATAGAATAGAATTTAGATGAAGAGCTAGATTTTACACGAAACGTAGATATATATATCGCATGCTTAATAAAACAGCGACTTAACTTGAAATTTGAAAGTAAGCCAATTTGAACTCTAATTGTATATGTTAAATTCTAATATTATATTTGTGTTAAATCTTTTCAATAGAGTTCAAATTTGTTTAATCAAAAATACTGAGGTAAGTCTCTGTTTTATTAAGGATGCGATATGTCCTTTTCTGTTCCTCTACCAACGTGTATACAAAATTGTATGATGATCGGTAGAGTAAACAAACAAACTCACATTCGCATCTATAATATTAGTTAGAATTTGTTAGGAAGGATGCTAATAATAATAATAATAATAATTATTATTATTATTTATTCAACTTAAATTGGTACAAATTGATACAGAGTTAAGATTACATCGTAAAGGTTATATATAGGGACGCCTGTACTAGGCTAATGACATTATTTTGAGCCCGTCTTTGAATTCTACGTCTTATATTTCTCTAGTTCAAGTTGGGTGGTAGCGGGTAAAGCGGACCCAGTGTCTCCCCCCCGCATCCACGTGCACCCCGACTCGCCAGCGCCAGGGTCTAACTGGATGCGTCAGCTCGTCTCCTTCGACAAACTCAAGCTTACTAACAATCAGCTTGATGATAATGGACATGTAAGTATAACCATTGTAGCTATACTCTTTTTCCTTTTATAGTTGTCATCTCCCACACTAGGAATAATTCCTGTATTGCGAAAAACTTTGTCAACGTTCAAACAACAAATATATGTAATTTGAATTGGCCGCTGAAGGTTATGTAAATAATAAATGGACTTTCTTATATCTAATAAAAATAATTAATTAAGAGTAGGTAGTTTATTAAAAGTAAAAATGATGATGAAAGAGAAAAATTCAGACGTTACACAATTCTGCCATATTGAAAAAGGCTCTTAGATATATATAATGTTGGATTGAGAATGACGACACGGATGTTAGTGGTGGTATTGCCACTACGCCTAGTGTAGTGAATTCTAATCCCACGTGGAATAAAATGGGAATGGGATTCACGAATGATTGTTCCAAAACTGATTGTTTTTTGTGTTCGTAGTTTGAATGTTTGTAAAGTTTTCCACGATACAGGAATTATTCGTGTGAGAAAGTGGCTTAGTCCTTGTTAGGAAGATGTCTGGTTTATTACAAAATAAGCTCTAATGTATGTATGTATGTGTGCAGATAATCCTGAACTCGATGCACCGCTACCAGCCGCGGCTGCACGTGGTGTACCTGCCGGGCGAGGGCCAGAGCACGGCGCCCGGCACAGTGCCCTACCGCACCTTCGTGTTCCCGGAGACTGGCTTCACTGCCGTCACCGCCTACCAGAACCATAGGGTCAGTATATTTTTCTTTCATTATCATGTGGTTATGTTATATGTGCCCACTGCTGGAAAAAGCCTCTCCCTTGGACTTCCAAATCTCTCTGTTGGTAGATATGCTAGTCCCTTTCAAAGGCGTTCAAGTCGTCCCACCATATTTGTTTAGGTTAGTAGGAACTACATCATCCAAATATGTTAACAATTCAGTTATTTAAAAATATATTTCAGTTACCTACTTAAAATTAATAATATAAAAAAAACAAAACAACTTGCCCAAGACTTCACATTATTGTAGATTTGTAGTTGAATTGTACTTTCATACGATTATTGCTTTTTCTTAAATGTTTGGTTACGTTTGTTTTTACAATATCTTACTTTGAATTTATATAGGTAATCTATTATTTTAGGTCAAGTCAAGTCAAAAATCACTTATTCTTTTAGGTCATTAAGTGACAGTATTCTTTAATGTTTCTAAACGTTAAAATCTAATTGTTACGAAGATGATTCTAAATGTTAAGTACTTAGCGACAAATTCGCGTTAGCGTGACGGTTTCTGTGATCACACTGATCACTGATCAGTTACATTATTTGTTAATAAGTCGTTAAAGAGCTATAAAGAAATAATAATGTAAAAAATACATGTAAGACTTATCGAGATCCTCTAAAGTCATTACAAAAGTCAACTCATGTAGTCTACATCTGTAATGACCTTAGAAACTAAGAATGTACTTATCATATGCTATACATATACCTTAGGGTCTGAGGACTCTATTTATATTGTCATTCCTTATAAGGTATGTTTTTATTATAGATAACGCAACTGAAAATAGCGAGCAATCCCTTTGCAAAGGGATTTAGAGACTGCGACCCCGATGATTGGTGAGTTATAGTTTTATTTAGAAATGAGGTAATATCTTATTGATATTATGATATTATATTTATTATTATAACTTTTGATCTCGGCATTCTAAATCATTTGCCGAAATTATTCTGGATATATCAAGTATAATTTCGAGAGACAAGAAACGTCTTTTGATATTAATGAGACATTAACGATCGGGTAAAAGCACCCACATTTCTGTACCACCCCACGCCAAAGGGCTATGAATCAATTTAAGTATTTACAAAGTTTTCATGCTACACCACGAACTCATTTCAACAGCCGGTGACAATTTACTTTTACGACGTGCCCATAGAGTAAAGAGTTACGCGTGACAGTTATGGCGGACACAGCTCGTTTCCCGTTCCCGCCAAAATAGAAAAAAACTAACCTCAAAATTTATAGTTTTAGTGTTTCCAGTAAATTAGTTGGAAGAATCTGGAAATGTTTAAGTTTTAATTATTCACTTACCTGAAACATTTGGTTTTAATTTAGGAGATGGAAATATAAATACAGTTCTTATTTTTAATGTGTAATGCTTTATTGACTTTATTTTTTGCCGGTGGCTTTTCTTTTTCTTATTTTGATGTAGTAGTCAACTTACCAAGACTTGTTCAAGTCGACCGCAAGTCTCTGACTCAATACTAACGAAATATTTGTCAGAAGGTTCGTCATGGATGATAAAAACAATGGCGGTTGTTACGACGGTTTTCCACTACTGCTGCTAATGAAAATCTACTGGCAGTAAAAACCTAATAAAACATTGTCCTATCAATGGATCTATAGTAAAACGGGTCTACTACGCGAATGTCACTTATGCCACTGGGTTAATATGAATTTATTAACAACCTTTCGATTTCGTCATAAATGTAGCTATAACTGAACGACTAAATCTGATATTAGAAGAAATAGCGCAATATACTTAAGGGGTTTCATGGATAGGCCTCAAAACTAGTATGAAACTGAAACAATATAATTAGATTGATTAAAAATCCAGTTGATCTAACCATAAATCAAGCTCATTTTTTCGAAAAAAGAAACTAATATTAAACAATCCAAAGTTCACACTAGTAAATATTAAATTCTAGAAATTAATGACATTTGACGATCTAAAGGCATTATATACCTAATCCCAGTAAGGTATTCATGAAGTAAATACCTATTAGATTATTTCTTCAAACTACCTATACCTACATATAATGAAACATAATGATGCACCTGTTCAGTATCAAAGAGTGAGAGGCGGTGAGGCGTGTTCGACCAGATTTATAATTTTATAAACATTATCTATTACACATGAACACGTGTAAAAATGCATTTTATATAATACTGTACAATCGGTAACAAAAATGTTTACCTATGGGTATATGAAGATATTTTTAAAATTTAATACTGTAACTCTCAGGACTAATTTCTGTATTGTGGGCTACTTTACAAATACAAGAATTATAATAATAATAATGTAGTGCTTATTTGTTTCATAAAATATACTATTAGATGTACACCTATTTAACTAGGATTGACCATGGGACGCCAATGTAAAACGTCAGCTATGCATACTGTCAGTTTTTTAATGGTAGACAAAAATTGGTAAGTTTTGAATTAAATGGCTTATTTATATTTTTTAGTTAATTATAAATGTTCTTAGCATTGTCGAATCCACGGTCTACGAGCGACATTTACTAACTACTACAATCATTACGTCGGCCACTAATTAGACGACTACTTGTTTATAATAATAAAAACGCTTACTTAAGCCATAATGACATACTTAACAATAAATGAAATATACTACCAATTTAAAAGCATGTTTACAGAAAATAAATAATTAATCAACTATAATATATCAAAGCACCATTGTTCTTCACTGTATAAGTCATAAACAATCTGCGTACGCGCACCGCTTTGTTTACATTTTGCGGTTAGTACCGTTCTGGCTACTGCATTGGCCCCTACCATGTGAATAAATCTCACCCGTCACTTCTTTACGATCCATGTAAACTTTATATAGAATTTAATCGATAAATAATTGCTTCACAGGAGCCAATCGAGGCGCTTTGTTTGTTTCTACAACGGATATGTTTGCCAATGGTAGCGGAATATTCGATCAATATTTTAGCACATAATATAGTGTGGTTGTTAAATGCAATTTAAATTATGTGATTATGTACTAAGACTGCTTGGCGATTTTATTTTTGTTCGAAGAGTCTTAGTCTTAGTTGTAAATTTGTCTTTTATTGCATGCTGTGGTTTTATATAATTGAAGGAGTAGAGACACTATCATTACCCATACATAAAACTTTTTTGTAAATTGCAGTCTATATTCTTAGTGGGAGATACTAAATAAATAAAGTAAAAATATGAAAAGAACATGGTACATACTGTAGGATACAAGTTGTGACAGTCCAATTGTTAAAATGCCTCCAATCCACCGAAGATCGTAAGGCAAATAAACCTGTACTGAGTTCTTGTGATAAGTAGGTATTTATATAGTTTCCTAGAAGTAATTACTTACGGTGATGATACAGTAACTTATCGCTCGATCAGCAATACGCATCTGATACCATGGTGTTGCAGTTGTACACGACCATAGCTAACAATACGCATGTGCTTGATGACAACTTATTAGTATAAAAATTATATTTGCATGATATGATAAAGCATGCCAGTCATTATAATAATCCATTAATTAGGTATAGTAAAATTTACGCATTCACGCCTTAACGATACGACCGATCATCATGTGATTTTGCATACACGTTGTCAGGAGTACAAACAGGGACATAGGGTACCATTCACTAAAAAAAAAATGTTTTGGTGGGGTAGAAATTATTCGACTAAATCTATATTAAATCGCGATCGCACTTGCGAATCTACTACACATGCGATCTTATCATAGAAATTAACGCTTTAATCTAAATCATTGCACTGAAGATTTAACAGAAAATTGTAACTGTTATTGATGATGGTTATCTAGCAACGATGCCAGTCCAACCGATTCTCGGCATCAGTGAACATCCATAGGTAGGCATAGATTAGATTACGTTTATAATTATGATTTAAGTTATTTTAGCAACAGTGTAGTACAAAAATAATAATGTAATTTTGCCTCATTAATATAGGTAAATCTTCCAACCATTTTTACTAAACAAACATAAATATGAAACTTTAAGATAAGAGTTGTCGACTGAATTTTATTAATAGTTACGACTAGTGATTAATTACTAAGAGTTCTACGTAAAAACTAATCGTCACATGCACAAACACAGCGTTAGAAGAAGACAAAAACTATCATAAACTATTTTTTGTCCCTTACTTCCCGGTACGATCAATTAATAACATTGGAGCGTATGAATGCCATTTGTCGTGTGCTGTCAAAATAAAAATTAACGCGTAGACCGTAATATGACTCCGCCTACTGGGCGGGCTGTATTCTTTTTTCTCAGTCATGTGTTTTGTGATCCAACCGGCCAGTGTGGTGGACTGTTAGTACTTTTTTAATTATGTGATAAGACCTATGCCCAATAATATCTGTAAGTTTAATAATAGTACTTTTTCAAAAACAGATTTCCTCTGTTGACATAATACAATATTAGGTAGTTAATCGATTAAGACCTATTTTCTAATATTATTTAAAGTGTGTGTTCAAGTTGCGAAAGTAAAAAGAAACTAGAATTTTTGATTACGACTCAATATAATAGGTAGTAAGCGTAAACTTAGGCAAAGGCACGAGTAGGATATAGGAGTATATTATAATAGTAGCCTCTTGTCAGTATGAGAAAGGTAAGGCCATTGTCTCGCTGTCTCGCTAACCCAGTTCAGGTTGGCTGACTTCAGCTATAATCGAGGACATTATGAAAAACTCTTGGCTCATGAACTCATGAAGAACTTAACTCACTCACACCGATATGGCGGTTTCCTCACGATGTTTTCTTTTATCGTCAAAGCTAGCGATTGAATAAACACATCACTACAAAAAGTCAGGGGTGCATGCCTCGAGATCACTCGAGATCTCTGCGTGGTAATTCGTTGGTCTCATACTAGATCTATTACAAATAATTTCATAAGTTTGTATTTGTTTCTCAGTCCCCCCGAACAGACGGGGCAGCGTAGCGCGGCAGGCGGTCGGCGGCGTGAGTCTGCGCCGGCAGAGGCGTGCCCGCAGCTCGCTCAGCCGTACGCCGCTGAGCCGAGCGCCTGTGGACCTCTCTACCCACCGCACGCACACCCTGTCCGGTAAGCCACACTAAACTATCCATCATTCTAAGTAACTGCCAAAATGTTCTGAGCTAGGATTTTCTTTTAACCTCTGGTATGCCGGAACGTGGATCTGCGCGAGACACAATGCTTTTTCTATTATGTCTGGTATTCCGGCATACAAGAGGTTAAAAGGCAACTTCCGCATTAGGAATAAATCCTGTATATCGAGGAACTTTAAAAAAAATCAATCAACGGACACAAAGAACACGCAGACTCAGAACAACCATTTGTGGATGACACAATTAATGTTTGTCCCGTGTGGGTTTCGAACCCACAACACTCGGTGCAGTGGCAGTGGCGAGGCGATCAATTAAACCACTAGGCCATCCGTGCAGTCAAACCACTACGCCACCAGTACTATAAAGCCGAATCTTGCAATATATTTAATTGGGAATTTTGTTTGCAATATATCAAATCAATATACTCAGAGCCCGTGTAATACCCAAATGCAAGTATCAAATAATCAAAGGCAAATTAAAAACCATATAATTATTCTTTTTGTTACACTTATGAACGTCAAAGTTTATAAATTTAGTGAAGGTATTCAATTTTAAATCATCTTTGTTGCTAGGGTTAGGCATATGAAAGAGAAGATCGCAAACGATGGGGTTCAAAATCCGATGCAAAGTAGTGGGCTCCATAATCTCTATCATTCAATATTCATTGCTAAACGTAGATTAGAGAGAATTAATGATAAAGAAATTGTAGTTAACTCAAAATATTTCTGATCATCGATGTTGTGCTAGTCACGCCGGTATTGTGACAACGCTGTCAGTTCAGTCCATATAGGTTAGATAGGAGAAGATCGAATGTTTGGTATACACTTGATACGCTTGAGGCAATCCATCTGCCACAGAGATTAAATATTAAAACAAGGGCAACACAGCACAAGGGTTCAAACAAGCATCTCTGGTTTACACAAATTTTAGTACGCTGTGAAATTAAATTATAATATAAAAATAATAATTAGGTCCACCATCATGAAGATAAAAAGCAATAAAATTCTACGTTACAAAGAAAATGATCTGATAATAATATATATTTTATTTATGTTTCAGTTACCAGCCCCATTCGAGTCACAATAGCGCGTACAGTGCGTACTACGCACATAGATAGCCGAATAACGGAATGTAAGACGATAGTGGTAGTGAAAGTAAAGACAACAACTGGCTGCACACATATACACCACGTGCTATGTTGGGACGTGCACACACAGAACAATAACTGGCGATTCAATCATACGCGATTGTATCTGAAAAATAATTGAATAATTCGACAGTGTACCTCGAATCTAAATATCGATTCATTCGTCGTCACGTTAAATTTGAATAACGTTCAAATGAGAGAACACTGCGCTAGTATCTCACAGAATAATTGCCGAACTGATTAACTACGCATTGATTGATATTCGAATGC
Organism: Catocala fraxini; assembly: GCA_930367265.1. Lineage (NCBI taxonomy): Eukaryota > Metazoa > Arthropoda > Insecta > Lepidoptera > Erebidae > Catocala > Catocala fraxini. The sequence goes on from OV884043.1 coordinate 19,522,589, forward strand.
ATTTAAATAATCGAAGCCTTCGAATATTTCAAATGTTTTAGTAACAATCGCGTACCGCTGGTACTACTAACTTCTTTCAACGTGTTTATAAAAGTGTAGCCACTTTTTAACTATGACTATGTAGCTTTGCGATAATGTGATAGTGATAGCATGATTAATTATTGTTGCAATGTCAAATTCAGATTGAGTGGCTACACTTTTGGGAAGCAAAGTATATAATGCGAATACAGATAGCGATGATCTTCTAGAAGAAATTATGATGTGATGACGCTATGTGGACTGTAGGGATTATTCTGCTTTAGTTATTGTTCTGTGTGCCCCGTACACCATCTGTCAAATTTATCAAAAACAAAATTGTATTAAAAGGAAATTAAACATGAACAAAATTCAAAATTTGCCGCTAAAGTTGTGTTTTCATTAATGTAGTTTAATCAAAATTTGTTTTAATGTCTATGATGTTTGGTAGAGTTTGTATTTAAATTAGGAATTGCGTTGTTTTGGAGATGTAAGTATTATGTGAAAGGTAGATGTGATTTTTTGGCTAGCTCTATTGTAAATAAAAATGGCTGATCAATGCATACATTTTAGATTTAAAACTAAAGAGAAAACAACATTATTTTGTACTTAACTTTTAACAGATAGATAATATTTGATTAAAATTAAATCGAGCTTTTTGTCAGATGGTGCAATGAAGGTACCGAATGAAGGTAGGTTCGAAAACGAATACTTATATTTTCTATTTTCCATAGTTATCTTTATTGATTTATACCTACATCTAAGATGTAAATTGGTTGAAGTTAAAAGAGGAGGCAAATGTTACCTTGTATATTAACCAAAAATAAAGTACTTCAGCGAACTAAATATTACTAACAATTTGTATATTATCAATTGTAATCAATGGTGCATATTCATTGTTGTATCACAATATACGTGCCTTCGTCTTAGTAATTATAGATGACTTCACTATGCTAGTTACTTTATTGGTATTATTTCATGACACGATTTTCTTTTTGATTAATGAGTTTCTAATTATAATCTACTGTTATTTTGATCTGAGAACTTGGTGACTTTACAAATTAATTGTTTAAAATACTGGGTATGGGACCTTATTAAACTTTTCGACTAGAATTTGTGCCAGCTACATTTGAAGCGTGGCATGCAAATATAGTGAATCCCGTACATTTCCTGGTGCAGAATGTAGTTCCATTATCTATAGTAGATACATTTTTAAAACGAATTCACAAATTTTACTTATATTTTAAATGTTATTTATGACGCTACCAAAGATGTCAGTATCCTATAGAAACTTGTATATGAGAATGATCTCAATGAGGCTTGCGATATAAGTAACTTTTCTGAAAGTGGATAAGTAACTTTTTTTAATCAAAATCAGTCTTACCTGCCCACGACTTTATTCTTGGAAGCACAAACCGCTATTACCGAAGCACTGGGTTTTACGGAAGCAATATGTAAGTATTTGCGTGCGAACGGTGACAACCGAATGACGCTGACACTGCAATACTGCCTCTATGATTGTGGTTGATATGCTTAAGGAATGGACAATATCAGTTATAAGTCATGTATCTTAGCTATATAAAGTATCTAGTTTAGAGAAGCTTTATTTAATGTCAATCATTCGTATAATCTCAATTTATAAACATGAAACTATTTTGTTACCAAATATTGTGTATTTATTATTATAGTCTTATATTATTGTTAATTTACCAAATGGTGTTTTCTCCTTCATTTTAATAGAAAATGAAGGGATACGAATGCATCAGTCAATGTCAAGTGCCAAAGTGTAACCAAAGGAGCCTAGCTATGTTAAGATAGTTAAAGATTTAGTAAATATGTTTGATATTTATTTAAATCTATTAAAGTTGATGCAAGTCTATTATGTTTTTATTTTTCCTTTGTTTTATATTACTGGGATCAACAGGCACCTCAGAATTGGCGGCAAACATGCAAACTTATGCAAACAAGCCTACGACGCAGTCATAATAATAATATAATACATCAGCCCTGTATTAAACAGTCCCACTGCCGGGCACGGGCTTCTTCTCACCGTGAGAAGGGTTAGGCCATAGTCCACCACGGTCCAGTGCGGGTTGGCAGACTTCACATATCTTTGAGCACATTATGGAGAACTCTCAGATTCGCAGGATTCCGCACGAGGTTTTCCTTCACCGTTAAAACGACCGATAATTAACTTACGCACATAACTTTGAAAAGTCAGAGTTGCGTGCCTTGATATCGAAATAGAGTCCTCTGCGTGGCAGTCCCACGGTGTTCCACTAGGCTACCGCTGCTCTCTTGATGCAGTCATAAAGGCAGAATATTTCAAGTTTATAAGTACTTACGTAAGTACCTATTTCTACGAGCTACACTGGACACCACGCTGGCGTTTTGTATATCGCAGTGGTTTCACAAATTGAAACAACCAAGAACAAGATCAGACAAGTTTTTGTCACATTATTAGAATCAGTAACTTAGTACAGTTAGTACAGTGACTGCCTCAGTGACACAGCGATGGTAAAAGCGCCTGATATGCTGGCAAAGTGTTATTAGTTCCTTGTCAAGAAATTATCAGTAGCAGGCGTAGTAGCTGTAACTTGTAGCCTAAAACCAAAGTCGGTGAAATTTACACACCCCTGCCTACTTCTCTGGCTATATAGACATGAGACTATATTCATTCATGTCCTCCAGACCGAATTTCGGTCACTGCGGCCAATCTTAACGGAGACTGGCCATCTGCGCAGGAGATATTATAGTGCACAAGTATGTGCGCAAACACAAGTACACTCTCTGTTCCTTAACCCTCATGATCCGATGGGACGGATAATCCGACACGACCGGTGAGAAATCAGGCGCAGAACTTTCTAGTTGCAAAAATATCCATAACGCTATAGGGCAATTCCCTATGTCTGCACGTCTCACACGTTGTTATATAATGAAAATAACATGAAAAAGGTTTTTGTGAAAGGAGCAATTAATATTTTAGGATTATTTAATTAATAGAAAATTTCATGGCACTATCTCTCTCAAACACCTATGCTTAAATAAGAAATATGTCACAACGTTTTATCATGCATCCTTTTCTGCCAACTAAGAACTACAAGATTTAAAATACCTCTATCATTATTAATTTAACTGGATTCATAAATTACTTGTATTTTACATTTTCTGTTACATCATTATTAAATTAATAATTCAGTTAAGTTAACATTACCACCGTAAATCTAATTAAATTGAGAGTTGTCTTTTTAATTTATAGTTCGCATTTGCTAAAATGTAGCCTTTCCTGTAGTATATACTATCTCTATAGAATTTTAACAATATTCATTTTGGAGTTTGGAGGCTAATGTGCAACAAACTTTCAAACATTCACATTCATAATGTTAGTAGGACATTTTAATGTAACCTTATTTAATGTTGTCTTCTATTTAACCTTATTTATTATGCATACGAATACGTTTGATAAATGTAAATTGTACAAGTTATGCTAGTAAATAAATTCATAAAATTGTAATCAGTCTGGATACTTATTACCATTAGTAATTGTATGCAAATATCGAACTACAATTTACATACAAGTAAATAGTAAAAATAAACTTAATAATTAAACCTTTGTGTACACTTTTTTAAGAGTCCTTTCTGCTTTAATGGATTTTTGAAAACAAACATCCATATATAATTAGATTTAAATATCAATTTTTGGCCATTTTCAACTCGATTTCGTAGAAGAATAAAGTTTTTCTTTTCTTTAATTTAAGAGCGTATCTCTTGCCAATAGAGCAACCGCCTATTCGCCTCATACATATATCTGTCTTCTGAATTCTTTTTAATTTTTTGATACGACTTGACTTCCATTTTTCCTTCGTTAATCTAGTTATGTCCATTTTTCTCCTTATTTATTTTTCTTCAAAGATTAGCAATCATAATAATAATTGATTTATTTTTCTCTCCACAAAATTATAAATAGAACTGGTAACAAGGTACACATTGAATTAAACCTAGATATATAGATACATAAAACAGAAAGATTATTATAAAGTAGTCGTTATATCGAATCAAGTGGCCTATTGAGATATTTACTAATATCGTATTCGTATACTATGACTGAAAAATGAAAGAATAAATTAGACAAACATGCCCCTCTGTTCTCTCATCGGTATTACCTTTCTTTATTTCAGGATAATTGGGCCTTTGCCTAAAACGGCTATTGTTGAAATTTGATCTCATTATAGACGTTTGCCTAGATCTTTTTTTCTCATAGACCACTTTACAAAATTTAGCAGGTTCCTTCAGCTACATTTCTACCATATTCCTTGCCATTCGCATTTATAGAAAAATCAAACAAGAGTTTGAAATTCTCGGGACTGTCTACCGAAAAATCGGTTACCGATAAGGTTCGAGATCACTGGTACTGAATATAGAATACAAGTAACAGTCGCTGGGCTTCTTAAAATATTATCTGCCTGCATTGATAGGTGAAGTCAAGCCAAAATTTTAGTTCTTCACTATCGAAAGCAAATAAATTTTCGTGGACTCCCCATTTTTTGTCACGCCTATCTAGACCTCCGTCGAGTCTCCCGTGGACTCCTGAAGGTCCATCTGGACCACTTTAGGAACTAATAGCCTAGATTATCCTGCTTTCGACAGTTTCTTACACTTTTACCTAATATATTTTCTTGATCAATTCCTTCATCGTCCATCGTACAAAATTAGTTTATTTTACGATATTTGCCGAAGGACTGTCTCGCAGAGGTCTGGAATTCGATTCTAAGCAAGCGCACGCACCTCTGATGATAAATATTAATATGTAATGAAATCCGAATCATCTTATATACATAAATAATAATAAATGTTTTTTAGAGATATTTTATTATTATTTGAGTTAAATAAGGTTAAAGGTGACTCCAGTTGATTTATGCCACCGAAGTGCCCGACCTACCGCAAAGGGCAGAAAAAGAAACGTAAATGCAAAATGCATATTTATTTAATTTCAACACTTACATTATAAAGTGCGGCGTTCGGGTTTATTTAAGTCAGTCTTAGGGTCATTGGTGGCAATAGCGCATATAAGGTAAGTCACTTATATTTTAGTAGATAACAATCTTGCGAAATTTATACCTTTCTTCAATGAATATATTATTTATAGATAGAGAGAATAGAGAATAGAGATAGGTGGCGCTAGTCACAGTGTAAACATCAGCTCCGTAATAAAACTCAATTAAAAATAGTAAATATAACATTTCAAGTATTTCTGTTAGTTATATCGGTTAAACTAGTGACAATAATTATTGTATATCGTTGGTGGAACTATTCTTTCAGTGCAAACAGAGAAAATAAGTGACAAAACTTACAGTGTAAAACAACATTTTGTGCGCAATAAAAGTGAACAAAAATCTCAAAAGACTATAAATAAGTGTTTTGATTACTATTATAATACCAACCAACCATAAGAAGTGACTAAAATTCCAACTAATTGTATAATAATTATTCGATGAAAAAGTGTTCCGTTAATTTTATTCGAAATATTTCTGTTTGGCGCGATTGACCAATAGCAATCCACGCCGTATAAACTTTGAAGCAATTCGCGACAAGTTGGAATAGATTAACAAATTGACACTCGTTAACTAGCGTTTCCGTGGCGCATGTTTCTGTGTATGCGGTCGGAATAACGAGGTCCGAGATCGCGTCCCACACCCAACATCGATGTCTTTTTGAGAATTATTTAAAATATTTCAATCTTCACAGTTGACTAAAAATTTATATTAATGTTATAATTTCGCTCAAATACGTAAACAAAAAAGCGCCCTCTAGAAATGGCACGTTGAACTATATGTCATTGACCTTATCCATAAATTCTAAATAACTACGATGAATTTCCTGGATAACATTACATTTCGGCGTTCAAAAGCCAAATCGGCTTCACAAAATAATGTGAGCCAACTAATGACACAAACATTAGATGATTCTACCAGTAGCCTACCAGACATGAGTAATGATGACAATGACAGCTTCAATCAAGACCAGTTGATAAGTTTAAAATCGCAAATCGAAACTCTTACTATTGCATTGAATAGCGCACATGGAGAAATTGAATTGCTTTCGCTGGAAAACAATAATCTCAAATGTAACAATGAAGACTTGCAGAGAAAGAACGATGTTTTAAGAAAGGTTATCGACAGCCCTACAAAAAAGAAGAAAATGAATACCCGCCTACCAAATAAAGGATCCACAAGCTTGAACCAACAAATACAAACAAACGATATTTAGAACAAACGTAACATAAGTAAAAACGTAGCGACTCAAACTACGAAGCACCCGCCTATATCAGTAAAACAGCATGACCCTATATCCTCACCACATATTAACGTTTCACAAAGTAACTATGTACAGCCAAAAGTGCAAAGCAAAATATGTCTAATTACCGAAGACAAACGTAATAAAACACGTTCAATAGCTGAAAATTGCCTTCATAGTTCAGAAATATGTCACTACTTAATGCCAGATGCTGGCATACTAAATCAATTACGTGATTTATCTGGTAAATTGAAAGATTTCACTACTAATGATTTCTGTATAATATTAATTGGAGAAACCGATTTTAAAATCTCTAAAGACTATTTTTCCTTGATAATTAGTTTAAGAGAAATTCTGAAAAATATTACGCATACAAATATTATAGTCTGTGCGCCAACTTATAAATACTCACGTTTTGCAACTATGTTTAACTATAGGTTGGAACATTTTAACAATCTTTTGTATTTAGATATATTGTCACATAACCATGCCTATTTTGTTGACTCTAACGCGAATCTCACATGTGACTATACAATGTTTGACAAAAATAGCGGGTCCATTAAATACTACGGTGTAAGAACAGTTATGAATGATATCTGTGAATTAGTGAGGAATATAAGTTTAGGTGATATGCAATCTTATAAAAATTACGAACAAGCTAAGCCTGAAAGTTCAATGTCTCAGTTTTTTCTCTCATAAGTACATAAATATATTACATCAAAACATTGCTGGTTTGTTAAACAAATCTGAAGAACTGATAATTTGTCTAGAAGAATTGTCAAGTATGGACGATAACATAGATGTCATATGCATATCCGAACATTTTATGATGGAAGGCTATGAAAAATATTTATTTATACCAAATTATTCAGTAGTAGCTTGTTTTAGCAGAGAAAACTCTAAGAGAGGAGGTACATGCATCATGGTAAAGAATATACATCAAAGTAAAGAAATTATAGAAGTTTCAAAGTTTTCCGTAAGCGGAATTTTTGAGACATGCGGAGTTGAGCTAGTAAAATACAAAACAATAATAATATGTATATACAGAGTCCCTAAACTAAACAATTTAAATATATTCTTCGAACAATTAGAAAAAATATTAAAATTCGTCACAAAAAAGCAGAAAAGTAAAGTAGTAATAGCCGGTGACTTCAATATCGACTGCCTTAAGCGAAATAACACGTTATGTCAATTGGAATGTCTTTTATTAAACTACAATTTCAAACTAGAGTTAAATAAACCCACGAGACTCAAAAGTAGTACTTGTATTGACAACTTTGCGCATAACACTCGCAACAAGTGTAAGTCAAATATAATAGAATTCGGGCTATCCGACCACACATCACAAATTCTTAAATTGCCAGTAGATGAAGTTTATTTAATCAATTATTGGCATATAAAACGTAGAGACTATAGTAAGAAAAACAAACAGAAATTTAAAAAATGTCTACAGAATATCTCATTTTCAGAACTATATAACACAGACGATGCAAATGAAGCTTTCAACAATTTTATGGACACTTTTAAACTACTTTATAATTTGTGTTTTCCCTATAGAGTATTAAGAATTCAAATGAAAAAGACGCCATCATGGCTTTCAAGTGGAATAAAAAAGTGTAGCAAAAAAAAGAGACAGTTTCTGTGGGAGTACAGGTTAAAACCCGATAAATCTAAAAAAGACAAATTTAAACAATATAATAAAACCTATAAAAGAATTATAAAGTTGACTCAGCGCGCACAGAATAATTATTACATAAAAACATCAGTTAATAAAACAAACGCAGCTTGGTCCATAATTAACAGAACTAAATCAAATGCACCAAATAATGTCATATCGTGTATAAATGTAGATGATACTAAATTAACTAACCCGAAAGAAATTGCCAATAACTTTAATGCATATTTTATTGATAAAGTTAAACCTACTACAACATCTGGCAACATAACAAGCTTAAAAATAGATAAATCATATAAATCTATGTTCATGTTACCAAGCTCACCTAATGATATTTTAAATATTATAAGATCTCTGAAAAATACTAGCAGTGTTGGTCACGATGAGATATCAACACAAATTTTAAAATATGTAGCATATGTAATCTGTGATCATATAAGTCATATCCTAAACATGTCTATTTCTACGGGTATGTTCCCAGATAGTCTAAAAATTTCCGTAATCAAACCCCTTTTTAAAAAAGGCAATAAGGAACTTTTAGAATGCTATAGACCAATTGCGCTATTATCAGTGTTTTCGAAAATATTTGAAAAATACATTTGTGACCAAATGTATACGTTTTTAGAAAAACAGAACTTGTTTGCAAACGAGCAAAAAGGTTTCCGCAAGAATAAAAGTATCAATATGGCAATTTTTGATCTAATTAAAAATATTACAATTAATGTAGATAGTAAAATTCCCGTTTGCGCTATATATTGCGATATGTCTCAAGCATTTGATCACGTAAACCATGATAAATTACTAAGTAAATTAGATGCATATGGTATAAGAGGAAATCTTCTAAAACTCATGGAAACATATTTAAAAAACAGAATGCAATATACCAAGATAACCAGAATAAACTTTGCTAAGAAAAGGGAAGAAACATTTAATTCAGACAGACGCATGGTAACTTACGGGGTTCCCCAAGGAAGCGTGCTAGGACCTTTGTTGTTTATCATATATATAAATGACTTGCCATAGATAACAAAATATCCTATGACCCTATTTGCAGATGACAGCACAGTTATAATAAATTCCAAAGACGTAAATACTTATGAAAGAGATATAAACAATACTATAGAATCATTAATTAATTGGATGAATGATAATAACCTGAAAATAAATCTAGCCAAGACAAAAATAATGTGGTTTAGTCAACGTGTAGCTACACCAAACATAAATGTTAGCTACTTAGGGACCAATCTCAATAAAGTAGATAATACAAAATTTTTAGGTGTCATACTAGATAAGAGTATTACTTGGAAGGCACATACTGAAACACTCAACAAAAAAATTTGTTCTTCTGCCTATGGCCTCTATAAACTATCATTAGTTATAAACTGTGAGGCACTTGTTATGGCTTACCATGGCATGGTAGAGTCCCTTCTGAGATTTGGAGTTATTTTTTGGGGCAATTCGACCAATAAAGAAATATTATTTAAATCACAAAAAAGATGCATCCGAGCAATGTTTAATTTAAAAACCACTGATAGCTGTAAACCATATTTTGTAAAATATAACATATTAACTTTATGTTCCTTATATACACTCGGCGTCACAAAAATCGCACCATTTTGTTTTTTTCAATAAACACTTCTCAAAATTTAGCGCATTGATTCTACTGGATAAAAAAATATATAATTTTTAAGAGCATTTCAATACCTTTACATTATTAGTCGGTAGAATTAAAAACCAAAATAAAATTTATTATTAGGGAACATTTAACATAATGGTGAAAAAATGCTCATCCATTAGAGCGCTAGTTGAGCTACCTGAATAGGGTATAAAAGGTCATGTCCAGGTAAAAAATGGGTCAATCATTGCTCAGACTTTAAAGTGTACACATCGGAACAGCATACTCAAGAAAAAAATACCTGAAGATGGATACCACCTCTGAAGAAGCCGCTCAAGTCATTGCACTATTGCAAGAAGGAGTACATCAGGTTTATGTTGCTCGACAATTAAATCTGAGTCGTTTCTCTGTTCGACGAGTGTATCAACGGTTCCAAGAGACTGGTGGCTTTATTCGAAGACGTGGATCAGGAAGAAAACGCTGTACATCAGAGAGAGACGACCGCTTCATTGTCTCCACATCGTTGCGCAACCGCTTCAGTAATGCTGTTGAGGTGCAACAGCAGCTCCGATCAGCTCGTAGAACGGCTGTGAGTGTCTCTACGATTAGAAGAAGACTTAAAGAAAAGAAAATCATTGCCCACAGACCTGCGAAAGGTCCCAAATTGACCACGCAGCACAGAAGAGACTGTCTACAATTTGCTCAGGAGCACGTCACTTGGACGCTTGACCATTGGAGAGCCGTTCTGTTTACCGATGAGACAAGAGTTTGTCTTTTCTGTAATGACAGACGCAGAAGAGTTTACACAAGAAAAGGAGAGCGCTTTGCTCAGGCTTGCATCGAAGAAACAACAGAATACGGGGGTGGTTCCTTTGTATGTTCTGGGGTGGGATATCCGTGGACGGGAAAACGGAACTTGTGTGCGTCTCTCGGACTGGCGGTGGTCGAGGGCAAGGTTCGCTGAATGCTGCTCGGTACATAATGGAGATCTTGCAAGACCATGTGGTCCCGTATGCTGGTTTTGTTGGCGATGGGTTCATACTAATGCATGATAACGCCCGTTGCCACACCGCGGCCAGTGTGCGTGATTACTTGGAAGAAGTCGAGATTTCTGTTATGCAGTGGCCAGCACGAAGCCCGGACCTTAACCCTGTCGAGCACCTCTGGGATGATGTAAAGAGGCATGTACGAGCACGAAATCCTGCTCCCACAACTCTCCAAGAGCTCCAGGATGCCGTGATCGAAGAATGGGATAACATACCTCAAGAGAGAGTAGTAACTCTCATGAGGTCCATGAAGGATAGGATGGAAGCTGTCATCAAGGCTAGGGGCGGAAACACTAGATTTTAAGGACGAAATTGTATATTATAAAATTTGTTTTTTTATTAATTTTATTATTTTCTAAGTTTGTGACTTTTTTATTAGTAAAACATAAAAATAACCATTCGCGCTTTATAATTTCTAAAAGGCAATTTAATAACCTTTCCAATGATATCCTACAATCATATTCTCACTATTGACAAAGTTTGAGAAAAAGTACTTTAATATTGAATTTTAAAAAGGTGCGATTTTTGTGACGCCGAGTGTATATACGAAGTGGCTGTTTTTGTTAAGTGTAATCCTACATTATTTAAACATCTCTCGGAAGTCAGCAATCGCAGTCGTAGACACAATGACAGGTTATGTATGGTTAGGGCAAACACCGCACTTATGCACAAGAGCATTATATGTATGGCACCTGTTATATATAATAGGATACCTAAATTAATAAAAGAATTAAATATTAAACAATTTAAATTTTGCCTAAAAAAATATTTGTTAAATAAATGTTTCTATAGTATAAGTGATTTTTTAAATGATTCCTAATTTTGTTCCTAATATTGTTATATTTTTGTTTAATTCTAATTATTATGTTGAAAATTTTAATGTTGTTATTCTAATATACTTTATAATGGAAATTTTATTTTTGATGTGATTGTAATTCTAGCAATTGAGTTTCTTTCATTGAAATTTTTTTAGTTAAAGTTCAAATTTGTTTTTTGTATGCCACAATATGAGGCAAAACATGGAGGAAATGTATTCTTTATATTTTAAGATCTTGCACTGCAACACAAATTGCTTTGTACACTCATGTTTTAACAAAATAAACTATCTTTATCTTTATATCCATCGATGTTTCATAGGAATATACAAATTTCTGTAAATAATTAAATGATTAAGTATCAGCTTTTCTCAAATAAACAACCTGATAAAGTAGTTTAATTTAAATATTAAATTAATTAAATAAATATAATATTATTTTATAAAAATGATTCGAACGCACTGCAGATTCGCAGTGAAATGTTTATATCGTAATCATAATAGCTCTAGCCAGAAACCTGAATTCAAAATTTAAGTTTTTACAAGTGACTATATTTAACAAACATGGTTTATAACGACAAATGATAAGTTATTTTATTTGTTGTTAACTTTAGTTCTGTCTATTCAGTAAAAATGGCTCCATCTCCAAAAAACAACACATCAATGCCGCAAGATATTGTACCCGATGTAAATCTCAATGATGGTGAGAGGGTCGTCATCTCTGGAATATCTGGGCTGTACCCGCAATCGAACAACGTGAAGGAACTCTCCAAAGTACTTTATGATAAGGTATGACATATAAATTAAATTATTAGACACATGCTTATACTTCTAAAAGGCATATAGGGTGTATAACACCACACTCAAGCCATCAAAGATCAAGCTATAGCTTGACTGTCATGGCTATTAAAATCAAATACCGGCATCGGAAAATTTCGATCGATTCCAAGGCACGCAACTCTAACTTTTTATAGTCATGTGCGTATTAAATAGTTAATTATCACTTACTTTAACGGTGAAGGAAAACATCGCGAGGAAACTTGTATGTCTGAAAGTTCTCCATAATGTTTTCGACGATATGTGAAGCCTGCTAACCCGTATTGGGCCAGCGTGGTAGACTATGGCCTGACTTTCCTCACACTAAGAAGAGGTCCTTGCCCAGCAATGGGACAGTTTAATACAGCGCTGAAATACTATTGTAATTTTTTGTTACATCCATTTCAAACAGTCATGAATCCATGTATGTATGTACGAGTCTAAACAATTTATTACTTCCACGAGAACTTTATTCAAAACCCCAGCAAATATTGATGAGAGAAAAATTTTCATTATTATCACTTTAAATGATATCCTCCTCGACGTATCCGTCGACAGCGACATTCTGGCTATCTTCTGTCATGTGCTCTGATGTGACTGGCGAATCCAAACTTAGTCTTAAAGCAGCGGTTGCAGTCTACACAGTATAGTTGTCCCGCAGCGTCGTAAGTGTAATTGTAAGTTTGCTTGGGCTGGGTTTTTCTAAGTTGGCGTTTTGCATCCAGATTTTCACGACGCAAATTCTCGAATTGGTTCACCCCGTTATTCACGCTTCTGCGCCACTCTGTTCGATTTAGTAAGAGTTGCTCCCATTCCTTTGACGAGATGCCACAGGCAATTAGGCTTCTCTTAAGGACATCTTTAAAGCGTAGGTATTGTTCTCCGATTCTGCGCTTACCATGTTGTAATTCTGCGTAAAACACAGATTTAGGTAATCGGGTGCTATCCATTCGCACAAGGTGCCCTGTCAAATATTAAACCATTTGTATACAAAAATGTTTGAGGTCAACGTCGATAGATGGCGTTGTTCAATTCCTCTGAATCGCGCTATGGTTTCGTTACCGAGCACACTATAAAAGCACAAGTTAATTTTTAATAAATTCGACCAGCAGGACAAATAGTTCAGAATACGGTTGTTTCATTTAGAACTCCTAGTATTTTTATCCAGTCTAGTTCAATAGTTCAGATACCAAATTCGGTATTTAACATTTTGGTCCTTCGAGCCGGATTGGACTTCTGAAACAGTCCCTTTTTGAGCAATCGGAGCCTATGTACGCAGTGGATCGCTGCAGTATTAAGAACAAGGCAAACTCCCTAGTGTTGGGTTGCACTCGCGCACTGCAGAATTAGCGGCAAAGAACAACAGGAATATTATCACTTTAGTTCAACGCCACGACGATAGATGGCGCTACTGGTTGGATGTGAAGCCAATTGACACCGGAGGTGGATGTAAAGGTGAAAACAGTGAATCTGTGAGTCCAATATATCAGTGATTTGACAAATATTAAACTAAAATTGTGCCAAGCAATTTTGAACCTTATATACTAGAAGATTTTAACTTCAACGTTTTAGCGAAGAATATTGGCCTTAGTATATTTTAGTGATAGTTATACTTTGTTGTTTAAAAATATTGCATGTTTATTTAGACTTAGTAAAATTTTGCTTCTTTTGTATATAATTGTGCATGTTAGTTTAGGACTTAACTGGACTGGACTGGACTTAGAATAGTTTAATAAAAAACGGGGGACCGAGGAGTCTATGCCCGATTTTTTTTATATTGTTGTTATTTCTCAAACACTTAGAAAATTTTACTAACTTTGGTTAGATACTTAATGTGTAGTTATAACTTCCATTCTTAGAAGTATAAATTAGTTTATATACATATGTGTAAGGTTTCTTATAGAAATAATTAATTTTAACAAAAGCTTATTAATCATCTTATTTATTTACATTATATTAGGTTTAAAAGTACAATTCGTTATAAAATAAAATGGAAGGCTTGATAAACGTTTTAAAAGACTTACAAAAGGTAATTAACAAAGGCTTAATTAATTTTAAAAAATGTCCAAAGGTTAGGCTGACTTTAGAATATATAGAAACCAGATTAGAACTTTTAGAAAATGATTGGGCTGCTTTTAAATATGCAAATGTTAAATTAAATGAGCGATTTGAATTAGAAGATTTTGAAAAAAAGATTGCTGATGTATATGATTCCACTGAAGACACGTATATAACATATAAATGTCTGTTAAAAACCTTGCTAGCTAAACTTCAGGTGAGCCGAGAACCTATAAAACAAGTAAGCCATTCTAATAATAGTTTTCTTAAATTGCCAAAAATTTCTATACCCATGTTTTCAGGCAAATACGACGAATGGACGACGTTTCATGACCTATTCGTATCTCTTGTTCATAACAATACCAGTCTAGATAACGTACAAAGATTACATTATTTGAAAACTCACTTAACTGGTGAAGCCGAGCAGCTTATTAGACATACGCCTATCACTGAGGCTAATTATAAACAGTGTTGGGATCTATTAGTCAAACGTTACAATAATAAAAAATACTTGGCTACATGCATTTTGAATCGTTTATTTGCTCAAAAACATATGCAAGTGGAATCGGCAGCTGCTTTAAAGTGTATGTTAGACACCACTACCGATTGTTTGAACGCTTTAACTAATTTAAATATTGATGTATCTACCTGGGATATTATTGTAATACATATTATAACGTTTAAATTAGATTTGGAGACTAGAAAGCACGATTTGCCTACTTTGGATCAATTTAAGACCTTTATTGAAAATCGGTTCCGCGCCTTAGAGTGCGTACCATCTAAAGGGATTCAGCATCAAGGTACTAAAGCTTACCAAACTTCACGTACGAAAGCATTACTGACCACAAATACATCTTACACAGTACGTTGCGAGTATTGTTCCGAGCCTCATAAATTATGTTTTTGCAAACAATTTGCAAAACAACCCACTCAGTCTCGACGTGACTTTGTAGCTAAAAATAAGATATGCTTCAATTGTCTTGGTAGCAATCATACGGTGTATGACTGTAAAAAGCATACAACTTGTAGAATGTGTCATAAGCGCCATCACTCCTTGCTGCACCCTAGTGAAGAGCCTGAAAAAACTGCAGCAACCTCTACTATTGATCCCACTGGTACATCTGCCAGTGATGTTCAGATAGTGTCGTGTTTATCAACCGGCAATATTCCCAAACCGGGCAGGTTTTATTAGCAACGGCGCTAGTAAAGGCCGAGTCTAGGAATGGAGAATCTCAAATAGTTCGAGCCCTTCTTGACCAAGGCTCTCAGGCATGCTTCATAACAGAGTCTACGGTGCAACTGCTCTGTTTAAAAAAGATACCTGTACGCGGACTAGTATCATGTTTAGGTGAGAATAAGTCAGCACTTTCCAAGCACATTGTGCAGTTAATCATTAAATCACGAGTTGATCCTGATTTTAAATTAGTTATTAAAGCCTATGTATTGCGAAAAATAACTTCATATTTACCAGAACGCAACATAAGTGTCGAACGATTCAATTGGATTTATAGTAAAAGATTACACTTAGCCGATCCAAAGTACAATCTACCCAATAAAATAGATTTATTGTTAGGTGCAGACGCGTATAGTTATATCCTTAAGAAAGGAATAGTGAAAAGCCCTTCTGGAACTCTTATTGCCCAGAATACATCATTAGGATGGGTTTTGTCAGGGGCACTCAGTTCAGGTAACGATACGAGTAATGAAAAGAACACTTATAGAGTAAATATAAATGTAATGCACGCACACATAGAAGAAGAAGCCAATTTAAAGAAATTTTGGGAAATTGAGGACAATCTATGTACAAAAAATATGTTAACGCCTGAAGAAATTAAATGTGAAGAATTTTATAAGGTGAATACGAAAAGGAGAGAAGATGGGAAGTACGAAGTCAAATTGCCGTTCCGAGATACACCTCCTCCTTGTACATCGGGTAACTCTCGTGCCATAGCTGAAAAGAGATTAAAATCGTTAGAAAAGAGATTGGAGAAAAATCCAGAGTTGAAAAATAAATACACACATGTAATAAAAGAATATTTAAGTTTAGGTCATATAAGAATAGTACCGGGCAATGATAGTAAGAATAATAAGGGAGGACAAATCGACTACAAAGGTCCGAGTTGTTTTTAACGCATCGGAGAAAAACAGTAATGGTGTATCTCTTAATGTTACCCTTATGGTTGGACCGATATTGCAAGCCGATTTGAGACATACGGTTATGAGATGGCGGGTCCACCCTATTGCATTAGTAGCAGACATAATTAAAATGTACAGGCAGATAAGGATAGCGCCAGAAGATGCTATGTATCAGAGGATTCTTTGGCGGGACAGCCCTCAAGATGACATCAAGGATTACGAACTAGTAACCGTGACTTTCGGAATTGCATCTGCGCCTTATCAAGCTGTTCGTACCTTACATCAGATTTCCTATGATGAAGGGGATAAGTATCCTTTGGCTTCCAATATGGCATTAAATTGCTTCTATATGGACGATTTGATGACAGGATGTAGCAGCATTCAAAATGGCTTAGAAATCTATAAAGAATTGACAAGTTTACTTAAAAAAGGCGGTTTTACTTTGCAAAAGTGGAATACGAATAATAATAAACTATTAGAACAAATAAATACAATGGAAAAATCACAAGGACAAACTACTGATATTAGAACAAATGAAAAATATAGAAAAATTAAGGACACAGAATTTAAGGACAATAGGACAAAAAATATTGCAAATTAAAATGAATAATATAATCAAAATTTTAGGACTTACCTGGAGCCGTAATGACGATAATTTTCAATATTCTGTCAATCTGCCACCATGCACAGCTACACCTATAACGAAGAGATCCATGCTATCAGATATAGCCAGGTTGTTCGATCCGTTAGGGTGGTTAGCTCCTAGTGTTATTTTAGCTAAGATCTTTATTCAACGGTTATGGCTGGCAGGTGTAGGTTGGGATGACAATTTAGATATACATAGATCTAATTAAAGAGTTACTTACCGTCAAGAGTTGAATCTACTTACCTCAGTTCGAATCCCACGGTGGCTTGGCACTAATCCAGGTAGTGATCTGGAACTACACGGATTTTGTGACGCCTCTAAAGTTGCTTACACTGCTGTGGTATACTTGCGCATAATAGATGCTAATGGTGGAGTAAATCTTTTGTTGTTGGTAGCCAAAACACGAGTAGCCCCAATTAAACAAATTAGTATTCCGCGTTTCGAATTGTGTGGAGCAGTATTGTTATCCAAACTTTTGACAGAAACGGCACATGTCTTGAATATTAGCCATGATAAAATAACAGCTTGGACCGATTCAACCGTTGTACTAGCATGGCTAAGCAGCCATCCAAGTCGTTGGAACACATTTGTGGCTAACCGAACTGCAGAAATATTAACAACGATCAACGTTTCTGTGGTACCATGTCTCTACAAAGGACAATCCAGCAGATTGTGCCTCCAGAGGTCTATTACCTAGTTCATTATTAGAAAATAGACTATGGTTTGATGGACCTCCTTTACTTAAAGAAAAGAACATAGTTTATAATAAGTCCATTCATATGAGTACTGATTTAGAACAATCCGTTAAGACACATATAGCAACAACTCCAGAGCAATGTATTTTTGAAAGATTTTCTAATCTTCAAAAACTGTTGAGAGTAATTGCATATTGTCGACGGTTTCTGAAAAAAGGAAAAGATAAGGATTATTTGAAAAGGCAAGAAATAGAAGAAGCATTGGTTAGTTGTATAATAAAAGTTCAGAAAGAAATATTTACAATAGAATACAAACAGCTAAAGGACAAAGGCTATATACAATTAAAAAGCAGTAAATTAAAATCACTCTGTGTTTACCTTGACGACAAAGGAATAATTAGAGCTCGAGGTAGACTTGAGAAGTCACAAATGAGCCAGGACATTAAACACCCTATAGTTCTCCCACATTCTAGTCATCTTACATATCTCATTGTAGCGGATTCTCATATTCAAACGCTGCATGGCGGTTTTCAGCTGATGACTAACTATCTTAGGTCAGCCTATTGGATTTTAGGAGCTAGGCGTCTGATAAAACATTATATTAATAAGTGTGTTCCTTGTGCCAAACAAAGGGCCCTTACCAGAAATCAGCTCATGGGTTCTCTTCCGTCCGTACGCTGTACTCCATCCAGACCATTTTTAAATAGTGGTGTTGATTATGCCGGACCCATTAATATCAGAACTACGAAAGGACGTGGCCATCGTTCTTATAAGGGCTACATTTGTTTGTTTGTTTGCATGGCCACTCGCGCTCTTCACTTAGAGTTGGTAAGCGATATGAGCACACGAGCGTTTTTAGCGGCATTTCGTTGCTTTGTATCTAGACGAGGTCACTGCGCTAAAATGTGGAGTGACAATGGCACCACATTCGTAGGAGCGTCTAGAGAACTAAAGCAGTTGTCCAGCATACAGAGAACAATTGCAGAAAACTTAGAAATGCAGGGCACTGAATGGCATTTCATTCCTTCTCACAGTCCCAACTTTGGTGGACTTTGGGAAGCAGGAGTAAAATCCACAAAATTTCACATTAAGCGAGTGTTTGGCGATGCAACACTAACTTATGAAGAAATGAGTACACTATTAAGTCAAATTGAAGCATGCTTAAACTCCAGGCCAATGAGCGTTATCAACGTAATGGATCCGGGTGGTTTCTTGATAGGAGAGCCTATAGTTAGTGTTCCAGTTAATAAATATGACAGTGCAAATGTAAGTTATTTATCACGTTGGCAATTGATCCAAAGAATCTTGCAATCGTTTTGGAATCGTTGGTCTCATGAGTACCTATCCAACCTTATGAATCGTTACAAGTGGTCTTCCCAGGTCCCAGAGGCTAGGATAGGTGACATAGTACTAATAAAGGAAGACGATATGCCCCCATGTCGTTGGTTGTTGGGTCGCATAATTAAAAAATATCCTGATGATAACAATATTACTCGAGTAGTCACAGTACGTACAAAATGTTCGGTAATTAAACGCCCAACTTCCAAATTATGTGTATTGCCAGTTGCCGAATAATCATTCGAGGTCATTGTTGTATAAATTTTGGCACCTGCATTGTATACTTGTATGTGTTTTAATTTATTTATTGTTATTTCAAAATCATATCATTTTATACAACTCTTAATTTTAGATCAACTTTTACAACTGTTAAATTTATATCAACTTATTTTATACACTTTGTTTTAAATATAGAGCAAATTAAGTCTGTATATAGATATATTTATTAGTCAAAATTTAAGACGATATTTTAAAGATGTTGTTATGTACTCTATTGTTGTAAGGTAACTCTATATAGTTGCGATTAATAGTTAAGTGATTTGAGCAAGCACAAATTGTAATGTCAAACACTGCGAAGGACATTCTGTCAATAATGTCCTTGGCGGGCGGTATGTCAAATATTAAACCATTTGTATACAAAAATGTTTGAGGTCAACGTCGATAGATGGCGTTGTTCAATTCCTCTGAATCGCGCTATGGTTTCGTTACCGAGCACACTATAAAAGCCCAAGTTAATTTTTAATAAATTCGACCAGCAGGACAAATTGTTCAGAATACGGTTGTTTCATTTAGAACTCCTAGTATTTTTATCCAGTCTAGTTCAATAGTTCAGATACCAAATTCGGTATTTAACATGCCCACACCATCGGAGTTGGCCTTTCATTATCAGAGATTCGATGCCCTGCATGCCCGTCCTTCTCAGCACCTCAGTGTTTGGAATACGATCTTGCCACGTTATGCGCAGAATTGCACGAAGACATTTCATATGAAATTTTTCAAGGGGCTTGATGTCAGTTTTGTATACTATCCATGCTTCGGAGGCGTACAGGAGTGTGGGCAAGATCGTTGCTTTGTATACAGAAACTTTGGTGTTCAGTTTCAATTCATGTGGGCTCCAAACTCTCTCATTTAAAATTCCCAAAAGCAGCAGCAGCCCATGCAATTCTCGTGGAAATCTCAGTCTCCAATCTGTTATCAGTACGTAACATACATCCCAGGTATCAAAAGGTATTTACTTCTTTTAGACTTGTTCCAGCCAGACTTAAAGTATCGGCGCTCGCAGATGTACCTCTAGCAGGTTGTTCTAGCAGATTGTTTCATGATTTGGGTCTTCGACACATTTATCATTAGACCGAATCTCCGACATGATATATCGAGCTGATTTAGGAAGCGCTGCAGACTTTGCATATTATCAGCCATAAGGCAAACGTCATCGGCATAGAGAACTTCAGTATTGAGAGATGGTGAATACTGCGTTTTGCTCGGAAGCGAGAGAGATCAAAGACACTCTTGTCTGATCTAACATGTAGAGACATTCTGTCATCGCAATTCTGAAGAGCATCATTCATTACTGCAGCAAAATATATCGCAAATAGCGTGGGAGCCATAACACATCCTTGTTTAACGCCACTGGTTACTGAAATTTGGTCGGATAATCAGCTGTCGTGTTGAACTTGTGCAGTCATATTGTCGTGGAGTTGTTTTATTAACTCGACAAACTTGGCAGGACAACCAATTTTTCCAGGACAATCCAGAGTGCGGCCCTGGGTACGCGGTCAAATACCTTCTCTAAGTCAACAAAACACATGTAAAGATCACGCTGCTGTTCAAAACTGTTTTCCTGAAGCTGTTTTACAACAAAAATAGCGTCGACCGTGCCTCTATTAGCCCTGAATAAACACTGAGTTTTCGGCAGGATTTGCTCTGCGAGGTGACTAAGTCTACCGTTGATAATATGTGAAAGAACTTTTCCAGCTGCACACAGTAGTGATATGCCTCTATAAGAGCTACAATCAGAGCGATCACCTTTTCCTTTATAGAGTACGCATAGAGAGGCATCCTTCCAGTCCTGAGGTATAATATTTGACCCCCAAGCTTGCAGTATGAGTTCGTACAGTTTGTTCTTTATATTTGGTCCGCCATATTTAAAAATTTCGCCAGGTAGACTGCCTGATCCAGGAGTTTTGCCATTTTTTAATTTTATCCCGGCGCGATGAAATTCATCGAAGCATGGGGGCTCCTGTAACTCAAATATTGAAGGGCGACGGTCAATTGAAAGTAAGTACATGATATCAGCTCCGTCAGTTTGCGGGTTTAGGACTTCCTTAAAATGTTCTACCCATCTTTCTAACACTTCTTTGGGATCTGTTAATCGTCGCAATCGGTCTCGCGGATACAATGTGGTGGTATTCTTATAAGTGGGTCCAAAAACGGTACGAAGACTTTTGTAGAAAGCACCCACTTGATGCGTATTTGCAAGATGCTGCAATTCAATAGCTTTCATGGCCCACCAATGATCTTTGAGGTGACGCGATTTTGACTTTAGCTCTCGATTTATACTCCTGCTGGTATCTATATTGGTCGTCTGTCTTAGTAATTTTCTCGCTTCATAAAAAAGTTTTCGCAGTTCCTCGTCTGAATCGTCGAACCAGTCCTTACTTTTCTTTGGTGTTCTGCACCAACTCTGACACTTTGAGCGACTTTTTGCAGTGACTTGGCGTAATCGCGCCACTCGTCGTCAATTGAGGTGTTTCCCTGGTAAGGTGTCAACGATCCGAAACATAAGTCAAGCTCCTCTCTGGTATTTTTGTTACTAACGATTTTATTAACTGCCAATTTCGGTGGAATTTTATGGTTTGCTCTACGCTGTGGTTTCAATACTAGTCTCATTTTAGATCTAATAAGACGATGGTCAGTCCAGCCCTCGGCACCACGCATGGCCCGTGTTATTAAGACATCCTTAAGATCCTTTCGACGGACTATGATGTAATCAAGTAGATGCCAATGCTTGGAGCGAGGATGCATCCAAGATGTTTTATATTTAACAGGTAGCCGGAAAAAAGTGTTGGTAATACTTAAGTTAAACTCTGCACAGACAGTGAGAAGTGCGTTTCCATTAGTGTTGCATTTTCCGATTCCATGTCGACCCAGGACGTCATTCCAGGCTTCAAATTCCGTTCCAACACGCGCGTTAAAGTCGCCGAGCAAAACCAATTTATCTCTAGATGGTATTGTTAGAAGAACAGTGCGAAGAGCATCATAAAACCGCAATTTATCTTCATCTGAGGAGGTGAGGGTCGGAGCGTAGACGCTGACAAGATGAAGATATTTACCATGGGCAGTTGGTACACGCAGTGTTATCAAGCGATCATTGATTCCCTTTGGCGGTTCTAATAGCGATCTAGCAAGTGAGTTTCTTATTGCAAAGGCTACACCACTAGATGCTCTTTCAGTTGATGGTTTACCAATCCAGTAATATGTGTAGCCACCAAGATTCTCACAAAGTTGTCCGTTCTCCGCTAGGTGAGTTTCACTTATTGCCGCAATGTCAACATTATAACGGGCTAGTTCACGCGCAATTACTGCGGTCTTCCTCTCTGGGCATTGGTTGTTGTCGTTATCTAGTAAGGTTCTTACATTCCAAGTTGCTATAGTTAAATGTTGTGTTTTACATCTCTTTTAATTCTTTTGACCGCGAGGTATTGGTGCCCAAGTGACCGCGGTTAGCCAGTGGGTTATGGTGAGATGGATTTTTGAGCCACCTTTTCTAGGCCCCTCCCTAGATTGGGGAAAGCAGAGCGATCCTAAAAAGGGCTGTTTTGTCACTAGACGTGCTGCCGAACCCGTCCACCCATCTCAATCGAATTCAGGAGCGACCACTCTCGTCTAGCCGCCTACGTGCAGATAATCAGCTAGTAACAAGACTCACCGTGTTCCGTTACTCCCACCAACGCTCCATCGCCGCAGGGCTTTTATTCGTTATTCGGTGTCCAGAAATTATGCCAGGGTGCCATCAGCGCGTGAATAAATTGCGCAGTTGTAAATCCACTCTCTCGTCTCGTACCTTCTCGGGCTAGTGGATCGGAGACCGATACGACTAACTAAAGGTAAAAGATGCAGCGACC
Source organism: Catocala fraxini (assembly GCA_930367265.1). Classification (NCBI taxonomy): domain Eukaryota; kingdom Metazoa; phylum Arthropoda; class Insecta; order Lepidoptera; family Erebidae; genus Catocala; species Catocala fraxini. Next base: position 19,545,861 of record OV884043.1, read on the forward strand.
AGCCACATGTCATTATACAGATCCCGACATGCGCCCTTATTGGTATGTCGCAGACACCATGCTATATCGCCATAAAAGTCGGTGACGTTGCCATATCGACGGTGTTCGCCTCCTATACCGAACTAGTCTTCGTGTACTAACAAGGGGATCTCCTGCCGTAACTACGTCCGCCATACAGCGGCAAAAGACTCTCCCTTGGACTTCCAAATCACCCTTTTCGTAGATATCCCCTGCCAATCTCTTTCAATTCGTCCCTACATCTTCGTCGTCTCTTTTGTGGCATCCAATTTGTGATGACTGGTGGGTGCATGCAGCAAACGTGTCTAGCGCAGTTCACCACTTCAGCCTGGCGCACCTACGTCAACTAAGTGTGTTTCGGAGAGCAAAGCAGTGCTTTGAGCGTAATCCATCCTTTTCACTCTAATAATGCTACATGTTATTACCATGATAATTTTACAGATAAATCCGATTTCGGATAAGGATCGTCGTTGGGACTTTGATCATCCTGAATTGAGCCAATTCTCTGGAAAGGCACCTGAGGTAGATCTCTTCGACGCTCAGTTCTTTGGAGTGCATTATATTCTAAGCAACAGCATGGATGCATTAGCGCGTAAAACTCTCGAACAGACCTACCAAGCTATTTACGATGCAGGTTAGTTAACATTAGTTAAATCTTAGTCCTAACTACTTTGTTTGTTATACTTTTACGCCTTAACTACTTGACCGATCTTAATGAAATTTTGTATACACGTTGTCCGGGGAGTGACATAGGGTACCTTTCATCCAGTAAAAGTACTGTTCCTGAGGAATTTATTGACAAAATCTTGATTAACGCGAGCAAAGCCGCGGGCAAACTATAGTTATAAATAAATATCGTAAAGACATGGTAATTACATTTGTTAGTTTATTATTTCAGGTATCAATCCAGCACATCTGAGTGGAAAAAGCATAGGCGTCTACGCAGGCGCATCTTTTTCAGAATCAGAAAGTACTCATTTTTATGATCCATTACGAACTGGTCTTGGACTTGTAGGGTAAGTTTTGTTAGAACATTATGATATATCGTTATTAAAGGTAGCTAATTTTTGTTTTATTATACTTAATTTATATTTGAGAGTTGCAAGAATGTTGTTACTTAGATGCCGAAATCCAGATATATGTTGATGTCGTTTAAATAGTCGTTGTTTGGAAGAAAAAGGCCTCTTGCTACAATACTTTGTCGAACGTTAAGCTACGCATCGAGCTGTAATGAATATCTATGACACTCAAGAATCTTTGGCCTATAGAAATCTTAAGATGATTCTAGGTATGACGACATGATAGAACTTGCGATGTGCAAATATTAAAATTCTACCATATACTCGTATATATAATGATACGATTAAACTAAAACGGATGTCATTCTACAGTTGTAGCAGAACAATGTATGCCAATCGCACATCATACTGGCTCAACCAAAAGGGGCCTTCAATGGCAATCGACGTGGCCTGCTGCAGCTCCACGTCGGCACTAGAACAGGCATACCTAGCCATCAAGAGAGGATGTTGTGAGGCTGCCATTGTCACTGGATGCAGTTTATCTTTCCTTCCTCAGACAAACATTCACTATACCAGGTATATTATTTTAGGGATTTAATTTTGCTCTCGTCCTAGAAGTATAGAGTTATTAGAATTCCAGCTTTAGGTAGCTTTAGGGTATGGAATTAAACAAATTTTGAAGAAGCACATTATGTTAAGGCGGGCAAGTCACCAATTTTATATAATACATAATATTATAAATAACATATAAGTATGACTAAAACAAACATAAGTGGGGACAACTCATAATGCAGTGGCTGGTCTAGCAGCCTTCGAGGTCAACTTTTAACACTTTATCTTATCTTATCTTATCTTATTTCGGTGCCCAATCAGTGCAGATCGGCGACACTTCGACCCAGTGGGATCTTTTGTGTCGGCCCCGAGATATATCCCTGAGCTATCTCCCTATGAATGTACTGCATCAGTCGCAGCGTACACTTCAGAGGGAGAAGCCTGAAGTCTTCAGGGTTCAGATATGCCGATCCCGTCAGACCCATCCTTAGTCCAGCCAACGCGTCACATTCACACAGTAGATGTGATATGGACTCGTCCTGTTCACCACAGGCTCTGCAGAACAAATTGTTTGCCAAACCTAATCTACACAGGAAGTCGTTGGTGCCAAAATGGCCAGTGAACGCTCCTGTGAGCAGGCGTATTTGGCCCTTGTTGTACCCGCAGAAATTCCGGGTGAAGCCCGTGGCTCTGTTTGCAATGAATTTCTTGGAGTGTTCCACTCCAGCCTATGTTTATCATTGCTATGTGCATTCATAGCTGCCTTGACGGTACTCTCTGAGAGTCCTACAAATAGCTCGGGGCCAGCAAATAGTTGCTCCGAGCCCCTCCTGGCTAATTCATCAGCCTCCTCATTACCCTGCACACCTGCATGCCCCGGAAGCCACACCAGCCTGACTGTGTTGTTCCTGCCAAGTTTGTTAAGGGCTTTAACACAGTTCAGGATCAGTCTGGAGTCCACCCTACAGGAGTTCAGAGCCTTAAGAGCAGCTTGACTGTCACTGAGAATATAAACAGTCTTGTCAGTGACATTTTTGTTGATATTCTCCTGCGCACAGGCAATTATAGCATAGGTTTCCGCCTGGAAGACCGTTGCAAATTTGCCCATGCTTTGGCTCACCTTGCAGTCGTTGGCATACATACCAGCGCCTGATCCTGTTGCCATTTTGGAACCATCGGTGTACCAGATGAGACAACCCTTGTTAGGGGATTGTAGACCTTGTCTCCATTGGTCCCTTGTGGGGTAATATGTGCATTGTTTGCATTTTGTCGCATCCCATGCTCATAATCTCTTTGAGATCCTTTGAAATCTCCAGTTTTGTGTGTCGAGTTACCGGCATGTTGACGCTCCACAGCCCATGCACAGATAGTCTATGTAGCGCCTTCATCGCCTCTGACTCCACAACAATGTGTAGCGGCGTTAGGTCCAGCAGGATCTCTAACGCGGCCGATGGCGTAGTCGGGAACGCCCCTGTTATATCCATGCAGGCTAATCGCTGCACCTTAGACAGCGCTTTCCTGCATGTTGCTAGTTTTGTTCTTGGCCACCAGACAATGCTTCCATATGTGAGTATGGGTCTTATCATCATCGTGTATAGCCACTTGATGACCTTGGGCTTCAGGCCCCAGGTCTTCCAATAAGTAGAACGAATCATGCCGAAGACCCGCTGGGCCTTCATTATGGCTTTGTCTACATGAGGTTTCCAAGTTAGCGTGTTATCCAAGGTCATGGCTAGATACTTCACCTCCGTGGACCATTGCAGCTGTGTACCATACATGGATAGAGTTCCCAACCCTGTCAGATTCCTCTTCCTAGTAAACGGCACAACAGTAGTTTTCCCTGGGTTGATAGATAAATGGTTACTAATGCACCATTTTTCTACCATAATCAGGGCCGTCTGCATGAGACTGGATACTGTGCTCGGAAATTTTCCATTGACGAGTATCACCAAGTCATCCGCATATCCGACCGTTAAGTACGGACCTTTGTTGAGTTGTTCTAAGAGTGAATTAACCACCAAGCACCATAAGAGTGGTGAGAGTACTCCACCCTGAGGGCAGCCTTTGGTGGTCGTTGCAATCATTTCATCTCCTAACAACTCAGACCTAATAATTCTTCCCCTGAGCGTACAATCGATCCACTTGCAAATGGTTGGCTCTATGCCGTGATTTGCCGATGCTACACTAATGGCATTAAAGATTCCGATCGAAAGCTCCCTCAATATCCAGGCATGCAGCAATGCATACTTCCCGGTTATATAATGCATGTTCTGCCTTATTTACCACAAAATGCAGTGCTGTCCCAGTGGATTTTCCTGACTGGTAAGCACATTGTAGCCCATGGAGGGGGAATTTCCTTAATGCTCCCTCCCTGACATGTCTATCTACTAACTTCTCCAGGGCTTTCGGGAAGAACGACTCAAGACTGATAGGTCGGTATGCCTGGCTTCTTCGTAGTCAGCTTTGCCCGGTTTCGGTATGTAGATGACTTTAACTCGCCTTCATATCTTTGGAATGTATCCAAAAGCTATGCAGGCTCTGTATAGTCTGCACAAATGCGGAACCAAGAGTGCAGTTCCCTGTTGTAGGATAATGGGGTAAACCATCTCTGGACCCGGTGACTTGAACGGTTGAAAACCATTTAGAGCCCACCTGATCTTCCCTTCATCCACTACCTTTCTTGCAGTGTCCCAATCTGCTTCGGTTGTACGGTAGCTTAGTTCAACCAGGCTGATTGGGTCCTCCTGCTCCTTTTCTATTATCTTACAGACCGGAAAGTGTGTGTTTAGCATCATTGCTAGTGTCTCCTTACCAGACCCTGCTCGCTGCCCATTGCTATCTTTAATGGTTGTCAATGGGTGTGCTCTGATAGTCGAGATTGCTTTAGAGAGCCTCATTCCTTCAGAAATAGTATGATGTTCTCACAGTGGGCTCTCCAAGCCTTCCGTTTGGCTTTCCGCACAGCTTTTTTGTAGTTGGTCAAACAGCAAGCGTAACCGCTATAGTCCCTGCTGGTCCTAGCATTGTTGAACGCTCGCCTGGCTTCTGACCGCAGCTTGACCAACTCTGGCGTGGACGCCAGAGTTGGTCAAGCTGCCGTAGTGGACCACGGTACCCTCTTGGGCCTAAGTTCCCTTTCAGGACAGTTACTAGTCCAGGCCGTATTCACAGTCTGGACCAAATTGTCTGCTGTAAACTCTATGTTTAGTATAGAATTAAGCCTACCCTTAGAATCCTCCAGATGTATTATGAGGTCACTCCTAAAGGAGTTCCAGTCCGTGTTTCTGGGATTCTTTCTACGTGCTGTAGGAGCTGGAATCAGCGTCCAGTACTTAAAGCAAATGTAATTATGATCTGACAAGGTAATCTCATCAGACACATGCCACTCGACAATCTTAGTGCTAGCCCTGTTGGTGGCTAACGTGATGTCAATTACCTCTGCTCGCGTACAGTTAGCGAACGTTGGCCTGTTTCCCTTATTTAGAATTTGTAAAGAGGTACTTACCACATACTCCAGTAGCTTTTCCCCTCTTACATTCACATCCGTGCTCCCCCAGACTATGTGGTGTGCGTTGGCATCGCACCCCAGGATCATGTCCAGGTTCTCCCGGCTGCTATATTTAACAAGGTCCTTTATCTGTCTAGATATAGTTTCCTTGCCCGTATAGTCGAGGTATGCAGAGGTCAGGATTACAGTATCCCGCCCTCCGCTCCCTCGCAAATCGATCTTAACTGTCGTAAGATCCCTAGAACAAAAATTGTATAAGGGCATTGCATTTATGCCATTTCTGACATACACACATGTCCTTATATCATTAGTGGAACAGTTATGAAAAATTACACCTCCCGTCCCACTCAAACTTCTAATCTTCCCCTCTTTAACATAAGGTTCCTGGATCAAGGCAATGTCATATTCCTTCATCTGCAGGTGGCGAGCCAGAATGGCCATCGCCCCGATGCAGTGATGAAGATTTATTTGTACGCACCTTTGTCCAGCCATGCGGTCTGCCTATACGGTAGCGCCTTCGGTGGTAGCCACTACTGGCCGCCCCCCTTGCTCTCCTCTTTCACCATTGGCTCCGCAGCATCCGACGACGACGACAGAACCAGACCGTCAATATGCTCAATTATGTCGTCGGTCTTCGGTGATGCGCAAGGTGAAGAGGTGCAGAGAGCCGTACCTGGCTCTTTCACCACAGCATTTACGGGCTCCTTCCCGTCCTGTGGCCGTGTTTCTATCAAAGCAGGGGCCTCCTTCCCCACGCCGGCATCAACTGGCACCTTCTGCACGTTCCGATCCTCGAGGATCTTAAACGTGCTCTTGTCCATACCAGCATGGAGACAGAAGCCGCCTGCCTTGATGACCGCGGCTAAAACGCTGTCCACCAGGATGATGCGCCTGGTGCGCGTCTCTTCGACCTGCGTGTCGAGCATCTTCCACTCTCAGGTCTTTAGAGAGGGATTGAGGTGCTGCAGCATGGTCAGCACCCTGGAGGCATCTAGGCACCAGGTATTTCTGGTCTTCCAGGCCATTTTGATTGACCTTGGAAGCTCCTTGGCGCTGACCACTTTGAGCTTCACGTTACCAACGGTTTTCCCGTCAAGACTGCGAAGCCACTGTACAGCTCTCTCTCCCTCACATGAAATGTGCAAAACTCCTCCGAGCAGTGCACCAACACTAATAGCCGGCAGAGGATCTGGCGTGGGCTCTAACAGGTCCAAAATGGCAACCCGTATAGGCTCCACCTGCTCTGCAGCTAGTAGTGCCTCAGGGAAGTTGTCAGCAACAACGGCCCTTTTGACTCCCGTCAGCGCCTCCCTGTAGGAGGCACCTTAGTTCTTGGCCCGCTTGTTGGCACCGATCTGAGCGACGGTTTCGTCGCTCACTTCACTTACCCTTTTAGAAGGGGCTGCACCGGGTGCCAGTGCCAACTGTCGCTGCAGCTCACGCCGCTTACGGTTGGCACACCCGCTGCGCCTCTTCCTACTCTGGGTATAGCTTGCAGAGTTTGCAGCCGAGTTTGGCTCCCCCGTAGGGTGTGCCTTGCCTGACTGCTGCTTGCTAGCCTCCCCGAGACTAGATGGCTGACAGCCACTCCCCGAGGGTGTCGCGCTGAGATCCCCCTTTGGGTATTCTTTACGCAATTTACCCCCTCTGGGGCTGCCACGCCCTCTGGGGCTGCCACGCCCTCTGCATTGGGTACCCTTGCCAAGGTTACCCCCTCGCCACGCCTTTGAGCTGCCTGGGTGAGCACCACTCCCATGGCTCAGGTTCGGACGGCCACTAGGACCATCACGACCATGTCGCTTAGGTGTGTAGGTGCTCCCACGTGCAGCTCCTACACCCGCCTTACCCTCTCCGCCTAAGGGTCCAGAGGTCCCTAATTCCTCGCCCTTATCGGTCAAGCCTTGAGTTTTGTTTTTGACAGAATCCATCTGGTCTATCGTTGAGTTCACCTGCTGGCTCCCCACCCGCCACGGAGTCCACAACGTTGGGGATGCCTTGTTCAGGCACCAGGGCTATCAGCAAGGTATAGCGCCCCCGAGTGAGCTGTCCCCGAGACGTACAGCACAAGTCGCTCCACCCCAAACCACTGAGGTGGGAAACGAGCACTGCCGGCTGGAGACCTCCTCACCCAAGGACACTCGCCTGGCGGCCGCATGAGCGGACACCGCAGCCGATTGATCACAGCTGGCTAGACTGTAATCTCCCGTGTGAGAGGAAATCCAGACCAAAAGGGCGTGTTGCAGATCAGCGGCACCACTATCGCCACATCACCACTCAAACCCCAGGACTCCTTCATCCCTCCGTACGGGTCCCCGCGCACGGCACAAACACGCGGGAGGTCATTACTATCCATCGTCTGTCGTTCGACGATGGACCCGCCGGAACATGACCTCTCCATCCCAGGCAGTGTTCGTCTGGTGGTTTTAGTTACGTCTATTTCAGAGGGAACTAGACCAATAAACAGGGGGCAACCACGTGAAGGATTCCCCACCAGCCTTGTCTTAGGGATCTACACACTGTTGCGCACTCCCCTAAGACCATTGGCACCTTACTCGTCTTGAAGAGTCGAGTAAAGTGGGTTTGCATCTTTACTAAACAAGCAGCCCATCCAGTGAAGCTAGAAAGCAGAAAAAGCAAGCTAGGCAGTGCAACTATTAAAGGATAAATACAAACCCCCCACACTTTACAGAAGGACGATCGAATTGATGGCGACTTCAGCGTTTTACTCAGTTGTGGCAAAATACAAGAAAAACGAGAAAATACTTACTATTTTAGTATTATGAACTTTACATTTATGAACTTACACATACTACTTTTATTGCAGGGTCATAGATATAACTAAAGATGGCAAAACCAAATCTTATGATGAGAATGCAAACGGCTGCGTTAATTCAGATGCTATAAATGTAGTGTTTCTGCAGAAAGCAAAAGATGCTTTGCGGTATGTGCAGTTATATTGTTACTAATGAAATCAAAATCCAATGATTGAAATTTAATATTATTAATTGATAAAAGCTTTCTATATCTATGAATAGCGTGTTTCACCTACGTTTATAATTACTTCGCTTCTGTGGCCTGTAACGTGATTTTATTTATTTATGCTACTTTATCCAGAAGTAACATAATATTTCTGAATAAAATAGCTTTACACTGGTGAAAGATCGATTGAAATCAGTTTATTACTTTCAGAGTTTAAAGATTACAAAAGTAAAAACAATTATTTTTCTCTATAATATTTGTATAGAGAAATGTTTTTACGTTATTCATAGATTTTATTGTAGTAATTTATATTAGGGCATGCCATTTAGAATAATGTTCTTTTTAGAGTGTATGCAGAAGTAGTGCATGTTAAAACTGAATTCATGGGCTTAATACAAAGTGACAGTGGCCCGCGGTATGGCTTCAACCGCATGCCAGGAGCTATGACACACTTTCTTACGAAATTCTACTATGAAGCACAAGTCCCACCACAGGCTGTCGAATATGTGGAAGGTTTGGGTTCTGGTAAGTGTCTTATATTTTATTATCTTTCGGAGCGGTCAGCAGTCAATAAAAAGAAGTATCTTCGCTACTAATTCAACGGATACAAAATATATCTATCTATAACACCACGCTATTTTTAATTGCAAACAGGATGTTTGTATTATATCTGTTACATTGCTTCAATAGGTTAGGTATGAAACTCTGGATACAGCACTGACGGCAGACACACAACCCAAAATTGTTTAGTGGCTATATTTTATAATAAGGACATACTGCCCCAGCCAAGTTGGGTTCAATTTGTGAGCAGCATTTGTTACGCCTATCGTCTTTGGCGACCTACAATTTTAAAGTAAAGTGCTACCCGAGTTTCGAGTTTTTGCGTCCATCGGCTGTAGACAGTAGAAACTTACTACTTATCAACAATGATAAGTATGCCGGTCTGCACTGACTGGCTCCCACATAAGATTCATTCATACTACTTATCAAACAAGCCGATTTCATGATTGTGACCTCAGTGTTAAAAACTTCATTTAGGCAGGTTTAAAAGCATTCTAAAATAAAAAAATTGAAATAATGCTTCTACTTAAAAATAATCAAAGGAATGTCTAATTTCAGCAAATCCTGATGCCGATAAAACTGAACTACAAGCATTCGAAGAAGTATATCTAGAAGATCGAACAGATCCACTGCTCGTTGGCAGTATCACATCTAATATTGGGTTTACACAAGCTGCCTCAGGGTTGTGTGGTGTAATAAAGGTAACATTATTTGTGCTTTAACTTAATATAATATCTCATCATCATTGCATTTTAAAATAGTGATAATAGTATTACTATTTTATAATCTTATACATTTAGGTATCGAAATCTACCTAAGTGTATCAGTGCATATAATGCCAACATTATTATGCTATATTCACATTCACTTGATCTTTTACAATGCTTATGAATAATAAATACCAAATTTATTTATAATCTTTTGTAACATTATACAGGCTGTCCGGTAATTAATGGATAACCTTTGAATGTCTTATAGTAGAAATGATAGGCGTTCAGAAAAAAAATGAAAGTAAAACCTATCTTAACTAAGACCTGAGATATGTTTTTTTTAATTACCATATTTAACTTTCTTGTACACTACGACCATAAATGAATGAATTCCAACGGTTTTTTGTTGTTTTATTATTTAACACTAATCATGCTAATAAATAGACAGTCAAAAGTATGAAAAGCTACGGCAATTTATTAAATTTTACTTTCGTATTTTTCCTGAACGGCCACAGTTCTACTATAAGATTCTTTAAGGTTATCCATTAATTACCGGACACTCTGTATATTGTTTAATTTTTTAGTTTTTATTGTTTGCCCGCGGCTTAGCTCGTATAAAAGTAGGTTAGGTTAGATAAGAACAGTACTTTTTAAAAAATAAAATATGTCCTATGTTCTTTGGTAATAATACAGCTTTCTAATGGCGAAAGACTTTTTAAAATCGGTTCAGTGACTTAAAAACACTTATCACATCTTTTCTCTCTTTCTATATTATTTATTAAAAGTAGAGATATATAATTTCTGCAACAACAATTATATTGACGTCGACCTTTAAAAGGCTGCTCGGCACTTGAGTGGGTCATTGAGCAACAAAAAAATATATATTTTCTGCGGCATTAATTTTGTTACTAGTTTTAATAAAGACCTTCATCAGTCACTCCCGAAATATATTTACTATGTATGGATTGACTTTGGTTCTTGAGATATTTAACAAAAAAGAACGTTTCCATCAGGCTATTAGAACAATGAAAGAAAGATACCAAGGCCGATGGGACAGCCATATTATGATGGCAGACTATTGCTTGAGTTTAATAAGGGATTGTCCTGAACATAAACACAATAGAAAAGCTAAAAGATAAAGTTTTCTAAATTTTTTTTGTTAATTGCTTATTTAAATAAATGCTAATTAAATGTATTAAGTTATCTTGTCGTTATTATATAGCCGCTTCTTAAATATATATTTAATATGTAATTGTATTTTTATTTCGACCTTCTTTCAGTCATATAGTTATAAAGTCTTATCTCATAAACTAGAGTCAATTTAACAAATCTGATATTTTTCTCGTATTTATGCTGAATACTGAACTGAACTTACACAAAATTGACTTAAACTTACCATACCGCAAAATGACAGTTCCCCAGTGTTATTTAGCACTTTATTTGAATCGTTAACGAACCACGATTGGCGGCAAACGCAACTATAAATGTTATATGGTCACTGAGTAATTTTAACATTAAGTTGAAATATATAGGTGGTTTTAAGCTCGAACATAATATTAATACAACCTAATATTAATAATAATAATTATAATAATAATAATATTCTACCACATACACACAACACCATCTAGCCCAAACTAAGCAGAGCTTGTACCTATGGGTACTAGACAATGGATAAACATACTTATATACTTTTTTTTTTGTAAATACATACATATTATACATAGAAACACTCAGACCAAAACAAACATCCATGTTCATGCACACAAATGTTTGACTTGTGCGGGAATCGAACCCGCGACCTCAGTCGTGGCAGTCGGTTACACTAACCACTACGCCATCGAGGCCGACACATTGGCCCTGTAAATAAATTATAACACTGCTATGCACGGATGTGTGTCTCAGTCTGAGAAGGATTAGGCCATAGTCCACCAAGCTAGCCTAGTGCGGGTTGGAGGAGTAAACATAATATATCTAGGTGAACAATATGAAGAAATCTTCGACATGCAGGATTCCTCACAATTTTTCTAAAAAGCGAAGATGGGAAGCGGCCGCTTATTAACTTTTTATTACGCAAATCAATTCGAAAAGTCAGAGGCCTTGGCATCGATCTCAAAACCTCTGCGTGGCAGTCCATCGTACTCCCACTCTGTTATCGCTGTTATACCTAGTTGCTCGTTAATTGGCTAAAGATCTTTTGTGTTGTGTCGGCAGGTATTGTTGGGCTACTACACTGGTCATTTAGCAGCTAACTTGCACTGCTCGACTCCTCGCAGTGACGTGGAGGCGTTACGTGAGGGACATATGCGCGTCCTCACTGAGACACAGAAATTCCACCGCACTTACGCTGCCGTGAATGGCATGTCCCTAACTGGCGCCAATTCGCACGTACTGCTTCGTGGCCAGTATAAACCTAAGGTATTATATTTATTATAACATTATTTTCTATAACCCATTGAGTCACAGCGGCACTCCAGTGGCTAGACACAAATAGGTTTTCAATTAAGTCTGACATTACAGCAATTGACAGGTTAATAAGATTTTAACAGTATTTTTATTCTTTTAAAATGTATTTAAAAATAATGTCTTTTTATTAAACTTGAGCTCTATAAATAGATTTAACATTAGTAAATGAGGTACTAAGGCCACAGAGAGACGACCCCAAACGTGTCAAAAGTAATATAACAGTTCAGCTTTAGTAAACATGTACTGTATTCTATTGTATTCTAATTGAAATTTATTTAAATACGGGTGATAGAAATTGTAAAAAATATGTAATGAATTATTAATTGTTACACATTTTACTTGACTAAATACTTTTTAAATGCTAGTCAAGTTATTTTTAGGTATGAACTTGTATTATTTCAGGATTTAACTAAATATTCGTCAAGCATACCTCGATTAGTAACCTTATCAGGCAGGCAAGAATCAGCTGTAAAGAAAATTATAGAAGATCTCAAAACTCGATCCATAGATCCAGAGGAGTTGGCGCTCTTGCATAATATACATTCTGCAAATATCGCCGGTCACATGAGTAGAGGATATGTTATTTTAGGTAAGCCTTAATATTATTTAGCCTATTATAAATAGTTGTGACTAATTCTCAAAATCCTAACTAATATTATAAATAGGAATTTGAGCCTGGTTGCTTGTTTTTTACGCCTTCACGCCTTAAAAACCTAAATAACAAGTGATCATCATAAAATTTCGTACACAACTTGTCATGGGTACAGAAAAGGAGATATCTTTCAACAAGAAAAAAATACTGTTCTCTAGCAAACTCACTGGCAAAAGCTAGTACTGTATATGTAATGAATTGTTTGTTGCTGCATGTCAGCAATTTACGGAGAGCAGTGGTTAGCAAAATTCAGAAACTGCTATTATTGAAAGCAACACTGACGCAAGGTTATTTGATTGCAATCTTGCATAGTGGAACTACTTTCTAGGTAAAACCTACAGGTAAGGCCTACGGGTTAGGTTGGATTGATTTTGACGTGCTCGCTAGACTTACTTGAGCAAGGATTTTTAACCCTTCTGGGCCGATAAAAGTAATGTTGAATCTTAACAGATGTGAACAAGGAACATAAGACAGTGAGCCTGTCGGAGAAGATTCAGTACTATGATGACACAAGGCGGCCATTATGGTTTGTGTATAGCGGGATGGGCTCGCAGTGGGCCGGCATGGGCGCACAACTCATGTGCATACCAATATTCGCTAGTGCTGTAGAAAGGTATAAAAAAAACATATTTTTTGTAACGCTCTCGTAATTTTGTTCCTTCTACCTTTTTTATTTTAATATTTTGCAGATGTCATCTCATTTTAGCTGCCAAGGGACTTGATTTAGTTCATATAATCACATCTCCTGATAAATCTGTGTTCGATAATATTCTACATTCTTTTGTCGGCATTGCCGCAGTGCAGATTGGACTTACAGATGTTCTTAATGAATTGGGACTAACACCTGATGGTATAATCGGTAAGTGGTATTCTTGATATCGTTAATATAAAGAACTACGAATTATATACGAGTTATATACATATTATGTATGTAATTAAATGCGAAGAAACCACAGTATCAAAATCAATTTCAATTAATCCAATTAAATTTACCTTTCTGTCAACTGGATTATTCATCAATAATGTAATATGTTTAGTTATAGATTTGAAGACGGCAGTTAGTAGTAATTATAAAATTAATGGTATAATTGATAATTTTACTTATAATATGTTTTATTCCAATTATTCAGTTGTATTTAATAAAACTACGTCATTGGATTATTATGTATGTTTTTTAGGTCACAGCGTGGGTGAGCTGGGATGTGCATATGCGGACGGTTGTTTGACAGCAGAGGAGATGATACTGGCGGCATACAGTCGTGGTCTGGTGTCGTTGGAGACTCCATTCATTCACGGGTCTATGGCTGCAGTAGGCTTGGGATATAAACAGGTTTTTATTACAAAAAAAGCAGTTACATCTTAATTCATGTTTCTTCATGTGCAAACAATATAATAAATTCAGTTGATGAACATTTTTGTTTCTAACTTGTGATTTGCACGCCCGACAAGGTCTTTAAAAAATTAATCAATAATTTTGTCGGAAGTCTAGAAATAATATACAAAGTTATGTTAGAATTCAGACAAAACGCCCGCGTCTGGCAATCGTAGTAGGGTGTACCTATATATAATATTGATTGTGTGCAAAAGAAACGCTTCCATTTACATAACTAACTATGCCAACTAAGTATGCCATATTTAAAGCATAATAGAATGAGTTATGTATCGTGTGTTACCTGGAGAATCGAGATTTCAGCTTATTCATACCGTGAAGGTAAAGCGGAGAGGTTACGATGTAGGCTATAGTAAGAATTTAAAAGCATAGTTAGATGTTTGCGAGACAAAAAAAACGAATGATATCACGTGTATTATACATATGTTTATAAAATGCCCGGTAGATGTCAATAAGCCTTCTTTTAAGTGGAGACTAAAACCTTGGGCGTCCTTAAATGGGTATAATACTTTCTCCATACCCTCATTGGGGAAAAAGGCGTTAGACTATATATGTAGGTGTTATATGTGTATGTGTTATATAATATATACTAGTACAATACTACCTAATAGTATTTTGTTTATTAATAGATATTGAATTTGCTACCACCTGAAATTGCCGTGGCTTGTCATAATGGTCCTGAATCGTGTACAATATCTGGACCAGCCGATAAGGTCAATGAATTTGTAGCCGAATTAACTGCTAAAAGAGTTTTTGCCAAAGAAGTGGCATGTTCTAATATTGCATATCACTCGCAATATATTGCAGATGCAGGTGTGTATATAATAATAATAATAATAAGTAGCAATAATCCTTTGCCTGCTGCGGCTAGTGCCGCTGTAGGTGTTCCATCCCACCTTTGATTAAAACTCTCGAAGGGCCTCTTCACATTGGACCCATGTCTCCGTGTAAGCCTCCCAAAGAGCCGGGTATTTTCCTAACGTATTAGGGAAATACCCGTGAAGGAGAAACAAATAATAATAATAAATATTTATTGCAGACTAGGGTCCATAAAGTGTTAATAACAGCCAAAATCATAAACCTAGTGTTAGTAACATTTCAATTTTATGCGTAATATGATGTGGCAGACCCGGTTTCTGGACACTGTCTTCGTCGTATGTAGTCGTATCCAGCGTCCCAAAATAGGACTGTCGCACCGATCACACAATGTGCTCAACATGCTGTATGAGCTACCACGCATTCTGCGTAGCAGGGAAGCACATCGTTTGCGAAGAATGGCATGGAACCCGTCTACACTTGCCTCCCCAAACATCCCAGAAGTGCAGCAATAGCGCGGTAGCCCAACCAGTATCCTGAACGCGTTATTATATTGAACACTCAGAGCGCTCTAAGCCCTCTGCGTATAATCAACCTACAGACTGCACGTGTAGAATGTCTGACAGTAGGCTCTAAAAAGAGTTATTTTGATATCTTTGGTACACCGTGCAAATTTATGGCTCAACATATTACATCGGACTGCCAGCGCCCTGCGCTCCCGTTCTATATCCATATTATCGTTAAGCTCATCGGTGACCCAGTGACCTAGGTATTTAAACTCAGTTACTCTTTCTTGTGGAGTATTATTAATTGAAACCTGTGGCACGTTCGAGTAACATTTGGTGCTTGCCTTGAATATAAGTAGCTCACTCTGTTTGGCATTATACCTAAGCCCATGGGCCACCGCATAAGCTTCACACATTCTTAGGAGCCGTCTGAGCTCACTGATCGATGGACTCGGCAACACCATATCGTCCGCATAACTTATATTATTTATGCATATACCGTCAATGTGACAACCGACATTAGTGTTGCTGAGTTCAACGATTAGCCGAATGATATACAGATTGAAAAGGCGTGGTGAGGTTATCCCCCCATGTCTCACACCACACTCCAAACCATACATATCAGATAATGCTCCCGCCCATCTCACACAGTTGGTTTGGTTGTTATACCAATACATTAGCAGAGAGATTACCGAGTTGTCTACGGTAGTTTCCCTGCGATTGACATATAAAAATAAAATTTATAACGTAATAACAGTTTTCTAATAAAAATTACTTTAAAGGTCCTGGACTCCTGAAATATTTGAGTGATGTTATCAAGCACCAAAAGCCTCGCAGTGAACGTTGGGTATCAACATCCATCCCACAAGATAAATGGAATGAGTCTATAGCGAAAATGAACTCTGCAGAGTATCACACAAATAATCTTTTGGTAAAATCGTTATTGTATTTTTTCGTATTTCCCACTACCAACTAATAGTATTATTCTTGATATTATTGCAAACTAATGATAAAAAGCAAAAGCGTCAATCTATATAAGATGTTTTACTCTGTCTTATCACGAAGAACCACTTTCAAGCGATTTAGGAATTGGTCATCTTTTTACATTTCTCATAATTCATGAAACTTTAGAATCCAGTGCTATTCGAGGAGACATCACGGCTGATACCGATCAATGCTGTACTGGTGGAGGTAGCGCCGCATGGATTGCTGCAGGCCATCCTCAAGCGCTCTTTGCCTGCTGACTGTCGACACGTTCCACTCACCAAACGTGGACATCCAGAAAACGCACTTTACTTATTGCAAGCCATTGGGACGTTAGTATATTACTTTATACGAAACAATAGTAGTAGCTCTGTGAAGAGTCTAAGGTGCGAGATCATGAAGTTCATAGCACAGTCTCTACACTAGGTTATTGCTGCATGTATACGACATTTGATTAAACGGATGATGATATTGTTAGGACACCTAACATGTGGGACATAGGTCATTAATTTGTGTGATCCTCTAGAAGTTGACACATGGAAATTATTTTAATTTTTTCAAAGTATGTGATTTGTTTTTGTAATACGGTTTATTTCTGTTATTGGAGTCGTGATATTGTGGAACGATCAAACAGAGAAAGTTGATAATAAATGAACTAATTCCAATTTTAGGTTATACATGGAGGGCTACAATCCTCGTGCAGACATTCTGTACCCAAAAGTGCAGTTTCCCGTATCTACAGAAACACCCATGTTGTCCCATCTCGTAGAATGGGTTCATGAGGAAAAATGGTAAGTAGTCTTCTACTTACGACGTCTCATTTTGTGAAAAAGTAAATCTGGTATTTACTTGATTATATACTGAGATAAAGAACGCTGGAGTATAGTAAGGCTAGCAGCTGAGTGACAACAGTTTGGATTAATCGATACAAAAACGTTTTACTATCGTTATACTCGTAGTTGTTAAACCAAATCATGATTATCTTGAACAATTATCTCATACATAAATAAAAGTAAATTTATGAGATCAATTTAGAATATCCAAAGTAGAAGCTTGTTCTTAGGAGCTCTTCTAGACTGTTAAAACTGCATGGGGAATGCATCATGGGGAGACCAAGACCTCTAAAAAGTACAAATATCTAAAAGGAGATTAAAATTAGTTAAGTTTTGTTATAAACATAAACCTTCGGAAGTCAGTATAAAGTAGTTTAAAGTCAATGACTTTATTGGTAAAATTTCAGAAATTGACTTTAACGCAACTATACTCACGTATATTTTGAATTTATTTTAGGAATATACCTGTTTATGACGGTATGGAGAAAAAAACAGCATTATCGTGCACGTTCGTGATATCTATTCATGATGATGAACACAGCTATCTACAAGGGCATGTCGTGCGAGGTAAACTTACCTAACGATACGGTTTAGTTACTTTTATTAGTTGTTCTGTAATTAGGTAAACATGTCAAGATGTCAGTATAATATGAAAAACTACTGTGTTACTAACATTATAAAACTATAAGTTAATTTCTATACTAAGAATTACTTCTACATTTGAAGTAGCTACGAATATTAATACATTTTCGTTCTGATTAGTAACAAATGTGCTTGAGGATAACTAGGACTAACTAGAATTATAATCGAAGTGCAATTTGATACGACATAATTGTATATTCTTGTACCCATGGTTGTACTAAACTACTCATTCTAAGCTTTAATAGATTAGATAACTGATTTTGTTGAGAAGGTCTTTAAAAGTTCATTAGGCTATGTTAGGAGTTGTCAGAAAATAATCTTCGCTTGTTCATTGATTATTATAAAATGAATTAATTATTTCAATAGTGGGTATGACATGGAGCCAAAAATCATAGGTGGTGAAATATAGATGTGGTATATCTCTGCCTACCCAATCGGCGTTAAAGGCGTGACACTATGTCCCTATATATGTATTTCAGGGCAAACAGTATATCCGTTTGCTGGCACCTTAGTAGCTGTATGGGACACACTGTCAATGCACACAGGATCTGCGAAGCAGCAAATATCGGTGAAGTTTCGCGATGTACACCTTCATGTACAACCCACGCTTTACAATCAGCGGCCTCTACGACTCTCTGTATCGATACATAGGGGCAACGGACGGTTTGAGGTAAAATTAACGAAAAACTTTCTATATTTTTCTTGTATCTGGCTTTTATTTCTTTTTTCATTTTATACTAACTAACGATTACAACGACTTGATAACGACTCTTCTTCGTAAAATCCCTAATAAACACGTAATAAATTGATTAATCCCAATGAATTTACATTTATTTTAATCATCATAAAATGCACTTTCTGTAAGCATAATTTTGATAGTTGCAATGTATTATAATTAAAAAAAAAACGGATCAGAGTTGCAAGGAAGCGGATGGCCCGGTTTATTTGCTCTCCAGTGTAGTTTCATTAAATCATTAGCTTTGTGTTTATATTTGTTAGTATAGCTTGTTACACTGTCTCTTTACCTGCATTTATATCCACGAACGTGCTCTACTTCACTATTACTTGCAGACATAATAAACGACTTATATTACAATCAGGTTACGGATGAAAATTGTAAAGTTGCTACAGGATACATCTTTGCCGGGGAGTCAATAATGAATAAGAATGAATTACAAATTGACTATAGAGATGATAACTATGATCTGAAGCAGGATGATTTGTATCAACTGTTACACGAGAGGGATTATGATTACAGGCAAGTATCTGCGTTTTTAGTGTTATAGAGTTTACATTATAAAGCTACCTTATTCACTAGCTATAAGCTTCTTGTCTGTCTTGTCTTGAATTTAATAAATACTAAAATCAGAGCAAATATTTAAGGAAGTTTTTGTACCGTGCGATGATCAATGCTTTAAGATACCTACTGTTCATTATTTTCTTACAGCGATATGGTCTTTAAATTGATATATAATCGATATACACTTTCTGTTGCAATAATATAAATTATATTATTGCAGCTTTATTTTTATAAATTTATTTTTTCAGTCTTAGGGCTTTTTGTTTTAACAATAAAATGTTAGCCCCATCATTCCCTATACTAATCTAAGAAATAGAAATAATTTGTGCAAAAACATGTTATGATTTGGTTTTGATGTAGGTTCAGCTAAAACATTTGATAATGCTCCAATATCTTTTATATTTATTTCTACTGTCATATAAAAACAAGCATAGTCTATTCTGCTCCTTATTAATGAAATATACAGGGCACGTAGATGTTTAGCGTGTATTCCCCAAGAAGGTCCAGTTAATATTTACTATATATTTAGCATTTTAGATGATGTACAACATATTTCATTAATGTGCTTGCTCCATAACAATGAATTGCAGCTTTATGCATGCGATCTTTTAATAATTACATCAACAATTGCAATTTAACTAGACATGTCATTTATCTGTTCAGTATTTATTACATAAAGATTGTCATCAAATTCTCAAATTAACACTAATGAATTCCTTTCATGCGCAAAAAGCAAAAGTATTACATTCATGTACATTTCTGGTCTAACTTCTCATATAACATAATCATTATTTAAAGTGTATCATAATAATACTTGAATATTGTAATATAGACTAAATATCGTATGTGAAGCGTTATGTACTAATATATAAAATGTAAAATATGTACAGATTCTCGAATACACATCTCATTTAACACTACGGTCACGTAAATAGTCTCATAAATTAAAAATAGCATACTAACCTAGTTATTGTGGAGTGTACCACAAGGCATCATTTTTGGGGCTAATTAGTACTATTCTATAGATCATGACTAATTGTAATAGAGTAGGTAAAAGTTAATAAGATTTAAATTTTTCTGTAGAGCTTGGTATTTTATGAAACAGCAACAGTTTTAATACTTTCTTATAAATTTCAGCGCTGATTTTCGTAGTGTTGAATGTATGAACGGATGTTTGAATAAAGCGAAGTTGGCGTGGCGAAACAACTGGGTGACATTTATTGATAGCATGTTGCAACTGAACACATTACGCCAAGCACATAATGCTGTGTCACTAGCTGCTTATATTAGAAGATTGGATATCAATATTGAGAAACATCTTCAAAACCAAACTGCCGATACGCCAGATAAAAAGGCTTCAATCAAGGCAGAAATTTCTGAAATCGATAAAATTACGAAGTGTGGAGGAGTTATAATACAAGATGTTACTTATCGCAACTTGCCATTTATGTTTAAAAATAATCTCAAGTTAACATTGTTGCCTATCCAGGACACTCAGGTATTAATTATAATAAATAATAAAAATATTGTAGTCGATTTCATTCTAGTCTTTTAGAAAGATATTAGTTATGTAACTGACTACATAATAAGTAACAATTTTTGGTTGTTTAATATTCTTCGTCATATAGAATTATGTTGTTCAGTGACATTAATAAACCTAGAGTAAACAAATAAAATAACCGATACTTAAGATGACAAACTACATATTTTATTGTGTCATGACATTATTTTCAGATTCGTGCATATGTTGCTGTACAATCACAAAGGTCTAAGGAAGATCAATTCTCACTCCAAATTTCCAAGCCAGGCGATCTCAACTCGCTATATTGGGTAATAACGCCGCAATTTGAAACATCTGGTGTAGCAGTCGAAGTACGTGGAAATTCACTAAATGTTCTATTGCTCCTAATAATAAATACTTATGCTCTTAACAACATGTTATACTATTTCCACAGGTACATTATGCTGGTCTTAATATGATGGATACAAAGAAAGCTGCTGGTGCTGTTAATCTAAGTGATAGGAACAATGCGTTTGGTGTTGATTTTAGTGGAACTATTAGAAGGTGACACACAAACTTAATGTTAATAGTACCTATTTGTAAATATTGGTTTCTGATAAGAATTATTTAAATATACTTTTACGACTGTAACTTCCTTTTGTAGTGGCGAGCGCGTCATGGGAATTGTGAAGGAGGGTGCTGCAAGTACGCAGGTTCATGCGCAACCAGAAATGCTATGGCCTGTGCCATCACACTGGAGCTTCGAAGATGCCGCTACCGTGCCGCTAGCATACCTGCAAGCTTTTTATTGTCTCGTAAGTATACGAAACAGATCCTCAATTTTTTGTTGCTGGCATTACTCCACTCTGCGCAATGTTAAGCAGTTAGCATAGTTTAAAATAAAGATCATCATCCTCATTTCTGTATTGCACTGGAAACGTGTTGGTCTTTACTTATTTTAAACATTAATAATGTTTTGCCGTTTAACATAATTTTACCAGAATATCAAGACTCGTCTTCAGCGAGGCATGAGTGTACTTGTGCATGGTGGTGCCGGTGCCCTGGGACAAGCGGCCATAGCCATCGCACTTGCTCATGACTGCACTGTGTTCACCACAGTCAGTAACCTGCAGAAAAAAAAGTTCATCAAAAAACTATATCCTCAATTAAAAGGTAATCTAGGCAAATAAATATAGAGATGATAATATTATGTTGGTGAATGAAAAGAGTAATTACCTAAGTGATGACAAGGCATAGTTGCAACACAAAAAGTTAAATGATAATGTCAAATATGATAATGAATAAGGTCAACATAGGATCAAAGAATAACATAACGTAGGGAAGGTTCTACGCTCTATACATATTATTATAATATAATAGGGCTGATTAGATAGAAATCACTGGTCGTGGTTTGATCAACATCTACCGATATTTCATTAATTTTATAGTGCATAAAAAGAGTTATAGAGTTATTTTTCAGCTTATACATAAATTAAAATATTGACTTTGAATTTTTGAGTTATAACCGCAACAGTAACAAGAATGACCGATTATTAACAAACTTTGATACATTTCTGGTATGTCCAAATTAGGTAAAATAACATTAATTTAAATGTACGTGATAAATAATATAATTATAGTAGAAATATTTTATCATGCTTATTTATTTTTATATAAAATAATAATTAAATTCAGTTTTTAAAGTGATATTTTTAAAGTGGATATACAGTTGCAGTTGAGATCCAGGCGGATCTCAACTGCAACTGTATATCCTAAATTAATTCTTAAATTACAGACGAATTTATAGGAAACAGCCGAGACTATAGTTTCGTGGATATGATTTTAACAAATACAAAAGGATTAGGTTGCAACCTTATACTATGTTGCGTTCCGATAAAACAGAAAAATGTGAGTATTGGTAATGTATTTTTAGCTTCAATATGTTGAGATGCTTTACAACTTTTTTATGTTAACGTTTTATAAATTCTTTACAGCATACCCTGAGTTGTGCTAAACTTTATGGAGTTACAATTGACACAACACAAATTGAGAACAGAGATAATTATTACTTCGGAATGTTTAATCTAGAATACGATAGAACGTATATTATGGCTGACTTTTCTTCCATCTTTACTCAGACAAATCTTGAAGAGAGGAAAGTATGTGATCGTTTAATTAATCTATTGAATTTCATTTGAAGTTTGTAATATATAAGAGTTTGTATCTAATGCTTATAGGTGCTGCATACGATGTTAAGTAAAGGTATTGCTCAAGGCTATGTTCGTCCTCTATCTCGTGTGGTGTATGCAGCAAACGAGGCGCCGTCAGCTTTTCGATTGCTGACATCGAGCCAGCACCGCGGCCGTGTTTTACTGCGGATGCAAGATATGGATAGTCAGCCACTGACGCAACACAGGCATGTCACCAATTAAATTTTAAACATATTTAGTAATTCCATATATTTTATAAAGAAAGACAACCATGTTAAAGATTTCTATTTATTCAAGGATATCCTGTTCTCAAGTCGCGTATCATTTGTTGGTTTGTGACACACAGCCTTTAGGTATGCAGCTAGCAGAGAGACTAGTGAATCGTGGAGCTCAAAAGCTTTGCATTATATGTGAAAATGTTACACCTTACCAACGACATAAAATAAGGCATGTATTGATCAAATAAAGTCTAAACATTCTCCTTCATTGCGATACCTCAGATAATACCGAGTTATTTGTTTACAGATTTCTGGAAAAGCTTGGTACTAATATTAAAGTATTCGTCGTAAGCTTTAACGAAGAACATGCTGTTAGTGTCGCCGTGAAGAATTTTATAAACATAACAGAACTTATAGAAGGCATATACGTTGTTTTGACCAAAGTAAATAGTAATATAACTAACATGGTAGTAACAAATCTCGTGGACGATTTAGAATCGACAGAAAAATCGTTATGTCCGTCATTGAAGTAGGTGTTAAACCTTATTGTGTTTAATTTATGTTTCATATAAGTTAATGATGACTATTTATGTGAGGATTATCTTTTTGTAGATACTTCGCAGTAGTGAATATTGATAATAACAAAAATTATCAAGCTTGTATAACGCGGTCAACGGGCCCTTTAGCAGTGAAAACCATAAAATTGTCAGTGTCAGGAGTAAGTCATAGTTCTTTTTTTCTTTAAATCCTTTTTTTTGTAACCTGCCTTTTCTTTGGATTGACCTTTTAGTAAAATATACGAGTTCAGTTGCGTGAAACATTAATTACTATAAAATTCTTTTATCTGTCTCATTGAAAAATATTTTTCTTGTGTAATGACGAAAAGTATTATATAAGTGTACAAATTAATTCACATTGCTCACATAAATAATGAATTCTTTTTATAATTTATAAAGTAAATTTGACTAAGTAGCAGATGTAACCTATAATAAAAAAAATATAATTTTAAGAGCACTTACATGTTTACAGGATGTGTGTTCTCGTGAGATAGTCGACGCAATAGAGCACGCGTTAAGTGCTGCACATCCAATGCTCTTCGTCGAACAAGTTACTGTGCAGCACCTCTCATTACTCGAGAAACTTACAGATCTTATTGGTTTGCAAATTTATGTATTATATACAAAGATATTAGAAGACATTTTTGATTATATATGTATTATGAGTTATGTTTTCTCTACTATAAATCTAAAATTACTTCAAACAGTCAATCTCCTACACGGATTACTAAAGGTCCGAGAAAAGCCTGTGCCATTAAAGGACAACTAAGGTTTACATATTATAAATATAAGAGACAAGACACACTTAAAAAATGTAATACTTATGAGAGAATTAAAAAAAAAAGTTTTTGTAACAGAATAATAAGAATAATAATAATATTCTATAACATACACGCAACGCCATCTAGCCCAAACTAAGCAGAGCTTGTACTATGGCTACTAGATAATGGATAAACGTACATATATCCTTTTTTTGTAAATACATACTATATATTATACACAGAATGTTAATCACATTTGCATATCAGTTTTTAATAAAGTGCCTAGGAGTCTAAAAGAACTTCCATTTAAATATTATAAACTTAAGTTAAGAAAATGGCTAGTAGATAAGTGCTTTTATACAATAGAAAAGTTTATGCAACATAAAACTAATGAATCTGATTATTTGTAAATTTTTATATAGTATAATATAATAATGACAAATATTCTAAATAATAATATAGCTTGCCATTTTGTTACTAATATTTTTATTGTTTTATATAATTATTAATATTTGCATGTCTAATACAGGGAGAATATAGCCTTAACTATTCACCATTGTTAAATCTGGTAGCACCTGTATGATGTGCAAATAAATGTTTCTTTCTTGTCAAGTTACTCATTTAAGTAATCCTAGAAGAACAACTACATAAAAATTCCATTAAATGCAAGAATCTGTTGTATTGAATTCAATATATTATGTAGAAAATATAGTAAGCCCTGTTTGGCTTATGGAGAGTTTATCTTATCATTTTAATTATTTCGACTTGTGGCAAATCCAAAATTAATTTACTTTAACTATATATTTTAGGCATACAGGTACCAAACCATGGCCAATCTACTTTACAAGACTTGGGAGTGACCAGTGATAAAATACAAGCAATATTAATGCTACTGCGAGATTCATACAATTTGTTACTAGAAGAGGAAGAAATATTATGTCTTACAATTGACAGGTAACAATAATTATATCTTCATTAAAGTTAAAACTGATCATAAACTAAATAATTAATATAATTCACTATTAACTAAATAATTATGTTTAACAATGTAAATTTACTTTTCCTTCTCATCTCTTCTAAAACAATCTTATTTTAAGATAGCTTAAATATTACTCGAATTAATTACATGACAGGTGCAGTAATACCAGGGTCGATCGATAAGTACCCGTTTTTGACAAAAGGTGGTGTTAGTTAGTGATTTGACATTACCATCGTGTATTGTAATCTAATAAATGTCATTGTGCGTAATTTGAGGTTATTTTATCGGCTGGTTTTTTTGTGAGAGCTGTTTGTATCTTTCGTGTCTGGTATTTCTTGATGAAACGGAAAAAGAGCAATACCGGACCGTAATTAGTTTTTTATTTTTGGATGGAAATACATGCAATGAAATAAAAGTGAAATTGCATGCTGTTTATAGGGACCATTCGCCGTCCATGACAACCGTTAGATATTGGTTCAACGAATTTAAGCGTGGTCGTACAACTGTTTTCGACGAAGAGTGGCCAGGACGCCTGTCAGATGTGGTTACCGAGAAAATCTTCAAAAAGGTCCATGATATTCTCGCTGATCGCCGAACGAAAGAGCGCGAAGTAGAGCCATAGGCATCTCGTATGAAATGACAATCAAATTTTTAAGTGATAAAATAGGTGTGAGAAAATTGTCGGCGTGATGGATGCCGCGATTGCTAACAATGAACAACAATCGGTTACGTTAGACCGTCGTGTACGTACGTTTAGACCGTTTTAAACAAAATCCGCAGGAGTTTTTACGTCAAGTTGTCACCGTTGATGGAACCTGGATACATTACTATACACCAGAGACCAAAAGACAATCTAAGCAATGGATTTTCCTGGGAAATCTGCTCTGAAGAAGGCAAAGACAGTACCCTGACCCGGAAAAGTTATGACTACGATATATTGGGATTCTAAAGGAAAAATCCTGATCGACTATTTACAGAAAGGAAGAACGATTACAGGACAGTACTAGAGTAAATTATTAGATAGATTTGATAAGAAATTGAAGGAGACACGGCCCCATTTGTCCAAGAAACAGATGTTGTTTCACCATGACAATGCACCAGCGCATTCGTCTCTGATTGTGGCGGCGAAATTGTAAGACTTGCGCTATGAATTACTTTCGCACCAACCTCATTCGCCCAACTTGGCACCTTGTGACTTTTTTCTATTCCCCAATATTAAAATCTGGCTAGGAGGAAAAAGATTCACATCAAATGAAGAGGTTATCACGGAAACAGTAGCCTATTTTGCAGAGTTTAAAAAAGATTATTTTTTGGAGGGGTTAAAGAAGTGGGAGAAACGTTGGAAAAGTGTATAAGCTTAAAAGGAGATTACATTGAAAAAAATAAAATCTTCTTCTAGTCTTCATTTCTAACACGGATACTTATTGATCGATCCTCATAGGTACAATTTGTTATATATTAATCATAGATCATTTTTATTTAGGGATATCCAGGATGTAACAGAATATATTTAAAACTTAATAATGAACTATGAAAGGTTGTATTTATAAACAAGTTACTAAAATCCAGTTTCATTAATTAATTTTTAGGATTAAAGAAATAAATGAAATAGCTTTGGACAATGTGAAGCCAGTAGAGGGGCTAGCAACATTCTTCTCGTATGTGGGCTACGACGAGCAGATGGCGATGGCCGATATAGTATTTTTACCAACATTAGCTCTGGATCCTATTGCAAGTATTTTTGATAACAACTTTACTTTTTACGAAATAGTAGATAATAAATAGATTTAAACACTTTATGTGAATGCCAGCACATTGGATATGGTTTTCTTGTTAGTCTTGTAATCAATTTTATGCCGTTAGTTTTAAACTTCATCAATTATTTCAGAATGAAGATGAATTCGATTTGACACAGTCATATCTGTGCATAGTGCCTGGTCTGGAGGGTCACTACGAACGATTTAGAGTATTGTGTGAACGACTCAAGTTGCCAGCACTTGTACTACAACCTGGACTGGATCATCCACACGAGACAATAACAGAAACTGCACAGAGATACGTTAAGGTTGATATTTTTAGCATTCACGCCTTAGTATTTGTTAAAAATATCAGACTAATTAGCTAAATTCTATTGCATTAGCATGTATTTAGTCTGCCATTGATAAATGTTTATCATCAATAGAATAATATGACCACTGACTTGAAAACCCAAATTATTTTAACAGATGTTATAATTTAACAGATTCTATTAAAAGAGACTAAATTCAACAATGGAGAATTCTATCTCCTTGGTTACGAGAGTGGTGTACTTATAGCTTTAGAAATGGCAGTTATATTGGAAGAACATGGTAAGCTCCGAGATTAATTAAATATCTTCTATTATAGATCAATATATATCAAGTAATATATTAAATATTTCAGGTATGATCGGTACAGTATTCTGTATCGGTTACTCACCAGATGAGTTCCAAACAGTTCTTCAAGAACATCTTGCTATATTTAAGACAGAAGATCAACTGCATGATTCGCTAGTACGTCATATGTATGCGCTACTTGGTGGAACCGATATCATGAGGTTAAACAATGCTCTTGAAACCACTGTAACATGGATTCAGAAGATCGATGCATGCGTGCGAATTTTACTTAGCCAAGCGGTATACTCAGTGCAGTACGTTCGTGCACTAATATTGATCTTGTTAGCGCGTATCGAGCAAGTGAAGCATTATAGACCTACAACTCAACTGCTGCGCTCTCGGATAGTGCTGTTGCGGCCTACGGCAGTGGTGCCATCACAGTACTCAGAGCTGCAGCAATACTCACTCCAACCTGTTATCGTTCACCAGCTACAAACCTCGCTCGCGAACGCATCACATGACATGCATGTCACGCCTTTAATCAATAAACACTTGAGTGCCGAGGTACTAGAAAAGTTTGACAAAAAAAAATTGTGTCATACGTATTTTGTTAATACTGATATTGTTGTTGCAAAGAGGATATAAATTTGTACAAATACCAGCTATATGTGATAACTATGGTATTGATAACGACATGGTGGGTACATGGATTGGTACCCATGAAATAAACATAATATTTTTAATGGTGAAATATATCGCTAGTGATGAAATATGTTTATTTCATTAAATTAAATTAATTTATGGTTATTGGAGAAAATGGGTACACAAATTGTGTTTATATTTGTATTTCGATGATTAATAATTGTTGGTCGTTACTGATATCGCTAGAACTCAGCCATAGCAGTGAAAGATTATTCTCTCAAATAAAATTACAATATTGTGTATTGTAGGTGTTTTGTAACCTTATATAAAATTTACAGTCATTATAAATACATATTTTTTAATAAAATTTTTCAATTCTATATTTTGTTTCTTTTCATTTTGTTTTATAAGTACTTAGGGTTGTTAATATAAGTTAAGTTGTAAATTATGATTGTTGCCCTTTGTTTATGTAAATAATTAATAATGAATACATTATATTTCTAAAGTAAGTGCTGATCTTAAAGCAATTAGAAGCTGGTCTTGCAGATTTGGATTGTCTGTTAACTCGGTGTCAGTCAATTTTAGTTGGATGTCAACGACTGATAAGCAAGATGGACTCCAGTACTTTACCGCCTATTGTGTATGATGGGACACCTATGCCGTTCAGTCCTACTGGAAAGGATCTGGTTTTGCTCATTGACTCCAATTTAAATTGGCAAGCTCAAGTTATTAGTGTCAGTTAGAGAGTAAACGGAACGCTACGCGCCTTGTAACGCCTAAAGAATCTTCTCCCATCTAAGACGAAAATAATGCTTGTGCAGACTTTGATTTTTCCCTTAATTGACTATGGTGATGTGTGTTACTATGACCTGAATGCAGATCTACTCGTACCGTATCTACCGTAGCTTGCGTGCCCTTACAATATTATTTTCTATTCTAACCTCATCAAATACCCTCACTTATTTAACCTGCCTTTTCCAATATTTCCAAACGAAGATTTTTATCATGATTGGAACATAGGGACCCTATGTTCCAATCATGATAAAAATCTTCGTTCTTCCAACAACCTCCTCTTACTTTGTCCCTTCCATACATCTGGTTTCACTTTGGAATGCGCTCCCTCATGAAGTCGGGATGTCCACAAACCATTGCACTTCAAGTTAAAAGTACGTGCTCTCTTCCTTGACAGGATATCTGTTCCATCTCATCAGTAATATGTTACGTATGTATGTATGTATGTATGTATGTATATAGGTATGTATGTATATAGGTATGTATGTATGTAGGCGTCTATATATTTATATGTATATATTTAATTTAAATTATATGATATATTTAGGTATGTATATATTATGTAAATATCATTACTTTTGCGTTATTCTTTAGTTTAAATACATGTATATTTATAATGCTATTGTTTGCGTATGCACCTACTTCCTTTTTATCTCTGCATCACCTTACGGTTGACTGGTAGAGAATGCCCTTGGCATTAAGTCCGTCAATGTATTGTTCTATGCATGAAGTTTTTAAATAAATAGAAGAAGTGTTTTAATGATTGTTAATATATTAATTAATATTTTATCAAATAATACTCAAATAATGTGTATGTATTGAATATGGTCAATTTTGATACATACTTACCTAAAAACAAGACGCTTTCCTAAGCGATAAGTGTATAATGTAAATATATGATCAGTATAAATATTATTTGTAACAAGGCCTAATGAATTAAATAAATGTTTTGTTGTATACATTTTTTATTGTCTATTATAACGTGAAATAATTATCAATTATTCAAGTTTGGCATTATCCAAAACTGAACATGAGTATGCCTCAAGGTAGTGTTGTAAAATATACTTAAATGGCCTTCCGAATGCTGTATGGTGCGTATTATCTTATATAAAATTATATAGTATATGTTTTTAAATCGGTGACATACGAACTGATTGTACATGTTCACCACATCTAACATGCATAGACTCATTAGGTTCTCGAAGATATGTGAAGTTTACCAACCCGACCCAACCCGCACTGGCTCAGTTTTCTATGGCCAAGCGTTAGGCCCACACTGAGACGAGGCCCGTGCTCAGCAGTTTATACAGTCCTGCTATTATAATAACATCTATAAACTATGCATACTATTTCGTATAACTTTATTTGAATATAATATTCATTTCATCATTATCATCACCATCTTAGCCGAAAAACGTTCACTGCTGGAAATAGGGCTGCCCTTAGGTTTTCCACACAGACCGGTCTTATGTAAACGACCTGGTAAAGGTCGGAAAACGGTTGGATGCGGGTAGCCCAAGACCGGTCTGTATGAAAAATATTAATTTAATTGAAAATTACCTTTCAATAGTATATTAGCAGCATAAGAGTAAAATATGTAGATACATATATGTATTTTGTTGATTTTTAAACACCCAGAAATAGGACTGAAGGTTCCGTCTAGTAGTCTTGTTTGTAATCAGTTACTGGTAAACAAGCATTTGGTTCATGTTAGAATATATCAGTTTAATATCTTTTGAGTGGTATATCAAACGATTTTATAGTCAATGCATAATTTATATGTACATCTATATAATTATATGTAAGTGTCTGTAAGAAATATCGAGAAGAATTTCTTTTTTAAGCTGATGAAGTTATTTAGATGAAACAAAACATAATTAAACTTATTTTTAATTTTGTTTTTCTGTTCATACGGTCTTATCTCTGGAATGGCTGGACAAATTGAAATAACACTTCTCATACAGGTGGAGAATTATGCAAGCAGTAAAGTTCGCTACTTTAAACCCAGAGTAAAACGATTATTTCGGGCCTTGAACCTTGAATCAGAACGAACAAAAATCGCTGACTTCGATTATAATCTATAAATTTATAATGTCTATCTAGTAGACTAAGTAAGAAGATATCCAATGTAATAAATTATGTATTGGCAATGGGTTGTTGGGTAGGTAGTTTTTGACGAGCTCTGACCCTGGTGAAAGTCGCAATCGCAATAGTGGCAGCTAATAAAAAAATCAAACGTTACTTTTTATATTATTTGAATTAAAAGAAAAGCCGATTTACTTCATATTTACACGTTTACTCAAATATAATCCATTACGTCAAGGCTTACTTCGCAAAATTACAATGTAGCGGAGCGGTAGAACTCAAAGTGCGGCACGCGTACGTACCTAGCCTTTGAGAAATGCCGCGTTCATTGACATGGACTGTCAATTTGAACTTTATTTTTTATTATAAACAGCTGAATTCGCGATGATTGTCGGCATGCTTTCAAACGAATCAAAAAAGGTGCCGGCACGCGCCTTTGGTAGTGATGCGACACTCACTATTACACTAATATAATCTATGTATAATTATCTGTTTTAAGGTTTATTTCATGTTGAAACAAAAGTTACTATTGTAAGAGCCGCTCGTGGCACGCTTTGCTTTGCTGTAACTGGACACATAAAAGAAGAGCTCCGGATGCCAAACAAAATGTATGTAAACCGGAGCTCTTTTTACGTGGGGTCGAGTTATAACGCCCGGCGTCATAACACGGGCGCAGGTACATTGAAAGTGCCGAGGCTGGCGCCCCCTAACACCGCTGCGCTCGTGTGCACCGCACACCCTGCACCATAGGTAAAGCCACCTCTGAGTCCAGCGTATTTTAAATAATGGTTTAAATGAAAAAGAAATATGTTAAGATTTTATTAAGAGGAATAAACAGATTTCATTCTATATTAGAATCGGTAATCAAACCACTAATATATAATAGCCACCTAGATTAGGCTCAAGTATTAAATATTTGACATTATAAACATTTAACAGATAAATCCGGTCACGGATGAAGATCGTCGTTGGGAATACAATCATCCTGAATTGAACCAATACTCTGGGAAGCCACAGGGGAGATAGATCGTTTTGACGCTCAGTTTTTTAGTGTGCATTATATTCTAAGTAAAAACATGGATTTAATGTCGCGTAATATATATATGACGCAGGTCAGTTCACTTAAATATAAATTTGTTGTTTCTAATAAAGCTATACAGGGCAAGGGATTAATTGAATTATTCAATTAAAATTAAACTAGTTTTCGCGGATTTTATCGCGTTGATTATTTAACACTTTATTACATAATTTAGAAACTATTACACTACTACTGCTATTAAACGTTACTAATTTTTAAGCTAATTAAATTATGAAACCTATTAAAACTATTTGTATTTAAGTTTACACTTTCCCCGACGTTTCAGTTGCTTTTCAGCAGCCATGGTCACGGGGAGACTAAGATGGTAGTTGTCTCAATGTTCTAGTGTAGTTATTTCAAAGTACCCGAACACAATTTCAGGTGTGAATCCAATGCATCTAAATGGTAAAAACGTAGGTGTGTATGTGGGCGTATCTTTTATAGATTCAAAAAGGGCTCATTTTTACAATAAAAAGAGGTTAACAGGCGTAGGACTTGTAGAGTAAGTAAGAGTACTCCCTTTCTTCTCCTAAAATTGTTTGTCCGAAAATCATTATCCATAACACGTTTGCTACTTAATTATTTTTACTTCTAACACTATTCTGTCATAATATCGAGTACTATAATAATTGAATCTCTTAATTTCGCATGAAATAAAGTCATATGTCCTAAGTATTGTATTATATAATGTGTATTATTCCGAATGTTCATTTATAGAAATATATAATATAAAATTGTTAGTCCTAAAACATTTGCTAAAAATTAGGTTGTAGTGACAGAAACGAATCGCTATGCATCCGACTCCACGCAGTCTTGCTTGCCCTACCCCTTGAATGTAATTTAAAATCGCGTAGGTGCGTAGGGGCGAGGCGGCCTACGGGCTGGGGAGCAGGAGGCTGCGAGCGAACTTCGGCTTGCTGGCCGGCTACGCCGGATCGTAACTGCTGATGTAAAATGGATACACTACGATAATCCAAAGCGTAGAAAATCGTGGGATAAGCCCGGCCATGCATCAACATCGTCTGCAAAACCAAGTATCCATGGTTTGAAGCTTCTTCTCTGCATTTGGCGGGATTAAGCAGAGGGTAATCTATTATGAGCTGCTCAAACAGAATGAGACTATTACAGGAGATCGCTATCGACTTCGATTGATGCGTTTGAGTCAAGCCCTAAAAGAAAAATGGCCGCTACTTGAGCAGAGACACGATAAAGTGATTTTGTTACATGACAACGCTCGATCTCATGTCGCAAAACTAGTGAAAACTTCATTCAAATCGGTTGTGATTTAGGCGCGATAATGACGAATTTCCATACAAACTTTCATACCTTATTTCAACCCCTTCATGCCTTTTTTTACAACATAAAGTAGCTTATGTCCTTCCCCAAGGTCTAGTCTATCTCAGTACCAAATTTCATTAAAATCCGTTCAGTGGTTTAGTCTTGAAAGCGTGACAGACAGAGTTACTTTCGCATTTATAATATTAGTAGGGATGTAAAAATGTGACACCGTACCAACGATATAAAATAAGGTACATGCCTTATTTTAAATAAATTGAAGTCAAATATCGTCCATTAAATTAAATACTAAATCATTTTTTCACAGAGCATTGAAAATGCTTGACGCTATTGTGCAAATATTCGTCGTAAACTTTAACGAACGACACGCTGTCAATGCTGCTTTAAAGAATATCGTAAACATGAAAGAATCAATGCAAGGCGTATATGTAGTTTTAATAAAAGTAAATAGTAATGTAACTAACATGGTTGTAAAAAATCTCTGAATGATTTAGAATTACCTACAAATTCGTCGTGTTCGTCATTAAAGTAAGTTTTAACTCTAATCTTTTTTAATTAAATTTTTATATAACTTAATTGTGATTATTTATGAGAGTAATATCTTCTTATAGATACTTTGCTGTAGCGAGTAGCGATCTTACCAAAGGATATCAGACTTATATACCACGGACAACAGGTCGCCTAGCGGTGTTAACAATAGCGTTGTCATTGTTAGGAAGTCCTATTTATTTTCCTTCTCTACTTTAGCTATAAACCTGATATATTTTTAATTGCTCCTTTTACGAAATTATACAATCTCCGTTTTAGAAGATTTTAAGTTGGATATAGCAAATTTGTTTAATTACCTATATCCAACTTAACCTACAACAATAAAACTGGTTTTTTATGTTAAACAGTAGATACTTATGCTAACTGATTGACATTATCCACATAAATTATAATATTTTAAAGAATTTATTTTGCTTCACGTGACATTTTTACATGACGCATAAAGCAAACGCGTGTAGTAAGTGAGTGAAATTACTGAATTACTTATAGAGCACGTGGATGTTTTCAGGATGTGTGTTCGCGTGAGATAGTTAACGCAATAGAGCACGCGTTAAACACTGCACACCCCATGCACCTCACCGAACATGTTACCGTGCAGCAACCTTCATTACTCGAAGAACTTAAAGATGTTATCGGTTTGTAAATCTATACATAGTCGTTAAGTTTGGCATTTAAATATGCCCAAAATTTTAACATACGGCAGTTGATGTATTAAAAATGGAAAGTTCTGTCGGGCTTACTCAAAAGTTAACCAGGACTTACTATTTTT
The DNA here is from genome assembly GCA_930367265.1 of Catocala fraxini. Lineage (NCBI taxonomy): Eukaryota > Metazoa > Arthropoda > Insecta > Lepidoptera > Erebidae > Catocala > Catocala fraxini. Next base: position 19,580,588 of record OV884043.1, read on the forward strand.
AATATACCTTTTAATTTAATTGTTGTGATTTTTGGCAAACTAAATTTTTTTACCAAAAAACTATACTTTAGGTATACAACTGCTAAACCATGGAAAATCTACTTTACAAGAATTGGGAGGGACCAGTGATAAAAGACAGGCAATAAGAATGCTACTGCGAGATTCATACAATTTGTTACTAGAAGAGGGACAGATATCAAGTCTTACAATTGACAGGTAATAAATGATATTTAGACATGATATTGACAGGTAGGTAGTACTTATCTTAAAACTTTGTTTAAGTTAAAACTGTTCATAATATTAAAGTTGAAGCTGCAATAATAACTTTAGCTAAAATAAGTAGAATTATAGTACTGTAGGCACAATTATATATGGACTGAGTCATCTTTTTTCCTTCGATATGGTGAAGGGGACGATGGCTTGCATATGCGTCGTACTCGTGAATGGGTGCTTCTTGACGTGACTAAAAAGATTGCCAGAAGATTGGGTTCTGGCAATCATATTTTCACTTATCTTAATATTTTAGTCTTCACCTCGGACTGCAATATGGTTCTGTACATGTTAGTGGATGCTCCTATAAGAAGCTACCATAAACTACTATAAGAGCTAATATTTAAATATTTCTTTTAGGATCAGAAATATGAATGAAATAGCGTTGGATAATGTGAAGCCAGTCAAGGGATTAGCATCATTTTTCTTATAAATGGGCTCAGTTGAGCAACTTGCGATGGCTGATTTAGTATTTTTACCAACTTTAGCGCTGTATCTTATTGTAAGCAACAATTTTGCTAATTAAAAAACAATATACAGTAATGGTGTACAATAGGTATGACACAAATGTAATTTTCACATTTGATACTATCCTAACCAATATTATAAATGCGAATATGAGTTTGTTTGTTACACTTTCACGCCTTAACCAATAATCATAAAATTGCGCGTACACGATGTCAGGGGAACAGAAACGGACAAAGAGTAGCCTTCATCATGAAATAAGTACTGTTACTAATCTAATATATTTTCTATTCTTTTTAACGTGGGAACGCATTGACATACCTCTCCGCGGAAAAGGGGAAAACTTTTCACCTTGAAAACATATTATTTGTTTCGTTTACCGACTAGCATGATTATAAAAGACAACTCAGGCGCTCATAGCCAGTTGCACTCACTGATCGGTACATGATTAGCGAGGTTAAGCAACGTTGGGTGCGGTCAGTCTATAGATGGGTGACCGCTTAGTGAAATTTCATTTGAACGTCTCCGTGCTTCGGAGGGCACGGAAAAGGTCGGTCCCGGATGTTGTCAAATTGACAGCAGTCGTTAAGCCATGTCAGAGGCATACGGGCGGCTTGAACAACTCTTGACAACAGGTTGGCCACTAACGACACGAAAAGAAGAAAGAAGAAGATAAAAGACAACTTTTACTTTATGCATTATGGAGGTACATAAAAGGCGTATGTTTTAATAGTTTTGCATGAAAATGAAACATGGAAATAAACTGCTACAAAAAAAATAAAATAATTTATTCAATATTTTCACACAATTATCACCCAAATCATACACCACCATCTTCTATTTTACATAAAAAACCCATAGACCATCTCAACATTATAGACCACTGAAAGTTATCTCAGATTTAATCATATTTTATGTTATAATATTGATTATTAATGAAACGTCAAACGTCGATTGACAGGATAAGAGTCACATTGACTTCTATTTTCGAATGCCTTTTGTATTTTGATGTCAAGGTATTTGTTCACGATTGCCGACGACTGGATATCGTATGTAGCGTAAGCTAGTGGCGCGCTTAGCTGGTGTACAGCAACCGGTTGGATTGAATTCCGCTGCAGAACTTTAAGGTAGTCGTGCGATGTGCGCTCACTTGCTGCGCGCAAGAATACCAACCGCGAACACAGTGGCCGCGCAACGGTTTTGTAACTTCGCACTTGTTTGATGCGCGCCAGCGCTGTCTCCAAAAACGCACGCGTATACTGAATCGAGTGGGTCGTACGACCGCGCAAATAACGTACACAGGTGTCTACTTTCTGAGCCCATGTAGCAGCAGTTTGAAGTACATTGTCCAGTTCCGCTGAATGTTCTCCAGCCATTATCTTATAGAAGTGATGCACCAGCGCATCTTCGAGTTGCTTCTCTGTTGCTAAATCACTCAGTTGTTCCTCAAGTTCCATTTGCAACTCCTCTGGATCGTATCCCATTAGGAATATTGTGCCCGTAAAACCTAAAATATACAATAATAGTTTTAGTTATAAACAAATGTCTTTAAAGACAGATTGAGTTTTTCTATAAACAATTTACCATTATTGTTTGTATTATTTACCATTATTTTCTAGTATTGCCACCATTTCAAGAGCTACCATAACACCGCTTTCGTATCCCAGTAAGTAGAAATTCTTCTGCGCCATGTTTTTGTTAATTAAAATCTGTAAAAAATTGTTTAAAATACATTACATACCGCGTCTTGTAGCAACTTTTACATACCAATAAGTAAATAAAATCTTAATAAAAAGCATGGATAGTTGCGAGCCTATTGTTGTTTACCGGGCACCATTCTATGTCCTCTACTGACACGTTTTTGACTAATGGAACCTTAAAACCTATTTACAGCATTAATACACTCATGCTGACGACTTTTTCAAGAAATCCGAACTATGTGTACAGAATGCGTGGAATACGTTTTATGCGTAAATAACCGAAAGAAATATTACATAATAATATAATAATAATGATGTCAATCTTAACGGCGACTGGCCATTTACGCAGGTGATATTATAGTGCACAAGCGTGTGCGTAAACACAAGTGCACTCTCTGTTCCCTAATCCTCAAGATCCGATGGGACGGTAACCCGACACGACCGGAGAGAGATGAGGCGCAGGACCAACGCCTTTACGTGCTTTCCGAGACACGGGGGTGTCTAACACCGCCAACTTCCTAACTTCGGGCTGCTATTGAGATTTCTTAATAGGAAAACCCAATCATTTTTTGTTGGTCCGACCCGGGATTCGAACCCGAGACCTAATGCACAGCAGTCGCATTCACTACCGCTGCGCCACGGAGACAGTTAAAACATAATATATACTTACATCAGCAAATCTTTGTCCCATTTCGGGCACAGTTTCATTTGGACGATCATGCCCGGTCTGCAAAACAACTGCTGGGAGCTTGAGACGCTCGCATAATAAGTGAAATCGCCCGTTATGTCCTTCCATACCCGGTAGTATGCATAGGTATCGCTGATCCACATCAAATTCTGTCTGTGACTATAAAATACACATACATAATTTAAATCTTATTAAAGTCGTATTCAATGATATTCATTTCTATTAAAATGTAAATGTATGTAATAATACGTCCATTATGTAACGTGTGTGGATCTAAAAGCACTTGTTGAATTAATTTTGACGTGAATAGTACACACTTATTGTTGAAATAGAACTAAAATTTTAAGAAATGGTACATGTTCCCGTGGGATTCACGCAAGTAAACTTGAAACGAAAAACTAAAACTAAATAAAAAATGTTTTGACATTCAAGGGCAAACAATGCTTGCGCAGCATTTGAATTTCTCTGAAAATACCATAATTATTAAACTAGTTCGTTATTTGCATATATACATCAGTAATTAAGGTTATTTATTTTTACTTCAGCTATTGCCGAAACAATTTAACTATGCCATCAGCATCCTTAGGGTTATCTAAATTACGAACTATTAATTCATATCAGCTCAATTATGACTGATGAGAAAATCGCTTCATAGCAATTCTGTATGTCTATATTCTTACTCTCGCAATCGTTTTTCAGTATTAAAAACTAAGATATTTTACATTTGTCTGGAGTTTCACATTATATATATGGTCCTGTATACTTAGGGCCTTAATATATGACTACTCGCTCTTACACGCTGTGTAAAATAACATGTAAAACGTAATGTCAGACTTACCAACGTAGGTTCTTTGTACATAGTGGGTAATACTATATAGTCTGTTGTATCAAAGAGGTCGTCGGGGCTTCCTTTGGAGAAGAAAGTTGCTAACCCTCTACCTCTTGGATAAATAATCTCCATCGACGATTTTTCCAGCTCGGCGATCCTGAAATAAATGTATACTTTTAAAAACTGCATTTATATATTATATAGACAAATATATACGTCTGTGGTATGAAAGGGTAGGCTGAGATTTCAACTTGCTATGAACCTGGCATACATTTTTTTGCTTGCTTTTCTTTCTTGGTATTCGTCTAGTTAGCTCATCAGTTGTAGGGCTTAACGTGGGTTAAAATGATACATGGGTATAATTAACTGGTACCTAAACCTACACACATTCAAAAGGTATAAAAATATTAAAAATACTATAAAGGTATAAAATTGCTATATAACTTACATGCTTGAATTTAAAAATGGTATTTCGTCTTCCATCAAAGATATGTTGTATTTTACATTTAAAAATGCACCAATGGATGGAATTGTCTCTTCTACCATGCCTAGTTCCCGTAATGTCAGTTCTGTATTTGTATTTTTGGCTACCTCTATGCCTGAAATATACATTTCACTATTAAAACTTGAAACAAGAAAAAAAAGCAAAGTGCAGTAGAGATAGAATTTACAATTTTGTAATGTATTTTTGACGATACCGGTTTACAAATTAACTATGTTTCTGCTGGTTTGCCTTCTAATTATTCTACAAGAATACCAGCGGGTTGTGAATGATATTCATCAGCTATTTATAGTAACGATTCGAACGTGTACCAAGAAATAAGGCTTCTCTTATCTTTGCCGAACTGTTAAAACTTGGAATTCGCAGCCAAGGTATGTGTTTTCTTCTTCCTTTAATAAAGAACCCACTCCTTTAAGCAGGGCATTAAAAAGCACCCTGGGGTCGTTACAGTAGACCCCTCGGTACCACTTCACATGAGGACGAGGTGTGTCTTTGTTTATGGACTACACGACTGCTTATCAGCAGGCGGAGTGTAGTCATTTTGACAGGCAATAATAAAAAAGCTATACATAAGCAAATATATATTACCCGCAAGGGCAGCAATCTGCTGCATCAATGAAAGCGGTTGCTTGTACTCTCTCTTGGCTTGTAGAACAGTGTATGGGGAACAAATTGCGCGCTCCGTTGCTTCTACTGCGAGATGATTGGGTATATGAGTCTTTGATGCCTTTATCTGTAATTCGCAGAATTTTTCTTACATTTTATTATAGAACTAGCATTTGACCTACGCACTACAGACCTATAATTACACTATGCACTATATCTCTAACCGTGAGGAAATCTGCATGTCTGAGAATTCTCAATAAAGATTTTCAAAGTTTTTAAAGATATATAATGTCTGCCATCCCGTACTAGGCCAGTGTTGTAGACTATCGCCTAACCCTTTTCATACTAAAAATCTGATCCGTGCGCAGCAGTGCAAAACGTATAGAATAATATATGTATATAATAATATCATCTCTAGCTGATATTATTATCAAAGGTACTTACGTCACTTAAACAAGACAGATCTAAAGTCGTTGCTGCATAACCGCTTGCCGCTCGAGACAAAGATAAATGTTGAGCTAAACCTCCATCCGTAGATACTACTGCAAAGTACCTGCACAGAAATTATGTCAAATATATAACCGTATAAGGAAACCTCACAATAAGGCAATAGTATAGTATATTTCAAATATAATAATAACCTCAGTTGCGGACATAAAGAACGCGAGGATAAGTCTATGTTGTTTAGAATGCGCGTGAAGTCTTTATTGCTGCCACTGTAACCCTTATCAGAGGTGATGTATATTCCTTCAACTTTGCCCATACGCGTAGCATTCCTTAGCACAGTTGTAACAGCTTCACTTACAGTCAATTCTTCAGATGATAACGTTACTTCAATTCCAAGCTTTCTCCAAGATCTGAAATCCAAACGCAATATAAACTAAAACATTCTGAATTTAAGCATTTCAATAAAAGTAATAATATCAGTCCTGTATTTAAACTGTCCCACTGCTGAGCACGGGCCTCTTCTCATTGTGAGAAGGGTCAGTCCATACTCCATCACGCTGGCCAGTGCGGGTTGCAGACTTAACATATTTTCAAGACCATTATGGAATACATAAAGCTTTCTACACGATGATAAATTCATCGTCTTGGGTTCGAACTCGAGATCTCTGTGTGGCAGGTGTACGGTCTCTCACTAGGCTATATATTTTAAATATTATTAAAATAAATAACTTACTCTATTTTAAATTGATGATACATCGCAGGATAAGGTACATGAAGGTAAATTTTGTTACCTCCACGATTAATAAGTCGTTCCACTAGCTGAACACCAATGACATCATTATAACAGAATATTACATGACACCGATTAGGATCACAAACGATTCTGAAACAAAGATTTAAGTATTTTTAAATAAATATTATGGGTAAATGTAAATATATGTATATACGTATGAACACACACGTCTGTATATCTTCAAAGGGATAGGCAGAAGATGACACATATTTCGCCAGCTATTTTTAGGTCTGACGTACTGCCTTACACATTACCGGACTTTGTGCTGCTACCGAGAATTTTCCAACAGAAACACGAAATAACACTTTGAGAAGAGTCATGATGAGCCCGATCTAGAAATCAATCCCACCTAAGGTTGATTCCTAGACCTCCTTATAATGGCTTGGACGCTATGACGTCTCATGATTTCAAACAAACTCATAATTATGCTACTCTAGCAACGCCGTCGTACGGCGTATAATTTAATATAATGTATAAAAAGCAAAATGTTTGATTGCGAAGATTATCGTGATAAATAAGGAAAACGATTTAAAAAAAATTGGTACTAAAATACGTCAACCTCTTGGAAAGATCATCATCTTTATGAAATACCTTATCTGTATTCAATTCCCAGATAATAGCTAGAAAATTATTTAGTATAATGGTGAATATCACAATGGTATTGTTACCTTTGTGGCACGTTAGTGGCACTTTCTTGCATCCGCAGTAGTACGCGGCTGCGGTGTCTACTCGTCGCTAGCAGGCGGAAAGCACGTGTCACCTCGTGTGGTGCATAAGTGACACGTGCCAAGGGACGAACGTAACCGCCGGCAATACCTTCAGCCAACATTATTTGAATGCGCTAGAAGATAAACAATAGAGTTTAATTATTATCTCGTTAAACTCTTAATATCGGTATAAATTGATAATCTAAGTTTAACGTACTTTCATATCGTCGTATTTTTTGTAAGTGAAAAGCGCAGGCATATCGATCGTAAAGTACTGTCTTCCTTTTAGTATATTGGACATAACGAATTCGTAATTTTCACGTTCTATAACTTGCACTGTATCTATGTAACAGCCTTGCAGTCCTAAGCATCCCATAGATACCTGGAAGGTCGAAAATAAACATAAATGTGGTAACGAAATTGAAATGGGAATGATTGTCCGGAGAAAACGCTGTTGCTAATTATTTGGTTTGGGTTCGGTTCGGGGTACAGTGATCAACAGAAGTAACTAAACATTGAAGATAATAGTGCAATTTTAAAATTTACATCAGTGTGGACGGTGCACTTTTCATACAGTCTCGGCTCGATGCATCTGTTCAAGCCTTCATTTTCTTCGTAGGAATTTCTAGGCAACAGATGTTACACCGCATGATAACGCTCAAGGCATGATAGTCTTGCGGTATCCCCACCACTGCAGCTGGTAGCGCGCGTGCTATCTAATAAATGCAACGCGGTATGGTTGATGCCATGGACCGAGACATGAAAGAATATTGAAATGACACCGTAACGATAGATTCAGTGCTCGTGTACCGATTACTCAAATTGTAAAAAAAATGTTCTTTCTATTTGTACGTTGCGTGTCTTTATGTGGCCAGCTATTACAGGAAACTGCTGCGACGGTAGCCTACTTCACGCATTACATTTTATATAATATTTAACTACTTTTAAAATATTTTTGTAAAGTCGACAACGTGCGTCATACTTTTTATAAACAGTTATAATATTACAAGTGATCAATTTCTATGGTAGCCATTAATCATACTTGTTTGTCACTATTATTGTATACTACATATATAGCTGACCCGCGCAACTTCGTATGCTTCACATAAAAGAATTTTCACGTGTTTACAACATTTTTCATTATTGCACCGCTCCTATTGGTTGTAGCGCAATGTCATATAGCCTATAGCCTTCCTTGATAACTGGGCTATCCTACACCAAAAAATTTTATTAATTACTACCAGTAGTTTCTGAGACTAGAGCGTTCAACCAAACAAACAAACAAACTCTTCAGCTTTATAATATTAGTATAGATTATTGTATATGTAAAAAGTCTAGATCAAAGCTAGTTAAGTAATTTACTCACATTTTTAAGGGATCCTTTAAGACAACTTATAATAATATCGAGACCTTTTCCTTGTGTGGCCTGTTTTACATGAGCTGCGAAGTAACTATCCCTCGAATAGAAAATCTCTTCGTCTAGTACAAAAAATAAAATATTTTATATCTTTATAAAATGTTTAAATTTCTGATCGAAGAAGAAAAATATTTTAAGAAGATTTACCTTTCAATTGAGGATACAGTTTTCGCAAGAATTGTTTCTTACGAACATCGCTAACTGTTGCAAATACTCTGCAGTTGTGAGCGAGCAGGATAGATATAGCTGCTTGTCCTGTAGCACCAGATCCTCCATGTACCAGGGCGCGCATTCCTCGAGTCAGGCCTCCCTTGATTTTCTAAAGAATACGACATCAATTAAAGTTTGTTTGATTTTACCCGCGTCTATGTGATTTACAATAATTCCGCAATGACTTTTACAGCTTATAACATGCATTATGTCTTCAGTTTTACTGAACAACTTTCGATAAAACGTGGCGTTGATTTTAAGCAGCACCCCATAGCTAAATCTATAAAATTCTGTTGGTTTGGGTATAACCCTTAATTATTTGTCCTAAGCTAGTTTCAAATAATTTTAAATGTACCGATACTGAAACAATCAGTCAGCAGACAGTTACGAACATAATTGAGTACAACACTTACAAGGCAGTAGAACGCTAGTCCATACGCAAGAGGCACTGTAGAGGCGTCTTCAAGACTCCAGTGCGCTGGAACCGGCCATAGCAGTTCTGGTTGAGCTTGGACTCTGGTACTGGCCGCACCGTTATATACTATACCCATCACACGTTCACCACTATTACGTTAAAGGAAAATGCTATAAGTTTATTTTACTATCTTTTCCGTACTTATCAATTAATTTGTAAACTCAATACGTACGTGTTAGTCAGTCCGCTGTAGTCCATTCCATACTTGCTATATTCATTTGATAATGTGCCAGTGGCTCTCTTCACATCAAGCATGTTGATTCCAGTATAATGAACCTTCGGCGCAAATAGGTATGGTTCAGTTGCAGATACACGGGAATTATAAAAATTCTTGCCACTCATATTTTTCATATTTTTATAATGCTTCTATAGGCTACAGAAAATGCCTCATTGCTTGATAAGATCATGAACTTAATACGCATTTAAAATATCAGACAAATAAACATCAGCATTTTAACTATAGCTTATAGCTAACTTAATAACTGCAGTTTACTGTAGAATTATTGAAGTGGTAGAATTTGAATAACGATACATGAGAACCAGGAGCCATGTTCAAATTTTTATGCCTCTATCTCTGAAACCATAGTATGCGTACTATGCTAAGGGTTATGCGGTTTTGCTCAAGCATAAAACAGTAATATAATCAAGCTTTATATATGGAGTGATAATAATGTAATCTAAAGGTCTTTTCTTACATAAAAGAGCTTATAGGTTTAGGCCGTTTTTCATTACTTATTTTGTTGTTTTAACGATATAATAATGAAGGCCACAACCATTTTTTTATTGTTGTCACTACGTCCTCGATCTCGCCACACCGCTTTATTATCACTCTTTTTCTCATTCCATTCTTTACAGATACACTAAACACGATTCTCAAAGCACTTTTTCCATTGCATTATTCTACACAACATACCTAAGTTCAGAAAATACAGGTCATGATTAATCAAATAGTTATTTAAAATTGTAAGTACCTCTACCGTAAGACATGATGGGTTAAGTTTAGGAGCTTCCACCCAGTGTAAAGAGTCCAAATTCCCAATAGTTGAACTCTGAAGAGTTATACCACGTTTGTATGACAACTTCGTTTGGTACAAAATATTATTTGTATCAATATTCTGAAATAAAAGGCAATTAGTTATGAATTGGGTATATACGTGATATATTATTGGTTGAAAGAATAAAAGATCCTTCCTTTTTTTAGTGTATTTGTATTACCGTTTTGTTTGTAGCAAGTCCATCAATTGCGGGCGGAACGACCAATTTAAGATTTTCGATGCCATCACTAACTGGAGGTAGGTCCCTAAATGTAATATGCTGAAGTGTAATTCCACCACACCTATAATAAGACATAAAGATAAGTGTTTTTGCCAGTCATATATATTTAAATATAATTATGTGACCAATGTGTAGCCAATCATTATACAAGTATTTTAAAGCAAGAAGCAAACACATTACGTTGTTTGATCGTAGATGTCATTAATGTTAACTTCCACCACTCGTTTATTCTTGAAGATTCTTGCGTGAGTGTTGACGTGTTCTTTAACATCTATGCATAGTTTTCTGATGTGTGTTGGTAGTGAGACAGCGTGGTGCGGCTGTCGCAATGTGTTCAGTTGCAGCATGCCGTCGATGAGCGTGGCCCAGTTGCCTTGCCATAAGAGCAGCGCTTCACATAGAGATGGGCTGGCGCAATCGATGCTACGGAACTCATCGCTGAAAGATATTATCTATAAGCTGCAGCAGAGAAAGATACGGCATGAAAGTGGATATGGGGACGAGAATAGAAAAGGGTATGTTAAGCTGGTTTGGGCATGTAGAAACAATGGACGAGAAAAGACTAACTAAGAAAGTTTATAAGGCTAGTGTGAATAGAACAGTCGCAAGGGGAAGACCTAGGCGAACGTTTCTTGTTCAGATCGGAGACGTTCTTAATAAAGGCCAGGTTAAGAGCACTTTAAACCGGCGAGCGTGTATGAGGAATGTTATGAAAGTGAATGAAGCCAGAGAAGTGTGTCAGGATCATAGCAAATGGAAATCCGTCATCTCTGCCTACCCCTTTGGGAAACAGGCGTGAATCTATGTATGTATGTGTATGTACTTTACACTATGTGTGGATACCACAAAACTTCTCCTAAATATCTTGACATTTTTTGTGTTTTTGTGTGCATTTGAATGGGGCTCTGGATGATTTAGATTTACAAGAGATCTGGTGGTGACGCTACGTTCGGGTTCTAGGACTGTTTTTAATTCTAAGATACCGTTTGAGATTGATTGAAATTAAACTACTATATGCGGATTTTATCGCGTTGTTTATTGACACTTTTTTACATAATTTAGAACTACTACTATTAAACTTTACTAATTTTAAGCTAATTAAATTATTTAAACTATTTATTTTTAAGTTTACACTTTCCCCGATGTTTCGGTTGCTTTTCAGCAGCCATAGTCACGGGGAGACTAAGATGGTAGTTGTCTCAATGTTCCAGTGTAGTTTTTTCAAACTACCTGAACATAATTTAATCATTGGTGTTTCTATTTACGCAGAATGAGCTCAAAGTATCATGAAGTCTAGCTGTGGTTTACGGTTTGAGATTGAATAATTTGTCGGGTCCGGAAGCATATAATATCGCGGGCTTCAAACTATAGAGACCAGATAACCAGAAGAATGGTTCTACTGATACGCCTCAATGGCTTGAAGCCCGCAATATGATAGTAGATTCTGCTCGCGACTTAAAACGTATACTATAATTAACTTAATCCATATCCATGATTTATCTATAAGTTCAATTCAAACAAGTTCGAATCGTAGGGATATTGCCTCATTGGCATGTTACTGTTGAATTATATACATTTATACATGCAAAAATTAATTAATTATTATATTTAACTATTTACAATTATTGCACCTTAGTAATTGTATAATATAACATCATACAATATAAATAGTAGTCAAATACTTTACTGTTTGATTAGCTATAAAAGACGTAACAATACTGCTATCTATCACTTCTTGTTGTGAGCTGTAAGTGAACGGACATATAAAACTTCCTCGTGTCAAAGTATAAAATAAATAGTTAAAGCGTCTGTACAGTGTGTTATTTAATCCATAACCTCTAATAGTTACTACACAATATACCGCGGGGAGTGCTCTGAAGAGTTATTTCATCTTATACCGCCCACCCCTTTGCTATCCAGAACAACGCGTGCTGGGTTCAGATGCCATCCTCACACGGTAGAGTCGACTAGAGCGCGTACCAACAAGTTTGGGTCCTCATACCTCTGCCGAACGATCAAGGCATGGAATTCTCTGCCAAGGCACGTGTTTCCTTCTTCCTTCAATCCTGGGTCCTTTAAGCGGGGCGCGAAAAATCACGTTCGCAGGCCGTCAAAGTAGAGACCTCAACATCGCCTCGGCTGCTATGAGGACGGTATGGAGGCCACTGCTTAGACTACACGACTGCTTACCATCAGGCGGAGTGTGGACATTTTGAAGAGCAAAATAAAATAAATAAAAAAATATTAACGGTTTTAGCGTAATTAAGTTACAAATATCCAAACATCCTCACAAGCTTTTATATTTATTATATTAGTGGAATAACTTACCTATAGTTATAATCCCTATCTTCAAACAACTGATACACATCTTTCGAGCTTAGGTTCATGTTACTACGTTCGCAAGTATCCTTGCTTTTTGGCGTCATTCTTTTATCAGTTACATTTGAGACGTATCCAGAGATAACCCTGGAGCGTTTATACATCACCTTTAAAGAAATATAAAAGTTCAATCAATATTATCCGTCTAAGATTCTACAATTCTATGTATTTACATATTTAAATGCTTGCTGTGGAACATTGGCCTTGGTGTACATATCTGGGAGCACAAGTAACTTGTTGTGATTTAGGGATCTGATAAATATAGTAAGGTACCGATACGGTAAAGGTTTGAAGTGCCCCAACAGAAATTATCTTAAAACGCTCCATAATAATTGTTCTGTGATAGATATATATGATTTGGATATCCAGTGAAATCCGGTTAGACCAGAAAAGCCGACCCCAAGTGATTTGGGAATAATAAAGGCTAAGAGAGAAGAAGATAGATATATATGACGAACGTATATATATATAAATATATATATATATATATATATATATATATATATATATATATATATATATATATATATAAACGATATATATAAATATATATAACGAACATTGAGCATTGTTCGAACATTGGGTACATAGCTTGTAATGTCCAATGACGTGTGATCCAGCCAAAGTGTTAAATCATTTTCATGATATTTATACGCAGCAAGTGTAACGCTGGATGACGACATAAACATTTGAAGTCACTTGGCGCTCATATTATAATTTCATACATCACAAATAAACACCAATAACACAGCACAAACCGTTGCAGCAAAATATTAAAAAAAAACAACTTTTATGTAACCTGTTTAAACCAAGCCTTACCTCAAAAAGTCCCGTGCCTCTGTGGAGTCTGATTTCAAGTCTCAGCGCTCTCTGATCCTGCAGCAACGGTTGCGAGTATAAGTGTATATCACGGAATTGTACTGATGATTCTCGCTTTGGTAAATTTAAAAACATCATGAATGTATCCCATACCGCAACCAGCGCTGATGCGTAAGGATAGCACATTTTCTCTGTAAGAAAGAATACATGTGTTTCAATTCAATCTATTTAATTAATATCTTAAGACTGAAATATAATATTATAAATTATAGCCTTTTCTCGAAATAAAATAATTTTGCATGTAGAACGACAATTTCATAGGGCAAAACCACATAATTGTTTAACTAATATTGTCTTCTATTTACGCGAATATTATTCATTGAAATTAAACTGCTATATACGGATGTTATCGCGTTGTTTATTTGACACTTTATTACAAATATTCTGCGTAAATAGAAACACCAATGATTAAATTATGTTCGGGTACTTTGAAATAACTACACTGGAACATTGAGACAACTGCCATCTTAGTCTCCCCCTGACCATGGCTGCTGAAAAGCAACCGAAACGTCGGGGAAAGTGTAAAAATAAATTAAATCTAAATAGTTTAATAATAATTTAATTAGCTTAAAAATTAGTAAAGTTTAAAAGTAGTAGAAGTGTAACAATTTTCAAAATTTTGTAATAAAGTGTCAAATAAACAACACGATAAAATCCGTATATAGCAGTTTAATTTCAACACATATTTGTTTATTATATTATATCTTAATAAGTTCCAGGCTTCATGATGCTACTGAAAATGACCTAAAGCAAAACCCAATAGGCTTTGCCCAACTTCAAAAATGTAACCCCAATCCTCAGAATCGCACACAAACATAAGCGCAAGGTTACAAATAAAATATTAAATAAAATGTATATGAATACCTCTGATGACATTGCCACGCAAGTATTTATGTTCTTCGTCGTGAACAGAAATCATAAACTGAGCGGCAGCAGCCATTCTCATTTCTTCATTTTTGAATGTAGCCACATCCCTAAAAACGTACAAAAATTTGTTAATTATGGTATGTATGTAGTATATAGTATGGTACATATTTCTAGACTCCGGGTAACTGACTAACATTATTAGGTATACCACTTTTTTATTGAAGCATAAAAAAGTGGCATAGCGTCTGTAATTATAAAACGATGTGTATTCCTTTAAAGCAGGATGTACAAATTTAGAGTGACTAGTATGATATTTTTTGTCTTAATTGGCAATATGCGTCCTGCCCGCATTAAATGCAACTTGAACATCTGCTGAGTCGGTCGGCGTTGCTATATCAAGTTTTCTTAGAAGTAGATATAATAAATATATTTCAACCATATGAATTGGGTGCTATAAAACTTACCATGTCTCAATATGAACCCATTCTATTAATTGTGACAACATAGGTGTTCCTGTTGATACAGGGAATTCTACTTTCGGGTACAAAGCTTGAATCTTCGGCAAGTAACCCATCATGTATAAGCTGAAATTGAATGTAAAAATGACAGTTAAGCAAGTTCTGGGTAGATTTTTACCAATTGGTATGTTTTGGTTAACGGTTTTGATAAATAATTACTGGCAGAATGAAATAATGAAACAGAACGGCTAACTGAGACTGCGCCTCGCTCACCATTATAACTTGAAATTATAATTCACTGTCGCAATTGTCAATATAATAAAGACGGTAAATCTTTAATTGGTGACTTAATAAAAGGAGAATCTATAGGGACACATTTTACCATACACAAGCACCTTTAACCAAATTAACACCTATCCCATATAATAAAAAACTGTTGATTTTGATACATTTGATTAATAAAAAATAAAAAAATTATGTTATAGTAGGAAAACTAGTAGACGCCTCGCCTGATGGTAAGCGATTACCGCCAACCATGGACACCCGCAACACCAGAGGAGTCGTAAGTGCGTTGCCGGCCTTTTAAATTTCCTTACCACTTAGTAGCAGCACTTCAATATTGCATTGCAATAGCACTTCCAGAAGAAGGGGAAGGGGGAGGTTGAGCCTCTAGTACCCCATCACTCACTTGACGAAACACAACGCAAGCGCTATTTCACGCTGGTTTTCTGTGAGATCGTGGTATCACTCCGTTCGAGCCGGCCCATTCGTGCTGAAGCGTGGCTGTCCCACAGTGATAACTCAATCCAGTTGGATGCCTAATTAATCTGTCCATCCTATGTGAGAGATAATAATCGAAAAGAAACCAAATGGACAATCCAACCAACAGTAGTAGTACATATATGTTACGCACTCTCCTATTGCTTGAAGGAAGTAAAGAGCATTATCTGGGTGACTGCGCTTCGTAAGAGGTACATGGATACAGTCAGGCATAGAACGCTTGAGGATAGCCTGCAGCAATCCATGCGGTGCCACCTCCACCAGAACAGCGTTTTTTGGTATTAATCTCGTCGTCTCTTCAAATAGAACTGGACTCTGTAAATAGTGGAAACATAAGATTAATATAAATATCCCTGAGCAGTTTATAAAACGGCATTATATTTTATGAAAATTGTTTCGGCAAGTGCCATAATTTTGGGCTCATGTTCAGACGTAAAGCATGAGGTTCGATTTACGGGCTGAATAAAGATTTTTAAGACAACTTCACTATGTATAAATCAAACATTCAAATACATGGATACAAGGTGCACCCAGAGTCAGCACAAATATTTATGTATAAATTTTTAGTTGCGTGTGGGTATCGAACTCATAACACTCAAAGTAATGGCAATAGTGAGTTGAGAGAAGAGACTACTTAAACCATTACACCGTCCTTGCAGTCAAGCGTTAGCGTTAACAATTATTTTATTTTTAGTGACATCCATAAGTTTGACAAGAAGTCGTCGGCGAGTATACTCGCTCGCTTATCCAGGTGGGATCTGAAACCTAGTTAGCGATATCATGAAAGTTAACGAAACCGTATAATCATATATTTTGTCTTCATTCTTCAAACAACTTGTCTCTTAAGATACAGGATAATCCTAGTTTAAGAGGCAGAGTTTGTATTATTGTATACAGATTACAGTTACAAATGTACGTATAAATGTCATCCGCTGTCGTTCTTACTTTGTAAACTGTAAAGGATTTTATAAATTAATAATAATTATTATTACTAAACATTAATAGTATACGAAAACTTTCGTCTGATCCATACCAGTAAATTATTGGTGTGATATTCAGCAGAACAGTGTTTAGCTTCTATGTCGCTCCATTTGTCTTGTGATACCGATGTTGATATCCAACGCTCGCTTCTAGGTTTTGGATGCTTAATAACTTCTTTAAGATACTTCAATAGATTAGGACCTGTAATGGGTAACAGCACGTCATTAAAATTTTCTGTTATAACAGTATATAGATTACATTTTCAATAACATCGTTATTATATTCGTGTCGACAAATACCTCAATTTATATATTTTTACACGAAATTATATGTCAAATACAAAAGGAAATAAATTCACGGACTATTTGAAATCACTAGGTAGTTTAATCTAATAAGTACCAAATAGTAAAATTAATAGTGATGTCTCGAGTCATCGACTGACGTGACGTTTACATTTATGCAGAAAATAAAAAAGACAAATCAATTGCAAAATTGTATTCTAAGAGGCATTTATATTTAAATTAATTACTCATTCATTTTATTAGAATGTCAGATAAGTTATAAAGTAAATCTAATCTTATCATAAATGATGACTCACATATTGATGGTACGTCGTTAATAAAGATGCCTCACAAATTCTTATTATCCTAACATATTTACTATATTATAAAATAGAATAGTTTTAGTAATATTTTGTACTACTAGATTTTTTTTTACATGAAACGTGCTGCGTATTCCTTACCAAAACTTTCACTTAGATATAATATCTGAATTGCCAACCAGTATTTATATTACGATGATTTACGATTAAATTAGTAATTACCTGCATCTTTAATGTATCGGGAGTGATAGGCGATGTTACTGCACGGCACTTCTTTTGCAAACACACCAGACGCAGACAGCTGAGCTACGAAATCGCGCATTATATCGGCAGGACCAGATATAGTACTGGAATCAGCGCTATTACGACATGCCACGTCTATTTCAGGTGGACATATGTTCGATACCTAGATTTGAAAGACATTAAGCGATTAATCAAAGTTATCGTCATTAGTTTCGGAAAGCTATGAGTATCTGTAGATGTTTTTACTTGTTCATATCCAAGTCCGACGGCTGCCATTGCGCCATGAATTAGCGGAGTTTTCAGTGAAGCCAGCCCGCGGCTATACGCAGAAAGTATCATCTCCTCCGTCGTCAAACATCCGTCAGCGTACGCGCATCCCAATTCACCCACGCTGTGACCTGTGTTTAAACTCAAAGTAGTAATGCAATTGTAATGTATTTGTCAAACTATGTCTACATGTACACAAGTTTTAATTTAGGCAATATAAAGACGATTAAGAGTATAAAGGTTTCGAAGATCACATACGGATAGAACTCGACAGATTACGTCAGTTTGTTGGTGTCAAAAGCTGGACAGGATTAAAAGTTTTAGTGAAAAACAAATGGGATGATGTCTCTAAGATACGATGGGTATATATGGATAGTAGGCGATGCTGGTTTAGAATATAATAAGAAAAATAAATTAATTGCATCAAATAAAAAACCATAGAAAATGTCTTTGGTTTTGACACATGCTCAAGCCTTATGTCGCAGAGACCTATTAAAATAATAATGTTATCCAGAGAAGATACTTTAAAAGACAGCAACGTACCAATGATTCCGTCTGGCACCAAGCCTATCTCATTGAGGATGTCAGTGAGTCCGATCTGAACCGCAGCTATTCCCACAAACGAGTGAAGAATGTTGTCAAATGTAGTTTTATCAGTTGACGTTATTATTTCAGCTATATCCAAACCTCTTGGTTTTAGTACTTGATGACAACTGTAAAGTAAAGGTTTATTTAAACCATTTGTAGGATCATATAAGATTTATGCTTATATATATGCTTCTGTCATTAAATAAACCACCAATAACTTCAAATTGATTCTTTGAAAATTATGTTAATTGTCGGACAAAATCTATCTATACTATTAAGATAACTGTGATGGGGTTGTATGTGAAAAAAATGAATTTAGATTAATTACTAAGAGGTCTGCACCCGTAATATTCAGATTTGATGCCCTTTTCAAAATATGGTAGCTTAACTAAATATAAACTTAAAATTGAAGCCATGTTCCGTTCACTTAAAAACGTTGTTTTAACTTTGTAACAGCGATAGCAGATGCTCTGTGGTGTGGTTAGATAAATGAACCGACATAAATAAATTAGTATTAAAATTACTATACCGTTCTATGGCAGCTGCGAATACGGGTATGCACATAAGTTGGGTACCCATTCCAGCCCACTGTGACCCCATTCCACTGTATACGAACCACAGGGGTCGCCTCGCATCATCGAAGAATTCAATTTTCTCAGCAAGACTCACTGTATTTTGGTTTTCATCGGCGTCTGAGGTGATACATTGAAACTGTTATACTAGACAGTTTGTAAAATATAAACAGAAAGACATAATTGTTTGCAAAAGAGTTTTCATAGTAGTTGAGGCCTTGCTGATTTGAACATGAATGGGCCGATTTAGGAAATTGCTACTGGAGTATAGAAAGCTAATAGCAGAATCCACACTATTGCGTGGCATTCGATAACTGGGTACTGAACGCCCTATCACTTGACCACCTTTCGACCCTCTTTCCTATATCTCCCACCCCAAAAGTGGCTTTGATGCTCTTGGTGCTGCAATCAAGCAAATAATGCATACGAAATCTGGTTTCAAAATTTTAGCAGCTATTCTTTAGGTCACCATAAAACGGTATATTGTGCCATGCACCAGGAGCAATGCCATATTTCGTACAATAATTAACAATTTCCTTTTAAGAAAACGCGATAATAGTTCGTACGTTTCCGAAAATGAATCATAGAACCTACAGTCGGCAGAAAATGTTAGCGCACTCATATACATAATTAGATCAACAAGATAGTTGATGAACGAAATTTTATAAATACATACTCATTTAAATTGCATTAAAATAATTCTCAAACCTAGTATAATATATCCGCGTCCCAAATGTCCAGAGGTATTCTTAGAATGAATGTTGTGCAGTAACGCCAGCTCTTCAGCATCTATTGCCTTCGACTTCAAACTGTCAAACACACGTTGGACAGCTGACTCTTGTCTACCAGATATTGTTACCAGGCGAGGAATAGCTGACTGGTAGCGAGAGAGATCCTGAACCAAAAGGCTATATTTATATAAAGCTCTATATTAGAATATATACACTCTACAAGTACATTAGTTATGTTAATAAAATATACAATAAGTATGTAGCGAGCAATATCCGCTACCGTAACCGCTCCCGCGTTTATGAACTGAGGCCCAACCAAGAAATCACGCCACCCTACGTCATATGGCGTGATGTTGTTGTGATCCGACCGTAGACGCCACCCCTTTCAACATGGCTACTGCTTTCCTGAGCCGGCGGCGCGGGCGCAGCAAGATGTCCGCCGATATTCTATTGTATTGCGGTCGGAGACCATATTGTGGGCGTCAAACTCATTAGCAAAAGTGTCAAGCGCGAACCATAATTATTATTAATAATGTTCACCTATAAATACAGTGTCTCGTATTTGTAATACACATTCCGTATTTGCTTTCGCTCGCTATATTATATATTAGCTACGCTTGTATATTCTTGTTTATATTTACAAATAAATTAATTAGTGCCTTCTGCCTTAGTTTGCTTTTCCGCCTATAATAAAGTACCTAACATATCGGGCATATCAAGGTTCGATTCTTGCGTCGTGAACTATTATTTAGAAGCGGCCACGGATATCAACTGAGTCGCTTCAAGTACCTAAAAGCATACAGACTGAAGGAAAATTCAACTATTAATAAAAATATAAAAAAAAACTTATTATATTATAGTGTTAACGAAAACCTCCTGGTATAATGAAATAATTATATAAAATGTTTTAAGAGATGTTTCTTCCTCTCTCCTAATTTGCTTAGCCCGGCAGGGTCCACGATGATCAACACTTACCGTTATACCAACTGCCTAAGCAAACACTTTTTTTATGGTGTAGGAGGCGAACGATCACACGGATGACGCCTGATGGAAAGCGATTGGAGCCCATGGACAACCGCTATACCAAAGGAGTCACAAGTGCGTTGCCGACCCTTTAAATCCTCCCCCCTCGTTCCTACCAGAAGGGGGAGGTTGGGCCTCCGGTACTTTTACTCACTCGACAAAACACAATGCAAGCGCTATTTCACGCTGGTTTTCTGTGAGGCCGTGGTATCACTCCGGTCGAGCACGCCCATTAGTGCCGAAGCGTGGCTCTAACATTGTGGAATACAATAAATATTAGGTATATTGAGTATGTTTCTAGAATGTGTAGGCTTACCACATCTAGTAAAGTAGTAAAAATTATGGTAATCTTTCATTCTTTCATTTCTTTCAATTTCGGGTTCGATTCCCGCACAAGTCAAACATTTGTTTGCATGAACATGGATGTTTGTCTTGGTCTGGGTGTTTCTATGTATAATATGTATGTATTTACAAAAAATAAAGTATATATGTATGTATGTTTGTCCATTGTCTAGTACCCATAGTACAAGCTCTGCTTAGTTTGGGGTGGATGGTGTTGTGTGTATGTGATAGAAAAAAAAATTATTATTATTGTTATGAAAGAGAGAGAGTGACACACAGAGCTATACACAGTAATGTACAGCTTGGTCTCTTTCTCTCTTTAAGTAAATCAAGATAGTAGGTCTATTAGATTAAGCATAAGATTTACCTTTTGTTTATAATGGCTGTGCAGTAAGACATGAGAATTGATCCCAGTGAAAGACATGCAATTGACAGCGGCGTATGTGCCGCGGAACTGCTGATGGTCGGTAAGAATGCGTATACGGCCATCGCGTAATGCGGCAATATCCTGCCGTGGTTCATCACAATTGAGGTTCGCTGGTAGTAAGCCGTTGGAAAAGCCCAGTAATACCTGTAATTATGCAATTGTGTCTAAATTGGCGCAAAGACATTTATTTTCTCAAAAAACAACAATACACTTTACTTACATAATAAGAAAATGTAATAACAATACAGTAATACAAAACTAAACATATGAAGACGATGTTATTAGTGTTAGTATTTTTATTAATGTAGTCTTCTACGGTCACTGCGAGCACCCCTGCTAAGCCATTGCCTATAAAATCAACGACCGGGCTACTGAGGATGGTTTCGTGACAGTGCAACGGAGGAAGCGCCGGTCGCGAAACATTAAGAACCGATGTAGCAAGGCATCTGTGGGCCCCAACTTAAAGGTGCGTGCCGCGTCTCCGAACACGCCGGTGTACATCTCGCGCCTGCACTACACCACTGAGGCGGAGGACATCGCGAAGTACGTGTGCCAAAAGCTGAAGTACGTCTCGAGAGTGCAGCTGCTGGAGTCGCGCCGCAACGTCAACTTTAAAGCGTTCGTCGTGCGCGTACCCAACTGTTACCTGCACAAGGTGTTGGACGAGAGCTTTTGGCCGCAAGACGTGGTATTCCATCGCTTCCGCGGACAAGTACCAGCCGAGCGCACAAATATTTAGTGCCAAGTGAGAAGTTTTACTAACATAGTATTAAGGTGTATTTACTAACATTAAAATTTTATAATATACACATTTAGGTTTAGGTATTTATCTATGGGCCTATGCAGTCTGAAAATAAATGATTATTATTATTATGTTTATTTGTAACATTATATTAGAAAATACCTGGCCCTTTGGGAGGCTTACACGGAGACATGTGTCCAACGTGAAGAGGCCCTTCGAGAGTTTTAATCAAAGGTGTGATGGAACACCGACAGCGGCACTGGCCGCAGCAGGCGTAGGATTATTGCTGCGTATGGATTCTAATATATGGGCTATGGGTATGGGTGTTTGGTGGACCAATATATTGGTAACTATGGATAAAAACGGCGTCTGCCCTGAATACTCTAATAGCATCGATGCAATGCGCAGATGGTGACTTGCCAACTCACTAGATGAGCCCCCTAAATAGCCACCATAGGCGTATGCTTATGGTGGCTTGTTGCAGCAACAGATGTTGCCCTTATACAAGCCAGCAGCAGAGGGCAACACCAGTGCGAGTGGCTAGGGGTGTCGAGCAGTGCGCCACCGGTTTCACCATCATGGGTCTCGTGACAACGAAGACCCGGAGCGGGTTTCCACGTAGTTATTCCCTTTTAAATGACACTTGCACCCCCTAGCATATAGCTCTAGCGGCCCCCCTCTGACCGGCCGACCAAGGCAAGCCAGAGTTGAGAGTCCTATGAGCGCTCTTGAAGTTCCACCCCAGCCAACCAGTAACGGCAAGCCGGGGACGAGACCCTAACCGACTCTCTGAGGCATTCAGGACCGCAGTGTCGCCACTTACATTCAGCTCGCTGCATGCTGCCCTGTGGTTTGTGCGGCTTTATTTAATCTGGTGATACATTTTTTGTTTATATCACAAGGCGAAGGTGATAGTTTAAAAGCTAGTGTACTGTACCCTCCGATATCGCGTTAGTCCCATGATGAGATAACGACTGTCCCAGAGGGGACATTATTATTATTATTATAAACTCTTTTTAAAATTCAACAAGCTTTCACTTTCGGTATTATCATCAGATATTTTATTATAAAGTTTTACACCATCATAAATATATTTTTCTTACCACAGTCGGTTCAAGATTATGAAATGAGACAAACTCTCAGAGAGACGGAGATCAAGTTTACAAACCAAAGGTTTTTATCATTTATAATAATAGCATCAGTCCTGTCCTGAACTGTCCCACTGCTGGATACTCTGGCCTCTTCTTAGTGTGAGAAGGGTTAGGCCATAGTCCACCACGTTGGCCTAATGCCGGTGGGCAGACTTCACATATCTTCGAGAACATTATGGAGAACTCTGAGACATGCAGTGTAGGTGAGAAAGTTATGTATTTAGTAATTTAACATACTTAGTAGTTATACCAAGATTGTATATATAATATTATTAATTGATACATACATACATCTACGTCGATGCCCATAAAGGCCTATACTAATACCAGTATTTCGCGAGCTACTGTTAAAGATCCCACGTAGGAGAGGTGTCTGTCACCATATACCGGTTGTATCAGACTCATTGCTAGTACTGAATTCTTTTTAAAGAATTACCTAATAACAAATGACTGCACAAATGGCGTAGTGGTTTAAGTGGTCGCCTCGCCACTGCCATTGCGCCGAGTGATGTGGGTTCGATCTCCACATGGGGCAAAACTTTGTGTGATGCACAAATGGTTGTTCCGAGACTGGGTGTTCTTGGTGTCCGTTATTTAATGTTTGTAAAGTGCCCCGCGACATTTAGTCATTCATAGTGCGGTAGTTGTCTTTAAAAAAAAACTCGTCTCGAGACACAGTCACATTTTATGGCTGACTATGATTGGTCAGACAGATATGAGGGACTATCAAACCCCAGACGAGAAGAGACCAAAACATGGCTCTAGTTTCAAACCAAATAAACGTATACATACATTATTACAAATTTCTTTAGAAATCTTAGCATTGTAAACTTCCGTAGGTTCAATGGTTGTGATTCTTTCGTCTACAACAATCAAGTACAATTAAAAAAATATAATTATATGAAAAGATTTTAAATTATATAATATTTAAAAATTAAACCTTAACGATGCCGGTATGACCAAATGCCGCTTCAGTTACTCCGATATTAGATGTTACACTTCCAACCATAAGAGGTACTTCTCTGTCTTTGCAATATACCTCTGCTATAGCTTCTAATTCAGCTTTGTCAGCGTCTGGAACAGCTGCAATAAAAGGTTTTATAAATATTTAAAACCTATCAGTATATAAGGTATACATAACATACGAAGTATGCATTGCACATATAAAAATTCCTGGAAAATATAATACCATAGAATTAGATCCATGAGATGACATAAACAATTAAAATTGTTTGTAACCGACTCTCTCAGAGACAGTAGGATAGGCCGTTATGCTGCAGCATAGTTCGAGAAAATCTCATAAATACATCGTCCTATGCTGCTGAACATGCCCCCTTGTTGGCTGTGAGGTAGTGGGAGTCGGCCCTTTGGCTTCAGGCACTCCCGTCGTCCAACATAGATACCATGTTGGACGATACGACCTTCCGCATTGCATCCTGTTTGTGCTTAGGTACTCCTTGTGTTTCTCTGCATCGGTGTCTTTGTGGAGAAGTTGTCGACAGTCTTGGTCACCATAGCCTGTCGTGCAGCAGGAGTGCTGGTCGTATATCACGACACGCCAACCTGAATAACTTACTCCGTCGGGCTCTTGTCACCGCTGGCGTTCCGGCTCAGCTTGAACCTCACGGCTTGGTACGCGATAATGGCAAGAGACCAGATGGTATGTCAATACTGCTATGGAAAATGGGTTGGCCTTTGGTGTGGGACGCAACTTGTGTCGACACCCTTGCGCCATCACATCTTTCTAGCACAGCAGGTTGTGCTGGTGCTGCTGCTGCATCAGCGGCGACGCTCAAACGTAGTAAATATCCAAATCTTATTGGTAAGTATATATTTGAGCCGTTTGGTGTCGAAACGCTGAGGCCATGAGGTCCAAGTGCTAGGTCTGTTTATAGAGACCTAGCTAAGCGGCTCATCGACGCTTCGCGTGACCAGAGGGGTAGGGTACTGGTATTTTCTTTGCACAAAGAATAAGTATTGCCATTCAACGTGGCAATGCTGCCAGTCTTCTAGGCACGTTGCCAATTAACGGCGATGAGGAGGAATATTATGACGATTTTTTATTTGAATTTTGTTAATTTTTTTTATTTGGATGTTTTATTGTTCTCTTTATTTTATATTTCTTGTAAATAATTTGTGTATATATTTTGGTGTTTTTAGATAAGTAGATTGGACCTCTGTGTAATAAATGAAAATAATTGCACGTCATAAAAAAAATTACTATAGAACAAAATAAAAATAAGATGTTAAGGATAGTAAAAGTAATTTAATTTAGTTATGTATGCATTTGTGTAGGACCCGCCACGTCCATCGGCGGGTCAAACCTTTGACGGGGTCGCGATTTGAATGCGAGAGCGATCCGCGCGACCCCGCCATAAAGGTGTGAGGAACACCGCGGTGGTTTTAGTCGGTTCAGCCCAAATTTCCATCTTATGGGCTGGATCCCGACATACCCCCATCACCCGCCCCAAAACCGGCGATGGGGAATGTGATATGCACATTAAACCGCGACAAAAAAAAAATTGTTATGTATGCATATGGCATAAATACGCGATTTGTTTGTTACGCTTTCACGCCTTAACTACTCGTCTGATTATCATAATATATTTCGCAATGTTGCAAGCGGTATCGGACAGGACCAAGGATACCTCTCATCTAGAAAAAGTATTTGAAAAATTAATCATAAGTATACATCGTTATTATCCTTTTTAAGATATCCGCATACTGCATAAAATCAATACTTTATGTAATATAAATTTCACACATAAAATTACAAGTAGTAATATCTAGGTAGTTGTGACTTAATGTAAAATTATTTCAAAATTGCAATGCATTTCAGTTAGGTGTAAGTGATTTTAAATTAAAATAATAATTGTGTATTTACCTGTGCCATATGCTTCCACGTATTCTACAGCTTCAGGCGGTACTTGTGCCTCCTTGTAAAATTGTTTAATGAATTCAGCTGTATCTTGCGGGTTGCGACAATAGCCAAATTTGGGGTCAGTACCATCATTCAACATAGAAATAAATTCATTCTTGACGTGTTTTACTTCGGCATAAACTCTGTAAAAGAAAATTCGTGTCTTTACATTAGTGAATACAACAATATTATAAACTCATTATAAAAGTTTTCCCAAGTCGAAGACGTAAATCATAGTAAGTCATCTTTGCTTTGATAATATCCATTTGGAAGATACATTTTAAATTATAACACAATAAAATAGGGACATTATATATAAAATAAAATAAAACATCTTTATTTTAAACATTAACACGTACATGAACAGTTCATAGATTGTTTAGTAATGTGTTAGTATCAGAATGTAGGTACTTATAGTCTATATTAGTATTGTTAGTAATTATATCCATATGTATGTATATACATACATAGTTGATGCACAACACAATGTAATATATACGGCCTGTTTCAAAATCAAGTAAAAGTCATTTATAAACAAAAATGGGATTATCTCGAAATACTACGAAGGGCTTCCAAACCATCCTACACAGTTATTTATTTTGTTGTTGCCAAAAATGAGAACATCATCAATGTAGCCGAAGTCAATCAAATACGTATTATTAAGGATAACTCGAAAACTAATGGTCAGTTCTTGATAAAAATTAAATGGGACCAAATGGAAAGCATCAGCTTTCAAATAAAATGAATTTAAGAAATTAAGAATCATCAAAATCAGGTCACCTAGGAAAAAGTTATAAGGTAACACACATAAAAAAAAACATACAGTCGAATTTACCTCCTCCTTTTTTTGAAGACGGTTAAAAATATGGACCGCGTTCTGCCTTGCTCTGGTCCATCATAAAAAAAAGCAAATGATGAGAGTTAGCTGGTGTGATGGAGATTGATAAACCTGGCTCTTAAAATATTACAATTAGGCTTGTCTGTCAAAAGCTACCAGAAGCTCGCTTTACAAAATGGATCTGAATATAGTATTAAATTTAAATGATAAGTTAAGATATCAAAAATGGATTACCTTAAGGCATCTTTCTTTTTCTGTAAAAAGAATACACCAACAGCATCTGATAAAGTATACCCATCAGAGTTCGCCGAAAATGATTTAGTTCTACCATCAGCCGATTGACACGCTAATCTAAAAAAAACAAATAGATGACATGAAGTAATTCCTTGTATTTATCCACCATGTAAAATTTTGTGATAGAAAATGTACCTAGATATGTATTAATTGTAGCTTGTCGTAACTGCACAAGTATTTAACATATTAAAGGTAAACAGAGTTTTTTGTGTCTTTGATCGGTCGATTAAACGTAATTTTAAAGTTAAGAATTATCTCACTTTATAAACTATGATGTCGCTAAAACTAGCCTTGAACTCAGTGTTGTGACAAATTATCACGTGGTTTGCGTAAACTTTATTATAATTCTAAATACATACATAGATTCACGCCTGTTTTCCAGAGGGGTAGGCAGAGACTACGGATTTCCATTTGCTATGATCCTGACACACTTCTCTGGCTTCATTCACTTTCATCACATTCCTCATATATGCTCGCAGGTTTAAGGTGCTCTTAACCTGGCCTTTGTCCAGAACGTCTCTGATCTGATCGAGAAACGTTCGCCTAGGTCTTCTCTAGTTACTAATTATTTAATTACCTCATTTCCTTACCTATTGTGATATATAGAAGAATACGGGTGCAGATTAAAATATGCTCCTCCAACTAAAGCAGCCTCACAATCTCCACGATTTAGAGCCAAGATTGCCTGCTCTAGGGCCAGGAAAGTGCTGCAATCTATTTCATCAACGTGGAGTGAAGGCCCCTTTATATTTAGCCAATATGAAATGCGATTCGAAAACATGGCTTTATTAGTGCTGCAAAATAAAATTTACACATAAAAATGCTCTAAGGTTGCCACAACATAACTTTTATACTTATGCGTTACACGATTGCGCGAGCGCCTTTTCTAGTTGTGACTACGGCCAATTCAACCTGGTCGAAACGTCATACCTCTCAAAAAAGATGCTAGCAAAGTATGACCACGTTAATACACAAAGCATACCACGTAAACTTAGCGATTAAAAAAGTAAACGTGCTTTTCTTGCTAGATCTTCTCATGAGTTCTACGCCCTTACTTTACTGAACATGGTAATAAGTAAATGTAAATTTACATTAATAAGTGTAAACAACTTTGACGTTTGTCAGTGTTACTTATGTTGTAAAAATAAACATATTTTAGATATTTTGATTTAACCCTTTTTCGTAATATAACTCAATAACATCTTTATAATTTGCTTACCCGATTATACCTAAACCAGTTCCATTACAATAGTCCATTATTCCTCTAAATTCTGAATCAGAGAAGGAAGAACCTATAAAAACTCCAATATTTCTGCCGTTTAGGTCTACGGGACATAATCCTGAAATTATATATTCATTAATTTCCTTTCATATTTTAAAATAAAACAGTATTGATCAATAGAACGTTCGATAAATTACACAATATTATTCAATCGTGTTTAAATAACACAATAATAAATTACACAATAATATTTGATCAAGTAAAACATAAGGCCAGTTTTGTGAAATTGTGGTACATGTATTATTTTGTATTGCTAATAATTATGTTACCGTAATTGCAATATCAAATGGTTTCTGTGTCAAATTTTAGTTCTTACTATAAGTTCTTCTTACTGGTTTGACTGAGTTTGTTTACGGTATGAAACACGTATTGACTTCAGCCCTGACGGCTGTTAAAGTAATGGGCCGCTAGCCAGTCTATCACCAAACGCAATAAAGTTGAAAATCACACAAAGCCTATCAAGTAAATAACTAACCTGCGTCATATATAGCTTGATAAGTATGCTCAAGCAACTTTCGTGCCATCGGGTCTAAGCAGTTCCCAAGGCGATGGTAGATTGTAAAGAATTGAGCATCGAAATACTCCACACCCGGAGCTATGCCTGCGTAATTTGTAATTTCCGGATGTTTGAAATTCCATCTTAATCCTTCTGAACTAATGGGATTGACCTGTTTAAATACGTATAAAACGATTTATTATTATATACTGATGTGCTTGCAATAAACTAAAATAATATCAACGAACTAGAAGTACATTTGTATTATAATTTTTGGACAGAAACCTAGATTTGTCTCTAATAGTTAAAACTCTTATTTAGAGTACGTCTAAAGATACTTCACATATTTAGTGCTTGCGTGTATTTAAAATAATTGTATGTTAGTGGTTATTTTGTGACCATCGCACATTACAACTACAAATTAGGACATCATATTACAGGTAACTTATATAAATTTATCTTAGGCATGTAAAATCGAGTCGCCATTAATATGAATTAAACGAGTCATATTTTTACTGCAATATTTTCAACTATAGTCCGATCATCGCTACAACACTTCAATGCGTCGGCCATGTTCTACATAATTGACTGGTTACATAGCGAGGAGATCATGCGCAAGATATGTGTCGTTTATTGGCACAGTATGAATGTCATTGCTGGACACTATACAACCACGCATTTGACAAAAATAATATATACCCGTTTAAGGCCCCTTTACAAAACAACTCTATTCATAACAACAAAAAAGCAAGCCAGAATGTGATACGCATAATATTCAGAATTAGAATTGAATAGCTTATACTGGCAACTGTTCAGATAATAAACAAGATAAATAACGATTCAGCAAATACAAAACACTAGTCACTTGCACCACTGCTGGTGAGTCGCTGATAGTTCTCATTGCTGGCTAATGGAGAACTATCCATTAGTTTATCGTATCGTAGTGGTATTCGCTCAGATATATTCCTTTGGTAGTTAGAACTAATATAAATATATACTCGCTTCTCGCTAATTATTGCGGTTGGGACAAGACACTAGTCATAGCAAAAGTTAATACTCTAGATTGGCAATAAACATCATGATAGCTTCAATTTTGTTCGATAAAAGGATGACTGTTTTCGACTCACCTTATTATAAAGTATGTCCGATAGATCCTTCACACTCTCCGATTGCGGATACATGCCTGACATGCCAGAAATTACGACAGCGTTATCTTTTAACATTGAGTCCAATTGACCTGCGCCTGGTAATACCTGGGCAGCCAAAGGTTGTTCTTGAGGAGCTGGCGTCATATTTTAGTGATCAAGGTCTTGTCACAAAAATTTTTGGTTATAATTTAGACTTTTGTTCGACTGTCAATACCAAGAATGTCTACAAGAATGGATAAACCAACTGCTTTTAGCTTTATATACTGGACGGCTGCCTATATTTTAGGATTAAAATATTCATTAATCCTTGCTTTTGAATTAAATACAATGCACCAGTTACATTTACATAACAATGAATATCAATTAGAATCCGAAAAAAAATCTGTTGATATGTATTCATTGTATCAAAAATGTTACAATGTACTAAATTTAATAAAATTTAATCCCTTAGTGCGGTAAATACGACTTACATTGCTAGTTCTTGACTACGATGAATTTCGTGATCTTGAACTAATTTGTGGAATCCATGTGTTCTATTTAGTCGGAGTCCTGGGTATGATGAAAACGCATATCTAGAATTAACTATGCTAATGCTGGACATGGTTTATTTGTTTGGCAAATTTCATCAAAATCCATTCAACTGTTTACGTGTGAGTAACAAACATCCAAAGATTTTTATAAATCTTAACATTATATTAGTAGGCGAATAGTCAATATTAATAATTGGGGTCACAGAAGACCATTTTCACAAAGACCGGGAAAGCTAAAGCTTCACCACTGAAGTAGTTATAGTAGGTAGTAGCTAACAGTAGGTGAATAACAGTAGGTGTTAGAAACTTAATACTGTTTCATTCCCGTGCAGTACATGAAGTCTTTGGTCATGTACCTGAAATCAATCATGGATGGCGTAGTGGTTTAAGTAATCGCCTCGCCACTGCCGCTGCGCCGAGTGTTGTGGGTTCGAATACCACACGGGTCCCAGTCTGTTATTTTTTATACTACTAAAGTAGCAAACAAGCATAAGGTCCACCTGGTGGTATGTGGTTACCGTAGCCTATGGACGCCTGCAATACCAGAGGCATCCCTTGCGCGTTGCCGACCTTGTGAAAACCTTTTAACGCCCTTTTTGAAGGATCCCATACTGTAAGTGTTGTGAGAAAACCTGGGCAGGGAGTCCATTCCACAACCTGAGCGTCCGCGGGAGAAAACTCCTTTGGAACCGCTTGGTGCGGCGGCAATTAGGTTGTAAGGTCTGAGAATGAAATCCCTGCAGATGGCGAGCGGTGTGATGATAAAAAGTAGCTGAGGGCATTATCTCAAACAACTCATCCGAACACAATCCATTATATAAGTGGTAGAACACACAAAGGGAGGCAAAGTCCCTTCTGAGACTTAGTGGGTTTCTCTTAGCGATGAACGCGCAGGCTTGCGTCTTAGCTGGTTTAAACACGACTAAATTTAGTCTTCCCCATTCAGATACTCTATCCAGAGTATTGACGATTTCAGACACAAGCCGTTCGCGGTTCTCTTCCACTGTGGACTGAGGGATATTAGCGCGGCCCGTGTAATAAGTATCCCCAGTACTTGACAGTACTGCGGATGACTCCGCGTAGCAATGAATGCCGTCAATTGACAACAATCATTGACATGCAGCAGGAACAGCGTCGGGGACAACACAGAGCCTTGCGGGACGCCAGCATTTATGTCCATGCGGATAGAGCAATCACCGTCAACCACAGTTTGGATGCATTTGCCGGACAAAAAGCTGGCAACTCATTCGCATTATTCCTTGGACAGTCCGTAAGATGGTAACTTCGATAGAAGACCTTTATGCCAGACCCGATCAAAGGCCTTCACCATGTCCAGGCTGACGGCCAATGCCTCACCTTGGCTCTCAATGGCTAGTCTCCATTGGTGTGTGAGATACACGAGAAGGTCACCAGTTCAGCGACAATGGCAGAAGTGTATTAGAATACATCACCTTGGAGAGAAGGGAAGTTATGGCGATAGGCCTGTAGTTCAATGGATCAGATCTGTCACCTTTTTATGGCACTGGATGAATGAATGAGGTCTTCCATGAAGAAGAAACTTGTCTTGTGGAATAGGAAAGCGAGAAGACGCGCGTCAATACTGGACACAACTCAGGAGCACACTGCTTTAACACCACTGCCGGTATGCCATCTGGCCCGCTCGACTTATGAACATCTAGAGACATTAGTTTGTGTCCGTTGTTTGAATGCTTGTAAAGTCCCCCGCGGTACAGGAATTATAAATAGTCCGGGAGTTGTCTTTTTAAAATCATAAATGATGAAATGAAAGGAGAGCAATATTTTTATTAAAAAGATAGAGACTTCATTTTTTAACATCTCTTCTGTAAAAATGGGGTGCCGTGACCGAAAATTATGACTGCTCTAATGGCGTAACGGTTTAAGTGGCGTTCTCGCCGTCGCCACGATGTGGGTGTGTTGCAAGTTCGAAACCTATACTGAACAAGAGTTTGTGTGGTATTTATTTCCGAGCCTGGCAGTTTTATACTTGTCCGCTGTTTGAATGTTTGTAATGTACACCGCGACATAGGAATTACGCCTACTACGAGAATTATGTTATGCAATATTTATTATAAAAAAAAACCTTTTAAAATTAAACTTCACCATTCGGTAGTGGTTTTAGTGGTCACCTCGCCTGGCCACCTGCCGCCACGCTGAGTGTTGTGAATTCGGTCCCCACACGGGACAAAAATTTGTGTGATCTACAAATTATTATTCCGAATCTGGGTGTGCTTTGTGTCCGTTAAATGAATGTTTGTAAATTACCCCGTGACACAGGAATTATTCCTAGATATAGATAAGGGTAAATAATATGACCTGTAGAAATATATAGGATATATATGTTCTTATAGTATATTATTATGCATGCATACCTAAGAGAAATAAACAGTTGTGATGATTTTGTTGCAGTTTATTTATATGCATGTTAGTAAATCACATAATTAATGTTTCATGCGAACGAAGTCGCGCGATGCCAATAGTATTAGTTCTAGTGTTTAAACACATCTAGAATTAGGCATCATCTTAATTTATACGCGGCGGAACAGGTTTAATTAGTTCATTTAAATACGCCTGCAGTCTTGTTATTTTTATTTTAATAAGTTCATTTGCTTTTTGATAGCTTTTTGTGATCATTACCTTTTGTATGCCACATAATAAACAAGCAAAGAGTCAGGTTGTAATTAGAAAGTGCCATCAAAAAGATAGATTATACTGATACTATGAAAATGTTTATACAAAACTTCGGGCATAACGAAAATACTTACAAAAATGTTCCTCCTGATTACTTTCGTTTAAAGTAAATTTTTTCCTGTTGTTCGAACCATTTTATGAGGTTTCAGGACAAACATGGTGTACCGAAATTTGGGAGGAAATTCGAAATGTGTTACAAACTACAAACAGCCGCTCAGAATAATTACGATATTTACGTTTCACGGTAGGCCCGTAGGTCCTCTATGTAATACTTACAGTGCAGGATTAGATGATAACATTATTGTACGTCTTAGAAGTAATAACGTTCTACGATTCTATAATATGCGTTTACTGCCAACTAGTAGTTGCCTGTAACTTCGTCGCGAGGACAGCAGTTCGCCTGTAGAGTCATCGTGCATCACCTTACGCACCATTTAAATCTTTAAATCTGCTTAACGCATTAAGAACTTTTGTGTTTTAGTGATTTCTGATATCAG
Organism: Catocala fraxini; assembly: GCA_930367265.1. Classification (NCBI taxonomy): domain Eukaryota; kingdom Metazoa; phylum Arthropoda; class Insecta; order Lepidoptera; family Erebidae; genus Catocala; species Catocala fraxini. The sequence continues at coordinate 19,614,717 of OV884043.1, forward strand.
AATAAACGAACAGCTAGATGGACTGACAGACAGAAATGATAAATGAATTTGCAATCAAAGCCTTCTAATAGACTATCGTGAAGGCTTTGTTATATTTTTATAATGGTATGATTAGTGACTTTGAAGCTGTTACGAAAACATTATTATACGGCTACATTTCAGTACTTGTAAATAAACTAGGCATTGTTGCGTCTGTTTTTGCCTAGAGGATCAATTCTCATTATAAAAACTGTTCAAAATATAAATCCGATCTAGGGTAATTAAAGTCAAACGCTTTTTTTTATACTACTTAGGTGGCAGACAAGTATACGGCCCATGTGATGGTAAGTGTTCACCGTAGCCTATAGACGCCTGCCACACTTGCGCGTTACCAACCCTTTAGGAAAGGTAGTGGGAAGGAGAAGGAGCGGGAAGGGGGAAAGAGGGTGATTGGGAGCTCCGGCACCCTCACTCACCGAACGAAACACAACAGTAGGAATACTGCTATTTCACGTCGATATTCTGTGAGAGGTTAGTCCTTCCCCGGTCGAGCTGTCCCATACATGCTGAAATCAGCGAGGCTATACTACTATAAACGTGAACTTAATACCAACTTAAGCAATTTTTATAATTATAGTTTTTATTGAGAAGACTAGCTCTATGATCTTACTTTGAGTTAAAATTTCTGTAATATCTTCATAGTAGAAGGAACTACTGGATAATTACAATCTTTGTGTCTTCTACCAAAATAGCAGTTGGTGTTTATTATGTGTATGTGTATGTGTATGTATAGTACCATATTCACCAATATGGAACTATTCGGACACATAATAAATATGTGTCCAAAGAAAATAAAAACTGCTAACAAAACAATTGGAAATAAAGTTAAATGGGCATCCTACAATACACTGAGATCGCTTATTAATTCAAATAGTATCATTTCTTACCATTAAGGATTCATGATAAGAATTAACATAAAAGTATAAAACAGATTTTGAAATGCACGGAGGGCATAGTGGTTTAAATGGTCGCCTCGCTACTGCCATTGCGCCGAGCGTTGTGGGTTCGAATCCCACATGGGACAAAACTTTGTGTGATCCTTAAATGGTTGTCCCACAAAGAACACCTACACTTGTATGTGTTCTTTCTTCTTTGGCGATTTAAAAGAGTGGTCGTGAGTTTGTTGCAGTTTTTTTCTCATAGGCTTAACCCTTTACCGAAGCCTAGCAACTAACCTAAATGTAGCTTCAATAACTTAGTAAACTCACTAACCTATATACTTTGACGTTCATAAGTGTTACTTTGTGACCTAAATGAATAAATGATTTTTGACTTTGACTTTGTATCCGTTGTTTGAATGTTTGTAAAGTCGCCTGCGACACAGGAATTATTCTTAGTGCAGGAGTTGTCTTTAAAATTTAAACTAATATTGCATTATTATTTATTCATCAAGTCATAATCATCAAAAAAGTGTCTTCATAAATTAGCTTGTAAATGCGTGGAACACATCCAAATCTTAATGCTTTGACTTTAATGCTTAAACAAGCTTTGTTTAATATAAGACCTAACCTTATTCAACAGTTCAACGAACGCATGTGTGTGTGCAGAACCTAATGTGTTAAATAAATATTTGGATTGATATAATGGTTGTTTGTCCATTACTAAATATTCTTTTGCGAATTCTGGTCCTTATGTTTATTTTTGATTAATATTAAAATTTTATTACGTAAAAATCTTTTAATAGTCTGTCAGAGTGAATAGTTAGCAAACTAGAATAAGCTGTTGGACCTGAATAAATAAATAAATAAGTAACAATATAGACGGTTTACACATAGATTAGTACATGTTATTACTAAAAGCTAACTCTAGCTGCTTATAAATTAATAATAATAATAAGTGATTTATAATCTCTTAACAAAAAAGGTACATACAAATTTCATAATACAAGGATTTTACACAATGTTTTGTGAGAGACTGGTGCCTGTGATAGGTATTTTAACATCTGTTTTAGGGGTCACCAGGTTCCCACTTTACTGAACATTATTATTTAATTTAATCAGTCGTAGAAAGCGCTTAGAAAAGTTTAAAATAAATACATAAATTAATAGGAAAAAAAGCAATTATACATTTTAAGCGAAAAGTAAATTACTATAATTTATAATTAGGTAGCATAGATTAATGGCAAACTACATACATAATTTCTTAAAATTTTAACATTTAAGGGACAAGTGTTGGGAATGTTCAGGTTGTTTGTGTAATATGTGGGTTTTGTAAACGTTTTGTACTGGATGATTGTTGCGGATTTATGAGTGTGTATGTGTACGTTTGTAAGTATCGAATTGTAAATATGCGTGATTATTGTGGTAGTAAGCCGTGTATGAATCGATGCGTAGTGTAATTGGTAGAATATATGTAACTTTGCTTTTAGCTTTGTTGGTGTAAAAGTGATTCAGTTTCTTCATAATTTAGCTGTTTTAACCAATTTGTCACATCTTTTTTACAGTGCGTGAGGATTTTTGGATATATAGATAGGCGAATATTAGCTTTATTATTATTTTTTATTTATATTGTCATACCCACCCAGATAACAAAAGAACCTATGGGAAAGACTCATATTTCGGGTTCGTGTCTGGCAGATTTTGCCCTTCCTGCGCTTGTCTTTATTCAGATCTGGATTATAAGTCAGCTGGCTGTGTTTTTTGAGAATTGTATATAAGACAAAAGTCTGCCTAACTGACAAGGTGTCCCATATCTTGTGAACGTCTACTGTGGGGTAGCGGAATGGAAGATTGGCACCAACCTTTAATTTGGCTCGTTGCGCTATTTTCAATTCAATTAGGTGAGTTTTTGCTAAGCCTCTCCAAGAGGTGATATAGTAGGTAATTAATGGGTAACATAGAGCAAAATTATATATCATTCTAATTATCGATAAATCAGCGAAATATGGTTCCACTATTGTTTTGGTCGAGCCACTTATATTTTTGATAGCATCCCACGATTTCTTTTTGTTATAAAATAAAATAAAAAATAAAATAAAATAAAATGTGTTTTATTTCAGACAAATTAAAAATCCATATAATGTTAGTAACAATTTTACTTAGAAACTATGTTAGTAACAATTTCATTTCTATTTTATTTAAAGACAATTTTTGTGCCCGAGATGCATCTACGGACACAGTGAGCTACGATAGGAGAGTCGTATCGTCCCGCTATCACCCTCAGAATGGAGTTGGAGCTGGTCCGTAGTCTGCAAAGCAACGAGACAGTTTTTGTACGCATCATACAATGAAAGTCATTGATATGAGCATGTGCGAACATACCCGAAGCGCCGCAGAATCGGGGCAGCCCCAACAACATTCTGAGTGCGTTATTATACTGGACACGCAGCGCGCTGATGGCTCGCTGCTTATAGTTGGTCCAAAGGCTGCACGTGTAGAAAACTTGGCAGTAGGCTCTAAACAAAGTTAATTTTACTTGCATACTACAACGTGCAAACCTTCTAACCAACATGTTGCAGCGCACCGCCAGCGCTCTGCGCTCCCGCTCGATGTCTACTTGGTCTTTAAGGTCGTCGGTTACAAAGTGTCCGAGGTACTTAAATTGGCTCACCCGCTTAAGCTCTGTACCGTTAAGCTTAATAGAAGGTACACACGAGGGACACCTCCCACCCACGGCCTTAAACACCAGGTATTCTGTCTTTTTAACATTATATAGCAGTCCATGCGCCTGCACATACCGTTCGCAAACCTGTAATAGTGCTCTCATCGATTTTATCGTTGGACACAGCAGCACCATGTCGTCTGCATAACTAATGTTATTGACGGTAACGTCTTCTACGCGACATCCAATCTTCATGCTGCTGAGTTCAACGATCAGATCGTTGATATACAGGTTGAAAAGGTGAGGCGAGGTCAGACCGCCCTGTCTCACTCCACACTCCAACCCATACGAGCCCGACAAACTATCACCCCATTTCACGCGGTTTGTTTGGTTGTGGTACCAATACTGGAAGATGCGCAACAACTCTGCAGGTACGCCTCTGTCCCTTAGCTTATTCCACAGCACATCGTAAGAGACTAGGTCGAAAGCACGCGAAAGGTCTAAGAAACATGCGTAAACTGGCGTCATCCTGTCTGTGTAATACCTAACCGTGTGTTTTAGTGCCAGTATCGCACTCTCAGTGGAAAGACCTGACCGGAAGCCAAACTGTGCATCATGTAAGTGTAAATAACCCTCAAGACGAGCGCCCATCAGGCCGTCGAGCACCTTCGCTGCAACCGTGGCCAAGGAGATAGGTCTATAGTTACATTTGTCTGTTACATCTCCTGTTTTGTTTTTAATTATTGGTACAACAATTGTATGCATAAGGTCAGCAGGAAGATATGAATGGCACATACACAATGAATAAAACATTGCCAAGACTCTTGGTAGATGAGGTCCAGCGTGCCGGAAGTGCTCAACGCTGAGACCGTCGTGGCCAGGTGATTTTCCCTTAGTCATGTTTTTAATAACATTTGTAACTTGGGCAGACGAAAAACGAATTAAGTCACTATCACAACAAGCCCCCGCATCAACCACTCCAGACACGCTCAGACATGCATCTACCTTAAAATGCTTAACAAACATATTAGCGATTGCTGACGGCTCTTGGGCATCTCCGACATTGTCTGGCAAGCCGGGTTTAACATTAAATGTGTTGGTGGCCTTCCAAAATTGCTTAAATTTTTCATGATCCGCATGATACGACGCCATAATATCTAGCTTAATTTTATCTTGGTGCGATTGACACCATTTAAGTTTGCTCTTAAAAATTTTACGACTTAAATTCATATCTTCGTATACACTGCCATGTGACGGCTTATTATGCAGTAACCACATATGGTATTTGAGTCTAGCCACCCTGTGCGCCTCACGCACATGCCTGTTCCACCCTATTATTTGTCTTTTATTATGTCGCCGACGCTCGACACGCGTACTTTGAGCGGCATCAGATAAAATGTTTACAATGGTAGAATACATTTCATCAAGCGTCTCCGTATGTTGTAAGTTGTTACAGTGAGAATTACTACACATTCCAAAATGCTGCGGGTAATCAATATGCCGGAGCCTTTCATTGCAAAGCCTATAATATTCTTTAATCTGGTCATCCTCCCTCTCACCCCATACAGCTTTATTTATTTGCACTCTGTTCGTGTATATTAAAGGTTTGATTCTTTCAATGTTACAGGTTACTGAGATAGGAAAATGATCAGACCACAACACGTCAGATATTACATTAACACTTTCAATAGTACTGAACGCCGACTGTGTGACAATACAGTGATCAAGCCATCTTTGACACCCATGTGAGTCACTGATGAATGTAAAACAATCCGAATTGATGCCCAGAATCTCTGCGTCAGCACACAACCATCTTTGTTCCGAACAGAAGCTTAAAAGTTCATCCCAAAAAGACTCACCCGGATGCGAATTATAGTCCCCGAGTATATATGATGTTCCACAATCACTAGATTCCATAACCGCGTTAATTTCACTTAAACAGTCCGTGAATTCGCTTAGATTATCACTGCAATCCGTAGGCATATAAACACTAAATACCAAAAACGACCTATTATGAGTGAACACTTTTATTGCTGTAAGACGCGCACTAGTACACTGTATAACACTGACCGACTCAAAAATACCCTTTCGCCAGAGAATGGCTACACCACCAAAAGGTCTTCCTCTTAGTATGCCCTTGGATGTGTCAATGGCTGATTTCCCAGTGTAATTGAAATCGTTGTGTATCTGGCCCAACAACGGTATATCCTCAGGGAGAAGCCACGTTTCCTGAAGAGCTACTATGTCTGCTGACTGACAGAGCGACCTCACTCCTTCAATAGAACGTTTCACTGATTTGCAATTGAAACTAATAAACGTACATTTATCCTTATGGATAAATGTACGTTTATTAGTTTTAAGTATTTTGCTTCAATAAAGCTTCGGTTTTGTACTTATCGTGTACAAAACGACGAAATGTGATCCCATCAGGCCAAAAATCATCCTTTAAAAATATCTGTAACTTGCTCCTAGGTACATAAAGTTTATACGAGTCATATCTCTTCTCTGTTTGCCTCTTGATTTTAAATAATGTCACCTCTTCCGTAGTGATCTCCCTTATGTATGCAATGATGTCCGCCTCAGCTGTATCCTTCGTTACATTAGAAATAAAAATAGGTATTTTTACATCCGCTGCCTTAAATTTACCATCTGCTTTGACTATAGCTTTTCCAAACTGCCGTTTTATCATTTTATTGTTGTTTTTTCTGTATTCAACCTTTTGCCACCCGTCCTTTTCCCCTACCTTTTGCTGCAGTTCCTCACTCTCACGTAATGTTTCCGCAAACGTTTTACTTAAGAGGACTCGATTATCTCTCACGCTACAGACATCTGCGTTCGCGTTCACACACGATGATAACTTGGTAGGGGACTTGTTTGTTTGAATCAGCTGTGTATTGCGCCCCGCCTTCGCGGCGTTATCAGCTGGCGAGAGTGAGACGACACTACTCTGTCCTCTTTGCGCACGCAACGAATGCAGCGTGTCAGTTGCACGGTTGGTACCGTCATTACATAAATCAATCTCTGTAGGTAGGTGGGTTTGCTGAGTAACGCTGCATATCGGCGAAGTACAATTTGCGTCATTTGTAGCGATTTTAGGACTTTGTAGGGAATGCTGCAGTGCCATAGGACCACTGTCAAACGCACCCACATCCACATTTCCAAAGGCTGTTCCTCTTCTTAGGTTCACAAAATCAAAGTGATTGTTGACAATTGAAGCCCGTTTAAGTGTTTCAATTTCACCTTTCAACTCTAATAGTTGGCTGGATGTAACGTATTCCTTTTGAAACACTTGGATTTGTGATTGAATCATAATAATATCTTTTAGCAGCTTCGTTGCGTCTATGTGGTCAAAAGTTACCGGTGGTAACTTTTGAAGGTCACGGGCAACGAAGATAGGCGTAATTTCCGGGTCAGTCTGCTTCAATAAGCAAATTATATCATCAATATCCCTGACGTTCTTGCCTTTCCGTCTTCTATTGGTGCATTTCGAATTTGGCACCGATTCAAATAATAGCCGTTTGGATGTTGCAATTTCTTCCTCCGGAAACGAATCACAGCACAGCCTTACAAGCGACACTTCATCCATGACGTCCGCCTTATTTTGGATAAAGGCTAGCAGCTCGTTGACCACTATATTGCAATTTGCACATTTCACAATATTCGAAGCCATTATACCCACACGTAGGTAAATGGATCGGCGATAAGCGTAACACGTTCGCACCCGATCGCGCGTGATCGCAGACATTATGGTTTGATTTTAATATTTTTCTCTGTCGTATTATCTCTTTAGTTTCTTCAATAATCCATTGCAGAAATTTCTGTATCTCTTGTAAGTCGTTTTTAGAACTTCGTTTTCAGGGTCTTGTTTGTGTTTTTTAAGCAGATTATCCCTACTTCTCATACAACGTAGCAAGCCAGTGGTTATTCAGGGTTTATTAATACGTTTCCTAGAGGGTACCTTGCTTGTTTTTGTGTTGATTTCGATAGCCAAGCTAATTGTTTTGACGAATAAATCTCTTTGGTATATGGTTTAGACATATTGTAATTTTTTGTTCATTCAAAAAGTGAGTCTATATGACGTGATCTCGCTTTTTCTGATATAAACATCTTATTCCGATATTAATGGTACTTAATTTCTTAAAGCGATGTATAGGTACATAAAATACATTTAGATTTAGATAAACATAAAATCGAATTAAACATTTTTAAATACCTTGAAACGTAAATACCGTAATTCTGGTCGGCTGTTTGTACTGTGTAACTCACACATTTCTAAATTTCTTCCAAATTTCGGTACATCATCATTGTCCTGAAACCTCATAGAATGGTACGAACAACAGGAATAATATCACTTTAAAAGAAAGTTATTAAAATAAACTTCTTTGTAAGTCTTTTCGTCATGTCCAGTTTTGGATAGACATATTCATAGTATCAGTATAATCTGTCTTTCTGATGGCAGTACTACGATTGCTTTGTTTACAATCTGGCTCTTTGCTTGTTTTTGTTGTTTGTTTTCTTGTAGTCTAAGTTTTTGTTTAACCCATTTTTTAAATAACTAAGGCCCGGTTCTTATATTAAAAACACGAGCCATTTTACATACTGACAAATACAGCTTATAGACTAGAGGAATATTAAAACCGATATACATCAATGTTTATATGAAGGAAATGGTTTAGCTTAAGAGAAAATGATGATGATGATGATGATGATGAAGATTGCAGCAATTTCCTCGTCCGTGTCTGGTCAACGTCAAACTCAAAAATCATTTATTTATTGGAACAAACAAACAGTTAGGTATACAGTATAAGTTTAGGTTAGTAGATATTACAGCTACGGTTAACAAATGTACAACCAACGACGTTGTCCACATGTTACAATCTACAGGTTTACTTAATGCTAGGTAATGCTTAACTAAAATACATATAAACAGAAGCACTTGTTGGACAATATGTATATTAGTATTATTAATATTTTAACTTGTGCATCTATAAAGTCCTCTAAGCGTAAATGTTTCAGGCGGGGTGGGTACATTACCGGCTGGAACAGGTACGTCGCTGGCGCTCATAGTGACGCTAGGCTGATGTTTCAGTTGTGGGTGTTAGCAGGTAAGCCATCTAATGGTTCTATATATGAGCAAATGTGTGATAGTCGGAAGGTTTTTAAATCCAAGCTGAGATGGTGTTAAGAACAAATCAGAATGGATATACTAGCCTCAAATCACGCCGCGAGGAAGTTTTCAGCCTTTTGGAAAAAACAATAACATGAATCCTAGACCGAGCGTGTCTGTGCGCGCCGGTGATATCAGTAATCCTAAAGGCATAGCAAATAGCTTTAAAGACCACTTCAAAGTAAGATCTCTACTAGGTCATTCGATGACTTCTACGGGAGGTATTGAGGCCGAAATGCTCGGGGAAAGGACATGCTTTTCAGCTAAGGACGTCGCCTCGGCTATTATAGGCATGAGACGGGGTAAGTCTCCGTGGCATGACGGCCTCAGTATCGAGCATTTTAGGCACGCGGGAGTACGCCTACCACGTATGTTGGCATTTCTTTTTTAACTTGTGTATCGGTCATTTACAGTTACCAGAATCACTAATGAAAACCATAGTTGTGCCCAATGTTCAAAATAAGACAGGGGATGTATCGGATAGGTCAAATTATCGGCCCATATCGCTTGCCACAATAACCGCAAAAATACTTGACAGTTTGCTTAATAGGATTCTCAGTGGGCATTACATGACGCACATTTTTTTTCAGAGCGGGACTGTCCACTGAAAGGGCTATTTTATGCCTTAAGCATACTGTGAGGTATTACATGGAAAGAGAGACGCCCATATATGCCTGTTTCCTTGATGTGTCTAAAGCTTTTGACTCAGTTGACTATAATATACTGTGGCGAAAGCTACAGGTGACAGGCATGCCAACGGCATACATCAACATTTTAAAATGTTGGTACTGTAAGCAGATTAATCAGGTTAGATGGGCTGATACAATGTCTGACGAATATAGACTGGAATGTCGGGTAAGACAGGGTGAACTAACATATTCTGCCCTCTTCAGCCTATATATGAATCAGTTGATCGAGGGACTCAGTAGAACGTGTTAGATTATATGATATTTTAACTATTATATATCAATAATGTAATGTCAATGCTACAGATGCAATGTTACAGATTTCCAAGTAAATTACTTTATAAACACAACCTTTTAGAATCTTCAGTTGGTTGTCAACAAGGTGACCCTCTTGGACCAGTCATTTTCAGTTTAGCTATACACCCTATTATTCAGCAGATAAATTCAAAATTTAACACCTGGTATTTAGATGATGGGACGCTTGGAGGCGATATAGAAACAGTACTACAAGATTTGGCACTTTTGAAAAATAAATTTGCATCTATTGGCCTAGATTTAAATACAAATAAATGTGAAATATTTGTAAACAATATTAATAACGTGGACAGACATTTGGTACTAACTAAATTTAACTCTTTGGCTCCAGATATCAAAATTGTTGAAAAACATTCTCTTCGCCTGCTTGGGTCTCCAGTTTATGAAGAAGCTTTTGATTCTTTCTTAGAAGAGAAAGTCCAAAATTTTTGTGAAATTTCAGACCGCCTTTTCAATATTAATATACATTCAGCTTTTACTATAATGCGATACTGCCTTTTGTCCCTAAATTTACTCATGCTCTAAGGTCATCTCAGTTTTGGAAAAATGTAACTCCATTAGTCAAAATTGACAAAATCATACAGAATACATTAAGGCAAATTTTAAATGTGGACTTGAACGACCGAGCTTGTCTTCAAGCTTCTCTACCTGTTCGTTTAGGCGGGCTCGGCGTTCGCAAAATTTCAGATGTCAGTTTACCGGCGTTCCTGGCCTCGGTTCATAGCACGGAAGAATTAACCAGGTACATTCTAGCACCCACACTGGTTAGTTCAGAAGTGTTATGTAAGACCGACGCCGTGAACGCCTGGAAAATGGCTTGCCCAAATACTGATTTGCCTAGCAACCCATTCTCCCAAAGGCAGTGGGATAGGCCGCTATGCAACATGGTAAGAGAAAATCTTTTTACTACATCTGTAAGTGTTGCAGAGCGCGCACGTTTGCTGGCTGTGGGAGAATGGGAATCTGGTTTATGGCTTCAAGCACTTCCATCGTCCAACACAGGTACAATTTTGGACGATACAACATTCCGCCTCGCCACCTGTCTTCGTTTAGGTACCCCTTGTGTTTCTCCACATCGCTGTCATTGCGGAGAAGCCGTCGACAGCTTCGGACACCATGGGCTGTCTTGCAGCAGAAGCGCTGGTCGTATTTCACGACACGCTCAGCTAAATGACATTATCCGTCGTGCTCTTATCACCGCCGGCGTACCAGCAGTATTAGAACCCATAGGCTTGGTACGTGACGATGGGAAGAGACCTGATGGTATGTCTTTGTTACCTTGGAAAATGGGTAGGCCTTTGGTGTGGGATGCCACATACGTCGACACCCTTGCGCCATCACATCTTCCGAGCACGGTGAGCTGTGCCAGTGCTGCTGCTGTAGCGGCGGAAAACCTCAAACGGCGTAAATACAGCAATTTAATTGGTAATTACGTTTTCGAGCCGTTTGGGGTAGAGACGCTGGGTTCATGGGGTCCGGGCGCTCGTGCGCTTTTTAGAGATATATCTAAGCGGCTAATCGACGCTTCGCGTGACCAGAAAGCTGGACTTTTTTTGGCTCAAAGAATCAGCATTGCCATTCAGCGTGGCAATGCTGCCAGTCTTCTGGGGACACTCCCGGTCGACAGCGATGCTGAGGAATTTTACGACGCTGCCTAAACCGGCCATCCTTTTTTATTAATTTTTACAGTGCCATATTTTGTTACTCTTCATTTTGTTCTATTTATAAGTGGTTAGTTTTGTTAATATTAGTTAAGTTGTAAATTATGATTGTTGCTCTCATAAACTACAATAAAAAAAGTAACAATATCAATATAGATATCTACTTATATATTAGGTAATAATCCGTCGATACATAACCTCCATTTACCGACACACGTTGTCTTATTTGACCCTTATTATACTATATTCATGAAATTCGGTGCGTCGAATGCATGTAGATAACATAGGTATACTTATTGAATTTTAAGATTCACAAATTAAACATTTACCAAAGTACAGACTAATAAGTATTAAAACAAATTAGCTACTCGTATATATAATCATAATTATTAAATCTATTTTAAAACCATCATACTTATACTTTAAATACATAATAAAATAGTACTTAACTTTACACAATTGTTAGATCTGCTCCAGTCAACGGTCCAACAGAGAATGCCACGCTCCAAGCGTTTCTGTTGTATTTATTAGTCACAGCCCCACTACTAACAGATGTTCTACGTCACAACAACACGTGTTCTATGATTGACATAAACAATAGATATGTTTCTGTATAATCTATTTATCTTAGATGATTTGTAAAATTATTTGTATTAAATAAATACATTAAATCAAATTAATTATAATATAATAATCAACAAATCAAATTATAACCTACTATTTTATAACAAACGCATATTGGATGCTACATTGACGGTACCTGTGTCAACAACATAAGCTATGCTGATGCTTTATAATGTACTTGTATGTTGTTGTATATTCCTTTGTTGGAAATCCTTAAATAAATAAATAAATAAATAAATAAATAAATATGGTTCTGCTAACCCCCTCCGAAAACGTCCTGAGATTAGTGGTACAAATTTGTGAACAGTACGCTTCAGAACATGGTCTCAGGCACAACTCACGCAAAAGTGAGGTATTTATTTTTAAGGCCAATCAGAGGCCCATTATTGTGCCTCCAATCATGATAGACGGGAATGTACTGAAGACTGTACAAATCTTTAAATATCTGGGCCATGTAATATCGGCAGATCTTAAGGATGACCCAGATATAGAGAGGGAACGCAGGGCGTTGGCGGTGAGGACTAATACGCTGGCCCACAGGTTTGCTCGATGTACTAGTGAAGTAAGATTAACTCTTTTTATGGCATATTGCCAATCTTTTTACTCGATCGTCAACGTCCTCCGTATACAATACAATAATGCTTTCAGAATGTTGTTGGGGCTACCGCGTCATTGCAGCGCGTCGCAGATGTTTGCAGTTGCGTGCGTTGACGGTTTTCACGCTATAATGTGGAAAAAGCGGCGTCACTTTTTCAGAGATTGCGTAGTAGCACCAACAGCATTCTGCAAATGATTGCCTCCCGTAATGATTGTCCCATACAGGCACACTGGGTAGGCATCGTTACGGGAAAACTGTAATGTATGCTTAATTTATTTCTTTTTACTAACATACATAGTTTGTAAGAAAATTGTTACTATCTCATATGGATTATGTCCGAAATATATGTTTTATTATTATTATTATAATGCTATGTTATTGTTTCGATTCCCGCGCAAGTCAAACATTTGTGTGCATGAACATGAATGTTTGTCTTGGTCTGGGTGTTTCTATGTATAATAAGTATGTATTTACAAAAAAAAAAAGTATATAAGTATGTTTATCCATTTTCTAGTACCCATAGTACAAGCTTTGCTTAGTTTGGGCTAGATGGTGTTGTGTGTATGTGGCAGAATATTATTATTATTATTATTATTATTATTATTATTATTATTATTATATAAATATGATTGTACAGTTTAGTAAACTGTACACTACTATTAGTTTTTAAGTTATGTAGTTTCGAGTGTGCTGGTAAGAGAAACCTCTACTCGTAGTGTAACAAAGTTTATTATTCACCAGTTACGTAAATACAATATAATACGATATAGAGTGATTCTCACATAGGTACGTTCGTTAGGTAGTTCAAGTGCACACTGAATCAAATTAATAATTGCGATGGAAATAATCGATCGATTTGCGTAATCAGCTAAAGTACATATTATACCTAAGTGTACGTAAACAGTACAATGATTTAATTTAATTTAGCTGTAATACGGCTTATTAATGCTTTTTTTAAGTTTTGTGGTGTCATGTCATCATCATTTATTCATTTAGGTCACAAAGTAACACTTATGAATGTCAAAACATATATAATATTGTCTTCTGTTTACGCGAATATTATTCATTGAAATGAAACTGCTATATACGGATTTTATCGCGTTGTTTATTTGACACTTTATTACATAATTTTGAAAACTGTTACTCTACTACTACTATTAAACTTTACTAATTTTTAAGCTAATTAAATTATTATTAAAACTATTAAAATTAGATTGTCAGTAAAATTGAATTGACTTTGTATGATCAAATCTTGGGTTACGCTTATATTGCAATGACAGCAGTAGAAGTAGACAAAGCGGAATTCGTTGAAACAGAAGGATGATAACAGGCACATTTTATATTGTGCTCTACTTTCCTCTCCACGTAGAAGGAAGTTATGAAGTTACTTAGGCGTAGACTATACAGAAGCGGCATAAGGCAAATGCGCATAGGCGCAGCAGAGGCAGGTGTTTTAAAACTTTTCCATAGTTTTGGATTTACTTAACTTTTCCATGCACAAGTATGAAAAGGTTTTAAAACGCTTGCCTATAAGAAAGCAAATTGTGAATTATACCCAAGCAGCGCGGCGCAGGCATGTCGCTTCGCTGCCTGCGCCGAACTTCTTGTAGGCGGGCAAGAGGCATGCCGCTTGTTATACAGTATTTCTGAAAAAAGACATATTATGGTAACAAAATCATACTGTATAATGACACACCTAACAGTTTATTGTCTCTTATGTATAATTTAAAGCACGTCTGTATCTTATCCGTTAATTGTCTGCGCTACGCCTGCGCCGTGCGACAGCGTAAATTATACAGAAAAGGCGTACGTGTAATATATAATCATAATAATAATAATCGTTTATTGACATAAATGAGTACAATTCAATTTTGGAATTCTCTAGCACCTGCGCTAGTAACAACTGTGTTGCAGGTACCAGTGCCTTCCCCTTAAAATAATGACAACATAATATAATATAATATAATATCAATTTGTACGATTTGAAAAGAAAAATAAAACAAAATATTACATTCTAAGCATGCATGCGTACATATAGATGTGTATTCGTGTGTACACGAGTGTGTTTGTGTGTGTGTGTGTGTGTGTGTGTGTGTGTGTGTGTGTGTGTGTGTGTGTGTTGTTTATGCTTGCAGAAGAGACCTTTGGTACTTTTTCAACATCCTCATAGTCCATTGCCTTCAGCCAAGTTAGTAAGACTTTTTTAAAATTGCTGTTGTTCAATGTAAGTATTTTGTGGTCTTTGTGGTCTTTGTTACATTTATTATAGGTGAAAGGTGCAAGAAAATTGTAGTGTTTTTGTGCTATAGCGGACTTCACTTGAGGCACAGGGCAGCGTACCACTCGCCTATGTGTTGTGGGTAGGTTTGGAACTTCTCTTTGGTGATATCTTTGTAGCATTACGTACATGTAGATTTTTCTTACAGACAATACATCTGCAAGTTCATATACGGACGACGTCGGATATCGATACGGCAAGAATAGTAGCACTTTGAGTACCATGCGTTGTGCTCTTTCTAGCCCAATCATGTCGGTTTTAGATGCGCCACCCCAAGCGCATATACAACACCTAATTAGGCATTCACACAACGCTCGATATATTTGTATGGCAAGTAATTTGTTTGCGACTGTGCGCAGCTTTTTAAAAACATACACTAACTTTCTTACCCTTGCTATAGTCGACGTGATATGCATGTTCCAATTAAGTTGGTCATTTACCATTATCCCTAAATATTTTACACATGTTACTCGGGCAAGCGATGCGCATTTGCAATTAGTGTGGATCTCTGACCTATTACACGGGAAGATGTGTATTTTAAGGATATGTGAAGGTGTTGGTTTTCCTGCTTTAGTTTTACTAAAACAAATATATTTTGTTTTGTTGGTATTTAGCGATAGTAGACTATCCTCCAGCCATGTGGTTACCTTGGCCATGCCTATCTCTGCCAATTCGAACGTCCTATTCCAGCTTAAGCCATGAAAAATCAGAACTGTGTCATCAGCGAACATAAGCAAATCTAGGTAGGGCGGGGTACTCAATTCGCATAAGCTATTGATGAAAATAAGGAATAGAGTAGGTCCGAGAGTACTTCCCTGTGGCACCCCGCATTTACAGTCACCGCTTTCATAGGTATCAACCTTGACACGTTGGTGCCTAGCGGTTAGATAGCTCTTGAACCAGTCTAGGACTACCCCCCTAATGCCAATCTTCTCTAGGCGTGTCAAAAGGATTGTAATGGACACCGTGTCGAAGGCTTTTTGAAGGTCAAGAAAGACTCGTAGACATTTCTCTCCTTTATCCAAATACGAAACTATAGCTGATGTTAGTGTCAAGACAGCATCCTCTGTTGATTTTCCTTCCCTAAACCCGAACTGCTTGTCACTAAGTAGTTTGTTTGTTTCAAGGTAGTTTACCACTCTTTTATTTACCAATTTTTCTAATATTTTGGATAGACTAGACAACAGAGAGATAGGCCGGTAGTTACTTGGTTCGCTTTTGTTTCCAGATTTAAAAATAGGACACACAATGGCCTGTTTAAAAATAGTTGGAAATGTCCCCGTTACTAGGCTAAGATTGCACATATATGTGATGGGAGAGGCCAGCGAGTACACGTTTTGTTTTAGTATGTCGGTTGTAATTTTGTCCCACCCAGGCGCACTATGCGATCAAAGTCCAAGTATAGCACTCCTCACTTCGTGAGGATCTGTAGGCATAAATGACATGGATTTTAGAGGTGGTGTAGCTGTAGAAGGCATCTGACATAATTCTTTTTCAGATTTCATCATTTTACCTAATAACTCATTAGCTAGTGTACCTCCAACTCCAGTAAAATAGTTATTCACCTTATTGAGAGAATCATTTGGTGTGGTGTCAATATTCAATAGTTCTAAACTAGGTTCACTGCTTTTTTTCATATCACATACTTCCTTAACAATTTTCTATGTTTCTTTGATGTTACCTTTGCTAGTGCCAAGTCTTTCCTGATAATACCGATTTTTCAACTGTTTTATAATATAATTACATGTATTTCTGTATTTGTGATACTGTGACATTAAAAGAATATTGTTAGGTGTTTCATTTGCAGTCCTGTGTAATTTGTCCCGTTTCCTAATGCATTTGACGACGCCTTTCGTTATCCAAGGTTTTAGTGGCTTAAATCGACTGGATGTTTTTAGAATTTTGGTAGTGTTCGTAATTATATTTAATAATTTGGTCGTTATAAGCAGCGATAGCTCAGTGGGGAGACCAACAGACTGCAATGCAGAGGATCTCGGGTTCGAACCCACGTCGCGCACCTCTGACTTTCGGAAGTTATATGACTTTTCGAAATTATGTGCGTATTGATTGACAATTATCGCCTGCTCCGTGCCTCGGAGAGCACGTTAAGCCGTTGGTCCCGGCTGCCATGAACATCTATGACAGTCGTTATTGGGAAAGTCAGTACCCTCTAATATCCTGACACTGGTCTAGCCTTAGGGTATCGTTAGCCTTCAGGTTGCGGGGGTCAGGTGGCAGCCGCTCTGTGTAAAACTGATATCCAGTCAAATCCGGTTAGACTAGAAAAGCTGACCCCAAGTGACTTGGGAATAACAAAGGCTAAGGAAGAAAAGAATTTGGTCGTTATAAATTCTGCAGCAACATTAGCGTCAGTTGCGTTTTACAAGTCTTGCCAGGTCTCGTTTGTGAGTAAATTTTTGATCTCTTTGTAGTTCATGACAGTTTTCTTGCACCCAACATTATTTCTTGCAATTTTAGAACTATTAATGTATAGGAGAATTGGGCGGTGAACCGTTATAGGCTGTTCAAAAACTATTGTTTTCCATCTATGAGTACATTTAACCATAAAGTGATCGATGCATGTATTAATACGTGTAGGTTTATTAATACCTGGTTTCAGTCCATGCATAGCCATCAAAAATAGATATTCCTGTGCAGTAATAGATAGGCGCTGAGGTGTGGTGTCGATGTTAATATCTCCGGTCAAAATAACGTGTTTAGTTGTGGTAGTGCATAAAATACTATCTAGTGATTCCAAGTAAGGTTTCGGATTTTTGAAACTTGGTGAGCGATAGGAGCAAATAATTGTGTAGTCAAGATTTATAGTAATTATTAAGCAATTGCCGTCCATAATTTTAGGCTCATCTGTTGGAATTTCACTACGGACATATACTATTACGCCATCGTTTTTGTTGATGCTGGTTTTTGTCCAATATTTACTGTAGCCAGTCATGTCCGGGGGTGGCTTATTTAAATTTATCCAACATTCAGTCAAAACGATCACATCTATATACATATTTATGGCTGCAATAAAGGCCACAAGAAGGTCAAAGTTATAGTTAATACTCTTGATGTTAACACTTATTATTAATAGCACGTCAGTTGATTGTTCATGATTAAGTAGTGCCGAACAACGGCTGGTGTCATCAAATGATATACATTCGACCTGGTCAGATAGATCGACCTGTCTCATGGTAAAATCAATATTACGATCGAATTTAAATTATGTATGGTAGTGACCTCGACAATGAATGCATCATAGAATTGAGTGTTATATGACCCCTGTAATGACAGACGACACGCGCCAAATGAATGTCGTGCTCAAATCCGATACATTGACTTATAGCAGCCCTCATAAACATTAAACTGCTGAAAGTAGACGTTATGAGCAGTATGTTGTGCCACTGAATTAATTGTAAACCTGGTAGAATATTGTTGTAGCTATATGTATAATGGGTGTGATACAATGTATGTTGATGGTACTTATATTTCGTACATGATAATTCCAAAAGGTAAGTATATATCTTGTATATTAGATATATTAGTTGTAGGTATTAATATGTGTATGTTAGTGTTAAAACTAGTGTGATAGAATGATAGTATTATATGCTGTGAAATAGTTTGATTATGTGTATTGTGTATAATGAAGTGTAATAGTATATTTATTTTTGCGTTTACAAGCATTGACATAGATATTTGATAATATAGATAGATTTGTAGAAATATAGCAGACACACTTATAAGTAACATATTATAAACGTTGATTATGTAACAAATAGAAGGATCTATTAAGTACCGCGTATATAGTCATTTCTTCTGTTGTTTAAGTCCTTCAAAATCGGATTCCTGATCAATTCGGCGTGCGGGCAGTCCCTCTTTCTTTTTAATGTAGACCTTACCATATGAGATCCAGTGGAACGCATAGTCGTTTTCTTTCGCAAATTCTCTTGCCTGATAATAAAGCTTCTTAGTTTTAGAGGTGAGACTTTCTGATACGTATATGGGAATGTTGCCATCAATTTTTAAATGCGTACTGTTGAGTTTGTTGTTCTTGTTGTCGCGGTTATATTTTTTAATGTTTATCAGTAGTCTTTCCTTAGTGAGGATGGAAGCAAATTTGACTGTAATAGGTCCGCCAGTCTGTATATTCCTGCTGTTGTTAAGACGGTAGACATCGCTTAACTCCTGTGGCTGTATTTCTGTGTTCACGGCATTCCCCAAGGTTTTAATTATACATATAAGATTTTCCTTTGTCTCACCAGGTGTTTTCGGTACATTTCTAATTTCTAGGCTTGATGATCTCGCGTCTCGTTCTAGTGTCTCGACTTTCTCTTCCAATACCTGTATATGGCCCAATGTATTTTTTCTTTCCTGTTCTAAATGAGCTAGCTTTTTCAATAGGCCATCATACTTATCACTCAAAAATTCAACCGTGTTTTGGAGTTCCACATTTTGCGTTTTAATTAGGTCTAGATTCTTCTCCATAGCACAAAACTTCTCGGTTTGTTCTTTCCTCAATATTGCAAATGAGGACATAATGTCTTCACGAAGGGAGATTAACTCTGTAGAATGCTCACAGTCATGTTTGCGTTTCTGCCGAAAAGTGATTCTATCCATTGTTTGCGTTGGAGTTGTTAAGTCAGGCTCAGAGGTGGTATGAGAAATAGGCTCATTATTATTTTTAGGCAGTGTCCGCTTCATCATTTCCGAAAAAGTAAATTTCTTCCTCACTTCTTTGACTAATATACGCTTGCACGTTTTGCTATGAGTAAATCTTCAGGCGCTTCGTATTTATTTAGACGGGAGGGGTCAAAAAAAAAAAGTTGTGACTCACGCTCCTCGGCGACGCAGCGATGACGGTGCGCAGCTCGCTGCTTGCGAACCGTTGTTGGGGTAGGTCGGCGAACATTAGTAAAAATTTTCAAACTTTAAACCACGTTAACTTTTTATCCAGATTGTGTATCGAGTGATTATTTGCACTTACGGTTAGGCCGTCACTTTTTCCATATGTCGCTTATAATCACAAAACTTAGAATTCACTTTTGGTTATAGTTTTAGTGTGATAAATGGAGAGCAAAATAAAATACGTCTGTACTGTTTGAATTCACAGCGGGGAGGGAATAGGTATAGGAACAGGAATATATATTACAGGCTGGAACAAGTATGTGAGGGACTCGCACAGGGAGGCTCGGCTTCTCTTTAAGAGGTGATGTGTTACTGGAAAACCAATGTCAGGTCCTATCTGGAAGGCAATGTCAGAGAGTAGAAAACTTATAGTTTTCCTTAAAAACTTTAAGTTTCTTCAGAACAATCGTGATCAGATCCGTATGGACGTTCTTGCTACTCACCACGAGAATAAGTCTTTCAGCCAATTCTGGAAACAAACCAGTAAACTCAATCTGATACCGAGTCTCCCAGTCAGTTTAAGTAAGACCAGTAAGACAGAGGCTGTAGATATCGCCAATATATTCAGGGAGCATTTTACGACAGAACCACGGGGATCAGTTAATAGGGAGATGCTCCAGGTTGGTGGTCCTTTGTCGAAAACAAAGGTATAGGGTAAAGGGTAAAGGTATAAGGTGTATAGTTACAATCACAGTAACTACAAAAGAGGTGTTACAGGTTCTAAGGAATATGAGTAAGGGTAAGTCTCCTGGTTACGATGGGTTAAGCGTGGAGCATCTGAAGCATGGGGGTCCACACCTGTGTAAAGTCTTGGCGATGTTTTTCACCTTCTGTATTAGGCATGCTTACTTGCCGGATGATCTTAGCAGGGCGGTTGTAGTACCTATTGTAAAAAACAAAACAGGTGATATAGGTGAAATAAGTAACTATAGACCTATTACGTTAGCTACTATAACTGCTAAGGTGTTGGACGGTGTGTTGAATGGCTATCTCGCGCAGTCTGCTAACCTTGAAGGTGCCCAATTTGGGTTTAGGCCTGGTCTTTCAACGGAGAGGGCGATATTAGTCTTGAAACATACCGTTAGATACTATACAGACCGTAAAACGCCGGTATATGCCGCCTTTTTGGACCTCTCAAAGGCATTTGACCGGGTAGAAATTGAGAGACTATGGAATAGACTGAGGAATAAAGGAGTACCTGACAGAGTAACAAACACTTTTAAGTATTAGTACAATCACCAAACCAACTCTGTAAACCCTATAAATTGAAGGTTAGTGTGTGGCAGTGCGAATTGAGCTCTCCAACACTGTTTAACATTTATTTAAATGGGCTGATTCGTGAGCTCAACAGCACAGGAGTAGGCTGCTCTATAGATGGTAAAATAGTCAATAACATTAGTTACGCCGATGACATGGTGCTGTTGAGCCCATCGATTAGCGCCTTGCGAAAACTAGTACGCGTGTGTAAGGCGTTTGCAAAGACACATGGCCTAACGTACAACATCAAAAAGAGTGAACTGCTGGTGTTTCGGGCGGGGCGTAAGAGCCCCTCATACGTACCGCCCGTGACACTTGCGGGGAAGGCGTTAAATAGGGTTGCGCACTTTGTGTACCTAGGTCATGTAGTTAATGAGGACCTGACTGATGAATCAAAACATGGAAAGGGAACGTAGCGGGCTGACGATTCGTTGTAATATGCTGGCACGCAGATTTTCCTGATGCTCTAAAGATGTAAACAAGACACTTTTAAGGACATATTGTCAGTCTTTTTATACATGCAGTCTGTGGACCAATTACACGCAGCGGGTCGTCAGTGCCCTGCGGGTCCAATATAACAATACTTTCAGATTGCTAATGGGATTGCCTCGCTTCTGCAGTGCGTCAGCGACGTTAGCTTCACGCCATTATACGTAAGAGAGCAACATCGCTGATGCGAAGAGTGAGGGACAGTCCCAACAGCTGCCTGAAAGTTATTGGTGAATACATCCATAGTCCTATTTGGAGGCACTTGATAAGGATGCATAATTTGTAGGAAACTTGTTTAAAATTTTTATTTTATTGTGTTTTATCTTTTTATTTTTCTGTTGTATGTGTGTGTAAATTACTAACATAGTTTTAAGTTATCCTGTTTTACTACTAACACTCTCTGGATTTAATAGTCTGATAATAAATATTTTGAATTGAATTGTAAGGCGACCCTCTGACGCCTTTCCTGTATAATTTACGCATTAGGAAGCGCTATATTATCAGCGGAGAGCACGCAAGCGGAAAGATCGTTGTTTTTTACGTTGTCATTACTGGGTCATTTTAGGGGTTTCTGTAGTATTGGCAACGTCCAAGAATACTTATTGATAAAGTCTACCAAGTGATAAAAACCTCTACATGTTTAATATAATTTGAAGAGATTATTTTGATTTTTTGTTTGAACGCAAATTTCTGAACCTGCAAGTACCTAAGATTTGAAGTACTTAACATGGCAATGAGATCAAATGATAAAAACTCAACTAATTGCCTGTAAATATGTAATCTTATATAAATAAATAATTAGCTCTGTTTATTCGTTACAATTGTAAATGCTAATTGTTTTCGCAAGCGCCTTATAAAAAACGCATACCAATGTTGGGGCTACGTTAATAATTGCCGCCAATTGTAGTTTTCTTTATTTGTCGACCGGCTACCTACATCTATATAATAAATCAAACGTTCACATCAAGCAACACGTTTTCTTTCGTTATTTTCATAATTATACCTGGACCAATCCTGTTCCAACCAATCAAAATTCCTATGTACTCCAAAATTTTTGAGGTAGTTATTCACAACTCAATCTACACATACTTCAGCAAATATATATTATTCTGTGATGAACAAAAGGGATTTCAGAAGAATACATCTCGAGACCTCATACACAGCAGTCGCAGCAGTTACATACATATTATGCATAGAAACACCCAGACCAAGACAAACATCCATGTACATGCACACAAATGTTCGACTGGTGCGGAAATCGAACCCGCTACCTCAGGCGTGGCAGACGGTTACACTAACGACTACGCCATCGAGGCCGCCATAAGATCCTACTATAAAAATAATAAGGATATGGTATAAGAGGAAATATTCTTGAACTCATAATATCATATCTTACGTGATATATAATTATTAGTGTACAGAAGTATCTAGAATATGTCCGACAAGTAAATTTGAAACCTATCGAAACAAAGGCATATAAAAGGCGTGCCTCAAGGTAGCGTGCTGGGACCGTTACTATTTTTCATTACATTTACATTTTACAATCTTTGGTAAATTTATCGGCTTCTTGGGAAAGTACCTCTACAACAAAATAAATGAGAAATTATAAATTTATTCGTTTACACATTATAATTGTAAAAGGACTATCTCTTGCTGGCTAAAGTCCCTCAGCTATGAGGGACTAAAAATCTTTTGCATATTCTCTCTTGATAGATTTTTGAAGTATGCACATATCCATCTAGCAACAAGCTAACAGATCTGCTGGCTTGCCAGCAGATTCTGATCCCAAGATGATCCATGCCCATTGTCGTATGGCTAGCAGACACACACACATTACACTTACACACACACACACACACACACACACACACACACACACACACACACACACACACACACACACACTCTAACATACACACACACACACACACGGTAAGATGCGCACACACATAAACACACTCACTCACACACGCTCACCCATACACAAACACGCACACATACACATACAGACACACACGTACACGTACGCACTCCATATCTTATAGTCTACTCAATTACTCACCTCACATGCTAAAGGTACATTATTGTAAAATCAGGTTACTCATATCCGAGCACTAACTTGTCTAGAGTCAGGAGAGGCTGGTAATCTGTCATACGGGTCTACCTAGTACAGATACCAGTCTCTCACACAGATTCACCCTTTTTATAACTGTAACAGCTAGCTTAAGACTTCGATTTTTTGTAATTATTTCTGTGTGAGTGAGAAAAAGAAACGATTATTATTATGTTTCTCTTATCACAGGTATTTTCTAACCTATTATATTAGAAAATACCTGGCCCTTTGGGCAGCTTATACGGCAACATGGGTCCAACGTGAAGAGGCCCTTCGAGAGTTTTAATCAAAGGTGTGATGGAACACCGACAGCGGCACTAGCGGCAGGCGTAGGACTATTACTACGAATGGATTCTAATATATATAATAGTCGTGAATTGCCTTAATAATAACAATTTAGTATAATAATTCAGTAAATTTAAATAAAACTAAAATTATGCACTTTCATCAGCGTCGTGAAAATCCTAATCTTAATGTTTCGTATAAAGATTGTAAAGTAGAAGAGGACTGTAATGCCAAATTCTTAGGTGTTACCATTGATAATAAACTTACTTGTAAATCACATACCCAAGAAATATGTAAACGGCGAAGCAAATCTGCATATGCTCTCTTTAAGCTCTCAACGCAAGTTTATATTGAGACATTATTAACGGCATATCATGGCCTAGTGGCCTCAATCATGAGATATCATGTTATTTTCTGGGGGCATTCGACTAAATGGGAACTTGTATTTAAAATGCAAAAGCGCTGTATTAGATCAATGTGTGATCTAAATACAACAGACAGCTGAGTGCCTCATTTTAAATCTTTAAAGATATTAACACTGCATTTGTTATACATCTTGGAAACATCATTGTTTGTCAAAGTGAATGCACAATTGTTTCAAAATTTATCTCCTGTAATAAATACCCAATGCGCGCTCAATAGATAATTAAATATGTCATATTAATTGTTAGACATCATTAATGCAACGAGGCTTTTTTGGATTCGCTCCTCGTTGTTATAATGGCAAAACAAAGTGGACTATTTATTTATTTAAGATCTTCAATAATTGTATTTTCACATGTTTAACAAATGAATGATTCTGATTCTGATTCAATCAAAGTTTTGTCCCATGTGGGATTCGAACCCACAGCACTCGGCGCAGTGGCAGTGGCGAGGCGACCACTTAAACCACTGCGCCATCCGTGCAGTTAAATTTAATTATTGTCGGAATTGCGTTTGAGTTCTGGATACAACTTTACATAGTCAATAAGTCATATAATTTAAATGTTTCACATTTCCCGCGGATCTCGCAAAGGAGAATGCTCTGGCTTGTATGGATTCCAGTATCGGTTTATATTGGTATAAATATTTCTTGAGTCATGATAAAAGTTACCTCATTAAATAAGGTATAATAAATACTTTAAAGAAAATTAATATGATTTACGAAAAGCTTAGAAAATGCTTTTTTAAAAACATTTACCATTACTTTTAACTTTATCTTAGATGTTAAAAAATCATCAGTTATGTGTAACAAAAGTCATATTTTTAATAGCACTATACATTTAAGAGTAAGGAATTGCAAAACTGAGTTATATTTCACAACATTATAAGTTAATAAAACTACCAAATCAAGTTTCCACCCACAGTGTTGCTCATGTGGAAAGTCATGTCATAATTATAGGGATTGATATGGCCTTCATTTTGTTTTACTTTTTTAACATCTTAAACCCGAAAACGTGTTGTTGCATTTGTTGCCATATCAGGAAAATTTATATGTCGATTTTAGAAAATATATATAAACTGTATTATTCATTTTATATTATTGTTTTGCAAATAATTAACTAGACGATATTTAACGTTGATATTAAAAAGTATATTTAAGTATATTTATTGCAATTATAATATGTTTTTAATATTTGTGAGTGGGATATTTAAATAACGATGTTTTTATTGCTGGTAACCCTGAAAGCTCTTCAGAACTGTTTTAAAATCAGTTGTGAATTCAAAATAAAATCTTATGAATACCGTCTCGCACCAAAAGGTTCAGCAATTCCTTCTTATGCCGTACCATACAACTTTGGAACGGTCTTCCGGCACATGTGTTCCCTCCTTTCTATGACATTGGGTACTTCAAAGTAGTGTGCAGAAGCATCTGGTCAAACCGGCTTGACACTGACGACGGCTAGAAGACATCTATCTTCTCCTCGTCATCACTGTCTCTGGACTGTAATTGGGCTTTCCATCAGGTCCGTTACGATCACTATGACGAGCAAAAAACTACAGGACAAATCGTGAACAATTAAAAAATGAACGTGGGTTTTCGGGGCATAGGTACACTATGGCTATTCAACTATATATAATAAATACTCTTTTAAGGGCGATATTACAACTGCCCATTCTCCTTTTCGTTCATACAAACCTTTTCCAGACAATTACAAACACAACAAAAAGTAAAACAGCCAGATCGGTCGAGCCGTTCTTAAGTGATGCTCTGTCGTACATGTGGCAATTGATTTTTATTTATACATATAGATATATGTACTTATTAAGTTCTGACTAAACAATACGTTCGTTGAACTGTTGAATAAGGTTAGTTCTTGTTTTAAAACAAAGCTTGTTTAAGCAGTTAAGTCAAGACATAAAAATTCTTTGATAATTAATTATACGACTTGTTGAATAAATAGTAATGCAATTTTAGTTTTAATTTTTAAAGATAACTCCTGCACTAAGAATATTTCCTGTGTCAGTGGCGACTTTACAAACATTGAAACAACGGATACAAAGTCAAAATCAAAAATCATTTATTAGAAGAAACCTGCATCAAACTCACGGCCACTCTTTTAAATCGCCAAAGAAGAAAGAACACATACGAGTGTAAGTGTTCTTTGTGGGACAACCATTTAAAAATCACACAATGTTTTGCCCCGTGTGGAATTCGAACCCACAAAACTCGGCAATAGCGAGTTGTTGAGTGGCAATAGCGAGGCTACCATTTAAACCACTACGCCATCCGTGCATAACAAAAGCTAATTTACAATATATGTTTTATACTTTTATAACCACTACCTGAGATTTGACAAACCACAGATTCTCGCCAAAGAACACCGATTCCTACCAAGGATGCTTCGCGAGGCTATTGAAATCAAAAACATCCTAATTTCAATAGAGAAGATGGTTGGAATGTACCACCAGCTTGGGATCCAGTTATTCAAATAGTCAAACCCAAGAAGAAGCAAACCACAGCTAGACTTTATGATACTCTGAGCTCATTCTGCGTAAATAGAAACACTCGGGTACTTTAAAATAACTACACTGGAACATTGAGACAACTACCATCTTAGTCTCCCCGTAACCATAGCTGCTGAAAAGCAACCGAAACGTCGGGGAAAGTGTAAACTTAAATATAAATAGTTTTGATAGTTTTAATAATTAAATTAGCTTAAAAATTAGTAAAGTTTAATAGTATCTAGTAGTAGTGTAACAGTTTCTAAATTATGTAAAAAGTGTAAAATAAACAACGCGATAAAATCCGTATATAGTAGTTTAATTTCCATAAATAACATTCGTGTAAACAGAAGACAAAATTATATTTTTATGTTTAATCCTATTATGAATCCTTAATCGTAAGAAATGATGCTATTTGGAGTAATAAGCGATCTCAATGTATTGTAGGTGCCTATTTAACTTTATTTCCAATTGTTTTGTTAGCAGTAGGTATTTATTTCTTATGGACACATATTTATTATGTGTCTGAATAGTTCCATATTGGTAAATATGGAACTATTAGGACAAATAATAAACACCAACTGCTGATTTGGTAGAAAGTACAAACATTGTAATTATCCAGTAGCGCCTACTACTATGAAGATATTACAGAAATGTTAACTCAATAAATGATCATATAGCTCGTTTTCGCAATCAAAACTATAAATAAATTGCTTAAGTACTAAGATCACGTTTGACTTGAATTTGCATAGATAGGCACTCCATTTTGAACAGTTTTATTAGAGAACAATTCATCTGGGTAAAAACAGATGCAACAAGGACTGATCAACTACTAGTTGGCAGTACTTGCATAGAGAATCGTAGAATGTTGTTACTTCTATAACGAACTATAATGTTATAATGTTATTATCTAATCGTGCAGTGTAAGTATAACATAGAGGAAATAAATTATGGAAGTATTGCAGTATCTATGTAGCACCTACCAAGAAATGTATATACTGTAATTGTGAGCGGCTGTACTATATAATACATTCATTTCAAAATTCCTCCCAAATTTCGGTTCTCCATCTTTATCCTGAACCTCATAAAATAGTACGAACAACGGGAATAACATTACTTTAAATGAACGAAATCAGAAGATACTTTTTATAAGTCTTTTCGTTATGCCCAAAATTTTAGATAGACATTTTCATAGTAAGCCTACAATATAATTTGTCTTTCTGGTGGCACTTTCTGATTTCAATCTGACTCTTTAAGTCGGGTCCAGACAAGTGTAACGTGTAATCCACCGTGTAATGTAAAATGCAAAATGATTAGTTTACTTGCTTCACATCGAAGGGAAAAAGGAAAAGTAAAGAAGAGTTAGTTAGAGTTACTAAGAGTTCCGGAAAAGGTATGTTTTATTATAATTATTTATATTGCATTACATATTACATACTTTTATTTATTAATTCAGTTATTACTTAGGTATTATCACTTACTTGCTATTAGTACAATTATTACTTCGATTGTATGATCTTCCGTCCTTGTCTTTTGTCTTTATTTAAAACTGTTATTTATTGTTATTTATTTTACAGGTGGAGATGAAACGTACAAAAGTACATGGTTTGCTTACGAGGCGCTGGCATTTTTAGGAGATCGAAATAATCCAAGGAAACAACTCAACACAGAGGTAACTGCATTCAACTAGTTTCCTTCGACTTGATAAAAAAAACTAAACAATACGTTTTCTGCCAAGAAACTTTACCCTCGTTCATAAAATAGTCATTAAACTCATCTCTAATTTGTTTTGCTGTTAAGGCAGCCCTTCTAGATACATTATTTAATGGAAGTAAAGATGACATTTCAGTATCTCTCCGCCAACTACCTTCACATACTCTTTCGTTTTGGTCGCTGTCAAGTGATCCAGGGGGTGCATACAAGTTTTTAGATGAAGCCATGCTTCTCAAAAAATTATTCAAGTGTGCAATAGCCATGACTATGGTCTGCGCAGTTTTGGGCTGAAGAAGCATAGGTTTTCATAAAACTCTGAACACAGATGCTGTGATACCAAATACGTTTTCTACAATCCTGCGAGCTCTACTTAGCCGGTAATAAAAAATTCTTCGCGGCGATCCCTTGGGGTATTCTCCTGGATAAGGTTTAATTATATTGTTTTGAAAAGGGAAGGCAGAATCTCGTACAAAAACATATGGTACTACGTTACTTCTACCTTGCAGTGTTTCAGATGCAGGCAATCTAAACGAATTGTTTCTAGTTTTTTATATAATTCAGTTTCCTTAAAAATTTCACCATCTGAAATTTGGCCTTGACATCCGACATTCAGAAATTTGTAATTATATTCCACGTCTACTTAAGCAAACATCACTATACTGAAATTAGATTTGTAGTTACGATATTCTGTGCCACTATATATCGGAGCCTCAAGAATCACATGTTTCCCGTCCATGGCTCCGGCACAATGGAAAAATTCCACAATTCATCAAATCTGTTTGAGATCTGGACCCATTCTGACTCTGTTTTTGGCAGCTGAAACAATGAATTTCTTTTTTATTATAGATTACAAATGAACCGAAACAGAGAGCATCTACAAGTGTAGAAAATGATACCAGTTTAGAATTTATATCACCGACTGGTCTGGCCCCCAAAAAAAGAAATCCGACGAATAAAAAAATATTATGCTTTCAGAAGCTCTTGGCGTGCTGCTTCTACTCCTACTCCTACTCCTACTCCTACTCTCACTCCCGAACCCCGAAAAACAATAATCCAAATAATTTGACACTGAAACCCTTTCCTTTTCAAATTTTATATGCAGCAAGATGCAACAATATAAAAGAAGTACTAAAAATGCCGTGCAGCGAGCAATATTGGACATAATATTCAAAGCTGATGAAGGATGCACTAACATTTCTCAAAATTATAATCCATCGGCATTCAATTCTCAATTCAATTACAGCGGGTATATAACAGGCTCGATTCCTTCATCAAGATATTGCAATGAACCACCTTCTTTAACTAATCGCTCAGAACCATATTATACTTCCGGTTATACAACAGGTCAGAATCAGACAAGATACGCTACTGCTTCATATTCTTCACCTGTTCCCTCAGAATCACCCCAAACTTCATATGAAGATGTAGATTTTATGGATGACTTTTAACTTTCTAATTTTAATTTTAAAATAATTTTAGTTTTCTTATACATAATTAAAATACCTTATTTAGTTATTTTTATAAATAAATAAAAATATGTAAAACTTACTTATGTTTTCTTTCAATGCTTCTATTGCTTCACAAACTTCTGGTACAATGCAAGAGATTAAGTGTTTCGAAATTTTGAAGGTGTATTGAAGTCTTGTATATGAATCTCCTGTTGCCAAATATCTTAGTATTAGAGCCAGTCTATCTTGTGGTGAAATTGCAGATCTCATTATAGTATCTTATGTTGATATTTTAGGTGCAATGTTTGTTAACAAATATTCAAAATCAGTAGGTGACATACGGATAAAGTTTTTATAGTGGCTACTTATTTGCTGAGATTTTAGTTCCACAAGTAAAGAAGATCTTCTATTATACAAATTAGTTTTCCACCATCGACGCTTCAAACGTTTCCGCTATTCAATTAGTAAATACATAGAAATAAAAGCAGTGCCGGCTATCACGACTTTCCTATTCAGCATGTTCGTAGCAACTGAGTGGAAAGAGCTCTTGAAATAGATTCGCGTACACAATTCGCTTTGAGTTCGTGTGCCGTCCACACTGTTGATGCTAAATTACACGTAATCTTACATTACGCGTTACACTCGTCTAGACCCGGCTTAATATCGCGTGGCATAAAAACATAACGATTACAAAGAACTATCATGAAGTAAATGAACTCATTAGAATTCATAGACAAGCCTGCAGACGTATTTAAATTAACTAATTAAACATGTTCCGTCGCATATAAATAAAGATGATGCCTAGACATGTTAAACATTAGAACTAATACTATATACATCGCGCGACTTCGTTCGCACTAAACATTAATATATTATATGATTTAGCAACATGTAAGCATAATGCCTATATAAAGGCTGTCCGGTAATTAATAGATAACCTTGAAATGTCTTGTAGTAGAACTGATAACCGTTCGGGAAAAATAGTAAAAAAAGAATTTAAAAATTAAAAGTATAATTGAATAAGTGCAATAGGTTGTCATACTTTTGACTATCTATCTATTAGCATTATTAGTGTTTAATAATAAAACAACAAAAAACCGATGGTCGTTATGTACAAGAAAGTTAAATATGGTAATTAAAAAAATATATATCCCAGGTAGTAGTTAAGATAGATTTTATGTCATATTTTTTTCATGAACGGCCATCAGTTCTACTATAAGAAATTTCAAGATTATCAATTATTTACCGGACATCCTGTATACTTTAAACTATGGAGTAAGTGTGAGTAGCCATTACATCGTAGTGGACATACAGTTAAATATGCAAGTCATAGACTTTGGTTTCAGATTTTGTAACTATTTCGATTCTTTTAATGAAACAATTCACGCACTTGGAATAAATCCTGTGTTGCGGGATACATTACCATTACAAAAATTCAAACAGCGGACTTTATGAGTCGGCAGTCAGATCCGGAAAAATATTTGTGGATGAAACAAATTTTTGTGCCATGTAGGTTTTGTATCCAAAACACACACACAGTGGCAATAGTGATTTAGCTAAGTTACCCGCTTAGCCAACCGCGCAGTTGCCGTTTCCAGTCACGGCAGCCAATCTTAACGGCAGAGATGTTATAAGTGCAAATACTATCTTTTCAAATAAAAGTTTATCAGTTCATCTTTGGTTATCAGCCTTGATATAGCCACAGCTTTCGATAGGGTCTGGCACCGGTCTCTTCTTTCCAAACTTTCGGCCTATGCCTTGCCCCCTCAACTATGCATCTGGGTTGCAAGTTTTCTGCAGAAGCGTCGTGTTCTGGTCCTTTGCGATGGTCGCGCTTTCAAATTTATGCAGGTTAATGCAGGAGTGCCTCAGGGGTCCATCTTTTCCCCTACGCTCTTTCTTCTGCATATCAATGATATGTTGACTCTCACCAACATAGATTATTATGCGGACGACAGTACCATGCATGGGCGATATCTCGGACATCCTAGGGTCAAACGGGCTGACGTTGAGGGAAAAGGCAGAATCTTGTCATTGAATTTAAACAGACCTTGGTCCAGTTCAGCGCCATGAAGACCCAGGCATGCGCGTTTTCAGCAAAATAGTCTCTTTTCCTTCCACTCACTTCTCTGAAGAACACTCCACTGGTGATACGTGACAGCCTCTCTATCTTAGTGATAGATTTTTGCCGCACCCTTAACCCATCATCAAGCAAGCTTCGCGAAAACTCGGAGTTCTGAACAAGGTAAGACGGTTCTTCGCGCCTGGGCAGCTGTGCCTACTTTATAAGGCGCAAGTACGCCCTACTTGCTGTAACCACGCAGTACTTGCTAGACGCACCTTCTTAGGCCGTCAAGGTAGGGACCTCAACATCGCCTCAGCTGCTATGAGAATGGTGTGGAGGCCACTGCTCTTAAACTACATGATCGTTTGTCATTTTGACAATCAAAATAAAAAAAAGTTATGAGCGTATTAAATAGTTAATTATCGCATGCTTTAAAGGTGAACGGAAAAATTGTGAAGAACTTGTATGTCTAAGTCCTCTATACTGTTCTCGAAGATATGTGAAATCTACTAACCCGCACTCCACTGGGCCAGCGTGGTTTGACAATGGCCTAACCCTTCTCACACTGAGAAATGGCTCGTATCTAGCAGTGCCACAGTTTAATACAGGGCTGATATTATTATCTCCTCTCCTTACTCTTTTAGGCTGATGACTACAATCCGATACTACCGGAGAGAGTTCAGGCGCATGACCAACGACTTTATGCATTGCACGGGCATTAATCATAATTGACTTTTTAACACCTTTTGTCATTAAGAGACTTTTCTATTTACTAGAATTTGCCTGCTGGCTTCGTTAGCCTAAATGTAGGTTAGATTTTGTTAGTAACAGTACTTTTTCTGGATGAAAGGTGTCCTTTTCTTTTCTCCTGACAACGTGTATGCGAAATTTTCATGGTGAACAGTTGAGGTGTTAAGGCGTGAACAAACTCACATTCGCATTTACAATATTAGTTATCTTATCTTATCTTGTTACGGGGGCCAGTCAGTGCAGACCGGCGACACTTCGACCCAGTGGGATCTTTTGTGTCGGCCCCGAGATCTATACCTTAGCTATCTCCCTATGAATGTACTGCATCAATCGCAGCGTACACTTCAGAGGGAGAAGCCTGAAGTCCTCAGGGCTCGGATATGCCAACCCCATCAGACCCATCCTTAGTCCAGCCAACGCGTCACATTCACACAGTAGGTGTAATATGGACTCGTCCCGCTCACCACAGGCTCTGCAGATCAAATTGTTTGTCAAACTCAATCTGCACAGGAAGTCATTGGTGCCAAAGTGACCAGTAAACGCTCCTGTGAGCAGGCGTATTTGGCCCTTGTTGTACCCGCAGAACTTCCGGGTGAAGCCCGTGGCTCTGTTTGCAATGAATTTCTTGGAGTGTTCCAGACCCCTAAGGGCCATCCACTCCCGCCTGTGTTTATCATTGCCATGTGCATTCATAGCTGCCTTGACGGTACTCTCAGAGAGTCCTACAAATGGCTCGGGGCCAACAAATAGTTGCTCCGAGCCCTTCCTGGCCAATTCGTCAGCCTCCTCATTACCCTGCACACCTGCATGCCCCGGAACCCACACAAGCCTGACTGTGTTTTTCCTGCCAAGTTTGTTAAGGGCTTTAACACAGTTCAGGACTAGTCCGGAATCCACCCTACAGGAGTTCAGAGCCTTAAGAGCAGCTTGACTGTCACTGAGAATATAAACAGTCTTGTCAGTGACATTTTTGTTGATATTCTCCTGCGCGCAGGCAATTATAGCATAGGTTTCCGCCTGGAAGACCGTTGTATATTTGCCCATGCTTTGGCTCACCTTACAGTCGTTGGCATAAATACCAGCGCCTGATCCTGATTCCATTTTGGAACCATCGGTGTACCAGATGAGACAACCCTTGTTAGGGGATTGTAGACCTTGTCTCCATTCCTCCCTTGTGGGGACCTTTATTGTAAAATTCTTTTTGAATATGTGCATTGGTTGCATTTTGTCGCATCCCATGCTCATAATCACTTTGAGATCCTTTGAAATCTCCAGTTTTGTGTGTCGAGTTACCGGCATGTTGACGCTCCACAGCCCATGCACAGACAGTCTATGTAGCGCCTTCAACGCCTCCAACTCCACAACAATGTGTAGCGGCGTTAGGTCCAGCAGGATCTCTAACGCAGCCGTTGGCGTAGACGGGAACGCCCCTGTTATAGCCATGCAGGCCAATCGCTGCACCTTAGACAGCGCTTTCCTGCATGTTGCTAGTTTAGTTCTTGGCCACCAGACAATGCTTCCATATGTGAGTATGGGTCTTATCATTATCGTGTATAGCCACTTGATGACCTTGGGCTTCAGGCCCCAGGTCTTCCCATAAGTAGAACGAATCATGCCGAAGACCCGCTGGGCCTTCACTATGGCTTTGTCTACATGAGGTTTCCACGTTAGCGTGCTATCCAGGGTCATGCCTAGATACTTCACCTCCGTGGACCATTTTAGCTGTGTACCATACATGGATAGAGTTTCCAACCCTGTCAGATCCCTCTTCCTAGTAAACGGCACAACAGTAGTTTTCCCTGGGTTGATCGATAAATGGTTGCTACTGCACCATTTTTCTACCATAGTCAGGGCCCTCTGCATGAGACTGGATACTGTGCTCGGAAATTTTCCATTGACGAGTATCACCAAGTCATCCGCATATCCGACCGTTAAGTACGGACCTTTGTTGAGTTGTTCTAAGAGTGAATTAACCACCAAGCACCATAAGAGTGGTGAGAGTACTCCACCCTGAGGGCAGCCTTTGGTGGTCGTTGCAATCATTTCATCCCCTAACAACTCAGACCTAATAATTCTTCCCCTGAGCATACAATCGATCCACTTGCAAATGGTTGGCTCTATGCCGTGATTTGCCGATGCCACACTAATGGCATCAAAGGTGGTCCGATCGAAAGCTCCCTCAATATCCAGGAATGCAGCAATGCATAATTCCCGGTTATCTAATGCATGTTCTGCCTTGTTTACCACAAAATGCAGTGCCGTCTCAGTGGATTTGCCCGACTGGTAAGCACATTGTAGCCCGTGGAGGGGGAATTTCCCTAATGCTCCCTCCCTGACATGTCTATCTACTAACTTCTCCAGGGCTTTCAGGAAGAACGACTCAAGATTGATAGGTCGGTATGCCTTGGCTTCCTCGTAGTCAGCTTTGCCCGGTTTCGGTATGTAGATGACTTTAACTCGCCTCCATATCTTTGGAATATATCCAAAAGCTATGCAGGCTCTGTATAGTCTGCACAAATGCGGAACCAAGAGTGCAGCTCCCTGTTGTAGGATAATGGGGTAAACCATGTCTGGACCAGGTGACTTGAATGGTTGAAAACCATTTAAAGCCCATCCGATCTTCCCTTCATCCACTACCTTCCTTGCAGTGTCCCAATCTGCTTTGGTTGTACGGTAGCTTAGTTCAACCAGGCTGATCGGGTCCTCCTGCTCCTTTTCTATTATCTTACAGTCTGGAAAGTGTGTGTTTAGCATAATTGCTAGTGTCTCCTTACCAGACCCGGTTCGCTGCCCATTGTTATCTTTAATGGATGTCAATGGGTGTGCTCTGACAGTCGAGATTGCTTTGGAGAGTCTCATTCCTTCAGGAATAGTACTAATGTTTTCACAGTGGGCTCTCCAAGCCTTCCGTTTGGCTTTTCGCACAGCTTTGTTGTAGTTGGTCAAGCAGCGAGCGTAACCACTATAGTCCCTGCTGGTCCTAGCATTGTTGAACGCTCGCCTGGCTTCTGACCTCAGCTTGACCAACTCTGGCGTCCACCACGGTACCCTCTTGGGCCTAAGTTCCTTTTCAGGACAGTTACTAGTCCAGGCCGTATTCACTGTCTGGACCAATTTGTCGGCTGTAAACTCTATATCTAGTATAGAATTAAGCTTACCCTTAGAATCCTCCAGATCTATTCTAAGGTCACTCCTAAAGGAGTTCCAGTCAGTGTTCCTAGGATTCCTTCTACGTGCTGTAGGAGCTGGAACCAGCGTCCTGTACTTAAAGCATATGTAATTATGATCTGACAAGGTTATCTCGTCAGACACATGCCATTCGACAATCTTAGTGCTAGCCCTGTTGGTAGCTAACGTGATGTCAATTACCTCCGCTCGCCTACAGTTAACGAACGTTGGCCTGTTTCCCTTATTTAGAATTTGTAAAGAGGTACTTACCACATATTCCAGTAGCTTCTCCCCTCTTACATTCACATCCGTGCTCCCCCAGACTGTGTGGTGTGCGTTGGCATCGCACCCCAGGATCATGTCCAGGTTCTCCCGGCTGCCATATTCAACAAGGTCCTTTATCTGTCTAGATACAGTTTCCTTGTCCGTATAGTCGAGGTATGCAGAGGTCAGGATTACAGTATCCCGCCCTCCGCTCCCTCGCACATCGATCTTAACTGTCGTAAGATCCCTAGAACAGAAATTGTATAAAGGCATTGCATTTATGCCATTTCTGACATACACACATGTCCTTATATCATTAGTGGAACAGTTGTGAAAAATAACACCTCCCGTCCCACCCAAACCTCTAATCCTTCCCTCTTTAACATAAGGTTCCTGGATCAGGGCAATATCATATTCCTTCATCCGCAGGTGGCGAGCCAAAACGGCCATCGCCCCGATGCAGTGATGAAGGTTTATCTGTACGCACCTTAGTCCTGCCATTTGGTCTGCCTACATGGTGTCGTCAATTGTGGCAGGCACTACTGGCCGCTCTCCCTCACTCCCTTCCTCCATCAGCGCCTCCGCAGCCTCCGGCGACGACAAATCAAGACAGTCAATGTGTCCGATTATGTCGTCGGTCTTCGGAGACGTGCATGGCGACGATGAGTAGAGAGCCGTATCTGGTTCATGCACCACTGGGTTCACGGGCTCCTCCCCGTCCCCCACCTGTGGCTCTTGTGTCGCAGCTGGGGCCCCCTCCCCCACGCCGGCATCCGCTGACACCTTCTGCACGTTCAAGTCCTCAAGGATTTTGAACGTGCTTTTGTCCATGCCAGCATGGAGACAGAAGCCGCCTGCCTTGATCACCGCAGCCGACACTCTGTCCACCAGAACGATGCGCCTGGTGTGCGTCTCTTCAACCTGCGTGCCCAGCACCTTCCACTCGCAGGTCCTCAGAGAGGGATTGAGGCGCTGCAGCATGGTCAGCACCCTGGAGGCATCTAGGCACCAGGTATTCCTGGTCTTCCAGGCCATCTTTATTGGCCTTGGAAGCTCCTTGGCGCTGACCACTCTGAGCTTTATGTTTCCAACGGTTTTGCCGTTGAGGCCGCGAAGCCACTCTGCGGCTCTCTCACCCTCACAAGTCAGGTGCAGAGCTCCTCCAAGCAGTGCACCGACACTAATGGCCGGTAGAGGATCCGGCGTGGCCTCTAGCTCGTCCCAAATGGCCACCCTTACAAGTTCCACCTGTTTTGCATCAAGCAGAACGTCAGGGAAGCTGTCGGCAACAACGGCCATTTTCACCCCCGTCAGCGCCTCCCTGTAGGAGTCGCCTTGGGTCTTGGCTCGTTTGGTTGCACCTGCCTGAGCAACGGTATCGTCGCTGGCTTCCCTGACCCTTTTAGAATTGGCTGCATCGGGTGCCAGTGCCACCTGCCGCTGCAGCTCACGCCGCTTACGGTTGGCACACCCGCTGCGCCTCTTCCTGCCCCGGGTATGGTCTGCAGAGTGTGCAGCAGAGTTTGGCTCCCCCTTGGGGTGTGCCTCGCTCGACTGCTCCTTACTTGCCTCCCCGATCTTGGAGGGTTGACACCCACTCCCCGAGGTTGTCGCGCTGGGATCCCCTTTTGGGTATTCCCTGCGAATCTGACCCCCTCTGTGGCTGCCACGCCCTCTGTATTGGTAGCCCTTTCCAGGGTTACCCCCTCTCCATCCCTTAGAACCCGTGTGAGCACCACTCCCCTGGCTCACGCTCGGACGGCCACTAGGGCCATCACGGCCATGCAGCTTGGGTATGTAGGTGCTCCCACGTGCAGCTCCTACACTAACAATAACCTCTCCCCCTAAGGGTCCAGAGGTCCTATGTTGCTCGCCCTTATCGGTCAAGCCCTTGGTTATGTTTGCGAAAGAATCCATTTTTTGGTCTATCAAGTTATTCACCTGCTGGCTCCCCACCCACCATGGAGCCCTCAACGTTGGGGGTGCCTTGTTCAGGCACCAGGGCTACCAGCTAGGTATAGCGCCCCCAAGTGAGCTGTCCCCGAGACGTACAGCACTAGTTGCTCCACCCCAAACCACTGAGGTGGGAAACGAGCACTGCCGGCTGGAGACCTCTTCACCCAAGGACACTCACCTGGCGGCCGCATGAGCGGACACCGCAGCCGATTGATCGCAGCTGGTTAGACTACGACCTCCCGTGT
Organism: Catocala fraxini; assembly: GCA_930367265.1. NCBI lineage: Eukaryota > Metazoa > Arthropoda > Insecta > Lepidoptera > Erebidae > Catocala > Catocala fraxini. Next base: position 19,653,208 of record OV884043.1, read on the forward strand.
GAGAGGAAATCCGGACCAAAGGGGCGTGTTGCAGATCAGCGGCACCACTATCGCCACATCACCACTCAACCCCCAGGACTCCTTCATCCCTCCGTACGGGTCCCCGCGCACGGCACAAACACGCGGGAGATCATTACTATCCATCGTCTGTCGTTCGACGATGAACCCGCCGGAACATGACCTCTCCATCCCAGGCAGTGGTCGTCTGGTGGTTTTAGTTACGTCTATTTCAGAGGGAACTAGACCAATAACAGGGGGCAACCACGTGAAGGCTTCCTCACCAGACTTGCCTTAGGGATCTACACGACTGTTGCGCTCTCCCCTAAGACCATTAGCACTTTACCCGTCTTGAAGAGTCGAGTAAAGCAGGTTTGCATCTATACTAAACAAGCAGCTGATCCAGTGAAGCTAAAGAGCAGAAAAAGCAAGCTAGGCAGTGCAACTATTAAAGCATATATACAAACCCCCCCCCTACAATATTAGTTAGAATATCTTCGCAAAAAAACTGCTATAACAACCTGGGTGATGAAGTGGTAGTAAATACGACTATTGTGCATGATATTTATGATTCGAATCTCGAAATGATTGATGTTGACAGTTAGCCTACTAATATTATGTGAGAGTTTGTGAAGATGTTTAAATGTTTGCACTAACACGTAAATAGTTAAACGAATTTTGATAAAACTTGTCACTCATATAGACCATGACTTGGATTAGCATATTATAGGTTACCTGACAGATGATGTTCTGCCCGAAGGTTGGCTTACAACCCGATCACAGTGCCACCTACAGAGTCCAATTGTAAATCTAAACCATCCATCAACACACACAAAAATATATCAAAATTGGTTTAGCTATTTAGGAGGGTTTTCGTAAAATGCACACGTACATAAGAGCTATATTTACAAAATATGCCAGAGACCAACATCACCTTCTTTATTGCCTCTAGTAGCAAACGAGTCACGAAATCCGTCAGAAATACTATACGCTGGTAAGATTTATTAAATTTAAAGCTGAGTATTAAATCATGAAAGTTTCCTCTAGAAGCGCTGTTAATGTTTTTTTATGATGACGAATTTCATCGTTGTCAAAAACTAGCAGTCTAAGTCATATTTAAAGCACCGAGAGATTTCATTTTATTTAATTTGGAACTCATATATTGTATAGCCTATTGTAACATTCAATATTTTTTCACATTTTTATAATATTGTCTTCTGTTTACGCGAATGTTATTCATTGAAATTAAACTACTATATACGGATTTTATCGCGTTATTTATTTTACACTTTATTATGCCATGAATATATGTATATCAACAGATTGTTTTCGGATTCTAATTGATATTGATTGTTATGTAAATGCTAGTGGTTCATTGCACTAATTAGTAGTATTTAATTCCAATTTAATTAATGGTATTCAATTTAAAAAAAAAGAATTAATGAATATTTTAATCCTAAAATATAGGCAGCCGTCCTGTGTATATAAACCAAAAGGCAGTTAGCTTATCCATTCTTGTAGACAGTCTTGGTACTGACGATCGAACAAAAAAAAATTATAACCTGAAATTTGTGTTACGAGACTTTGATCACTAAAAATGACGCCAGCTCCTCAAGAAAATACGTTGGCTGCCCAGGTGTTACCAAGTGCTGGTCACTTGGACTCAATTTTAAAAGATAACGCTATCGTTATTTCTGGTATGTCTGGCATGTATCCGCAATCAGAGAGTGTGAAGGATCTATCGGACATACTTTATAATAAGGTGAGTCGAAAACAGTAAACCTCTTATCGAACAAAATTGAAGCTATGTATATTTGATCATGTTGTTTGTTGTCAATTTAGAGTATTAACTTTTACTATGACTAGAGTCTTGTCCCAACTGCAACAATTAGCGAGCTAAGAGAAGCGAGTGTATATTTACAATAGTTTTATATATACATAAACACCAAAGGAGTATCCCTAAGTGAATATTACTGAGCGACAAACTAATAGAGAGATAGTTCTCGCCGCACTACAAATATAATCAGTGATTAAATATGTATATAATGTACTAGCTTTTGCTCGCGGCTTCGCTCGCGTAAAAGTAAAATAGGTTTGTAACAAAACTTCTTAAAAAATAGCATATGTTACTATTACAATCGGTTGAGTTGTTTTTGAGTTAAATCATTACAATAAACAAAAAAGATTATCTTGGGACTAGTACCTATTCTTTAGTTATTGCTGAGTTGTCATTTATTTAGTTTATTATCTGAGCAGTTTCAAGTGTAGGCTATTACATTATATTTCTGAATATGCATATATGGGATATGGCTCTGGCTTGCTATTTCGTTGTTATGAATAAACTTATTTTGTAAAGAGGCTTCTAAGCGGGTATTATTTTCGTCAAATACTTGTTTGTTTATTGTCCAGCAATAACACCCATACTGTGCCAGTAAACGACACATGTCTTGCGCATGTTCCGACAATGTAACCAGTCAATTATATTTAACAAGGCCGACGCATTAAAGTGTGGTTGAGATGGTCTTCAGGTGAAAATATTGCAATAAAATATTACTCGTTTAAAAGTCTCTTTAATTAATGTTGATGGCGATTCGATATTACGTGCCTAAGATAAATTGATATAAGTTAACTGTAACATGATGTCTTAAATTGCAATTGCGATGTGCGATGGTCACAAAATAACAACTTACACTCAATTATTTTAAATGAACGCAAGCACTAAAATATGAAGTATGTTTGTATGTACTCTAAATAAGAGTTTTCTACTATTAAAGGCAAATCTAGTTGTCTGTTCAAAAACCATTATGTGAATGTACGTTTACCTCGACAATATTATTTTAGTTTGTTGCAAGCACATCAGTATATAATAATAAATCGTTTTATACGTATTTAAACAGGTCAATCCCATTAGTTCAGAAGGATTAAGATGGAATTTCAAACATCCAGAAATGACAAATTACGCAGGTATAGCTCCGGGTGTGGAGTATTTCGATGCTCAATTCTTTACAATCTATCATCGCCTTGGGAACTGCTTAGACCCGATGGCACGAAAGCTGCTTGAGCATACTTATCAAGCTATATATGATGCAGGTTAATATTTTATTTCATTATGGATTTTGTGCAATTTTCAACTTTATTGCCTTTGACAGACGAGCTAGCGGCCCATTACTATAACGACCGTCAGGGCTGAAGTCAAAACGTGTTTCATACCGTAAACAAACTCAGTCAAACCAGTAAGAAGAACTTATAACAAGAACTATAAGGTGACAGTAAAAAAGGAATAGGGACGCCTACATCTTGCCTCTAACTCGGCACGCAATGTTTATCTATTGAAATAGATAGCGGTACCAAACTGTTCGGTGTTAGCATAAAATGGAAAATTCCTATACTCCAGTGTTAGAATCCTATCTCCTCCAGTAGGAAATTAATATCGTGAAAGGGATAGCCACTTATCTGTAAATTTGGTACAAAACGATTTTATATTGCAATTTTTTATTAGCAATACAAAATAAAGCAATACCGCAATTTCACAAATTTACTGGATTTTTGTTTTCCTGCTCAAATATTAACATCATGCTAATTTTCCTTTAAATTTAGATGAAGCTTAATAGCTTCATCTAAATTTAAATGAAAATCCAATATTGCTTAATCTACCATCAGCGAAATTTTAAAACAATTGTATAATATTGTAAAGGTATTTTATCGAACGTTCTATTGATCGATACTGTTTTATTTTAAAGCATACAACCTAAATTAATGAATATATAATTTCAGGATTATGTCCCGCAGACCTTAACGGCAGAAAAATTGGAGTTTTTATAGGTTCTTCTTTCTCTGATTCAGAATATAGAGGAATAATGGACTATTGTAATGGAACTGGTTTGGGTATAATCGGGTAAGCATATTAAAAATAAGTTGTTGAGTTAGATAACGAAAAAGGGTTAAATCAAAATATCAAAAATATGTTTATTTTTACATATAAGTAGGTAACAAAGTAACAGTTACAAACATCAATGTGTTAACACATATTAGTGTAAATTTACGTTTACTTTTTGCCATTGTCAGCAAAGCAAGAGCGTAAAACCCATGATAAGAAATGGCAAGAAACGCACGTCTAGTTTTTTTATCGCTATGTTTACACGATATGCGTCGCGTATTAAGTGTGTAGTGGTTGCACCTTTCTGACAGGCTTGACGTTTTGCTCAGGTTGAAAAGGCTGTGGTCACAACTAGAAAATTCCGTCGCGCAATCGTGCAACACAAAAGTATAAAAGTTATGTTGTGGACAACTTTAAAGCATTTTTTATGAGTACATTTCTTTTGCAGCACTAATAAATCTATGTTTTCGAATCGCATTTCGTATTGGCTAAATATAAAGGGGCCTTCACTCCACGTTGATGAAATGGATTGCAGCGTTTTCGTGGCTCTAGAGCAGGCAATCCTGGCTCTAAATCGTGGAGATTGTGAGGCTGCAATTGTTGGAGGAGCATGTTTTAATCTGCACCCATATTCTTCCATATATCACAATAGGTAAGAAAATGAGGTAAATAAATAATTAATAACTAGAAAAAACCTAGGAGAACTCGATCTGGGATTCTGGACAAAGGCCAGGTCAAGAGCAGCTTAAACCAGCGAGCATGTACGAGGAATGTAATGAAAGTGAATGAAGCCAGAGAAGTGGATCAGGATCGTAGCAAATGGAAATCCGTAGTCTCTGCCTACCACTCTGGGAAACACATATGTATGTAGAATTATAATAAAAGTTACACAAACCACGTGGTCATTTGACTCAACACTGAGCTCAAGGCTAGTTTTAGAGCTGTTATAGTTCATAAAGTAAGACAATTCTTAACTTTAAAATTACGTTTAATCGACCGGTCAAAGACACCAAAACTTTGTTTACCTCAAATGTCAAATAATTGTACAGTTACGGCAAGCTACAATTAATACATATCTAGGGACATTTTCTATCACAAAATTTCACATGGTGGACAAATACAAAGAATTACTTCATGTCATTTATTTGTTTTGTTTAGATTAGCGTGTCAATCGGCTGATGGTAGAACTAAATCATTTTCTGCGAACTCTGATGGGTACACTTTATCAGATGCTGTTGGTGTATTCTTTTTACAGAAAAAGAAAGATGCCTTAAGGTAATTTATATTTGATATTTTAACTTATCATTTAAATTTAATACTATATTCAGATCCATTTTATAGAGCGAGCTACTGGTAGCTTTTGACAGACAAGCCGTATTGTAATTTTTTAAGAGCCAGGTTTCTCAATCTCCATCGCACCAGATAGCCTTCATCATTTGCGTTTATTTATGATGACCAGAGAAAGACAGAATGCGGTTCATATTTTAAATGACTTATACTTGAGTTTGAAACAGGCCGTAAATATTACACTGTCTTGTGCATTAACTATGTATGTATATACATACATATGGATATAATTACTAACAATACTAATATAAACTATAAGTACATTCTGTTACTAACCCATTACTAAACAACCTATGGACTGTTTATGTACATGTTAATGTCTGAAATAAATTATAGTATATATAAAGAGAATAATTTATAGTATATATAGATATATAAAAGATATAATGTCCCTATTTTATTGTGTTATAATTTAATATGTATCTTCTAAATGGATATTATCAAAGCAAATATGACTTACTATGATTTAGGTCAGGTCAGGCATGGGAAAACTTTTTTAATGGGTCGATAATATTGTTGTATTCACTAATGTAAAGACACTAATTTTCTTTTACAGAGTTTATGCCGAAGTAAAACACGTCAAGAATGAATTTATTTCTATGTTGAATGATGGTACTGACCCCAAATTTGGCTATTGTCGCAACCCTCAAGTTACAGCTGAATTCATTAAACAATTTTACAAGGAGGCCCAAATACCGCCTCAAGCTGTAGAATACGTGGAAGCATATGGCACAGGTAAATAAATCAATAGTTTTATCATTTTAAATTGATCTTAGTTAGGTGTCTTAACTGAAATTAATGCAAAGCAGTTTCAAATAAGTTTATTTTCCTGTTCTGCCCCATTGTTGAACAAAGTTTTTCCCGACACTTCTATAACGATCTCAACTATCTAGAACTTTGGTCCGCCCGCGGCACTCAAAATAATATTACATTATCTTTGCGTCTCGTTGAGAAAGAAACTACTTACTACTTGTAATATTTTGGATCATATTTATATTACATAATATTATTTAAGTGTTTGTATCTTAAAGCAAACGTAATGACTATGCAGTATGCGAATATCTTAAAAATGACAATAACACTGTCAACTCGTAGTAGATTTATGTCTAGATTAAGAATTAATAAAATTAAAATAATAAAAACAAAACAGTCTTTTTTTCTGGATGAAATGTACATTATTTCCTTTTCTATACTCTTTATAATGTGTAAGCGAAATTGCATAATGATTGGACGAGTAGTGAAGGCGTAAAAATCTAATACACAAACATACTCACACTCGCATTAATAATATTAATTAGTTACAGCTTAGATTTATAAAATGTTAGTGTCATCTCTTTGAATTAATTCTATGGTATTATATTTGGACAGGGATCTTTATATGTGCAATGCATACTTTATATATTATGTATGTATGTATATGCTGATAGGTCTTAACACAAATATTTATAAAACCTTTTATTGCAGCTGTTCCAGACGCTGACAAATCTGAATTAGAAGCTATAGCAGAGGTGTATTGCAAAGATAGAGAAGAACCTCTTATGGTTGGAAGTGTGACATCTAATATTGGAATAACTGAAGCAGCGTTTGGTCATACCGGCATCGTTAAGGTATTTTAAAATATTATCTTATTTAAAATCTTTTAACATATATAATTCTATTTCTACTTGAGTATTCTAGACGAAAGAATCAGAACCGTTGAATATATGGCAGTTTACAATGCTAAGATTTGATTTACAGAAATTTGTAATAATGTAGGTATACGTAGTTATATTTGGTTTAAAACTAGGGCCATGTTTTAGTTTTTTCTCGGCTGGGGTTTTATAGTCCCTCATACATATTTGTTTTACCATTTATAGTAGACTTAAAATACATATGTGTTGTAAGGTCCCGAGACGAGTTTTTTTTAAACATCTTCCGCTCTAGGAATAATTCCTGTATTGCGGGGCACTTTACAGTCTGAAACATCGGACACAAAAAACACCCAGTCTCGGTACAACCATTTGTGCATCACACAAAGTTTTGCCCCGTGTGGAGATCGAACTCACGACACTCGGCGCAGTGGCAGTGGCGAGGCGACCACTTAAACCACTACGCCATTTGTGCAATCATTTGTTATTAGGTCATTCTTCAATAAGAATTCAGAACTAGCACCGAGTCTGAAACAATGCCCGGTAGACGGTAACAGACACCTCTACTACGTAGGAACTTAAACCGTAGCACGCGACGTGCTGGTATTAATGTGTCTTTGTAGGCATCGCCGTGGGACTATGTATGTAACAATGAATAACATATATATAATCTTGGTATGACTACTATGTATGTTATATTACTCAATACATAAGTTTCTCACTTACAAATTACCTGCATGTCTGAGAGTTCTCCATAATGTTCTCGAAGATATGTGAAGTTTGTCCACCCGCACTGGGCCAGCGTGGTGGACTATGGTTTAACCCTTCTCACACTGAGAAGAAGGCCGTGTCCAGCAGTAGGACAGTTTAATACAGGGCTGATATTATTATTTATGATAAATACTTTTGGTTCGTAAACATGATCCTCGTGTAACGTCTCTGAGAGTTTGCCTCATTTAGCCATAATTGAAGTTTTGTTTATAGGTATTAATGGGCTTTTCCAACGGCTTATTACCAGCCAACCGCAACTGTGATGAACCGCGGCAGGATATTGACGCATTACGCGATGGGCGTATACGCATTCTTACCGATCACCAGCAGTTCCGCGGCACATACGCCGCTGTCAATTGCATGTCCTTCACTGGGATCAATTCTCATGTCTTACTGCACAGCCATTATAAACAAAAGGTAAGTCTGATGCTTCATCATCTTTTGTCTTACTTATAGAGAGAAAGAGACCAAGCTGTATATTACTATGTATAGCTCTGTCTCTTTCCCTCTCATATTGTAAGATTACCATAATGTTTCTTTACGAGATGTAGTAAGCCTACATATACTAGAAACATACTTAATATATTTATTGCATTCCACAAAGTTGGCTTAGGTTCTAGGTAAAATGGTAAGTGTTAATCATCGTGGACCCTGTCGGCCTAAGCAAATTAGGAGAGAAGAAGAAAGATTTCTTAAAACATTTTATATCATTATTTCATTATTTTATTTATTAGGTATTCGTTAACACTACAATATAATACGATTGATTTACGACTATTTTCTATTTTTTTTAAATATGTGAATTTAATTCGAGCTGTATGTACGCTTTTAGGTAACTTATTGTATATTTTTATTAACACAACTAATTTACTTGTAGAGTGTACATATTCTTATATAGAGCTTTATATAAATATAACCTTTTGGTCCAGGATCTCTCTCGCTACCAGTCAGCTATTCCTCGCCTGGTGACAATATCTGGTAGACAAGAGTCAGCTGTCCAACGTGTGTTTGACAATTTGAAATCGAAGACAATAGATGCTGAAGAGCTGGCGTTACTGCACAACATTCATTCTAGGAATACCTCTGGACATTTAGGACGTGGATATATTATTCTAGGTTTGTGAATTATTTTGTTGACCATTCTAAATTAGTATACATATTCTCATACAGTTTTCATCGGTCACGTTGGTATAGTAGGTATGTTAACCTTTACTTCTGACTCTGGTCTTTAATTTCATTCTAGAATCGAACAAATTATTATGAGGAAATTTTTTATGATAATATTTAATATGGCATTACTCCTGACTATTTCATGGGATCTAAAGCATAGCTGGCAAAATGTAGCTGCTGCCGTATGCTATATACGTTTGCGGCACCAGAGGTACCACGGTCACCACCACTACACGGTGTAGGAGAAATAGGAAAGGGGGAAGAGGGGACCAAGTAAATCAAGTGATAGGATCTTCAATGCTCACAGTTATCAAATGCCACGCAAAAGGAGAAGTAGTTTTGCGGTCGATTCGGCCCATTCATATTGAAGTCAGCAATGCACTACTTCTAAGAAAACTCTACTGTAACTAAGTGGTAGAGTTTTCTGTTAAGGTTTTTACAAACTGTTTAGTATAAACTTTTCAATGTTTTGACCACAGACGCCGATAAAAACCAAAATACAGTGAGTCTTACTCAGAAAATAGAATTCTTCGATGATGCGAGGCGACCGCTGTGGTTCGTGTACAGCGGGATGGGCTCGCAGTGGGCTGGAATGGGTACCCAACTCATGTGCATACCCATATTTGCAGCTGCCATAGAACGGTATAGCTATTTGAATACTAATTTAATTATGCCGGGTTATTTACCTAACAACACCTACTTGATATCGCTAGCGCCATTGCGTTGCGTTGCTTTAAAATGTTAATTGCTTTAACATTTTAAAGCAACGTTTTAAGCGAAAGGAACATGTCTTCCATTTTACGTTTGCCGGTATTTAAGCTACCATATTTAGAAAAGGGCATCAAATCTGAATATATCGGGTGCAGACCTGTTAGTAATTGAATTTTCAAAAAAACAATTTCATGTAATTTGTGATTAATTATAGTGTCAGAAGCATTTATTTCTAACCTTACATTTCGTAAAGTCATAAGTGATTTTAAGAAACCTTTATTTTACAGTTGTCAGCAAGTACTAAAACCAAAAGGTTTGGATATAGTTGAAATAATAACGTCACCTGATAAAACTACATTTGACAACATTCTTCACTCGTTTGTGGGAATAGCTGCGGTTCAAATCGGACTCACTGACATCCTCAATGAGATAGGCTTGGTGCCAGACGGAATCATTGGTACGTTGCTGTCTTTTAAAGTATCTTTTCTGGATAACATTACTATTTTATTAGGTCTCTGCGACATAAGCCTTGAGCTTGTGTCAAAACCAAAGGTATTTTTTGACAAATAGTATTACTACATTGACTTAAACACAGGTCACAGCGTGGGTGAATTGGGATGCGCGTACGCTGACGGATGTTTAACGACGGAGGAGATGATACTTTCTGCGTATAGTCGCGGGCTGGCATCACTGGAAACTCCACTCATTCGCGGCTCAATGGCAGCAGTCGGTCTTGGATATGAAGAAGTAAATATAATCTACTGGATAATCTTTGATTTTCTGCAACTGATGTGGATAACTTTGATTAAACGCGTAATATTATGCAAATCTAGGTATCGAAGATATGTCCGCCTGAAATAGACGTAGCATGCCGTAACAGCGCTGATTCCAGTACTATCTCTGGTCCTGCCGATATAATGCGCGATTTCGTGGCTCAGCTGACTGCATCTGGTGTGTTTGCAAAAGAAGTGCCGTGTAGTAACATCGCCTATCACTCCCGGTACATTAAAGATGCAGGTAATTACCTATTGAATCGTAAATCATCGTATTATAAGTGCTGATTTGAAATTCAAATATCATATCTAAGTAAACGTTTTTGGAAAGGCCTCCCTTTGTGAACTTTAATATGCTGTACTTTTGATTTAAACTGTATTCTATTGGCATAAAATAAAGCTGAATCCATTCTATTTTATAATATAATAATGTTTACATTACAAGAATTTTTGAAGCATCTTTATTAAATATTTAAAATATTAAGTGACATACCATCAATATGTGAGTCATCACTTATGATAAGATAAGATTTACTTTATAACTTATCTGACATTCTAATGAAATGAATGAGTAATTAATTTAAATATAGATGCCTCTTTGAATACAATATCGCAATTGATTTGTCTTTGTTATTTTTTGTATGAATGTAAACGTCACGTCAGTCGATGACTCGAGACATCACTTTTAATTTTACTATTAGGTACTTATTAGATTTAAACTACCTAGTGATTTCAAATAGTCCGTGAATTTATTTTTACATGTATTTGACAAATCATTTCGTGTAGAAATATATAAATTGAGGTATTTGTCGTAACGAATATAGTATCGATGTTCTTGAAAATGTAATCGATATAAAAGAAAATTTTAATGACGTGCTGTATCCATTACAGGTCCTAATCTACTGAAGTATCTTAAAGAAGTTATTAAGCATCCAAAACCTAGAAGCGAGCGTTGGGTATCAACATCGGTATCACAGGATAAATGGAGCGACATAGAAGCTAAATACTGTTCTGCTGAATATCACACCAACAATTTACTGGTATGGATCAGACGAAAGTGTTCTTATACTATTAACATTTCGTGAAGACAAAATGTAGGCTCATAAAGTTCCATTTACCTTTAAAGAGCGAGCAAACTTGTTGGTGCTACTAAAGCTTCCCTAATAGAAAAGTCGGTAACACTTGACTGCAGGAATTGTATAGTGGTTTAAGTGCGATCAATTAAACCACGTAAACTTGTAAAATTCACACTACGTCGTGTGTTGTGGGTTTCATTCCCACTCGAAATAAAAAATTGTATGATCCACAAATAGTTGTTCCGACTCTGGGTGATCCTTGAGGCCGTCGTATGAAAGTTTGTCAAATCGGGGAATTTGACGACACTGGATTTATTCCTAGTTTCTCTCCTCTTTACTCGGATTATAAAATGAAACCCACTCTGTCTGTACGTCTGAAGGTAAATGAAAATTATGCCACTTGCCAAAACGATTTTCATAAAATATTATGCCGTTTTATAAACTGCTCAGGGATATTTATATTAATCTTATGTTTCCACTATTTACAGAGTCCAGTTCTATTTGAGGAGACGACGAGATTGATACCAAAAAACGCTGTTCTGGTGGAGGTGGCACCGCATGGATTGCTGCAAGCTATCCTCAAGCGTTCTATGCCTGACTGTATCAATGTACCTCTTACGAAGCGCGGTCACCGAGACAATGCTCTTTACTTCCTTCAAGCAATAGGAGAGTGCGTAACATATACTATATACTTAAGTACTATAGCCATTTATATTAGTTTTACTTTTTTTGGTTGGATTGTCCATTTGGTTTGTTTTCGATTGTCATCTCCTACATAGGATGGGCAGTTTTACAATGGATAAAGGGGCACAGTGAATCACTGGGCAATGATACTGCAGATGATTTGGCTAGAAGAGGATCGGAAACCACCACGGAAGGTCCACCTCCATTCCTCCCTCTACCATTCTCATAACTAAGAATATGGGTGCGGCTTCGCACTCAGAGCCAACATAATGAATGCTGGGCACGGACATCGGACTGCAGACAGTCGAGAGCAGCCCTGCCGGCCATCTCACCACGTCTGACATACCGCCTGATCAACCTACAAAGATTGGACCTTCGGAATATCGTGGGGGTCCTAACAGGACACTGTTCCCTGAACAAATATCTGTACAACATCGGAGCAACAGACAGCCCACTCTGTAGGGGATGCCTGACTGAAGAAGAATCTGCTGCCTACGTAGTCCTGGAACGTGTGGGAGTAACAGCACAGAGTCAGGAAATCCTCAATAACCCGAGGTCACTTCGCAAAGCCTGCGAAGACCCCAGGATACTACTGTGCTTCTGGGCGGAGTTGGGCTGGCTATCTCTATAACCGGCCGCCTCTCACGCATAATGGACCAACTTGGAGTTCAAATACGGAAAAGGGGGTCCAATTACAATACAATACAATACAATAGAATTGGCAAATTAATTAGACGTCCAATTAGACTTGAGTTGTGGATGATTTTAATCAAATAAATGAACCAATATCAATAGTTTTTTGTTATACGTGTTATTTTGGTTAAAGTTGCTTGTGTTCTATAATGTGTTCGTATAGGTTCTCCTTTTATTAAGTCACCATTTTAAGATTTACCGTGTTTATTATATTGACAATAATTGCGACAATTAATTAAAATTTCAAGTTATAAATAATGGTGAGTGAGGCGCAGTCTTAGTTAGCCGTTTCTTTTCATTATTTCATTCTGCCAGTAATTATTTATCGAAACCGTTAACCAAAACATACCAATTGGTAAAAATCTACTCAGAACTTGCTTAACTGTCATTTTTACATTCAATTTCAGCTTATACATGACGGGTTACTTGCCGAAGATTCGAGCTTTGTACCCGAAAGTAGAATTCCCTGTATCAACAGGAACACCTATGTTGTCACATTTAATAGAATGGGTTCATATTGAGACATGGTAAGTTTTATAGCACCCAATTCATATGGTTAAAATATATTTATTATATCTACTTCTAAGAAAACTTGATATAATAACGCCGACTGACTCAGCAGATGTTCAAGTTGCATTTAATGCAAGCAGGACGCATATTGCCAATTAAGACAAAAAATATCGTACTCGTCACTCTAAATTTGTACATTCGGCTTTAAGACTGCCCAGAGCGAAATGTGCCAAAACAGGCGGTCACAGTTAAGTGAATAAAATCAACACTTTTTGTTTGGTACACATATAAAATATACATTTACCATAACAATGAATGTGTTTACAATAACTCCGTGTAAAAACTTAAATTAATAAATATTTTCGCCTACAGAATTACGTAAATTTGCACGAAAGATGCAAGTACGTAAACTCGTGTTACGTGATTTTTAGATTATAACAGTAGAAATCTATCCTATTTTACAGCTTAAACGAAACATAAATAGTTATATTACAATTTGTCCGTCCCAAATATTTAAGTTATTGGTTGACAATAAAGATACATATTTATCGAAAAAGCACTTCCAATCTTCCATACAATTTTACTCTGTCATTCAGTCCAACTGCGTTGTACGCTCGGCGCAGTCATAAAGGAATACACATCGCTTTATAATTACAGCCGCTATGCCACTTTTTTATGCTTCAATAAAAAAGTGGTATGCCTAATAATGTTAGTCAGTTACTCGGAGTCTAGAAATATGTACCATATTATATACTATATACCATAATTAACACATTTTTGAACGTTTTTAGGGATGTGGCAACATTAAAAAATGAAGAAATAAGAATGGCTGCTGCCGCTCAGTTTATGATTTCTGTTCACGACGAAGAACATAAATACTTGCGTGGCAATGTCATCAGAGGTATTCATATACATTTTATTTAATATTTTATTTGTAACCTTGCGCTTATATTTGTGTGCGATTCTGAGGATTTGGGTTACATTTTTGAAGTCGGGCAAAGCCTATTGGGTTTTGTGTTAGGTCATTTTCAGTAGCATCATGAAGCTTGGAACTTAGTTAAATATAGATAATATGATAAATAATTATCATAATTCTAGCAGCGATAGCCTAGTGGGAAACCGTTGGACTGCCACGCAGAGTTCTCGAGTTTTCGAAGATATGTGCGTATTAAATAGTGAATTATCGCTCGCTTTAACGGTGACGGAAAACATCGTGAGGAAACCTGCATGTCTAAGAGTTCTCAATAATTTCTCAAAGATATGTGAAGTCTGCCAACCCGCACTCGGCCAGTGTGGTGGACTATGGCCTAACCCTTTTCACATTGAGAAGAGGCCCGTGCCTAGCAATGGGACAGTTCAATACAGGGCTGATATTATTATTATTAAATAATTATGTGATTTTGAAAATGTCATTTCGATTTCATTTCGATAAAATGCCAATATCTAAATCTGTAATAATATCATATTTGAGTCTGAAGAAATTGATTGTATAGATTAAAGTGAACCACATGTCATATTCTTTATTACAGAGAAAATGTGTTACCCTTACGCATCAGCCCTGATTACGGTATGGGATACGCTCATGATGACTTTGAATTTACCAAAGCGAGAATCATCAGTACAATTCCGCGATATACACTTGTATTCGCAACCGTTGCTGCTGGATCAGAGGGCGCTTTGTCTTGAAATCAGGCTCCACAGAGGCACGGGACTTTTTGAGGTAAGGCCTGGTTTAAACAGGTTACATAAAATTTGTTTTTGTTTTTTAATGTTTTGCTTTTACGGTTTGTGCTGATGGGTGACTGTCATAAGTTGTCGTTGTGATGTATAACAATACAATACGAGCGATATGTGATTGAAGATTTTTGTGGCGTCGTCCTGCGTTACACTTGCTGCCTATAAATATCATGATAATGGTTTTCTTCTTTGGCTGGATCACATCACTGAGCTGTAACATTAACAACATTTCGAACATATTAGGTCATGTATCTATCGCAGAACAATTATTATATTGCGTTTTAAGATAAATTCTTAAAATTATTTTTAGTGCTCTTGTGATTTAAATCACAACAAGTTACTTGTGCTACTCCAGAGATGAACACCAAGGTCAATGGTCAGCAAGCATTTAAACATGTAAATACATAAAATTTTATAAACTTAAATGGGTAATATTAACTGAACTTTTATATTACTTTAAAGGTGATGAACAAACGCTCCAGGGTAATCTCTGGATACGTTTCAAATGTAACTGATAAAAGAATGACGCCAAAAAGCAAGGATACTTGCGAACCTAGTAACATGAAGCTAAGCTCGAAAGACGTGTATCAGTTGTTTGAAGATAGAGATTATAACTATAGGTATGTTTTCCCACTCATATAATACATATAAAAGCTTTTTCTAAATATGTCAAGCTATTTAGAATCCGTGGTCCAATGATATACACACGTACAAAATAATTATATATCAAATATAAGAACCAGCTATTTTTTAAATTTACTCCTCAACTCGACTACACCATATTGATAATATTTTTCAGCGATGAGTTCCGTAGCATCGAGTGCGCCAGCCTATCTCTATCTGAAGCCATGCTACTATGGCAAGACAACTGGGCCACACTCATCGACGGCATGCTGCAACTGAACACATTACGACAGCTGCACCACGCTGTCTCACTGCCAACACACATCAGGAAACTATGCATAGATGTAGAGAAACACGTCAACAGCCACGCAAGAATCTTCAACAATAAACGAGTGAAGAAAGTTAACATTAATGACATCTACGATCAAACAACGTAATGTGTTTGCTTCTTGCTTTAAAATACTTATATAACGGTAAATGCGATAAGTTAGCAGTCCGGCTGTCATCAGACTTCTCTGGTAGAAGGTTCATGATGTACTCATAGATTTCAAACCGCAGCTATACATTTCTCGCAATAATTTAATTTTACAGTAAAGACAGACGTAGGCACATTTAATATTTTCTGAGTTATCAGCACTAATTACAACTTGAGCCGTGTGAACCAGTGGTCCCGTACGGAGTGTAAGAACAACTTCATACCTTTCGAAAGGCTGCCTCCTTAACGTTAGCCTCTGTTAAAAATGTAATAGTTACTCCTCCAAACAATTTAGCTCTCGTAACTTGGCAACGTCAGGGTAGTTTCCACCCTCGTACAATTGCCGGAATAGATATATATTTAAATATACGATACTGGCATTATTTACCGTTGCATAATATTTTAGGTGCGGTGGAGTTACACTTCAGCACATTAAATTTAGAGATCTACCTCCGGTTAGTGATGGCATCGAAAATCTTAAATTGGTTGTTCCGCCCGCAATTGATGGACTCGCTACAAAAACAAAGGTAATACACAAAAAATGTTGGATCTTCTTTTTTCAACCCATAATATATTACGTATATAAACAATTTATAACTAATTGCCTTTTATTTCAGAATATTGATACAAATGATATTATGCACCAGACGAAGTTGCCATACAAACGTAGCATAACTCTTCAGAGTTCAACCATTGGGAATCTGGACTCCTTACACTGGATGGAAGGTCGTAAGCTTAACCCATCTAGTCTTACAGTAGAGGTACTTACAATTTTATAAAAACTATTTAACCACTGAACATATATTTTTTATATACGGATTTTATCGCGTTGTTTATTTGACACTTTATTACAAAATTTTGGAAATTTTTACACTACTAAGTACTACTATTAAACTTTACTAATTTTTAAGCTAATTAAATTATTATTAAACTATTTAGATTTAATTTATTTTTACACTTTCCCCGACGTTTCGGTTGCTTTTCAGCTGCCCCAGCAGAGTCTCCCCGTGACCATGGCTGCTGAAAAGCAACCGAAACGTCGGGGAAAGTGTAAAAATAAATTAAATCTAAATAGTTTAATAATAATTTAATTAGCTTAAAAATTAGTAAAGTTTAATAGTAGTACTTAGTAGTGTAAAAATTTCCAAAATTTTGTAATAAAGTGTCAAATAAACAACGCGATAAAATCCGTATATAGCAGTTTAATTTCAATATATTTTTTATGTTCTGTGTATTTAACTCATCATGATCTTATACCAATAAGTTCTACACTTATGTATGGTAGTCACAGTTGGATGTGGCAAAATATATAAGTAGAATAAACGCAATAACAATGAGTGCATAATTAAATGTGTAGTTATTGAGTGTACCATTAAAGCATTGGACAAATAGTGGTGTGATAATAGAGCGCTGTGGCGCGACACAAGACATAGTGATAAGATCTTAAAAAGTTTGGTTTGGACATCCAAATCCATCCGTTTGGCTTCAATTATTTATTGTTAAAACAAAAACTAAATAGTTAAAAGACGGCCTAAACCTGTAAGGTATTTTAAGCGAAGCATCACTTCTACATAACATTGTAATGTCTCCACATTTAAAGCATGCTTATGCTACCGATTTTTACTTAAAACAAAACCACACAACCATTTACCTATTACGGCTCCAGACATAGAGGAATAAGAAACTAAATAGAGTACCCAGTTCTCATGTATTGCATATTAACATTCTACCAGCGTCTTCAATAATCCTGCAGTAAACTACAGTAATAATAAAGAGGCCAGATTTAATATCGTTCTTCTGTAGGTACCTGCTACTTAAAAATACTATTTGTGCTGCAGGTTCATTATACCGGAATCAACATGCTAGATGTGAAGAGAGCCACTGGAACATTATCAAATGAATCTAGCAAATATGGAATGGACTACAGTGGAGTGACCAACACGTACGCATTGAGTTTATAAATTAATTGATAAGTACGGAAAGGATAGTAAAGTAAACTTAACTTATTTTATTTTTCCCCAATAGCGGTGAACGTGTGATGGGTATAGTACATAGCGGTGCGGCGAGTACCAAAGTCCAAGCACAACTAGAACTCCTATGGTCAGTTCCAGCACATTGGAGTCTTGAAGACGCCGCTACAGTACCTCTTGCGTATGGACTAGCGTTCTACTGCCTTGTAAGTCTCAGTTTTATTCGCCTGTGAGTGTTCTAAGTATCTGCTGCGCTCTCAATTATGTTCGTAACTGTCTGCTGACTGATAGTACCAGTATCAGAACATTTAAATTATTTGAAACTAGCTTAGGTCAAATAATTAAGCGTTTTATGAATCCGAAACTATGTTGTTTTTGTTCAGACACAGACCAACAGAAATTTGTTGGTTTAGCTATAAGGTGCTGCCTAAAATCGAAGCCACGTTTTATCTAAAGTTGCTCAGTAAAACTGAAGACATAACGCATGTTGTAAACTATAAAGGCCATCGCGGGCAAATTGTAATCCACATAGATGCGGTGTGCAAACATTAATTGCTGTCGTATTCTTTAGAAAATCAAGGGACGCCTGACTCAGGGAATGCGCGCCCTAGTGCATGGAGGATCTGGTGCTACAGGACAAGCAGCTATATCTATCCTGCTCGCTCACAACTGCAGAGTATTTGCAACGGTTAGGGATGTTCGTAAAAAACAGTTTTTACGACAATTGTATCCTCAATTAAAAGGTAAATCTCCTTAAAATATTTTTCTCCTTCAATAAAAAGTAGTCACTACTGCTGAATTTGAAACATTTTATAAAGATTCTAAATATTTATTTTTTGTACTAGACGAAGACATTTTCTGTTCGAGGGATAGTTACTTCGCAGCTCACGTAAAACATGCCACAAAAGGAAATGGTGTCGATATTATTTTAAGCTGTCTAAAAGGATCTCTTAAAAGTGTGAGTATATTATTTAACTAGCTTTGACCTAGACTTTTTACATAGACAATAATAGTGGCAAACAAGTATGATTAATGGCTACCATAGAATTTGATCACGTGTTGTCGACTTTACAAAAATATTTTAAGAGATATAATGGGCGAAGTAGGCCGCCGTCGCAGCAGTTTCCTGTAATAGCTGGCCACATAAAAACACGCAACGTACAAATAGAAAATACTTTTTTTACGATTTGACTATTCGGTACACGAGTACTGAATCTGTCATTACTGTGTGACATTATAATATTTTTTATATGTAACTACCTCGAGCAAGCCGATCCCGGACTGAACCCGAACCAAATAATCAGTAACAGCGCTTTCTCCGGACAATCATTCCCATTTCAATTTCGTCACCACATATATGTTTTTTTTCGACCTTCCAGGTATCTATGGGATGCTTAGGACCCCTAGGCTGTTACATGGACACAGTGCAAGTTATAGAACGTGAAAATTACGAATTGGGTATGTCCAACATGCAAAAAGAAAGAAATTACTTCACGATCGATATGCCTGCGCTTTTCACTTATAAAAAATACGACGATATGAAAGTACGTTAAACTTTGATTTACAATTTATACCGATATTAAAAGTTTAAGGAGATAACATAAAGACTGTATTCTATTTATCTTCTAGCGTATTCAAATAATGTTGGCTGAAGGTATTGCCGGCGGTTACGTTCGTCCCTTGGCACGTGTCACTTATGCACCACACGAGGTGACACGTGCTTTCCGCCTGCTAGCGACGAGTAGACACCGCAGCCGCGTACTACTGCGGATGCAAGAAAATGCCACTAACGTGCAACAAAGGTAACAATACTACTGTGATTGAATATATTATATTTTAAGATAATATTATGTTGATATTTTCAAGGGATTAACGTATTTTAGTACCTACCAATTTATCTTCTAAATCGTTTTACTAATTTAGTACGATAATCTTCGCAATCAGACATTTCGCTAAAACATATTATGTATATTAAATGATATGACTGCGTTGCTACAGTAGCATGTATCTTATGTGGGGGCCAGTCAGTGCAGACCGGCGACACTTCGACCCAGTAGGATCTTTTGTGTCGACACTCTCCCAATAACGACTGCCATAGATGTTCATGGCAGCTGGGACCGACGGCTTAACGTGCTCTCCGAGGCACGGAGCAGGCGATAATTGACAACCAATACGCACATAATTTCGAAAAGTCATATAACTTCCGAAAGTCGGCGGTGCGCGACGTGGGTTCGAACTCGAGACCCTCTGCATTGCAGTCTGTTGGTCTCCCCACTGAGCTATCGCTGCTCTTTACAGTAGCATAATTATGAGTATATGTTTCAAATCATGAGGCGTCAAGTCGTTCAAGCCATTATAAGGAGGTCTAGATCTGGGATTAGGTTTAGACCTTAGGTAGGATTGATTTTTGGATCGGGCTCATCATGACTCTTCTCAAAGTGTTATTGGGTGTTTTTGTTAAAATACCATGTAATATAAAGCAGTATAATTAATATATTTAAATTTTGGGCATGTAGAAAGAATGGACGAGAAAAGACTGACTAAGAAAGTTTATAAGGCTAGTGTGAATGGAACAGTCGCAAGAGGAAGACCTAGGCGAACGTTTCTTGATCAGATCGGAGGCGTTCTGGACAAAGGCCAGGTTAAGAGCACCTTGAACCGACGGGCGTGTATGAGGAATGTGATGAAAGTGAATGAAGCCAGAGAAGTGTGTCAGGATCGTAGCAAATGGAAATCCGTAGTCTCTGCCTACCCCTCTGGGAAACAGGCGTGAGTCTATGTATGTATGTATTTAAAAATAAAGTATAGAAATATATAAAATAAATTTATAAGGATCTTAACGGAAAAGTGTTATTATAGTAATAATGATTTCTTGAATGATAATAATCGTACATAAATTTAATTTTTTAACTCTATAATTTGTTTTGACACTTACCTGTTAACATTTTTAAAATATTTTATTTTGTCTTTTTGACATTCAAATTTATTTATCTGAATGTATTTTAATTATCTAGGCATACTAATGGCATTTAAGTTTAATTTTTTTACATTTATTGACATTATTATTTTGCTTAATTTCTTGTCTAAGTATGAAATTTGATAATTTAATGTATTTATAATTTTGTCATCTCGACATTTTCAGGCAGATTTTGGTGGTACTTATTTAACCTTTCTGTAATCATGTAATAGCCAAAATGGATTGAATGAATAAATTATATTATTTATGATATACATATTTTAATGTTGGAAATTTTCGGCAGCAGCACAGAGTTCAGTAATGTCCTTGGTAAACGTTAGGTCTAAATCGAAATATTTTGTATAATCTTCTGCCTACCCCTTCTGAGATACATATACGTATGTTTACATACCTATATGTATGTTTATATTTGTAATATTTATTTCAACTAAAATTCAAGTTTTGTTTCAGAATTGTTTGTGTGCCTAATCGGTGTCATGTAATATTCTGTTATAATGATGTCATTGGAGTTCAGCTAGTGGAACGACTTATAAATCGTGGCGCTAACAACATTTACCTGCACGTACCTTATCCTGCAATGTATCATCAGTTTAAAATAGAGTGAGTTATTTATAATATCATATACCGATATTAACACCATCGGCACGCCAACCAAAGACTATTGCCGTTACGAATTCACCTCCTTGTAACTCTAAATCCTTGCAACGATGGACTCCAGTTTGAATAGATCTATTGATATTCAATCAATATTAAACTGGTTAACGAAAACATAACTATCTATTATCATTATTATAATGTTTTCTAAAAGAACTATGCAACAGTCAGTATTTTTTTTATTTATATTTTGTATAATTTCAGTTCATGGCGAAAGCTTGGAAACGAAGTAATGCTATCGTCAGAAGATTTGACTGAAAGTAAAGCTGTTACAACTGTGCTAAGGAATGCATCGCGTATGGGCAAAGTTGAAGGAATATACATCACCTCTGATAAGGGTTATAGTGGCAGCAATAAAGACTTCACGCGCATTCTAAACAACATAGACTTATCCTCGCGTTCTTTATGTCCGCAACTGAGGTTATTATTATATTTGAAATATGTATATTATACTGTTGCCTTATTGTGAGGTTTCCTTATACGGTTATATATTTGACATAATTCCTGTGCAGGTACTTTGCAGTAGTATCTACGGATGGAGGTTTAGCTCAACATTTATCTTTGTCTCGAGCGGCAAGCGGTTATGCAGCAACGACTTTAGATCTGTCTTGTTTAAGTGACGTAAGTACCTTTAATAATAATATCAGCTAGGGATGATATTATTATTATATGCATATATTATTATATATATTTTGCACTGCTGCGCACGGATCAGATTTTTAGTATGAGAAGGGTTAGGCGATAGTCTACAAGGCTGGCCTAGTACGGGATGGTAGACATCATATATCTTTGAGAACTTTATTGAGAATTCTCAGACATGCAGATTTTCTCACGGTTAGAGATATAATGCATAATGTAATTACAGGTCCGTAGCGCGTAGGTCAAATGCTAGCTCTATAATAAAATGAAAGAAATATTCTGTGAATTACAGATAAAGGCATCAAAGACTCATATACCCAGTCATCTCGCAGTAGAAGCAACGGAGCGCGCAATTTGTTCCCCATACACTGCTCTACAAGCCAAGAGAGAGTACAAGCAACCGCCTTCATTGATGCAGCAGATTGCTGCCCTTGCGGGTAATATATATTTGCTTATGTATAGCTTCTTTATTGTTGCCTGTCAAAATGACTACACTCCGTCTGCTGGTAAGCAGACGTGCATAAACAAACATAATAAACAGCATAAACAAAGACTTCCACACCTCGTCCTCATGTGAAGTGGTACCGAGATTTCTACTTTAATGACCCCTGCGTGCTTTTCCATGCCCTGCTTGAAGGACTGGGACTTTAAGTTTTAATAGTGAAATGTGTATTTCAGGCATAGAAGTAGTCAGAAACACAAATACAGAACTGACATTACGGGAACTAGGCATGGCAGAAGAGACAATTCCATCCATCGGTGCATTTTTAAATGTAAAATACAACATATCTTTGATGGAAGACGAAATACCGCTTTTAAACTCAAGCATGTAAGTTATATAGCAGTTTTATATTTTTATAGTATTCTAGGTATTTTCATACCTTTTTAATGTGCGTATTTAGGTACCAGTTAATTATACCCATGTTATCATTTGAGGCCACGTTAAGCCCTACAACTGATGAGCTTACAAGACGAATACCAAGAAGTAAAGCGAGCAAAAAATATATGCCAGGTTTATAGCAAGTTCAAATCTCAGCCTACCCTTTCATACCACAGACGTAAAACTTTATATACATTTGTTTCAGGATCGCCGAGCTAGAAAAATCGTCGTCGGAGATCATTTATCCAAGAGTTAGAGGGTTAGCAACTTTCTTCTCCAAAGGAAGCGCTAACGACCTCTTTGATACAACAGACTATATAGTATTACCCACCATGTACAAAGAACCTACGTTGGTAAGTCGGACATTACTTTCTACATGTTGTCTTATACAGCGTGTAACAGTGAGGTGCGGTTATATATTAAGCTCCTTACGGCCTAAGTATACTGGACCATATTATGGCTGATGTAAAACTCTGAACAAATGTAAAAACCTAGGCATTTAATAATGAAAAATGATTACGGAAATAAATAAATATACCTGATAATTGCGAAAAAGCAAATTTTTCATCAGTCATAATTGAGCCGATTTGAATTAATTTTAGGTAACCTAATGAATAATTAATTTTATAGGAATGTATAGTTCTTCAAAACTCAATTATTCTAGATTTTTAACTACAATAATTTTGTCTTATTCACATCTGTCAAAATTAGACGCCTAAATTAATTCAACAAGTGCGTTTAGATCCACACAAGTTACATAATGAACGTATTATATTACACGTTTACATTTTAATGGCAATGAATATGCTTGACTATGACTTTAGTAAGAATTAAATTATGTGCTTGTATTTTTTATAGTCACACACAGAATTTGATGTGGATCAGCGATACCTATGCATAGTACCGGGTATGGAAGGACATAATGGGCGATTCCACTTATTATGCGAGCGTCTGAAGCTCCCAGCAGTTGTTTTACAGACCGGGCATGATCATCCAAATGAAACTGTGCCCGAAATGGGACAAAGATTTGCTGATGTAAGTATATACGTTTATGTTTCGGCTATTTACGCTTAAAATAACAATGAAGTGAGGCAATAAGATCGCTTCAGAATATTATAACGGAATGCGTATATTCTTCACATTCTATACATGAGCGGTGATATAGGGTGCAAAACTTAAAAAAATCTCAGATGTAAATTAAGCAATTATGTATGTAAATAACATGAAGCTAACACGACGCGGTATGTGTAATGGATGTTAAACATTTTTCCAGATATTAATTAACAAAAATATGACTCAGAAGAACTTCTACTTACTGGGCTACGAAAGCGGAGTAATGGTGGCTCTTGAAATGGCTGCAATACTAGAAAATAATGGTAAATAATTGGTTACAGAAAAATCTGTCAATCTGTCTTTAAAGACCTTCGCATAAATCTAAAATCATTTATTGTATATTTCAGGGTTTACGGGCACAATATTCCTTATGGGTTACGATACAGAGGAGTTTCAAATGGAACTTGAGGAGCAACTGAGTGATTTAACAACAGAGAAGCAGCTCGAAGACGCGTTGGTGCGACACTTCTTTAAGATAATGGCTGGAGAACATTCAGCGGAACTGGACGAAGTTTTTCAAACCGATGCTACATGGGCTCAGAAAGTAGACACCTGTGTGCGTTACTTGCGCGGTCGTACGACACATTCGATTCAATATACGCGTGCGTTTTTGGAGACAGCGCTGGCGCGCATCAAACAAGTGCGAAGTTACAAAACCGTTGCGCGGCCGCTGCGCTCGCAGTTGGTGTTCCTACGCGCAGCAAGTACGCGTACACCTTATGAATACCTTAAGGTACTACAGCGAAATTCAATTCAAGAGATTGCTGTTCACCAACTTAGCGCACCACTAGCTTACGCTACATATGATATTCAGTCTTCTGCAATCGTGAACAAATACCTTGACACCGAAATACAAAAGGCATTCGAAAATAGAAGTCAATGTGACTCTTATCCCGTCAATCAACGTTTGACGTTCCATACGTAATCAATATTATAACATAAAATATAAGTAAATCTGAGATAACTTTTCAGTGGTCGATAATGTTGAGACGGCCTATGGGTTTGTTATGTCAAATATAAAATGGTGGTGTATGATTTGGGTGATAATTGTGTGAAAATATTTAATAAATTATTTTATTTCTCTAGTAGTAATTTATTTTCTTGTTTCATTTTACTGCAAACTATTAAAAAAGACCCCTTTCCTGTACCTCCATAATGCATAAACATTAAGTTGTCTTTTGTAATATGCAATGCTAGTTGGTAAACGAGACAAATACTATTTTCATGTGATCTCTTAATGAACTAAATATTCTTGATGATCCTTTCTTAAGTCAAGTCTTTTTGTTAGCAATTCATTGTACCCGTTGCAGCATTCTTTGAATTGATCACACCGAAAACAAAAATAATATTAAGGATTTTTTGACACTGCTTGAACCTCGAAAGAATTATATATTTCAAATTTTCTTTGGATAGGTCGTATAAGACAGCCAGATTGAATTTCAATAATCTGGCTTATGTGATCCAGTTGTTCTTGCTTCCCGAATTAATGCTCCTTGTATAACATGAGACAGCTTCTGATTGGAGATTCTTTAACGTTGTATATTTTATTCTGTTTTACTCTTATAACACACACTTGTAAAATTGCATATTTTACTTAACTGTCCAAAATCCTTTGAATCCCTTCTTACACTGTATCCTAACATTATTTTATATAAAACAAGCTTAAATCATGGTTTTATTATTAGATATTCTGTGTTAAAGATGCATCAAAATGTATAATCTTTGTCATTTTAATATATTGATTTAATCTACACTCGCGTGCAACTAAATCGACTCACCTTTACAAAATGAAATAAGAGTGAGTGATTTACTTAATGATTAAAAATAAAAATAGAATGCCTATATATTTTTTAAAAGCCTATTTTATAGGCTACGAACATTTTTTTTATTCTCGAGATTATCAGATTTGAACGACAATGCAAAATAAAATGAATTATTGAAAATAACCATAGCGATAATTAACATAAAAGAAAAATAAAGCCATTTATTTAATCAATGTAATAACATCTCGAAGGCGGTTCCTCATCGATCTGATAAGCTTCTTTATCAAGTCTTGAGGTAAAGCTTCCCACTCCTCTTCCAGCGCTGTTTTCAGCTCCGTGATGCTTGCAGGCGCTGAATTTCTGGCCCGACCCCTTCGTTTTAGCTTGTCCCATACGTGTTTAAGTTTAATAAGTTGAAAGTTAAGCCAAGAGATGCGAACCTAACTCCGAAACGGCCTGCTAGAGGTCCTCAATTGACCACAGCTCACTGACAAGCTCGCCTTGCATTTGCTCGCGAACACATCAATTGGAGCGTTGAGCAATGGCGTTCGGTTCTGTTCATGGACGAGTGCAGAGTATGTCTGCATGGTACTGATAGGCGAGCGATTTTCGCAATGCTGTTTCGCTGAAACAGTGTCCTGTGGTAGTGGTTCGTGTATGATGTGATCCGGTATTTCACTGGAAGGAAAAACAGAGCTTGTTTTCATCCCTGGTGGAGGCCGAGGAGGCGGTCTGACTGCGAATAGATATGTGGAGGATATTCTTCATGTCGTCCCTTATGAAGGCTTCGTAGGAGATGGCTTCCTTCTAATGCACGACAATGCCCGGTGTCATACAGCACGAATCACTCGCCAGTTCCTGCAAGAAGTTGGCATTCAGACCATAGACTGGCCGCCACTCAGTCCGGATCTCAATCCCATAGAACACGTATGGGACAAGCTAAAACGAAGAGTTCGGGCCAGAAATTCAGCGCCTGCAAGCATCACGGAGCTGAAAACAGCGCTGGAAGAGGAGTGGGAAGCTTTACCCCAAGACTTGATAAAGAAGCTTATCAGGTCGATGAGGAACCGCCTTCGAGATGTTATTACATTGATTAAATAAATGTCTTTATTTTTCTTTTATGTTAATTATCGCTATGGGTATTTTCAATAATTCATTTTATTTTGCATTGTCGTTCAAATCTGATAATCTCGAGAATAAAAAAATTGTTCGAATCCTATAAAATAGGCTTTTAAAAAATATATAGGTATTCTATATTTTTTTTTAATCATAAAATAAATCACTCACTCTTATTTCATTTTGTAAAGGTGAGTCGATTTAGTTGCACGCGAGTGTAGATTAAATCAATATATTACAATGACAAAGATTTTTTTGCATCTTTTTTTTGATGCATCTTTAACACACTAGTGTAAAAATGTGACATTTTGATGCATCTTTAACACACTAGTGTAAAAATGCGCGCGATTTTGAATATCGAACTTCGACAAGTAAAGGATGAGCTTCAAGACGTAAAACAAGCCATGCAATTTGTGAATGAACAGTTCGAGGACATCGTAAAGGAGCATAAAACAAGTCAGATCTGTGTTAAAAAATTGCAGGAAAAAAAATGCATTCGGCTATAACTGACTTGAAATCACGCATAAACCAGCTAGAACAAAATGCTCGGTGCAAAAATATTGAGTTACAATGTCTCCCTGAAAAAAAGGCAGAGAATCTTGTGTCTATCATGAAGGAGTTAGGCAAAACTATTGCATGCGAAATCAAGGATGAAAATATCATGCGTATAACTAGAACTGCCAAAATTAACACACGCTCACGATCGATTATTGTTGAGTTTAATAGCTTAAATATGCGGGATAAATTTTTGGCGGCATCCATAAATTACAACAGAGCCAACCCTACGAACAAGCTCAACAGCTCTCATGCGGGGTGCAGTGGCGCAAAGCTACCAGTATACGTCACAGAACATCTGTCTCCTTCAAACAAATCATTACACGCAGCAGCGAGACAAGTAGCAAAGGAAAAGGGATATAAGTTTGTGTGGGTCAGAAACGGTCGTATTTTCGTTCGCAAGAGCGAGCAGGTCAGGTATATTGTAATAAGGGACACGAGTGTTTTGGATAACCTAATATAGTGACCTATTATACTACATTGCGCAAGAACTGTGAGCTAACGCTATAAAATTCAAACAGATAAATGTATATTATCAAAACACCCGTGGCCTTAGAACCAAAACACATGTATTTTTTCGAAATTTAGCCATTAGCAACTATGACATAATTGTATTAACCAAAACATGGCTGAATTCATCCGTCTTAAGCACTGAGCTATTCGACGACCGTTATATTGTATACAGACGTGACGCAGAGTCATGAGGTTTTCATACAGGTAAGGAAGGTGGTGGAGTATTAATCGCTGTATCGAAACATCTGACGAGTAAGCGAGAGAGTACTTGGGAGAGTACTTGTGAAGATGTCTGGGTTTTGATAAACATACCACGTTCCAAATCAATTAAACAGTTGGCTATTTGCGCCGTCCTACCTCCCTCCTCCTGTATGAACTCTAATGGTAAAACACTATATTCAAAATTGTAACTCAATATTGGATCAGTATGACGGCCACTTTTGCATTTTGGGTGATTTTAACCTTAGTAAAATTAATTGAAATGTAGCTTTAACTCACCAGTGTTCGAAATTGGGTCAGTTTCTGTACAATTTTGTGCAAGTTGCTAACTTTAACCAACTAAATCATGTTCAAAACAATAGGCAAAAAATACTCGATCTTGTTCTTTCAGACCTACCGTCTTGTACAGTGTCCGCAGCCTATGACGTGCTTACTCAGATGGATCCCTGGACTAATTAGCTAAACGTGTCATAAGTTTTGCTTGTTTGATCGTAAATATCAACTAATACGTGAAATGTTTCAGGAATGACCGGTACCGTGTTCTGTGTTGGATATTCATGAATTCCAAATAATACTTCAACAACATCGTGCGGTATATAAGCAACTTTAAGATTCCCTAATACGACACATGTAAACGTTACTTGGTGGTAGCGACATTATGAAGCTAAACGATGCTCTCTAGCGCAGTGTATCATGGTCTTAGAAGATCGATGTGTGCGTAGGGGCTCTACTTGGTCGAGCGATATACTCAGCGCAGTACACTCGTGCACTAATTTCAACAATGCTAACACGTATCGAGCAAGCGCAACGTCACCGAGCAACAACTCGTCCGCTGCACTCTAGGCTGGTACTGTTGCGTGCCGCGTCGGTGGAACCGCCATCACAGTAGACAGATCTCCAACAATGCTCGCTTCAACCACTTGTCGTACATCAACTACATTCAGAGCTCGCGAACGCCTCACATGATATGCGTGTCACACCCATAATTAACAAATACTTAAAACTGAAATACTAGAAATGTTTGACAAAAGAAATTTGTGTCACTCAAATTTTGTTGAAAACGAAACTGTTATACCGAAAAAGGTTATAATTAAGTAAACTGATTTCTGGATTAAATAAATGGTTTGTCATGAAAATCACTTGCATTTTATCATTTGACCTAAACATTATATAATTATTCGTGTTTGCCGCTACACTGTAACAATAAGGTTTGAATACAGTCAATGACATGTATTCGACTATAACGACTCTAGTATATAAATGGAAACGGAGTTTTCGTTATTATGTCGTTATAATTGGTAAAATGTAAAACATTATCTTCTATAGAAGGGTATTTTGTTACGCTGTAGTTCATGCAACCAATTATGTTATCAATAAGCATATAGAATTACGGGAAATAATTTATTCAATAAAATATGTCTTTTGTATGCGTAGTACTATTATGGAAATAGTTTATAATTCCGTTTAGTACATGATACAAAATTTATTAATATACAAAAATATATTTGCTAACTTATAGACTACATCAAGAAGAAACAGTACTGCATTTGCTGAGGTAATTTTGCGATTTCTGGAGTTTTGAAGTGGGACTTCTCCCCTACTGTGTAAGTCATTACATGGTTGACGGTAGCCGAACCAGGCTCGTCTCCGCGTTCTACGTACACTTTGGATGAGATGGTTTCGTCAAATTCTTCACTTACTAACTGTGGCTCAGGTTCAACTGGTTCTTCATAATATGGTAGCACAATAGTCGTGGTTGTAGTGACAGGTTCCACCGAGCAGTAGGCTGGGTAGTAGTCAGGAGAATAGGACACCGCATCGTAGAAGTTTGGACGCTTGCTTACGGGAGGACTGTAATAGTTCGGTACAGGTGCTGGTATTTGGGTTTCGTAGGGATAGTTGTAATAGTAATTGTAGCTAGGGTAAGACTCTGCGTGGTGATGATGGTTAACAGGTGGTTGAGTGGTCGGCGCACTTTGCTTTTGCTCAAGCTTGGGGACATATACGTAACAAACGTCCTCTTGATCTTCATGTACAGGCTCCTCTTTCAGTGTAACATTTTTCAAAGCAAGCGTATCTTGCAACAAAGAAGTCATCTCCTTAGCTTGTTGGTTTGCAGCAAAAGCGAGGTCGGAAATGATTTCAGTATCAGGACTGAACTCAATGCCGTATTTGTCAGCGATTTCTTGAGCAGTCATCATTTTGTCGATGGCTATATTCTGGAACTCATTGTTAGCCTTGATGTGTTTCAGCAATCTATTTATTAATTGAGTGCTTGCCATGGGAGTTTCGGTAGATCTCTTTTTGCGTTCATTGTTGTCTACATCTTCTGTCTCTTTATCTATATCACATGTGGCCATTGCATAAGAAAGAAGATTTGCCATTTCGCTCTGTATGGCTAAAGTAATCTTTTCAGCTATTTCCTTGATATCTTCGAGTTGTTCTTCTATAGTTTGGTTCGAGTCGATTGCTTGGGTCATCATGGCTACTGAAGAAGTCGGAAATAGTTGAGCTTCGGGCAGGAGAAAAAAATCAACCCAGTCTTTCCCAGAGCCATGAAAATCTTTGACATTCTCATTATCTGTTTCTGTGCTATTATTAATTGTCTGTGGGCTATCAGTTACTTCCTCGCTGTTATCTACATTAGCATATGTAAATGAGCCCTAAAATCAAATGAATGTTATTATGGTTCACATAAAACGCAACGTGATATTCAAATGGTAATCAATATAAAACTATAGTTGAAGTACTTTCACATATTATGGTTAAAAGAAATGTTTTAGAAAAATATCGAATCATAGTTACGACGTAAGGTGGTTGAAAAAAATATTGTATACACAATTACCTGAACGATCAGAGCGAGGATTAGGTAGAAAACAGCCATGTTGAAGAAGTTGTGACTCTAGCACCTGTCGCACATACATTTATATGTAACACTATCATATAATTAAGAAATCATTTTGTAATTTTTAAAGCATTCGTTAAGAAGATAGGACATGTTTTTATAATTTAGCAAGAGTACCTGGTTTCTATATATTTATGTAATTAAGAAATAGTAATACGCCAATTTCGTTTTATATTTAGTTTGTTTTTCTAATGATGGATTTCATAACATGACCTTGAAGTATAATAAGGTAAGAGATTGTTTTAACTATAAACATATAATATAATTTTTCAAATAGTCTAGTCCTGCACTAGGAATAATTCCTGTGTCGCAGGAGACTTTACAAACGTTTAAACAACGGACACAAAAAACAATCAGACTTAGAATCACCAATTGTGGATTACACAAAGTTGTGTCCTGTGTGGGATTCGAACCCCCAACACTCAGTGCAATGGTAGTAACGAGATGCAATTAATCAAGCCAATGTGAATTAAATCTTGTAAAAGATAGTCTTCTGCAGTTACGAGGTTGAGTGACATATATGATAGAATGATTTTTTACACAATCTTGTTTATTTTGTTAAATAGTTATGCAAAATTATAATATCTTTAACGCATATCAAACAATAATATGTTGAAATTCTTATCGTTCACGTGCATTATATTCATTGTCGATAATGCATTAAACATTTGGAATCAGTTGTGAACTATTCTTATATGGAAAGGGTAGTCCCTCGTGCATTGTGTCTATGAAATACGTTTTGTGTAATGTCAATGATTTCCGTACAGTGTCAATAGCATATTTTTCTTTGTATTAACAAAGTCAGAAAGTACAAAATAAATAGTTTTGTGATATTTATAAAAGATTGAACAGGATAATTATTATAGGTCAAATGTTTACTAAAAGTGTTACCAAATTCCAATAGTTAATGGATGTTTGAACTAATTTTAGCCACAAATTATCATGGACTATGCAGTTTCTTTACATATGTACTATGTACTTATCCTTATTTCTCCTTTTTGTGGTACTAATAATACTATAAATATACTGATAATAATAATGTACTTATATTACAAAG
Organism: Catocala fraxini; assembly: GCA_930367265.1. Classification (NCBI taxonomy): domain Eukaryota; kingdom Metazoa; phylum Arthropoda; class Insecta; order Lepidoptera; family Erebidae; genus Catocala; species Catocala fraxini. The sequence goes on from OV884043.1 coordinate 19,685,642, forward strand.
CTTATAATCACAAGAACCTTTTTGATCAAATATTCTTTTGCATTAGACAGTCTCGTATATGACGTGAAACATTTTTTTTAAGCATTCTTGTTCAAACATACGAGCTCTATAATGTGAGGGAAGGACAAATAATTTTTAGAGACCAATAAGAAAGAGAGAAAAGTAACTATAAATATCATAGATAACTTTAGCTTCAGTAAATACATAATTAGGTATTTGCAGTCGATGAACACATTTAGGCCGATATTCCACTACACCCTATCTCTTTAAATACTACCTTAATTATTCACCTAAGCAGCGATAGCTCAGTGGGGAGACCAACAGACTGCAATGCATAGGGTCTCGGGTTCGAACCCACGTCGCGCACCTCTGACCTTCGAAAGTTATATGACTTCGAAATTATGTGCGTATTGATTGACAATTACCTCCTGCTCCGTGCCCCGTAGAGCACGTTAAGCCATCGGTCCCGGCTGTCATGAACATCTATGGCAGTCGTTATTGGGAAAGTCAGTACCCTCTAATATCCTGACACTGGTCTAGCCTTAGGGTATCGTTAGCCTTCGGGTTGCGGAGGTCAAGTGGCAGTCGCTCCGTGTAAAAACTGATATCCAGTCAAATTCGGTTAAACAAGACAAAGCCGACCCCAAGTGACTTAGGAATAATGAAGGCTAAGAGAGAATAAAATTATTCACCTATTATAACCCTGGCATTATTTTCACTTACACATTAATTAGCATTTACTTTACTTATTGCGTAGTCAAAAAAGAATAGGCATGTTTTAACTAAAATAACAACATCTATATAAATAATAATTTTAATTTTAATTAAATATTACAAAGCTATTGTAAATCTACATTTTGGTTGTGTTCTTTTTTATAAATGTTTATTTAATCAATTAAATATACATTAATAAACGGTTACATAAATTAGGATGCATTAACTCCTTAACTATACTGCGGGGCTTCAGGTCGTTTAGGGTATGGTGCTGGATAAGGTGAGGAAACACTAGGAGGAGGATAGGCTGGCATTGGAGGATAAGTTGAAGGCTGGTAGGGAGGATATGGAAGAGGGGTCGGAGGATAGCTCGAAGGTGGTGAGATAGAGTAAGGTCTATACGCAGGTGCTGGATACTCAGGATAGTAGTAATCCCTATGACTAGGTGGATAAGGCTGGGGATATCCAGGGTGGCAAGGAGGTGGATAAGATGAAGGCGCGGGTGGTGGAGGTACTGCAGGTGGTGTAGGTGGTATGGGTGGTGCGTAATGAGGGTAGGGATAGCCGTAAGGCCATGTTGGTTGAGCTGACGAGGTTGGGTAAGGATAAGGTGATGGCTCTGGTGGTGGCGCAGTCTCATGGGTATAGTAAGGGTTTGGTGCAATCGTTTTGGTGACGGTAACTGCTGGTGGGTTTGATGGTGTTGCTGGTGCTGATGCTACATATATCACTTGTGGTATAGGGTAAGGATAGCCGTATGCAGTGGTATCGTATGATGCTGATGCTGTGGTTGGCGGGTACTCCGTTGATGATGGCGATGGCGTAGATGGTGTGGTGTTCGATGATGGCTGAGTTTTAGCCGCGAACGCTACGAACAATAAAATTTATAATCACCAGTAATTTGGATTGCCTCCTTGGTTCTCTAGCCTACAATTTCAAACTACATCTTACGATCAACAAACGTAAGCGCATACTTATAAATGTTCTTGTTTATGCGTCCGGTCGTAAGGTCCTGAATTTAAATCTCGGGTCAGGCAAAGTGCAATGAAAGTCTTACTACGGCGGGTCTAGAAACTTGATTTCTGAATTTAGCAACTAACATAAATGTGAATATAATAACTTACTAACTCTGAAACTAAGACGTTTCTAGAACACTTACGACTTTGTAAGCTAAATGAAGGATATTAGTTTTTAATATGTTATAAGCCCTGTCTTAAAGTAACCTACTGCTAGTTGCCTTTTTCGAGAGTGTATATGAGTGTGTGTGTGTGTGTGTGTGTGTGTGTGTGTGTGTGTGTGTGTGTGTGTGTGTGTGTGTGTGTGTGTGTGTGTGTGTGTGTGTGTGTGAATGAGAAAAGTTAGGCCAAACAATGGACACAAACAATATCCAGACTCGTACCAACCATTTATGGATCACACAAATTTTTGTCCCGTTTGGGGATCGAACCCACAAAACTCGGTGCAGTGACAGTGGCGAGGCGACCACTTAAACCACTACGCCATCGGTGTAACTATGATGGCTACAGTGGTAGCCAGAGTGTATTAGAAATGTGTATAAGCAGTGGCTTATACACATTTCTAATACACTCTGTATATTTTTATAGCTTTGCTTATTTAAATTACTTCGCCATATCAATGTACTTCATACAATAACAATTAATTAATTGCATTCCATATGAACTACTTCGTCGGCTAATAGATCACTGTTATTGCAGCAAAGGCAAAATAGTTGTATATATACCTCCACGGCATAAACTCCAATTAGCAATATAAGTACTCGTACATAATATCGCAACAATAACATGATTAAGGCGCTGAGCAAACGTAGACACTTTTTGTTGTCGACACGGCACACCATCACAGGAAACTGTGCCCTGTAGCGGCGATCGGACACAGTCGCCGGTTGCTAGTCCTGGGGCCCAGGTCTGCTATTACAATAGTGTCAGAATGGTCTATCATTGATTTCATAATTGTTGATTTTGACAAGTTTGGTAATCTACTAATATAATGTCGTCATTATGACTTTCCGATGGTCAACCACTGACACTTCATTGAAAAAATGGCATAGAATAGTAATCTCGTACATAATGATAAATGAATGACTGACGTATGCGGTAATCTGCTAAAATTTTGACATGTACATATATTAAAGAAATCACAATAGTCATGATATATTACATAATATATACATACCAATAAACATATTATAAAATCTAAATAAAATATATAAAATTTGTATATATATCTATATAATTTCAATTCCTCATTATTATAATTAAGATTTACTAGTTACAACAAGGTAAATGTCACTGCATCTATTTTAAATCATTATATAAATTATCATGATATTATATGTATATCGTAATCTCAAAGCGACAATTATTCTATTTAGCAAAAACAATATCTAGTCAACTCATTCATGTTCCACATAAATCGAAACAGACAATTGAATTTATATATTATTAATTGGATGATTGTTTACAATTCGATATGGACATTTCCGGTCAACTAACGACGGTCGGTCACACAGTTCTGGGAAAATTACTCATAGTTTGGTCTTGTCTGTCGTTTGAGGAATAATTTGTTCATACGTACTGTGTGTACCATTCATGTTTCGTTTAATTCACGTTATGAGAAACTATGACTCACAATGTCGTCTATAATAATATTATAAAGAGAAAAGATTAGATTTTGTTTTCGTTTGTTTGTTTGTAATGATTTAATTTAAAAAATATTCATCCCATTTTAAACATTCTTTCACCATTAGAAAGCTATATTATCACCGAGTAACATAGGCTACTACTTTTACGCCAGCAAAGCCACGAGCAAGATCTGGTAATGGATAAAAAAACATTTAACACTTGCCCAACCTGGGAATCGAACTTAGACCTTATAAATTACCGCAAGACAAGAAAAGTATTTTGAGATATCGATAAGATAGTTTAAACTTGCAAGTAGCATTCATTATTTACAATGACACCTATTTATCTATTGAGATTCAAGATACACAATTCACATAAAACGTTTCGGGCTAATCAATTTTATCAGTACCCTTGTTAGATCTATAACCAAGTGGGCTAACTTGTTAGAATGAAATGAGTTGGAGAAACAAAACATATATCAAATACAAACATACAACAGCATATAGCTTAATATCTTCAACTATACGCTTTACTTTGACTTACCTGATGAATATAGATTGCTGATCATTTGATTCATTCTCTCGTTTAAAGCGGCCATCTGTAATATAATATATAATATAATATTCTACACATACACACAACACCATCTAGCCCAAACTAAGCAGAGCTTGTACTAGGGGTACTAAACAGTGGAGGCTGAGGTGCTCGCCGAAGTGTACACAGTGAGTGAGGAAGTGCGGGAAGAGACGGGTTGTCGTCCCCTTCCGGCTATCATAGAACGCGCGCGGAATCGAGCCCACCAGGGCATGATTTTGAAATGGAAGGCGCGGCTGGAGGCTCCTATGGCCAGTTTCAGAACCGTTTCAGAACCGGGGCCCTCCAGCCGGTGTTGGAGCGGTGGGCAGGACGGCGGCATGGGACCCTTTCCTTCCGGCTGGTGCAGGTGCTGTCAGGGTACGGTTGCTTTGGCAAATACCTGCACACGGTCGCTAGGAGGGAACCGAGTCCCATCTGCCACCACTGCGAGTGTGTGGAGGACACGGTGCAGCACACGCTCGAGCAATGTTCTGCTTGGGTGGTGCAGCGCCGTGAACTCAGTGAGGTTGTGGGCGAAGACCTCTCGCTGCCGGCCGTGATCAAAGCCATGGTCGACAGCGAGAGGAAGAGTGGGCAGCGGTCGCATCCTTCTGCGAGGACATCATCTTGCAGAAGGAGGCGGCAAAGCGGATCCGTGAGAATAGTATCCTTGCGGATCCGAGCCGTCGTCCAGGAGTCGTAGTCTGCTGGGTGGGTCGCTGAGGTAGTTTCTTTACCAGCGGCCCATCCACTATACAAGGCAGCGAAGGGGCACACCGTGGGGTTTTAGTCCGTATGTCCGAAATACGGGAGAGCCGGACATAACTCTTTCGCCTTCCCTTGTGGCGGGGGGATATGCATCAGGTGCAATTCCCAGCGTAAAAAAAAAGGGGTACTAGACAGTGGATAAACATACATACATACTTTTTTTTTTAGTAAATACGTACATATTATTTATATCAACACCCAGACCAAGTCAAACATCCATGTTCATGCACAAAAATGTTTGGCTTGTGCGGGAATCGAACCCGCGACCTCAGGCGTAGCAGTCGGTTACACTAACCACTACACTATCGACGCCGACTAAACAGTTTATATTTATTTTTAATATTTATTTTCTCCATCGGCTTATACTGGGAACTCCTATACTTGGAATGGTAACTGTGGAGCAGAGGTACAGATACAAGCACTAAATATGCAATAAGCATACATAGTCTTAAATCTATATCTCCTAAGATATAGGCCTCAATGTACTACGCAGACATTTTGCCATCGGCTTAAGGACCCGCGTAATTGAGAGCGCGCCAATCCCTGGGTATAATTGCAGTCTCCGACTGAACATTTAATTTTCTTGACAAAACTACCCAATAACGCTTTGCCCCATCTAGGGATCGAACCCGAGACCTAATGCATAATAGTTGTACTCACTACCGCTGCAAGCATTGTACATATATATATCATTCGTCTAGTAAAAGTTAGATTTAGCGGCATTCGAACTCAAGCCTGACGCAAAATAACTAAAAAATTGCTTCTGATCATGTATCATCCTGATGACGTCGTATGAGTGGCGATACTCCCTCAGACAGGATATAGTGCCCCGACTTTTATAAGGGTTACGTTTTGTATCCGTAATAAAAATAAAACACGTCTATCTTATATGACGTCATCTTGCCTGTATGTGTGTTTGTTATACACAATCACATACATACATGCCATGTACGTGCTATGCCGAGAGTTTATACTACCAGCCCAAAAGACAACGATGTTTGATTTCTTCATTATCAAGAAGGCATTTTCTTCGATGTGGCCACTCCAGGTTTGACTAGAAAATTGTACTTCCAGACATATAATTCTATTCTGATAGAATCGGCTATTGTGAGACTTCACGATAGCAGTCAAACGGTCTGCCTGCTAATCTACCGCTGCAACTGATTCTAATTATATATACATAATGTATGTATATATATTCATAGTCTCACGTATATACTATACATAAAATAAATTACCTGTGTCTGTGGCAAATTCTGACAGTCGTAAGCACTTGTCGTCGTTGCATAACTCAACCCTATCGATAACGCACTCAACTTAATAAATAATTTTAACATTGCAACTATTTTGCCACACTATTCTCAAAACACAGAATGTTTCGACAAGCGAACAATCGCCGCCTTACTCAATATTGCTTCATACAGGGTTAAACAATCATATATAAATGTTTTAGTATCGTAATCAGATGTTAAACGTGATGGTTCAAAGCTTGTTCAGATAAGGTAGTCTTTGATAAGTGGTGTCTTCGATGCGTTGAGATAAAGATTGATAGATAGGCTAACTGGAATTGTGTTAATTAGATGGTTTGTCTATGGTTTTATCAGCACTTTCTAGATGTGGGGTACAGTGGTGTATACAAACCCGTTCCAAATCACAACTTCATAGTACAAATGGCAGGATTGCCAGACAGTGGAGACACGTCTGAAGAAATATGTTCGCCAAATAAGATTGTATTGTAAAAGCTTGGGTGGTGGGTTTTCCAAGGATCATTAAGATGCAGCAATGCCAGCTGACAGTTTACTGGTCCATTATCAATATATAGGCAGGTTATCGATTATATTCTTGGAAGGTCAATAACGTGCGATTGATATCTCTAGCCATTTAGCGTCTGTTTGTCAGTAGAAGATAATAATAATAATAATATTCTATCACATACACACAACACCATCTAGCCCAAACTACGCAGAGCTTGTACTATGGGTACTAGACAGTGGACAAATATACATATACCTACTAGTTTTTTTTTGTAAATATGTACCTTCATATTAGGTATACATAGAAACACCCAGACCAAGGCAAACATCCATGATCATGCACACAAATGTTTGACTTGTGCGGGAATCGAACCCGCGACCTCAGGCGAGGCAGTCGGTTACACTAACCACTACGCCATCGAGGCCGACGAGTTTACTTACATGTGGCTTGCCGGAGTCCCGTGTGAGTGCACAGATGGCGGAGTGGTTTAAAAAGTCACTACCTCTGCGGGTGTTATGGGCTCGATTCCCACACCGGACAAAAAATTGTGTCAATCACAAATAATTGTTCCAAATCTGGGATGTTATTTGTGTCCGTTGTTTGAGTGTTTGTTAAGTTCCCCGCATGCAACTATTACGATGGGGACAAGAAAAGTCTTTTAAAAAAATTTATTCTACGTTACGAATCTGCGAGTCTATCCAGATTCCACACCGCAATTGTGAATTTACTTACAACAACCTAATAGAACATAACCAACTAAACCAAAAACATTATTTCGGCGGTTGCACTACGAATGTGTCACAAACAGAGCGAGTAACATACGGATATATAATTATTTTAGTCTGTAATTGCTGTCTTATTGCTATAAATCACATAGATACAGATTTACACATACAACAGCATTTCAGTGCACTAATAGCTCTCACAAATGACTCAGGTAACTTGCACAAGTTAAAACGTTTGTTTTTCCTTTCAGATTATATATACAATGTTAAGTACTGACGCGAGCTACCAATGCAACTAGCCCGCTTCCTTGCACTTGATGGTCTTGCAAGTAGTTTGCCCATATAGACAGCCCCAGCTCCTTGCATTGTTTACAAGGACTATTGTTGCTTCTCGACCGATTTGATAGTATATTATAATATGTAACGGGTATTAACGCGATCATGCATAATGTTTACCTTTCGCATCATCGAAACATCATGACATCGCAGCACCAGTCAGCTTGTGACCACGGCCGGTGTAATCTGGTCGAAACGTCAAGCATAAAAAAGGTAAACATTATGCATGATCCGTTACATATTATATATATATCATGCAACGCGAAAGTTTAAAAGTTACGATTTGATAGTATTTGTTTATGTAAGTATTTTGTGCGATTGCGTCAGTTTAATCAATCAAATGTATACAGTCAACATCTGGCCACACGCAAAACAATAACATACCACTTCCTCAGTATTGTCTTACGTTTACACGAATATTATGTATTTGTCATGCCGATAGACCGCGCCCTGATTTAGGATAGAGTGTATCCTTTATCCTCGTGTCTCCCACGGGAACACAAATCAGGGTAAAAGGTATTTAATCCTCGTATATGTTCCCGCGGGATACACGAAGGTAACGACAAGAATCTAGTATTTTACATTTAGTCAGTTATCGACGTTTCGGAAGGCTTGCAGCAGCCATGATTGTGTGAGGCCAAACATCACCAAAGTGATGTTTGGATACTTTCTAATAACTAAGCCACTAATAAATAAATTGCTACTTGATTAAATGTATGTTCCTTTTTTAATATTATTAGCATTTTAGACTATAACTTACTAGTTTTCCATTGAATCCTCCGACTAAGGTAGAATGTTTGTTTTAGGAATGGATTCACGTCGATAGGTCAATGATTAAAATATAATCCAACCTCTCGATCATAAGTACTATTTATTTGTATTATTAGAATAGAAAACTCCCGCACTAGGCACAATTCCTATATCTTTACCAACATTCAAACAATGGACACAAAGAACATCCAGGCTCGGAACAACCATTTGTGGATCACACAAATTTTTGTCCCGTGTGAGATTGGAACCCACAACACTCAGCACAATGGCGGCGGTGCAGTCGAATATCTTATCGATTGTGCTAAAGTTGGTAAAAAATAGCGTATTTAACTATATTTCCTAAAATGTATGGTTAATTTTGCTGTTACGACATTAGTTATTTTGCATAAACTGTTATATAACAGCAAATAAAACAATAATCCTTTAAAACATTTAATTAAATATGTTGAAATGCCGATTCTTTATTCTTATATATTCTATTATTTTAGAACTCATTGCATATTTATTTCAAAAATGCGTGAACAAATTGATAAGCTATGCTATCTATTATTGAATACTTGAACAGACACCGCAAGTAATTTTCTTGTAACACTAGTAAGAGCGCATATGCCCGAGCTAGTACTAAGTACAGCTACCTACGTATATGATATAATCATATCAGCCCTGTATTATACTGACCCATTGCTGGGCATGGGCTTTTTTTCAGTGTGAGAAGGTTTAGGCCATAGTCCACCACGCTGGCACACTGCAGGTTGGCAGACTTCACATATCTTTGAGAACATTATGGAGAACTCTCCGACATCCGGGTTTCCTCACTATGTTTTTATTCACCGTTAAAGTGAACGATAATTAACTATTTAATACGCACATAGCTTCGAAAAGTCAGAGATGCGTGTCTTGGGATCGAACTCGATACCTCTGCATGGCAGTTAACCGGTCTCTCACTATTGCTGCTGTTTACTACAACTACTTATAATTAATAGCTAATGACTATAATATAGGTTATTAGATTATTTCATTTTAAAATTAATTATGTAAAATTAAATAAATATGACATGTTAAAAAATAAAAATAGCTAAAGATGCTATATAATTAAAATATATAATATTTCTATACCTATCAGACTTTGTCAAAAATATATTACAAAATGTGCTGAGATGTATGTATATAAAACGAAGTAAGTGTTTGAGAACTAGTTTAAAATCAGCTATTTTATGTACCTACTATTAAGATAGCAAACACTCATGCACTGTCAGAACGATTGCACCGATGGCGCAGTAAGCAAGCGGTCACTTTACTGTCACCTGCTCGGGCTTTAAAATTATCACAATAAGGTCCTGTTCCATAAACTCTAAATAGCATTTATCTATACTAATATTATGAAGCTGAAGAGTTTGTTTGTTTGGTTGAACGCGTTAATCTCAGGAACTAATGATTCGAATTGAAAAAATATTTTAGTGTTGGATAGCCCATTTATCGAGAAAGGCTATAGGCTATATAACTCTATGACCAATAGGAGCGGAGCAACAATGAAAAATGTTTCAAAAACGGGGAAAATTCTCTTATATGAAGCAGATGAAGTAGCGCGGGTCAGCTAGTTCAAAGCCCCCCATCCTTTTTCTTTAACCTAGACACCACCTTTAACAAGAGTGAGACTGCATGCAATTTATATTTCGGATAACTTTTACTTGATAGTTGTGAAACTGGCCGTTAGAGTACTGGCGGATGCCTAAGCATTTGCATAAAATTTTAAGACAATATAATATGGCATACTTTTGTTTATCCTAATTATATTACGCATAATATTATTTATGCATAACAGCTTACGCATAATTATTATCACAACTAGCTGCCACTGCACCAACCTAACGAACCTATTTGTCGGGTTGTCACTAATTACTCGCTTTGCAAGCAAGGTCGGGTAAAGGGACCTTGCCAGATTATTATATGCCAAAGTATATTAGGCATAAAAGCATTATGCGAAATGAAGGAATCCATATTACATCAATTATAGACCTCCGTAACTGGCTCTTTAGTCAACTGAGGCCGCTCGAACTTATCCCGCGCTGTGAAGCACATCCTTTACCCTCACTTGAAAAATAAGCTGTAGAAATAAACGATATAAAAAAAAAATAAGCTCGCACTACCTAGTCAATATCATATTCCATAACGCTTGACATATTATCTTCTGTCTCCAAAGCTAGTTTTGTATCACTGCCAACCATTTTAGCTCGATTTCTTTGAGCTTTAGCAAACATTAACTCTATCCCCAAGATAATTAATGACAAAACAGCTCCTAAAATCGTAAGCAGTAATAATGGAGCCACATCTCCTAGTTTAACTCGCTCAGCAAGTAACGCTGCTCGGCAAGGGGGTTGTGGAATCCGCAAACGGGCGACGAGACGTTTTCCAAGACCTGTTTCAAGAATCCACGCCCCAGCTATACGAAGCACGGCACTCCATTGGCCGTCTTTGGTTGAAGTTATCCAGGTTAAAGTCTGTAAACGAAAAACGGATTTATCATAACATAAGTTTCTAAATGTAAATATGTTACTAATTTTAAATGTTTTATTATTGTGACGCTACATAGTCATTTATAAACAATGGATATAATAAATATAATAGAATATGTATAATTCTAAAACTCTAGAAAACAAATTTAAATATATATCTTTAATGTTTGATATTTGTGGCTCTCAAATGATGGTACCATACCTGGTCAGAATATATCAGATTATTGATCCTAAATGATAGAATCTTACTTATAAGTTACCTCAGGAATAGTATCAACGTGCTGTAACTTGCAGATGTGGTCATCACTAAAACTCTTGAAGTGCGGGTAGATCTGATTGTACTCGCTGTGAAAGGCCATACTTCCTCGTTGTATCATTTGAACTCCTTTTTCTAATTCGAAGTAAAATTTCGATGTCTTCTTTTTCTTCTTTAGGTATTCTAGCTCGTCCCAAGTTGTTTCTACCTATGACGAAAATTATGTATTGAACAAGTGCTATATTGCCTCTCATAGTTCAATTTATTTGATTGTTCATTTAGAAAGAATAAGAACATCAAATAATATATGGCAGGAGTGCGTGAGTCATAGAAGAAGGTGTCTATGATGAGATTAAAATAGGAATATTTAGAAGAAAATACATACGGCGTTGACCCTAGTTGAACTGGAGTCAGGGTAAGACAATAAAAATGGATGAATAACCCTTAATTCACCCTGAGTCCCCAGGACTCACCGTTGTTTATATTTCTTAGCTCGCTATTTTGTTTTCTTTTTGATGTGAAACATTTATATTCGCACGTAAAACCGATTTCTGGCGTGGCGACGCATGCCGTGGCGACTCGTCACCACGTTATATGATGGTATATATATACAGTCTATATGCAGTAGTGTGTACGGTGTGGCGACGCGTCGCCATGCGCAATCGACTGTGCGATTCTCTCCCACTCGATCCGGCGTTAAGCCATCTCTCATTTCATTTCTTTGAATGTTATGTCCAATACTTTTGTAACATACTTCAGTTACCATCGACCAATTGTCACAGTAATACCGTCCTCAGAGGCAACATCGAATATAACTATTACCGAAGTCACTGATTAAACGAATTAAGTAGTCACGATTTGAAATAAATTCGTCAATTTTTGTATTTAATGAAAATAAATGTTTATTAAATTAATAGTCATCGTTATCTGGAAAAAAAATCGTAATATTTTATTTTATCATTATGACATATTTAGTTCCTATCACAATCTGTTCTTTTCTGCATATTAATTTTACAAAATAATGTCGATGTTTCACATCTGCCAGGCGTCCCGTGACGGCTCACATTTTTTTTCTTTATATATATGTAATATATATATAAAGAAAAAAGAAATACGTAACCATAGTTACGAAGAATTGTACGACGTCAGACGAACAATGCCGAAATACTACGAACGCGATTTTACTGCGTGTGTCAAATGCATGGTTGTGTGCGTGTAGTGTCTTTTCATTAATTTAATGTATTTCTAATGCATATTTTATAAACATTAGAATTCGCCACTCCTTCTCCATATAAACTTTCACTGTGCCAAATTTCATACACCTTCGTCCGCGTAATTTTAGTAAAAAGGGTACTACGATTTTGCTTCACGTATTAATATAAATATATAGACAGCATTGGCGAAATCTAAATTAAATGTAATTATAAGGGTAAAGTTACAACAAAACCTTAATAACAATCAAACTTAAAATTTAAATCAAGTATGATCAAATTTTGACCACTAGGCGACCGCTAGTACTAATTAAATAACAGTGAAATGTTTGTTTTTGTTTGAGCTTGCTAAGTTAATAAAATAGTCGATTCGAAAATTTATTTTTATTTGATAACCATATTCATGAAAAAGGTAGCCTAGCCATAGGCTTTACGCTATGAGCCACGGGTACAGCGCTGTAATCTTATACAAAGTGGCGCAATACTTATCACATTAAATGATATACTGCCTTAAGCTGGTTGATATAAGACGGTTAACATAAACAAAAAACCGATTTTCGCAGAAATTAAGAAATGTTTTTTTTGAACAAAATAGTTAAAATAAAATTAGACTCAAATTGGAACACCATTATATTTGTCGTCAAATTATCGTTACAAGATTATGGACCTTATTTCTTTTGCAATATGCTTGATATTGCTTTTGATAAGTTATTTGTTATTTTAGTTCTAGGTTTTGTAAGAGCGGCATCGTTTGTTTTAATATCGCTGCTTGAGGTCTTTGACACCTAAGTATTTTATCTCTGCAGTGATGAACACAGGATGTTCTAAATTCTGAAAACAAAAAGAATGTCCTGTGGCTAAACTATTAAATACATTTGGTTCATAATTTGTAAATCGTCAAAAAATACCATGTAGTATAATTATGTGGTATCAGTTAATGTGATAACATTTGCACCACTTTGTATATACTTAATTTTTTCAGCAGTATGTACTTATAAGATTCAGTCGGTCGTAAATGATTAGTACTTTTATCCTAGTATCAAGAAGGTCAATTGCTTGGTCAATATTGACGGACTTGCAATTAAAACGTTACAAAATTGCTCTTTACACATGTCCAGCCTGAACTTCTATTCTATACATTGGTCAAGTAATCATATAAATTGGGAGAGCAATACTGCAGGAAATCTCCTATATCCAAACTCACAAACTTTAACCCTCTATAATATTAGTTCAGATTAAAAAACCAACTTACATCAAAGAACAAATAACGCATGTAATCATAATCCTCACTGCCGATGCTGTACTTGGAGTCTGCTAGTGCCTTCAATGAGTCAGGCCCTCCCCTGCCAGTGCTCATGAGCGCCGAGACGATGGCAGACGTGTAGTACGCGTGTACTAACATGGCGCTCACTGACAGTACGATAAAAGCCCAGCGGCCTGAAGCTCCTTCGGGGACTGCACTGGCATCTGAACACATTTTGATATATAAGACTTCCACAAGACAGAAGGCGAATTTTCTCGCAGTAGATGTTTTCGTCTAATAAACAGCAGCTGAAATATTATTTTGTAAAATGCGGATATTTATTACAATTTACCATTTTAATTGGTCTTTTAGCAAATATTTCTTCTAAAGTCCTTAAACAAAGTCAGAAGCACGCTTTTTAAATAAATTAGGCAAAGAAATGCAATCAAATCAAAGATCAATAATAAATCAAGTCAAAAAAATTACTTACGAACTTCAAAGTTAAGTGGTTAGTCAATTTACTAAAGTTAATTCGGCTCTGAAGTAGTATTTTGGTATTTTACAACTCATATCTGAGGCAAATAATAATAAATATTACTACATATTTGCAGCCATTACAACATACATAGTTTTATACATCTCCGAAAAGGAATTACATTCCTGATATTTTCGCGAAGTACGACAGCAAAGTACCGTTAATTGGGCACAGTTGGAGACACCGTGCTATTACTGAGAATTGCTTGACAGAAATACATAACAAAAACAATAACGTTCACTACTGCACCACTGACCCAAATACCATATACTGACTATATTAATATAAAAAAGATAATACTAATTATCCAAAGCTCCAGCTATCACCTTGTTGCAAGTAAGTCGTGAGCACAGTATACAGAGCTCCGTCCTGTTCCCTGCGACTCTTGGACGTGGCTCGCTGCACCAGCGCCAGACCAGCCATCATCGCGAGACAGGCCCACCAAACAGCGGGTGAGAACGGCTCCAAGTACATATTAGTACTGCTCTCCCTCTCAGCCAGGTACGTAAACCCTACTCTGTGATGATAAGAAAAGTAGTGTTGTTTAAAGTATGCTACCTGATAATCTTGCGGGAGAACGTTGGACTGTCATGCAACGGTTTCAAGTACAATCCTAATGCACGCACCTGTTACTTTTCAAAGTTATGTGCGTATTTAATAGTTAATTATCGCTTACTTTAACGGTGAAGGTAAACGTCGTACGGAAACCTGCATATCATAGAGTTTTTGGAGAGCTTTAGAAAATTTGTGAAGTCTGTCGTCGGCGCTGGGCTAACATGGTGGCTTAACCCATCTCACGCTTAGAAGAGGCCCGCAATGGGAAAATTTGTAAACATAATGTTATAAGTCGCCTTGTAAACCATGCAAAGCCGTTTCAGATTTCAATCCCATTAAATTATAAGACTTAGGGAACAGAGAGAGCTCTTGTGTTTGCGTACACACTTGGAGAAGGAAGATGGTCAATCACTTTATTTTGCCAAAATTCGGTTTGAAGGGCTTTAGATCGTTAAAAATAGCCTATGCATATACAAACAAACAGTTTCTTCTATTTTGGACAGTCATCAATATCATACTGTATATGTATGACCTCCACATACATAAACAGGCTTAAGACAATACCTCTGATGGGGTAAGCCCTCGCATTTTAACAACTATGATTTTTTCCGATGAAATGGAATCTAAGCTTATTACTGTCTAGACTCTACGCCGCTATTGAGAATTTCCTGATAGAAATACCCAATTCTGACTCAGGCATTGAACCCGAGACCTCACGCATAGCATCTCTATATATTCGCGTTCTATATAGAGGCAATCCTATGCTTCACAGGAGCAATAATACAAATTACGAATAAAAGATAGAGATACCTAAAAGGCCAGATTGCGACGACGTAGTCGAGCACATAGATGCGGTCCCAGAGTATCCTCAGTATTCCTCCAGAGAGGTCCGCGTCACCCGTAGACAGCATCACGTACATACTGTTGTTATTTATCATTGCTGCCCACAGCTCGTTTTGAATCAACACATCCCTGGAACAATCATTTTACAATACTACGAGCTTTTGCTCGCTTCGATCGCGTAAAAGGAGGTTAGGTGAAGATAGGCTTTCAAAATAAAATATAGCCTATATTACTCGGTAATAATATACCTTACTTATGGTGAAAGAAATTTTAAAATCGGTTGAGTAGTTTTTGAGTTAAATGTTACAAACAAACAAAAAATAAAATGTTCTCATTTATAATATTAGTATAGACCAGCACACCAAATATACGTTGTCCAGCCCGATCGTTGTATTGCTTGACACACCGCAGTTCACGTAACTGATCCAAATATAAATAAACTATCACAAAAAATCCATCAAAATCGGTCCAACCGTTTAGGAGGAGTTCAGTGAGATATCAAGTGAAGAAACATTACTTATAAAAAACCCGCCCGTACTTCACCCGGGTTTAACATACCTAGTATATCGTACGGATCATCAGATCGAATAGATATATGCTATATACCTACGTACATCTTATAGTGGCGTATGTACATGAATATTCCTTTCAAATAGTAAAAGATTTTCAAATGGATGTATTGGTTGCGGAGATAGCCCTCCAAACACACAAAAATTCAAAAAATTCGAACTCCTTTATAATGTGTTAATATGTTTTATGTCAAAAGAGCAAACTTTAAATCCTAGTTTTGGAATTTCTAAGTATATCTCGGTAGAAATAAGTAACTACCATTGTAAATTAAGTTTTGTCTGTGTTTTCTTTTTACTTTTTTTAACTGGGGTAATGTATTGACTTGTAACCTCCGCTCCAAACATAACACGGTGTTCCTCCACATAACCAGAGCTTGCGGGGCCGCGCGAATCACTTTCACATGCAATCGCGACCCCGCCGAGTCTATCTGTTATCATAAGAAATTTGTTAATTCCGCCAAATATAAGTTAACTCTATTGAAATTAAACTACTATATACGGATTTTATCGCGTTGTTTATTTGACACTTTATTACATAATTTTGAAAATTGTTACGCTATTACTACTAATAAACTTTACTAATTTTTAAACTAATTAAATTATTGTTAAAGCTATTTAGATTTATTTTAATTTTACACTTTCCCCGACGTTTCGGTTGCTTTTCAGCAGCTATGGTCACGAGGAGACTAAGATGGTAGTTGTCTCGATGTTCCAGTGTCGTTATTTCAAAGTACCCGAACATAATCTAGCTGAGGTTTGCTGTCTAGCTAGACTTCATGATACTATGAGCTCATTCTGCGTAAATAGAAACACCAATGATTAAATTATGTTCGGGTACTTTGAAATAACTACACTGGAACATTAAGACAACTACCATCTACCGACAGTTTAAAACAGGGCTGATATTATTATATTAATATTACAGGATAAGGTAATGAAACACCTACTTACTGGCCATTAACTCTTTCTATAAGCAACATAGATGTTTGGTACCCACAGCGAATGCCGGGGTCTTGGTCTGATATGGACTCATCATCGAGCCAGTCAACAAATGTACCCTCGTACTTCTCGTTAGAGTAATGTCCTACCTGAAATGTATAAAATGATGACAGATACAAAACCCATTAGTATATTAAAATTGTTGATGAAAATATAAGTTACTAAGTGTACCTTGCGGTTGGTTTTCCATACAAATTTAAACCACTATTTTACTTTCTTAGGTTTGTATATCAAAAATTCCGTTCTAAACTGACATCTACATATAAACCACCTCCACGCTAATTTTCAGTTTCATAGGTCAAGTAGTTTAGGAGATTTCGTGTTTAGACAATGAGTGTTTGCAACCTTTGATGTGTATAAATAAACCATAAACAGGAATATAACTAGACATTTTAATTATTTCTACTAGCTTTTGCCCACGGCTTCGCCCGTATGCACACCGTAATAAAAATCATTCTATATGATAATCAAGAATATGGTCTATCGCCGTGCAAAGTTTGCCAAACCCATCCATCCACACAACCAACCATCTTCATAGACATTCACATTTAAAATCTAAGTATCTATAAGATATGACTTATATAAAAGGGCTACATACTGGTGTAGCAATCCTGAGTGGGTACATTTTTAAGTCTTGCCTCCTCAAAATTCTATCTCGTTCATGAGCCACCACAAAACCTTCAGCTGCAGTCCAGTATGCCCAAGGGTGAACAGCAACTCCGTCACGGGGATGAACATATGCATCGTGAAAGTGTACTATTTCAGGAGATTCATAAACAAACATTGTAGCTAAAAGTTAACTCAATCATTATCGAGCAGCGATAGCTCAGTGGGGAGACCAACAGACTGCAATGCAGAGGGTCTCGGGTTCGAACCCATGTCGCGCACCTCTGACTTTCGAAAGTTATATGACTTTTCAAAATTATGTGCGTATTGATTGACAATTATCGCCTGCTCTGTGCCTCGGATAGCACGTTAAGCCGTTGGTCCCAGCTGCCATGAACATCTATGGTAGTCGTTATTGGGAGAGTGTCGATAGAAAAGATCCCACTGGGTCGAAGTGTCGCCGGTCTGCACTGACTGGCCCCCACAAAAGGTAAGATAAGATAACACAATCATTACGTATTATAAAACAAAGTCCCCGCCTCGTCTATCTGTCTATTCGCGATAAACATAAATCTATTGAATGGATCTTCATGCGGTTATCACCAATAGATAGATTCATGAGGAAGGTTTAGGTGTATAACTTGTTAAAGTTTTGTACTACCCGTGCAAAGCCGGGGCGCGTCGCTAGTCTTTTATAATTAGCTTCCACTAGCGGCTTCGGTCATGTGGTAATGTTATTAAAATAGAACCAGGGTATTTAGGGATACCACTAACCTAAGTTAGTGATTCCAAATATACTAACAAACGAATGTTATATCTTCATAATATTATAATTATGGTCGTCTGTACTTAAATGTGGCGCACACTTGGTAACAGTTTGCCACATTATTTTTCTTACACTCACATAAGGATCAGTGCGATATCCAGAGTTTTAGTGCAATTACAATTTGTAATTTTGCAAATATAGTTCAAACGGCTAACAACATATTATCATTTAGCTGACCCGTAAATTTTATGAGCCATCTCAATGTCGGCACAGCCGTTTTCCTGCTACAAGAAGGTTTAAAATACAGACTACGTCACTCGCCAAGTATAGGTTGGATGACTTAACACCTTTGAGAGCATTGTGGAAAACTATCAGATATGAAGATTATCTTCCAATTCTCACCTTTTCCTTCAAAAATAGTGATATAGCTACACGTAGCTTTTAAAGATCAAAGGATCATACTATAGGTTGTCGTTGTGTTTGTTGTGATTATCACGCGATTATTAAACAGTAAATGTTTTAATTCCTACACAGGACGAAAAGTATAAGATCACAAATAGGTAGTTGCTTCGAGTTAAGGCATTCTTGGATTTGATGTTTTTTATTCAAATCTTTATATAGTTCGGACTGCCGCAATAGGGATCATTTATGAACCGCTCACATATGTAAAGACCAATTGTTGTCTCTTTTTAAGCAATTGGAAGTATATACCTATAGTGAACCATATTAGAATATTTATTTTATTAGAGAAACAAATTATGTGTCACGAAAGACTTTACAAACATTCAAATAACAGACACAAAGAACACCGAGACTCGGAACAACCATCACACAAAGTTTTGTCCTGTGTGGGATTCGAACCCACAACACAGTGGCGAGGTGACCACTTAAAACACTACGCCATCTGTGTCGATCTGTTCTATAGTAGTACAAGTTTTAAGCAAAACGGAAAAGAATACTAAAATTATGTATAATACTAGGCGTTTTATTTTTATTTGACCTGACCTGTACCTCCCTCAATAGTTCAACGTTCTAATTACTAGACTATGCTATTCTTTTCTATTATACGTAGCGAGAAATTGTATGTGTGATTTCACATTGTATGATGCTAAACATTTTTATTACAATAGCCATTCTTCCGCATCTTTGTTGTCTCACTTTTGTAAGATGATAAACAGCTGACATGCAATTTTATTGTTCATGTTTTATTCTGATTCAGCATTTGTTTAGCTCTTATTTGCATTGTCTTATGTATGATTGCAAAATAATAATATGAATATACACAGGTATTCATAAAATTCTCGGGCGTTGAGTATTGTTTGAACGCACGTATATGCACAAAAATGCGCTCTGCTGTTTATTATATTGCCAGCTTTTAACAGATTATTGGAAATAAAACTTGAGATGCTATGTCTTAATATAGATTACTCAAAAATCTCTTCATTTTCTTTAAATGCCTTAAATTTTTATGAAATGATGAATGATGAAAGGATGATCATGATGATGAAAGGAAAATGAAATGCCTTATTAGTTAACACCGTCAGTGTGACCGAAGACTTTAAAACAATCGACAATAACAAAAGATGTATCTGTACATATATTTATGTACCTAGCCTACCTTGCGCTAAGAGCTAGAAAGGGCTATATGCACTGTTTCACCAACCACCAGTACGTCACCATAAGCTATGCTGCTTTGTTTCGACCCAGAATTTGTATCCGGGCCTTCGTGATTGATACAACATAAGCGCGGACATTTCGTTTTATGACACTGAACCGACGAGTCGGCGTTTCTATTCTAATTATAATTCGTTTGAGTGGCATATTACTAAAACTCTTATTAGCCAAGAGGCTTGCCCAAAGATATTTATGCTGAGAAATAAATTTAATATCATTAGATCATTACACTGCAGCGCAGTAAATCCACGGGACACACGGCACACGACTTTATGACGTTGTGTGCATATTAAATAGTTAATTATTCCTTGTCTTAAGAGCAAACGAAAATAGCACGAGAAAACCAGTATGTCTCAGAACTCACCATAATGCTCTGTAAGATATGGCAAGCCGGCCAACCCACACTCCCCTATGCACATCCCTATGCAGTACACAATGGCCTAGCCTTTTTAGTGCTAGAGAAACTAAAAGGAAAGCTGGTATTAAAAACAAATGTGTTGGGGATCGCCACTTGGTACAAAGGACCTATAATGCCGATACGGTATCTATAGTGGTTGCTAAAACATGTTGATATGAGGTAAAATACTATATACTTAGAATTTTACAACTCATACTCACTCATGATTATGCAAGAATGACTCAGAATATACATGCAAGAATGTATCGCCCACTTTTGAAAACCGTCATTTTTAAAACGTGGGCATTAGTTTCTTGCACGTATCTTCTCATGGGTCCTTTGCTTCAATCTGAAAACAATACGTCTGCAACGCACACAGTACGAGCGCTTCATCCCAAGCACGTATCCGTATTATCTGAGCGCCTCCTCTATGATGATTGGTGTATTCCTCTTCTCATTTGTATTCCTTTTTCCTTTCTCCTTCCTTTTTAAGTCTAAGAGTGAATAAATTATTGTAGTTTTATCACAATTTGTTGAGTGTAGTTGCTCGGATGTCTACAGGACATTGTATGACTGTGAAATGCAATTGTTTGAAATTTATATTACAACAAATAAAATCCTTTTATTTGTCCCATTTGTACCAGTATCTGTTACTTCAGTAAACTTACTAACCAATAGACTGATGTTCACAGTAATGTCTGTGTGACCTAAATGCATAAATTAATTTTGATTGTAAAATGTTGTAGCTAACGTTGTCTGCCTAACACTCCGTGATTAAATAAGCGTGATGATATAACAAATAAAGTTAAATCATACCTTTGCCATCATGTTCGTCGATGGTATTACGTTCTAAGAATGCAACGTCAGCATCGTATCGAGTTTTGCGCAAGGCTTCGGGTAATCGGTCGCCCATTATTAACCACTTGTACTTGGTCAAGAAATGTAATGGTTTTACCTGCGGAATATTACACTTTATTATTATATATTATAACGTTTATTGATATGAATACTACACGGTTTAAAAATAGATTATTGAGCTCGTAACACATATCCATACTAATATTATAAAAAGGAAGAAGAAGGTTTGATTTTTTGTTTATTTGTAATGGTTTAACTAATCAACCGACTTACCTAAGAATTTTACTCTATTAAGAAGCAAAGAATATAATAATAATAATAATAATTTTCTACCATGTGGTTAGCCACTACGCCATCGAGGCCGTCAATATAATATTATCACTGATTGGCAAACGTGAAGTATATTTTATTTACAAAGGTATTATTACTAACATAACCTAACCTACTGTTACGTAAGTGAAGCCGCAGGCAAAAGCTAGTTGATCCACTCTCATGGAATACCCATTTGCGTACGGTATCTCTTCATATAAAGAAGCTTATCTTTCTCTTTAAGAAATTGAGACTTTCTGCTGACACAGACATTCTAAATATGGTCTACAGTGCCTTATGTGAGTCCATCTTAAACTATTGTATCGCTGCTTGGGGAAGCGCTTCAAAAACTGCAATTAGCCAAGTAGAACGCGCTCATAGAGCAGTAATAAAAGCCCTTTAAGATACCCTACACGAAAACTATATGCTGAGTACAAGGTACTGACAGTGCGACAAATGTATATCCAACGTGCTACTATAAGAAGACATTCAAATCTCCCACCAAAAACCCTTCCATCAAATACACGAAGAAGAAGACCTGAACCTGCTTGCCCTAAAGTATATATTAAGATCGATTTCACGCAGCGACACTACTGTTACTTAACCGCCCTGCTATACAACAAACTCCACACCACCTTAAATATCACTCCCGAAATACATATGAATGCAAAACAATATTAAAAGAATAATAATAATAATAATAATATAATAATATTATTCTACCACATACACATAACACCATCTAGCCCAAACTAAGCAGCTTGTACTATGGGTACTAGACAATGGATAAACATACATATAAATTTTTTTGTTTTGTAAATACATACATATTATACATAGAAACACCCATACAAAACAAAACAGAATATTTAGCTACATTAAATTATGAGGAAACAGAGGATTTAATAAAACCTCCGTTTAAATAGACTGAACATACACACACACACACACACATACACACAAACACGCGCGCGCATACACACACGGACACACACACACACACACACTCACACATACACGCATACTATTATTACTATTGTATAATACTGTATCCAAAACGCATAATCAAAATTATGAAAGACGGATGGATGTCCCCCGCAACATAGGACATTAAACTAAATAAATTATATCCATAATAACAAACCTGGTACATAATATAACTATGAACTATGATGTATGTATACAACCCTGTACTCTCTTTGGTGTCAATAAAATTATTATTATTTGTTTCTCTTTCACGGGTATATCCCTAATACGTTAGGAAAATACCCGGTCCTTTGGGAGTCTTACACGTAGACATTAGTCCAACGTGAAGAGGCCCTTCGAGAGTTTAATCAAAGGTGGGATGGGACACCTACAGCGGCACTAGCCGCAGCAGGCGTAGGACTATTGCTACGTATGGATATATGGGCTATGGGTATGGGTGTTTGATGGACTGGTATATTGGTAACTATGGATGAAAAACGGCGTCTGCCCTGAATACTCTAATAACATCAATCGGATGGACAGACGGTGACTTGCCAACTCACTAAATGGGCCTCCTGAATAGCCACGATAGGCATACAAGCCAGCAGCAGAGGGCAACACCGGTCACCATCACGGGTCTCGTGACAACGGACACCTGGTGTGGGTTTCACCGTAGTTATGCCCTTGAAAATGACACTTACACCCCCAAGCATGTAGCTCCAGCGGCCTCCCCCTCTCACCGGCCGACCGAGGCAAGCCAGAGTTGAGAGTTCTACGGGTGCTCTTGAAGTTTCACCCCAGCCACCCAGTAACGGCAAGCTGAGGACGAGGCCCTAACCGACTCTCCGAGGCATTCGGGACCGCAGTGTCGCCACTCACATTCAGCTCGCCACAAGCTGCCCTGCGGTTTGTGCGCTTTTATTTAACCAGGCGATACATTTTTTGTTTATATCAGAAGGCGAAGGTGGTTTTTTAAAAGCTAGTGTACTGTGCTCTCCTGTATCGCGTTAGTCTCATGAGGAGATAACGACTGTCC
This sequence comes from Catocala fraxini, assembly GCA_930367265.1. Taxonomy (NCBI): domain Eukaryota; kingdom Metazoa; phylum Arthropoda; class Insecta; order Lepidoptera; family Erebidae; genus Catocala; species Catocala fraxini. The sequence goes on from OV884043.1 coordinate 19,709,265, forward strand.
CAGAGAGGTTTATTATTATTATATAACATCACGCTACGGTCAATAGGAGCGGAGCACCAATGTAAAATGTTGCCAAAACGGGAAAAATGAAGCAGACGATGTTGCGCGGGTCAGCTATATAACTTAAACTGTATCTAGATACAAAAATAAAAAATGATAAATATTAATTAACAATTTAAGTGACCTTGTTAAATAACTCGTCATCGTGTCCAGGCATGTAAAGCACGCCTTGTAAGCGATGTCGGTCGATATGATCCAGTATAGAAGCGTCGCAAGAATATGTCGAGCTCAACCCGAACTGCGATATTTGTCGAGTCAAGTTTATCCGATCTGCAATTGACAAGATTATTTTATCACTACATAATATAAAACAATGTACTCCGCGTCTGTCTGTGTGTCTGTCTGTTTGTTCGCGATAAACTTCAATACTACTGAACAGATTTTCATGCGGCTTTTACCAATATACAGAGTGATTTATGAGGAAGGTTGAGGTGTATAATTTGTTTTTTTTTTCCTGGCTTCATTCTCTTTCACCACATTTCTCATACGCGCTCGCCAGTTTAAGGTACTCTTAACCTAATTAGCAATTATATGATTATATATTTCTAAATAGTAGGCAACACGGGAAACCTTGTATTGAACGGGCAGAATTACATAATTCTGCCCGTTTAATTCAAGTGGAAGAATCTGTCACGTCTGCTTTGCGGAATTAAACGAGTCATAAAAGAAAAAAATACTATCCCTAGCTCATCTTACCAGCAGGTGGACAACATGACAACACTATAATACTGGCTACCACTTTATATTTGAAGAATTCTACCACAGCTTGGACAAACATGGCTGCCAAGTCCTTTTAATGCAATGTGTTTAGTTTCTCTGGCGTATTTTATACTCAGTAATATGTACTGTCGCGAACAGCATATTAAGGTAATGTTTCTAAGGATAGCAGTGCCGTCAAGTAGTCAATGTAATACGACTGACATAAATAGTATATATATATATAATTATAAAGGTATATGCGAGGTGGTAAATAGATAACATATTATAGTATATACCGCCTTACTGCTGTCATCGCACAGTGTATTGTAAGTTCGAATCCCTTTGGAGACAAATAATTATTATGATATACAAGTAAATATGGATATTCGTAGTGTACGTACACTTTGTGTATGGTCCTCCGTACTAACCAATATTAGATATAGGTAAATGCGAATGTGAGTTGGTTTATTTGTTTGTCTATTACGCTTTCACGCGTTAACTTCTCAACCGATCATCATGAAATTTCGCATAGACGTGGTCATTCATCCATATAAAATTACTGTTCCTAATATAACCATTTTTTAAACGGGAGACAATGCATTGACGCTCACCTCTCCACGGAAAAGAGGAGCGGAGAGGTTATGTCTGACTCACCCGGGAAAAGATGGAATGTCCCGGGTACTACCGACTAAATCAACCATGGTGTGCCCACATTAAAGCCAGTGGAGCCGCGGGCAAAATCTATTTGTAGATATATTTAAAGAGTCTCCATCGACACAGGGCTTGATCCCAAGTGAGAGAGATGTCTTTAGAACACCATTAATCTATACATATGTATAGATAACGTTCTAGTGCCGGTATTCAACGCTATATTAGTTACTACACGAACGCACTGCTACGTAAGGAAATATAAGCTATTTATATTTCATAATACCTGATGATTAATAAGAAAATCAGTGGGGAGACCAACAGACTGCAATGCAGAGGGTCTCGGGTTCGAACCCACGTCGCGCACCTCTGACTTTCGGAAGTTATATGACTTTTCGAAATTATGTGCGTATGGATTAACAATTATCGCTCCGTGCCTTGGAGAGTACGTTAAGCCGTCGATCCCGGCTGCCATGAACATCTATGGCAGTCGTTATTGGGAAAGTCAGTAGTAAGGTAGGTAGTAAGTCCCTCTAATATCCTGACACTGGTCTAGCCTTAGGGTATCGTTAGCCTTCGGGTTGCGGAGGTCAGGTGGCAGCCGCTCCGTGTAAAAACTGATATCCAGTCAAATCTGGTTAGACCAGAAAAGCCGACCCTAAGTGACTTGGGAATAATAAAGGCTAAGAGAGAAGAATACCTGATGATTAGTATGTCCTTTACCAAAAAAACAACGATTCGTAGCCGATAAACAATAAGTTTTAAGCGGGTTAGTAAAATAAGGTTTAAAGTGGCGCGCACTTGGTGGCTCGTATACGAGTCGGTAACAAATACACGGTACAAATGTAGCGGTTCGTATGAGAGCCTCTGTCAAAGGGCAGGTAGCAAGGTTAGACAAATATATCGAAACGCAGAAATAACACAGTGGCTTAACAGGTCACCGCGCTTTGCCGATACATTGTGTGGTATTATTTGTCGCAGTTGTATAGATTCGATATCTACACAATTGTGACAAAAAAATTGTGTTCTATAAACGTTTATTTTGACATTTCTTTGTATCTGTTATGCCAATGTTTTTACAATATCTGTGGCATAGATACATTTTACATACCTAGTGCATTAACAAAAAATATGTTAATGGCTACAAACAAATTGAAACAAGTAGTATCATCGATATTCATTCATCATCATTCGAAAACGAATTGCTGAATTTTATAGTGTAATAGATATAATATATTTTATGATATAACAAAAGTGATATTGCTTTATATTGTTTTGTTCTCGCCTGTACCGCTGCATTCAATATGCAGTGAAAACGATTTGGGCGTATACCAAATTATAGGCCTCTTGTAAATCGGTGGCATACCGTAACTACCACTTACAAATGGAATTGAAAATGCATTGTTTAAATTCATTATTTTAATTTACTATCGTAATAAATAAAACATAAATAGAATACAATAGGATTAATAATATTTATATGCACAAGAGCAGGGAGGAGGAGGTAACTCCAGGGGTTTGGGCTCCAAAGTTATTGGTACGGGAGGTGGTACCATGAATGCTGACATGGGAACTCCAGGAGGGAGTGGTGGGGCGCAGCATGGTGGTGGAGCACAACACGGCGGAGGGGCACAGTACGATGGCGGAGGAGGTGGCGGAGGAACAAGGGATATAACTAAAGGAGCAGGTGCTGGAGGAAGGCATGGTGGCGCAGGCGCGGGAAGAGAAAAAGGCAACGGAGCTGGCGCGGGAAGATGACAAGGCAACGGAGCTGGCGCAGGCGCTGGCAACATCATAGGTGCAGGCGGAGCTGGTAACATGAAAGGACCGGGCGGTGGTAGCATCATAGGAGGTAACATTAAAGGAGATGGTGGCGCAGGAAGCATCAAAGGCAATGGCGGTGGTGCGGCCATCATTAGCGACGGTGGCGGCGCTGGTAGTAACAGCGGAAGTGGTGCAGGGAGACAGGCTGGAGCAGGCGCTGGTAACATCAGCGGTGCGGGTGGTAGAGCCGGCAGCATTAGAGGCGCGCAAGATAAGGGTGGCGCGCAAGGTGGGGCTGGAGCTAGCAGTATTGGTGGTAACGCCGGCGCTCCACAGGGCGGTGGGCCTGCCGGCATTAGCACGATAGTAGGAGGTGGTAACGGCAGCTTCTCGCATTTCCCACATTTCTTGTCTTTATCTGAAATTTTTAAATGATTGAAATATATATTAAACTAACAAGTAATTTAACTATCGGGATGTTAAAATCAGTATAGTAATTTGAATCGAGCTATTACATTTTACATTGGAAAACGAACGCATAGCCGAAAAGTATTAGATGGGCACGTCATCGATTTCTTGTCGGCAAAGCGTGCATTTTACTGGGGGATCTACCCCGAGAAGGAATAAATTTGCATTACATTTTATTACATAAAAACATAAGCATATATGAAACTTACCATGCAGTTTTGTTGCAAGGAGAGGCTTTAATAACCTGGAAAATGTAAGTGTTGTTTAAAGTACTGTGCTTATAATTATATCCATAACAGATTACTTAATTACTTACGTGGCTAAAACAGCCTTATTACATTCTTTTAATTCCTTCAGAGCTTCCAGCTGCAACAACAAAAATGATTAGTCAAAACATTTGTAAATCTAAATAAATTGAGTATATCTGCATTTAAAATGAGTATATCAGGCACAGACAGACTTCATTCTTTCGTGATGATATCTGTAGTAGTCTTCTTGATTCAAAGCTGATGTTATTTTTTTATTCTGTCGATCAGCCATACCATCAATGCGGAACTGCTCGACTTTAAGAATTGAGTCACAACACAAAACTTGAAGAAGGTAGCTCGATCGCTGAGATTAGTAGATGTGATAATTAAAAAAAGATATGATTAGATGTACCCAAATCGAGAGATTAGTCGCTGAAAGTGATTTATAAAAAAACATTTTTTCTCATTTTTTCACGTACCAAACATAGCCCTTTCTCGTCGCACGCGCTTACGTAACATGATGAAACAAGTATTAGAGCTATGGAGGACCAAAATATCTTTTGACCCTCCATTTTAAGAGTTTTCTGAACCGAACTAGAAAAATTTATGCGATAAAAATAAAAATCAATTGGTATTTAAACAGATGATTTTCATATTGAATATATTAAACGTGTTTATCGCACTGAATGTTATCTAGAATTTACGTTATTATTACAATTGGAAAGTTTGTGGCGTCTCTACAATGATAAGATGAACGTGTGGATAAAAATTTTATGTTTGCATACGTCAAAGTGGTTATCTAATATCCTAATAATTATTGTGAAATAAAATGGACAGCAACATGTAATTGGTTGTATAAGTTTCAATAATAACGTCGAGTTTCTGAGCTTAGTTCAAAAAAACTAACTAAAAGTAGAAGATATTTTTTAATGTAAAAATGCGTGGAGTGCTTTCTAAGATATATAAAATGGAATATCAATAACGCATGCGCACCAAGTAGCGTCATTATCAAAACATACAGTTGAAGCTAATAAAAAGCGTGTTAATGAGCTCAAAGGAAATATTGGCAATATTTGGTTACGGTACAAATGCCGGCTGGCCCGGTGATTTACCACCCTTTGACCTTAGTTCCTTTGGCAGACTGTTGAACTGCTGTGCAGAGGTCTCGAGTTCGATCCCAATCTCTTACTTTTCGAAGTTATGTAAGTATGAAATAGTTAAATATCGCTAGCTTTAACGGTGAAATAAACATCGTGGGGAATCCGGAATCTAATATGTGAAATTTGCTAACCCACTCTGGGCCAGAGTGTTGAACTATGGCTATACTAATAATTCTCACACTGATAAACTGTGTTTTTACATATTTTTTTTTACAGTTTAATATATTGCCGGTTGATAATGTGGATACGATTTCTAGCTAGAGCAAAGTGTTATTAGATTTTACTAGATGGCGATTCCCAGTATAATAACATAGCCTCAAAATGTGTCCAGGAGAAGCTAATATCATATTGAATTTGAAACACAGCTGAAGACTGTAGACAGATGTCTGCCTAGTTCTATGGGTATACAAGCGTGATATATGATTAGGCGTAGCTTAGCGGCAATTAATTTTAATAAAATAATTTAAATTGCATTTAAAGCGAAATACGTCCGGATACTACAACGCGGCTAACACTTCAGAAGAGTTCGGTATTGCCTTTTTCTATTGCAATACCACCAATACATTATTAGAAATCTTAAGGTCACTCAGAGGGCGATAGAGAGAGCTATACCTTGAGTTTTCCTGCTGGATAGAAATGAGGAAATGACGGCCGTTGGCGTAGCTTTCTACGCCAAAATCTTTATTTTGGAGTGGCGGCCACGTACTGGCAGACGCAACAGAGGTTGGCCCTCCACAAGATGAACTGACGATCTGGTAAGGGTCACGAAAAGCATTTGGGTACGGGTGGCCTTAGATCGGCCTGTGTGGAAAACCTTGGGAGAGACCTGTGTCCAGCAGTAGACGTCTTTTGGCTGAGATGATGATGATGATGATAGGGTAGGCAATCCAAATCGGTATGTGTTTTAGATTAATATATCTATAAATCATGTTCACATTTAATTAAAGAGAAATATTTTCGAGATAACCAAGAGGCCTTAAGTGATGGTGAACGGCCCACATCACTTTCTAATCCCTCGCATATTGCCACCTAAAAATCGAAATGATATATGGGATGGGAAGGAACGGGTTAATCAGAATATTTGTAGCTCTCTTATTCACCAGGCAAAACACACATCATTGCGTTTCATTACTATGTTTTACTACGCTTACGCCTGTATTCTATAAAAGGACTGCCCTACCCGGGATGAGCCAGCTATTCGCAACGTCCTACTATCGTTATGAATAAACCTACAGATCCAATGATCCAATAACTCAGTGATATGCAATTGGCAACAACGTAATGACATCATAATCACTCGAACGGAAGCCCTTTCATTTAAGCTGTACAATGTAACTAGATTTTCGCTATTATTATTATTAGGCACTACTTTATATTGATCCCTATGGACTGTTTTTATTGTTCATTATCGTGAGACGTGTTTAATCGCACGAAGATGTGAGATAGAAGTAACAATGGTGTTTTGAATACACTCTTACGATATATAAAGTGACTCTAATTACTATGCTAAGTTTTTAGAAAGTGAGTGTCGGTTCAGGATGGTTGTGTTCAAAGTAATTGATACGAAGGAAATTGTTATACTTCTATTTATTTGCATATTTGTAAGTAATTTGTTGATTTGTTTGTTGTAGTTGACTCCAGTGATAATATCTAATGCTGGTTAATCTATACTAATATTTTATGCTGAAGATAATGACTGTTTTGTGGAACGCACATACCAGCAGAACTATAAAGTTGTCTTAAAAAATTAATTAACTTTAGGAAGTGTATCTACTTTTCTTTTTAAAACAGACTACACCCGCACTAAGACCAGTTCCGGTATCGCTGGGAACTTTACAAACATTCAAACAGCGGACGCAAAACTGAGAACAATAATTTGATGATTGTTCTGAGTTTTGTGATGTGTGTGTTTTGTTTTGGAATGAATCACACAATTTTATCTCTTGTGGGATGTGAGTTTACTGTACTTGGCGTTTTAACAGTGGCGAGACGACTACTTAAACCACTATTATGCAGTCAATTTATTGCAGCCGCATATAGGATGTATAACATTCCGCTTGGAGCCACGGAAGTGAAGCAGCTAGCTGCACAATATAGAGTGTGACTACATGGATATCAAACTCATTATGCCATGCTCATTATTAAATCGAAAGTGTGATAGGTAATGAACTTTTTGATAAACCTGAACATTCTCGTATTACCTACGTGATAAAACATGGTGATTACAGTTATGCTGGTCATCCTTTAGGCCTTAATAATAAATAGAAAGCAATAATATTTCTAACTAGATGTTAGTTTCATAGTAGTGGACGTCGAAAATCTATCTGGTGCCTAAATTATTTTGTTATTAAAAACTGCATTTAAGTTGGTAATTTAGCTATAATTCGAACAATTATGCTTTAAATGATTTGTAAGGGTTGCTTACGAACTAATTTTGATGTAAATCAACAGAAAAGATGAGTCGTCGTTGAGTCTTCACTTTGCGTGCGCTAGTAACATACCTAACAAAAATTCAGAAAAGAAGCAATTGTCTGCTCTTTTCCTGTTTATATATAATACTAGTTTTTGCCCGCCGCTTTGCTTGCGTAAAAGTAGGTTAGGTTATGTTAATAAGTCTTTTTCTAAACAAAATGTAGCCTATGTTACTCGATGATAATACAGTTTTCTAATGGTGAAAGAACTTTTAAAATAAGTTATGTAATTTTTGAGTAAAATCGTTACAAACAAACAAATAATCTAATATTTCCTCTTTCTAATATCATAGTATAGATATCTGAACTGCCTCCGTGACGCAGCGGTAGTGTATGCAAATACTGTGCATGAGGTCTCGGGTTCGAATCCCGGGTCGGGCCAACAAAAAGTTATTGTGTTTATCTGTAAAAAAATCATAATAGCAGCCCGGAGTTAGGACGTTGGCAGTGTTAAACACCCCCGTGCCTCGGAAAGAACGTAAAGCCGTTGGTCCTGCGCCTGATTTCTCTCCGGTCGTGTCGGATTGCTGTCCCATTGGATCATGAGAGTTAGGGAACAGAGAGTGCACTTGTGTTTGCGCACACACTTCTGCACTATAATATCTCCTGCGCAGATGGCCAGTCTCTGTTAAGGCTGGCCGCCGTGGCCGAAATTCGGTCTGGAGGACATTATTATTATAGATATCATTAACAGAAAGTCTACAAAATGGATAATTCTCTGTCTAAACATTTCAAGATGAATTTGTTTTGCGGTTGAAATTTGTAATGAGCCTAAACCAAAGTCATTAAAATTAAAATTTGTTGACTGCAATCAAATTTCAATCCCGAATCCGCAAGACTGTGGTTCATATTTTCTATATCCTAATTAAAAATACAACTGCCGTACTAATCATTCCTTTATCATGGTGGACTTTATTTATTTATTTATTTGTTCAGATTTACCAACAGTTACTACAATATCACATACACATAAGACAAACATTTTGAGTCTAACCAATCGTATAACTAATTACAGGTGAATTCAGCATGCATTACATTTTAAACATTACATAAATAATATGACATAAGAAACAAAGATAAATATTAAAAGTGACGAAATATCAATATTAAATTATATCAAAATCCAGTAAATTTAATTTATTTTAGTCACATAAATTTGTATGAATTACTTTTAATAATAAATTCTAATTACATTAACAATCAAATAGAAATATAAAATTAATAATGTAAATATATTCTAAATGTTATATTACTAATAAATCAAATAAAATTAGGTATAGCAAATAAAAATTAAAAATAAAAATATAAAATCTATTACAATTAGAACTAATAATAAAATGAGTAATTAAAGTTTGTCAATATTCAAACGGAAATGATTTTCTTTTAAATTTCATTAATTCGTCATCATATATGTCTATGTCTATCGCGATTGTGGCCATGCTAATATATTGCCTCGAAAATCTTGCAATGGGTGAGTATTTACCAAGATTCGTACGATGACGAGGAATATTGAAAAGAGACTTTCCAACATTCAAACATCAGACTTATGGACGGACCATCTGGATACTGAACAACTAGTACCTACATATATTGTACATAAGATACATGTTTGTATCGTATGGGTATTGTACCCAGAATAGTTGACGCACTAGCAGAGGTGAGGCGACCACTTAACCACTTCGCCTTGGTATTATTGTTGTTTGCAAATGATTTTGATGAAATAATGCAGTCACATAGCCGTTCTATTCTTTTGTGTATTTTATGTATTAAATCATGATATTATGTTTCTCTTATCACAGGTATTTTCTAACATTATATTAGAAAATACCTGGCCCTTTGGGAGGCTTACACGGAGACATGGGTCCAACGTGAAGAGACCCTTCGAGAGTTTAAATCAAAGGTGGGATGGAACACCGACAGCGGCACTAGCCGCAGCAGGCGTAGGACTATTGCTACGTATGGATTCTAATATATTGGCTATGGGTATGGGTGTTTGATGGACTGGTATATTGGTAACTATGGATGAAAAACGGCGTCTGCCCTGAATACTCTAATAGCCTGATATATGCAATGATGATATGATATTATTATTATTAACAATCATATATTGCAAAACATGACATTTTATTTATTGGTTCGGCATTATATGTTTATAAAATATGATTGGAATGATATATGATTATTGTGTCTCTATACCTCGTAGTGCTAAACAGACCTGGATCAAATCCCCTTGACGCTAGTTTTACTTTGTTACTAGTTTTTGCCCGCGGCTTCGCTCGCACAAAAGTAGTTTAGAGTAGGTTAGTACAAACAGTACTTTTTTAAAATAAAATATAGTTACTTGATAACAATATAGCTTTTTACTTGTGAAAGAATTTTTTATATCAGTTCAGTAGTTCTTGACTTAAATATTTACAAATAAACAGACACACAAAAATGAAATCTTTCCTCTTCATAATATTAGTGTAGGCAATTTAGTTCGAATTTATTGCCAATATATCAGATACTTAGAAATATACCAGGTAGACATTATGTCTGTCTGTTATTCTGTCTATCGAACACCTATAGTATTGTAAATTATAACAGTGGACAATCCAACCAAGTTATCAATGATCCTTTTTACGGGGTGGAATATCATTGCAGCATACCTCTCCGCGTGAAAAGGGGACCGGTAAGGATATGTCAGGCTCATCCAGTGCAAGCCCCAGGTTCTACATAACTTGATTTACCATGCCTTAAGTGGTTCGCTGGTTCAGGAACTACTTCAGCGATCTACCCACCAGTTTATAATACAGCTCTCCGTCTCACTAAAGCGGTAACCGGAAGTTACTTGGCTCGGAGCGCAATTTATCCATGGTCCTATATCAAGGATTGAAGATTGCCTCTGTGTTCAGGTTCAAATCTTGCTTCATGAATCTTTTTTTTTTATATAATTAACATTCTACCTGACCCATTATTACTGTTATACAATTAAATTTGAACCATGAAGAACATTTGTGCATACCTTAATATATGCTCTTAGGTCGTTGGATAAAGGTGACAGCATCGCAAGCTCGGCGATTCATAAACTAACCAGCATTTTTTACAATTTCAGGTAGCGTATACCGCCGTGGAAGTTAATGCCAATGAAATTAATTGTGCGGACGGTAGTTCCAACGCCTTTGACAGCAATAAAATCACACAAAACACGCCAGTCTTAATAAACATCCGACCTAACTTAGTTAAAAGTCCAAAGTTACTTTCGAAATTGATGCGTGTAAAGATGGCAGAAACGAAGTTAAGCTTTAAAGCACCAGCACCGAGGCGGCGTCGGTCTATAGGCATTCCTCGACTACCATTGGTACCGTTTATAATACCTTTACTGCCAAGAATACTGCCGTTGCTACCGTCAGCGTTAGTTCCAACGGCGAGGCAAGGATTCCCAGGTTTGAAAACGCATAAAAAATTGAACCTTGTCAGGAAAAACAATCTTTCGCCGAGAGATAAAATAAAGATTGCTGAAAAGCTCCATGAAATGAAAAAGCAAGGTGCGTTGACATATGCAGAGTTTTATCGATTTAGGAAAGTGTTATTGACATAAGAATTTTGTGTATTAGACGGACTTTAAGATACATTTTAAGTTAACTAGAGATAAGATATTTATTGAATGTGACATGCAATTTAAATTATTAAAATACATATTTAATAGGATTTTTTATTTCGGTTACCTTTTATTAAAATATCACATAGTTTAAGTTTGTTTATTACTGTGAAACTTAATCATAAATTGGTACAAATTATATAAAATATATCCGCTCTACGCCATCCGTGTAAAAATTCTTATTTCTAATTATATTAAAACCACCAAATGAAATTGATTAATAATAAATATCGAAATGAGATCAGTGGACATCGATTGACAGTTCCTGCTGCATCAAAATATGATGTCAGAGAAACTAGTGATGATTGATGACGTCATCGATATTATTAATGAAATGCATTGATAGACATTCCGGTGGGTATACTCTGTTACATTTGTCTATACTGTCGAGGTAGCAAACAAACTTACAGGCCACCTATTCATGTCATTAATCGTAGCGTAGCAATATACTTTAACATTGCCAATGTTTAGGACAAATTAAATAAAATTGGGATGAAAGGAAGGTGAAGGGGAAAAGTAAGTGTAGCCTCCTCTTGCTAGTTAGCTGAAGTTTAGTAACGGTTTTATTTCTCTTACCTCGGTGACATATAAGAGACACTCTCTTATTTCCCTGGGTAAGTCGGCTTACACGTAGATATAAGCCGACTTACCCAGGGAAATAAGACCGTCACTGAATAATCAATAAAAGAGGGTCTTTCACTCGTCGATATTTATAAATACTTAAAGCGTATCATATATTTTACCTCACACTAAAGTAACTGCAAGGATACAATTGTGGAGTTAAATCAATACAAACAAATATTCATCGGCCTCGATGGCGTAGTGGTTAGTGTAACCGACTACCACGCCTGAGGTCGCGGGTTCGATTCCCGCAAAAGTCAAACATTTGTGTGCATGAACATGGATGTTTGTCTTGATCTGGGTGTTTCTATGTATAATATGTATGTATTTACAAAAAAAAAGTATATATGTATGTATGTTTATCCATTGTCTAGTACCCATAGTAGAAGCTCTGCTTAGTTTGTGCTAGATGGTGTTGTGTGTATGTGATAGAATATTTATTTTTATTTATTTTATCTTCTAAAATCTATAAATCGCTACTGCCTAGAGATTTTTCGCATTCAGCAGGCGGTTAGTGATTATCGATTAAAATAAGATTATAAAGATTACGATTCTAATCGGCATACGATGAGTGATTATCAATTAAAATTCATTACGTAAAAGATTACGATTTGAACTGCAATTACGATTCGAATCATAATCGAATACTATCACTGATTAGTAACGGCGAATTGATCAACTCTTGAATGTGGGATCATACAAGTTTCAATTATTCGAATATGTTTTTCCATAGCATTGCATTTCTATCGCTGAAAACCACCGTGTGTAATCTTAACATTCTTCATCCCTTAAGTTTGTACTCCTTAGTCTTCGCGACGAAAACGTTGAGCGCCTTCACAAACATGTCTTTCACCCTGGCTAGGTAGCCAATGAATGGGTACGAGAAGGGTCTATCTTCGATGCGAGAAGTGAAGCACGGCTCCGGTCGACGAGGTCTCAGCAGTGACTGTTTTACAAGGATACTGCTCTGTAAAGAAATAAACTGGTATAAAAATTACGGTATGGAAAATGCCTCGTGTAATCATCGATCGTGAGGTTACTAAGCACTGTCGCTCACAGATTCAGCGGTGATCCAGTCGCGGGGGACTTTACAAATATTCAAACAACGGACATAAAGGACACCCAGACTCGAAACAACCATTTGTGGATCACACAAACATTTGTCCCGTGTGGGATTCGAACCCACAACACTCAGCGCAGTTGTAGTGGTAAGGCGACCACTTAAACTACTACGCATCTCCATCACCACTACATCCGTGCAGTGCGTGCATTTTTAACCGACTTTAAAAGGAGGAGGTTCTCATTTCGACTATACTTTATTTTTATATGGTAATGATGCACACTGAACATTATAGTAGCCGTTTCTGAACCATAAGCTGTGAGAGTGCGAGCGTTGGACACAATACATGGCCCTTAGGTTGTTCCAAAAATCTGGTTGGTTTATTTAATTACGAATAATCTGAATGGAACTTCGGCAAAATTACAAAAGGATTGACTATCTGATAATATAGCTAGGGAAATGTGTTTATAACACAACACAGCCTACCCAATCGGGTGGTAGTCTATATCATCCGAAGGAAGAGGGACATAAGTTAAAAGTAGATAGTCGTTTTTCACACTACTTCAGAGAATGAAATAGATACTATGTAATACGATTTTGTTTACATAAGATCAATTATGAATGACTTAAAGCAATCTGTTTCTTTGTCCTATTGTATTCAGCATGTTTATACACATGCATATTGCAATAAGGTGGCAATAACAACAAAACATAAATACGTAAGAATATTTAAATTACTCTATAGAATAAAGTAAAAGAAAATTAATTAGTGCAAACATTTAATATATTTTGCAAGACTGATTGACTGATTTCAACGAAATTTAATATATTATTAGTATTACTTTAGTTCCTTGATAGCCTATATATTCCACTTGGCATTATAATAATATATAATACAGCCTCTTGGTACTAAATTTTCAGACACCAGATAGACCTGAATAAAAACGAATTAATTGCTCAGATCAAAACTAAACTTGAAGATTCTCGTTCTAACGAAATTGTCTTTTTCCCGGAAATCAATGAATATGTTATTCTGAAAATAGTGGGTGATCGCTAGTCACTTATTTTTAAAACAGACATCTCTCGCACTAGGAATAAATTCTGTGTCGCAGGGGAGTTTACAAACATTCAAACAACGGACACAAATAACACCCAGACTCGGAACAATCATTTGTGCATCACACAAAGCTTTCTTTCGTGTGGGATTCGAACCCACAGCACTCAGCGCAGTGGCAGTGGCAAAGCGATCTCTAAAACAATTATGCCATTCGTGTTGTCACAATATAACTTTAATACGCAAGCCGACACAGCGTTTTAAGTTTCAAGACACGAAAGAACGAGATGGGTGTAAAAACCCAGGATTCCACCTCTTCGTCTTAAATGTAAAACCATTTAAAAGACATGTGACCTTGTGACCCCCATATTCAAACTCGACCGAGGTATATCCCCAAGGTGTCTGCACACCAAGTTACAAGTCAATCGGTCTAGTGGTTCCGGAGGCATGCCTGTCACTAACACACAGACCCACATAGTGTTTTCATTAACCTCTGAAGAAGACTCAGGTTAATAAGGCCGTTTACAGACCAGGTGTACATTCAACGCATATAAACTCGACATATAACGTTCATGTAATACGTGCTTACGTGCGCATTAATCGAACGTGCCTTTATACGACTATGGCTTAAGATTTTTATTTCCTCATAAGAATTCACAAAGATTCACTTACTGAGAAACAATTTTTACAACATAAGCTCAAAAAGAGTCTACAGAAACATAATTAGGTAATTATTACTAAATTAAAAGTAAACAACAAAAGAACGTAATATGAAAGTTAATAACTAAATGCTACAAAGTGGGTATATCGCAAACAAATAATTCTATCTAAACGCTCGAACGTTGTCAACAGTACACAGATGTTATAACTACACCGCTACTGGATGTGGCACGCACTACTCTTAAAAATATATTACGTTTTCGTTTACATATATATTTTTTTTAGTTATTGACTATTCCATAATTTCCACACATTAAAGTTTAGGTCACTCATTAGCAATATGAATACAACAAAATATTTGAGCGTATACTTACTTGTAAGCGTCTTTATACTAGTACAGAAATTCGTATGTTGTAATTAGAAATCCACGTTTGGCATATATCGCCAGAGCACGGGATATACACACGAGCGTATAGCAATGAGATACACGCCGAAAGTAGGCCTGTTCTGTAAACGCCCCTAAAGCGCTGAATGCAGCGAAGCACCGCTGTATTAAGCGCTCTTAAAACAAATATCAACAAAGAAAATATATAATAGATACCTCTATAACAGTCAACGCAAGTACAACCAGAATAATCCACATCAGATGCCTTCGTAACTTCATCTTCGTAATATTTTTTAACAACTAAATAAACCACTAGAGCACTTGCATAGCAACTGGTATACAACCACTGCATCTTATTGCCTTATAGACTAGTCATACTTAGATGTATATTAAAAGACACGTAAAGAAGATAAGGTGTGAGTGACATCTTGATTATTGCGGTTTGTTGTGTAATCGTGACCTTCTCAGGTAACTCTTATGTGTGCCGTGGCATTACCATGCGTTTAAGTTATTGTAGGACTTGACTTAATATATAATAGAGCCTTATTGTACGCAGTATAAATTGGTTTACTCAAACGGGGAGATACTGCACTTACTTCGCACAGAATATCAACTGAAATTAGCAGTATCCGTACTCTTGCGTTTTATTTCGGTGATCGAAAACATTGGCGGCTCAATCAACCCCTCTGTGCTCTTTTTCTTGTTCTACTCTTTACCTCTATCTACATATCTATATCTCTATCTATAACATGTAATATAGGAAATAGAATATATAATATAGGAAATAAATAAATTAGATGCTGTCGTACCTACTAAAGATTGCCTTCATACGGACTGTCTTATGGTAAGCATTTAGCTTATGGACGCTTACCACACCAAAACAGGCCATAGCGCATTGCTAAACCTTCAAAGAATAAAAGCTTCTCATTACAAGCATAAGACATATACATACCTGGCAGGACAGTTTCGCCTAAAAAGACCAGAATTTCGACTTTGTAGTATTGAATGCGACAGCTGTGCATAATTATCGAGTTTGATTCTCGATTAGTTCTAAGTGTTATTAGGTATTATGCTAAAAAATTCTTAGTACACAGGCTCAAAACCTCGGTAGACAGCATTAAGATCGCCCTATCGTCCAAAACTGTGAGATACAGTCGTTAACTATCTCACAGTTTCAGATGAAGGCAGAAATTTGGTCTAACTAGTGTCAAGTTAGTAGTTGACACTCAATCACGAAATCTGCGAATCTACAACCGTCAATAAAATTACTTGAAATAATTAATTAGCTATCCAGAAACCGGGTGTGGGTATGTATGTTTTAATTAATATCCTAAAAGTATGGCTCTTTTTAATTGAAATCCTACATGAACTGCAAACAGTATGGGTATACTACTTGTGCTCGAATTCCGCTGACTGCGTGTTATTAGTCGACAGCGACATACGTGACCAATCGCAGTTGAATACAGACGCGCTACAATGTCATGACTGTGTGTACGGACGGATAATGCTCCGGTACGTGGTGATAGTATTCATACTGGTTCGTATTCACAGACTATGTTGCAATAAGTGAATAGTTATCTCATCTAAAGATCTTAAGTTTATGATAGATAGTGATTTATCGGTTCTGATGTGTGTTTTAGTGATATTTATTGTGAAATTCAGCAGTGATAATTGTTTACAGCAATCATCGATGAGTGGATAAGTTTAGAAAGAGTTAAGGTATCACGATGGAAGTCTCAGATTCGGATCCATGGCATGGACGTCTATGAATTTCTGTTTCGATAAATTGTTTAAGTAATGATAAATAATCAAGATTGTAGCAATTTGAGTAATATCTGTTAGTGATGATTTCTTGAATTGAGTTATAATTTCACTAATCAGTTTGAATTGCATTATCTATTTTTGATAATCTCCTGAACTGAGTTATATTACCATTATATTATTTTTATTTTATCAAGGTATTATAATGTGTAAGATGTGAATTCAGTACATCTTGACTGCAAGTTCTTTAATGCCTTAACTATTGCGTTTAAAACATTTTGGATTTACAACTACATAAACCCAAAATTTACGTGGTTGTATTCGTTATAAAAAGTAAATTGTAGCTTGACATAAGTTATATGTACATTGAGGCGTCCTGTCTGTCTTAGAGGTCTTCGTCATATTCGGTTGCATACGTAACGCAGTGGTTTAAGTTTTTGCTTCTCCACTACCAGACTACCAGAATAATTACGGCCACAATCAATAACAGAAATATATAATTACATTTTATTAATAGTTATAGATACGTGATATTAGACAAATATTTTTAAAACTCATATAATATAGCGTCACATACACCTCTTTAATATCTATCTAAAGGTGTATAATACCCTCATAATGTCAGCCATGTTAAGGCATAATAGCCGAAATTTGGCTACTTAAGCCAAATTTCGGCTATTATGCGCAGGAATTGTTATAGTGCACAAGAGTGTGCGCAAAAATCATATTCTAATCGTCTAATGGGATCGCAATCCTCTACGACCGGAGGGAGATCAGACGTAGGCTTTACATGCTTTCCGAGACATGGATATGCCTACTGCCTATAGACGTTATCAGTAGCGGCACCTACTAAGAATATCTTGGCAGATATAACCAATCAATTATTTTGACTTTATTTCTGTACTATGTTTTGCTCGCGGCTTCAATCGCATTAATGTAGATTTTGTCAATAAACTTACATCCCACGAGAACAGTATTTTTTCTGGATGAAATATATCCTATGTCCTTTTCTGTACCCCTGACAACGTGTATGCGAAATGTCATGATAATCGGTCTAGAAGTTGAGGAGTGAAAGCATAACAAACAAAAAATTCACATTCGCATTTATAATATTAGTAAGGATATAAAATGTACATTAAATCTTTGTGTACCAGGCTTTGACCTATGTACATATTGCTTACTAAGTATTTGCAAACAAGGAAAAAATTTTTTTAACCTAATATTATTATTGACATCAAGTTTATTTTGAATCATGTCAAATAATTGAACATATAACAATGAAAGATATCTGTGTTTGTTTTTTGTGTAAACAAACAACTGTTCTATAAGTATAATCTCTCAATCGTGGGAAGACGGTAACTTGACGATAAAATAAGGAACTTACACCTGTCATATACTGTCACAAAATTTAGTATACCCAGAATACTAAAAGATTGACACAAACGCAACATCGTTCAAAATAATATTAAGGAATGTCAAAATCCTAACTAATCTATATATTAATACGTGAAGCAAAAACTTTATACCCCTTTTTACGAAAATTGCGTGGACAGAGGAATATGAAATTTGGCACAGTTAAAGTTCATATATTAAGAAGGAGTGGCGAATCCTAATATTTTTATAAAATATGTATTAGAAATACATTAAATTAATGGAAAAACAAAACACACAACCGTGCATTTGACACACGCAGTCAAATCGCGTTCGTAATGTTTCGGCATGGTTTGATTGATGTCGTACAATACTTCGTAACTATGGTTACATACCTTAAGTACCTATTGCAATTTCGCGGTATATATTATAACAATCAAACTTAAAATTTGAATAAATTATGGTCAAATTTCGACCACTTGGCGACTTCTAGAATTATAAATGTGAATGTGAGTATGCTTGTTTGTTACGTACTTTTATGCATTAACTAGTCAACCTTTCACCTGGAAAAAGAATACTGTTCTGAGCGAAGCCGCGTACAAATGCTAGTTCACAATATTTTTATTTATACGTTTCATTTATTTGAAAATAAAGCTGTTGAACTTGGAATTACTTATGACAACTATTTTAATCACGACATTTACTTTTAAATAAAAATCTTTACAATTTTTTTTGCCGCGTGTGTAGCCCTTAACCCTTGACGCTTACGACACTGTTTCCCACATACGACATACATGTAGGAATGGAACGTAAATGAGTGAGCGAGAGGTGAATGGTATGAAAGAATGGGAGGGGAGATTTTTATATAATGGCGGTTACGAGTGCGCGTGCGGTCCAATGTGGTTTGAGAAAATAAATGATTAAGTTGTTAATTCCACGATCGTTTTACTTCGCACACCATAAACCAATCCCACAAACATTAAGCGATCCACAATAATATTTATGCCTTATGAATCTTGATCATCTTTGTGTTTTATTCTGATTATTAAAATAACGGATACAAAATGCATAAAGACACAGCCCTGTTTTAAACAAAAATACTGTTGAGCCCTACAATCTGAATATTATAATATTTACAAAAAAAAAGTATATATGTATGTTTATCCATTGTCTAGTACCCATAGTACAAGCTCTGCTTAGTTTGGGCTAGATGGTGTTGTGTGTATGTGATAGAATATTATTATTATTATTATTATTATTAGCACAAAAAATTGATAATTTAATTTGTAAAATACTTTTCAATGTTATTACATTTTAGTTATAGTAAAAATCTGGTTATATAATATAAATGTTATATACAAAGTAAATATAAATAACTTATTTTTAGTATAACTATACATATATTTATAGAATTTTAAAATATAATTTCAGCATTTTACATACATAATTATTATGAAATTATGTAAATTGTAGTTTACTTTTGATAGAGCGCTATCACAGTTTGTTGTGATTGCGAGTTGAAGTCGTGCTTAATGGATTATCATTTTATTAGAACATTCAAACGTTCCATAACTAAGAACTTTCATTTTTTTTTAAACTCTCAGAAATCTTGATCTGAGAATTGATTCCGAGAACACACATTTAACTACAAGTTGAATAAGCGCAAACCAAAGACCATCGTTGGCAGTCTAAGAACTATATATTAAACCAAATGTTTAGTTTATGTGATCTATTTGATATTATTGTCGTTCTGTAATATACCACCTTGTTTACAAGATCTTCCTAATGTTCCAGGTCAATCACATAGAGTGTGCGCCGCCATTGCGTTTGACCATAGACTGCTCCGATGAAAGGGTAAGGTGTACGTAAACACAATTGAATATTCAATATTTTTCTTAAACTACTGAATGATTTTCTAATCTTATAATACAAACAAAAATGCGGCCTGTCTGGTCAGCGATGCCCGTTTATATTTATATAATTATTATTCGCAGCCATAATTCCAGGGACAACTACACAATATTTTGTAAATAATTTATTTATATACTATCATACCGTTAGATAGTATATATAACATGTTCGCTGAAACCTCCTTATAAATATAGAAAATATGTATATGTGCCAGGACACCTCGTTTTTCAAAGACAATGTTGAAAAAGTATTTTATCATAATATTGTCTTCTGTTTACGCGAATATTATTCATTGAAATTAAACTACTATATACGGATTTGATTGATTGATTTGAGCTCATTCTGCGTAAATAGAAACACCAATGATTAAATTATGTTCGGATACTTTGAAATAACTACACTGGAACATTGAGACAACTACCATCTTAGTCTCCCCGTGACCATGGCTGCTGAGAAGCAACCGAAACGTCGGGGAAAGTGTAAAATTAAATCAAATCTAAATAGTTTTAATAACAATATAATTAGCTTAAAAATTAGTAAAGTTTAATAGTAATAGTAGATTAACAAATTTTCAAAATTATGTAAGATAGTGTCAAATAATCAACGCGATAAAATCCGTATATAGTAGTTTAATTTCAATGTATTTTATCATATTAATTTTATGTTTAATAAAACCTATTTACAACAATTTAGTAACAAAATCCAACGTTCTTTGCCTGTTATGTTCTGTATGGTGAAGGTACACACTTCCCAAGACAGACGCTTCAGTTTTGAGAACTGTTCCCACTAAAGCCTAATAAAAAAATCTTTAAATAGATATATATGGCAGGAGGTTTCAATAAGGAAGACAGTACTACTTCTATAATATGTATATTAAAAAACAATGTTATTATTTATTCCAATATCACATTTTGCATAACAAGCATAATTTATTTACTTTATGATATGGTTCAAATATTATAGTGAGAGATTAATTTTATTTATCGCTTTAATTATAAATATAAAAATACTTTTGTAATAAATAAGTATTCAACTCACCAGTTAGGACTCCAGAGACACAAATCTCTGCATATTGCGTGCCGTGTCTAAAAGCATTGCCTTCTCCATCATATTTTCATCACTTTGATTTATTATATAAAAAGCTTTTACTTAAGTCAAGAAGAAATAACATTCAAGAGATCAAGATAAAGTATAATTTGGATGTCCCTCGTAACACAGGGTCTTCCTAGCTCGGGTGCCAATAAATTATTATAATTATTATAATTTATTTTTATATTATAAAACAAAAACACTCTTCATGAACAATTCCTATACATGAAATCATTTCGCTCATTGGAGCGAATATTGACTACATGAACGAAGGAAAGAGCAAAAATAACTATTAAATCTTGTTTAATTAATTACGTTACAGACTTCACATTTCGGGTCATCATTTCGATCTCCAGAGTACAAAAGAAAATCTGCCTTAGACGTCGATTCATTCTGCAGCCTCATCCACAACGCTATCCCGAAGGCTGTTCAAGATGGGAAGTTCATTCTCCTCGACCCGGATCAAGACCTGGATGGGTATAGCGATACGCAAGTGCCAATGGCAATTGCGCCACCTACAGGCTTCATACCAACATTTGGATTTCCAAAATTGAAAATACCTAAAATAAGAATTCCAAAAATGAGTATTCCCAAGCTGCAAACAAGAATTGGAGTTCCTCACAAAGCACCAAGAGTAGGGTCACCGATGTCTTTTAGATCAATGATACCTGATGACGATTCGAGCGCGGAAAAGATGGAGAAACTCAAGAAAGGCGTTCAGAAAATGCTACATTTTGTTAAAGTTTTAGGTCAAATAGATCATTATTTGTCGGAGAGAATACGGATAGTTGTTGATAAAGTGTCCAAAACCTTTGCTGAATAGCAATAGTTAATTTGTCGTTGTGACTTATTGTAATCCTTTCCCAATTACTAAGTTACATAATTTTATTATTATACAGAAAATTTGCCCCTAGCACATACTAGCGCTTATGTTTGTATGCTATAGTACGGTACTAGATTTGATTACAGGGTCAAGCAAAGTTTCAATAAGCTTTTCTGTTAAGATATTCTTTGTAGCTGTTCTGAGTCCGATCATTTTACTGGTAGATGGCACTAGGTTCGCTCGCTATTATGTGGGATATGAAAACGTAGCTAATGATACAAGCGTAAGTTTATGTATATATTGATATGAAAGATGTAGCATAAGTAATAAATCATCTGGGTTTGTTCAGTTTTTTATTTTATGTTTAGGTTTGTACCCAACTCGCTGTGACACAAGGCTGAATTACTGTTTAGTTAATTTATTGACTAAGGACAACTTACTAAATAAACATTAATATAGAGTTTACAAACATGTTTTACAATGATGCTGAGTGTTGTTTTACTTACAAGTTGCCACGGCATGGTTTACAAGTTGCAACGGCATATTATGAAACTGTATATCATAATATATTTAAAGAGAAACACAGCGATCGGACACTATTACATATGACTCTCGAAATAAGTAAATAAATATGTGATCGTAATAAATATGTAAGTATCACTTGCATTAACAGAAGTTACACAATTATTTATACTGTACAATAGAATAGAATAATTTAATAATAAGAAAGATAATTACATTTAGTTAATATCTGGCAGCCCCACGCTAGGCAAGCCTGTCCTGTGGGAAGTGGTATCTGGTCGACAGGCTTGTCGAATTACTTGCGATTTACAATTTGTGACTTTTACAGTAATAATAGCTTAGTCGACATCAAAAGCCTTAATTAAAAACACATACATAGGTATTGTGTGTCAATCACGAGTTTTGTTATCGCAAGGTAATTTATACATACATAAATATTATTAATTTTATTAGAATAAATTAAATTATTGCGCCATTATCACAGGAAAAAAATTAAGATTACCGTTCTAACACGCACACAGTACGTCTATTTCGAGCTATATGGCCGTACGAGTTACCACAAGGATATAGTCCTGTTATGCTCTTTACCTGAGTGGCCGCCATCTATATCTGCGAGGAGGACACAGCGCAGCCTCTTCGCGTCCGGTAGTCGAGTGTGCCATGGCACCAGGTCCTGGATGTGACTCCAAGCCGAATAGTCACGCTCAAACATGTTGGACTTGAGGCAGCGGACTGGTAGCCTAAGCGATATGAGGTCCGTCTTAGTAAAACGTTTTAAATATGGTAAGTAGGACAAAGCACGCTTAATTGACAAAATATGACAATTAATTTTATAAAATTGACAATTGTCTAACGACAAAAAAAGATGCACGATACAGGTTGTGATGTATCGCTATTTAAATGTAGCTGTCCGAGGGACATAGCTATATCCCTACTACACCCACTATATCTTACACCCAAATTTAAAATATGAATAAGTTGTTAGCAAATACTAGTAATCGGATAGCAATTCTTGAATATACTTTCAGAGCCGTTCGCTATAGGCAACCAGCCATTCTGATGCTAACAATAAGTTGTTTATTTTGCAAGCTTTGATTCTATTTAACCAAAACGATTTTTTGGAGGCCATCACCAAGTCTGGACTAAGTCTGCTACTTTTATAAATTCGTCATTCCGACACGACGTAATTGCAATTCTATTGTCATTTTGCTAAAAGTTCGTAATCTGCTAAATTCATAATGGTAGATCATTGGTCGGTCAATGGTCTCGTAAAATAGGATTGCGATTGAATGACATGTTGTATTGCCATTATTATAAAACCCGTTAGTAGAAGTGATTTTTGAAAACTACTTCTAAATTTGAACATTTATTCATGCCAGATTTCGTTTATATACTTATATATTTACATATTATTTATTTGTTTTAAAAGCAATTTGATCAAAGAAACTGAAAATTTTAGTAGATTACCGCATACAGTCATTCATTTATCATTATGTACGAGATTACCATTCTATGCCACTTTTTCAATGGAGTGTCAGTGGATGACTATCGGAAAGTCATCGTGTAGATTATATAAGTAGTTATAGATTACTAAACTTAAGCAGCGATAGTTCAGTGGGGAGACCAACAGACTGCAATGCAGAGGGTCTCGGGTTCGAACCCACGTCACACACTTCTGACTTTCGGAAATTATATGACTTTTCGAAATTATTTGCGTATTGATTGACAATTATCGCCTGCTCCGTGCCTCGGCGAGCACCTTAAGCCGTCGGTCCTTCTTCAGTCCTTCTTCGGTTTCAGTCGTTATTGGGAAGTCAGTGCCCTATAATATCCTGACACTGGTCTAGCCTAAGGGTATCGTTAGCCTTCGGGTTGCGCAGGTCAAGTGGCAGCCGCTCCGTGTAAAAACTGATATCCAGTCAAATCCGGTTAGACCAGAAAAGCCGACCCCAAATGACTTGGGAATAATAAAGGTTAGAAAGAAGAAGAAGTTATAGATTACCAAACTTGTCAAAATCAACAATTATGAAATCAATGATCGACCATTCTGACACTATTCTAATAGCAGACTTGGGCCCCTGCTCTTGTATTTAAAATAATGTACATAAGCAACTATACGATTGTTTTCAATGCTGTAATAAATGTACCAGGCGTTGAAGTAGTATATTTTTAATGTGTTAGGTTCTTAAAAGTTTCTTTTATTGTAGGTAAGTATGTGTTGCTTTTAAAAGTAGCACTGGTTTTAATGATCACTCAACAAAAGAAAGCCTAATTCGAGCAAGTAACCTACGATATTAACTCATATTACGATATTAACTAGTTCGCGAGTCGCGGTTACGAGCACACGCGTATCGGGTTATATTTTTTGTGACTAAAAGTATCTACATATTATTAGTTATTTTCATTCCTTGTGACGATGGATGACGATAACGATGATGAAAATTTGAGTGTTTCCGAACCACATTATAATATACAAAATTATGAGCGCGATGTGAATACTATGTTGGAAGAAAATTCTAGAAGGATTGTTGAGAAGAGAAAACAAAGAGAAGAGGAGAATACTGATGAAGAGGAATTTATTACAGTAAACAGAAGAAAACCTAAGCGTTTGATCAGAAGTGAATCAACAGATACGGAAAAAAATAAGGGGGTAGATTTAGAAAAAAGTGATAATTATACAGAAAACTATGAAGTTTGCGTCAGCTCAACAGTTGCCTTGCCTAAACAAATAGCTATGGCCAAGTTATTACAGTCTGAGAACATAAGGGGCATTACAAAAATTAAATACAAAAATTCCTTTAAAGTTCTTATTAATTTTGATAATAAGGAAGACGCTTTAAAATTGTTGGAATGCACTAAAATCAAGGAAAAGGGCTTCAAATGTCAATTAACACAAGATCTTACAATGTCATATGGTTTGGTGAGAGGTGTCGACCTAGATCTGAATGAAAAAGAACTTTTAGATATATTTGAGTCATCAGTTGAAGTATATTCTGTCAAACGATTAAAACGTTTAAACGCGGATGGAAAGTGGGTAGATAGCGAAGCGATAAGAATTTGTTTTAAAAATAATACCCTACCATCTTTTATCTACGCGTATGATTGTCGGTTCAAGGTTGAAGCGTATTTTTTTCCTGTGACGCAATGTACCGGTTGCTGGAAATATGGTCATTTCTTAAAATACTGCCCTGTTAAGAAAATGTTATGTCCCAAGTGTGGCGGTGATCACTTGAACTGTACTATAGAGAACTTTCATTGTTTAAATTGCAAAGGAGATCATTTTGTTTTGGACAAACAATGCCCCTGTGGCGGCCGATTAAAATCATTTACCACATTATTTTAAAGCCGAGTAAAAGTCCCGTTACTTGGCGATCGGTGGGCGCGCCGCAGCTACGAAGACACCCGAACGTACTTCGTGCGCGTTCGGTTTTCACCGCCTCGACAGTCAACAACTGTACTCGACGCCGAGAGGCTGCGCGCGCGATTCTAGCTAGCCGTTGAATTCGAATACGCTCGCAATATTATTCTATAAATAACTGTTTTATTTCGCTCTGTTATATATTTCCAACGCTTACTGCTAAGACTGTGCTTCCTCTTATGTACTTTCTCCTTCTGTGTTTGTGAACAATATATCTGTGACTTTCAAGTGCTAAAAATCTCTTTCTTTTATCTCTGCTTAACTTGCCCTTCAATTATAGTGTGTTTTATAGCTCGAACACTATACTGGTGACCCCGAGAACACTTGTACCGTGGAAATGGCTAATTCCGGTTTAAAAGACGTTTCGAGTGAAGTATGTCGCGTTAGTGTAAAAATGCCGCCATTTTGGGCAAATGAACCGGCGCTATGGTTCGCCCAATTGGAGAGCCAGTTCGTATTGTCAAATATAACGGCCGACGTTACGAAATTTTGTCATGTCATCGCGAACTTAGACTATAAATATGTGAGCGAAGTGAAAGACATTATAAATAAACCGCCGACAGAAAATAAGTACGAGAAAATAAAATCCGAGCTTATTAGTCGTCTTTCGGCGTCACAAGAACAACGTGTGAGGCAACTGTTAACCTTGGAGGAGCTGGGTGATCGAAAACCTTCACAGTTCCTGCGACACCTGCGCAGCCTGGCTGGATCGGAGGTACCGGACGACTTCATACGGTCGTTGTGGACGAGTCGTTTGCCCACTCACATGCAGGCGATAATGGCAGCTCAAGTGGACCTCCCCTTGGACACGGTGGCGCAGATAGTGGATAAAATCCACGAGATCTCTGTCCAGCCCAGCGCTCAGGTGGCAGCCGCATCCACCCCGACTTCTACATCGGCAGCTTCGTGTCCGGTGGCTGCGATCGACCAACTTACGCGCCGCATAGATGACCTTACGCGCCAAGTGGCTGCGTTGTCAGCTGATCGTTCCCGTTCGCGCTCGAGAGGTCGAGCGCATTCTCCACGCTGGCGTCAACGGTCCCGGAGCCGCTCTAATGCTGGCCCGGGGCACTGCTGGTATCATCGACGGTTCGGCAATGCGTCAACGAAGTGCCGCGCGCCGTGTACGTTTCAGCAGGGAAACGGACAAGGCAGTCAGTGAAAGCGGCGACATATGACTGCGATAGTGTTGCTAGTGGCCGTGTCTTCATAACAGACCGTAAGACTAAAATGCAATATTTAGTAGATACGGGTTCCGATCTATGTGTTTATCCATATAAATTTATTCGCGACAGACAATGTGTTAAAACCGATTATAAACTGTTTGCAGCTAACGGTTCCACGATAAATACATACGGTTGGATAAATCTGTCGCTAGATTTTGGACTCAGGCGTGCATTTATATGGCGTTTCGTTATAGCTGACGTTACTAAGCCTATAATAGGGATTGATTTCTTGTCGCATTACAATCTGTTAGTAGATGCTAGACATCATCGCTTGGTGGACAGCCTAACGTCGCTAAGTGCTTTTGCTAGGCCCGCATCATCCGCTATTTGCCATATAAAATCTGTTTCTGGTTCTTCGCTTTATCACAATTTGCTTTCGCAGTTCCCAGACATTACTCGCCCCGCTGGGGACATATCAACGCGCAAGATAAAGCATAACACACTACATTACATCCGCACAACTCCAGGACCGCCTGTATTTAGCCGTCCTCGCCGATTAGCACCGGATCGACTCCGTGCCGCTATGAAGGAGTTCGAAGAGATGGTAAGAACAGGTATTGCTAGAAGATCTGACAGTCCATGGTCGTCCCCGTTACATCTAGTACCAAAGAAAAATGATGAATGGCGGCCATGTGGCGACTACCGAGCACTGAACGCTCGTACCATACCTGACCGATACCCGGTTCGGCACATTGGAGATTTCTCTCACAATCTTCTTGGCTGTACCGTATTTAGTAAAATTGATTTAGTTAGGGCCTACAATCAATTACCAGTTAATCCAGAGGATATAGCGAAAACAGCCATCACTACACCGTTCGGAATGTTTGAGTTTCCGTTTATGAGCTTCGGACTTCGCAACGCCGCTCAGACATTTCAGCGGTTTATGGACGAAATCCTTAAAGACCTGGAATTCTGTTATCCGTATATCGATGATATTCTTGTTGCTTCCCAGACCGAAATTCAGCACCTGGAACACCTGCAACTAGTTTTTCAGCGACTACAAGATCACGGAGTTGTAATAAACTCTTCTAAAAGCGTGTTCGGCGAGTCGCAAGTCGAATTCCTGGGCTACAACGTTTCATCTTCGGGTACGAAGCCGCTTCCTGAGAAGGTAAATGCCATTCAGAACTTTACACAGCCTAAGACCATCAGAGACCTTCGTAGATTCCTAGGTATGATAAACTTTTATAGGCGTTTCATACCCAAGGCAGCAAAACTGCAAGCCCCACTACACAAGCTTTTGTCTGGTTCGAATATCAAGTCTAGTACGCCCATACAATGGTCAACGGAACTGCAACAAGCATTTACCGCGTGTAAAACTAGTTTAGCTGATGCCACCCTTTTAGCGCACCCAGATCCATCTACAGATTTGATACTGTGTACAGACGCCTCAGACAACGTGATCGGCGCCGTACTACAGCAGAAAGAACAATCTGGTTGGAAACCACTTGGGTTTTTTTTCTAAGAAGCTCAGTCCGGCTCAGAAAAAGTACAGCCCATTCGACAGAGAGCTGCTGGCTATTTATGAAGCTGTCAAATACTTCCGACACATGGTGGAAGGTAAGATGTTTATCATCTATACAGATCACAAGCCAATTGTTTCAGCCTTCATGAAAGCTTCAGAAAATTGCTCACCTAGGCAATTTCGCTATTTCGACTTCGTGTCACAGTTCACGACAAATATAAAACACATCTCAGGTAAAGACAACGTAGTTGCGGATGCTCTTTCACGTACCGAAGCTATTACGAGCGTAATAGATTTAGAGGCCCTAGCAAGCTCACAGCAGGAAGATGACGAGCTCCGCCAGCTTCTACAAAGCAACTCTTCACTGGACTTACAGAAAATAGAAGTTTCTGGTTCCAGTAAGATGATATACTGTGATGTATCTGGTCCATCACCTAGACCTTACGTGACACCACTTTTCCGTAGACAAGTATTCGACTGCATTCATGGATTAAGTCACCCAGGAATTACGGCTACGGTTAGATTGATGACTCAGAAATACGTATGGCCAAATATTAAAAAAGACTGTAAGAACTGGACGCGTACTTGTCTTTCATGCCAACGGTCTAAGATTGCCCGACATACTCAATCCCCAGTACATACATTTGTTCCTCCAACGAATAGATTTAGTCATGTACATATCGACCTTGTAGGACCTCTGCCAACGTCGAACGAATACAAATACTGTCTTACAGCAGTTGACAGATTTACACGTTGGCCAGAAGTAGTACCACTCCAAGACATTAAGGCTGACACAGTAGCGAATGCTTTTGTTACTGGTTGGGTATCACGCTTTGGTTGCCCGGAGACAATTACTACGGATAGAGGGAGACAATTCGAGGCGCATTTATTTCGAGAACTTTCAAGACTGATCGGCTTCAATCACGCAAAGACAACGGCGTACCATCCAGCTGCGAACGGAATGGTTGAAAGGTTCCATAGACAGCTTAAGTCAGCGATTATGTGTCATGCGAAAGAGAATTGGTGTGAAGTTCTTCCCCTAGTTCTTCTCGGAATACGAGCAGCTTGGAAGGAAGATATAGACTCATCAACTGCAGAACTCGTATACGGGGAACCCTTACGGCTACCGGGAGAGTTTATAAAGCCTTCACCATTGCGGACTACTCTCGATGTTACAGATTTCGCATCTCGGCTACGTCTTCACATGGCGAAACTATCCCCAGTGCCAGCAAGCCGACACGGGCAGAAAACCTTTTACGTTCCCAAGACACTTACAACTACGGATTACGTGTTCTTGAGGAAAGATGCCGTACGACGCCCGCTCGACCCTCCATATACAGGACCGTACAAAGTATTAAAGCGAGACGAGAAGACGTTCCAAATAGACGTACAAGGCAAAGGAGTTACTGTCACAATTGACAGGCTGAAACCAGCTTACCTATTGGACGATTCGCCACAGGAGATAATCAAAACCGCAACTCCTGCTATCCTAGACGCTCCGCGTGAAACTAGATCTGGACGTCGGGTGAGGTTTCCTGATTTCTTTCGACCTTAACGGTCTCCGGGGGGGCTGATGTGGCGGCCGATTAAAATCATTTACCACATTATTTTAAAGCCGAGTAAAAGTCCCGTTACTTGGCGATCGGTGGGCGCGCCGCAGCTACGAAGACACCCGAACGTACTTCGTGCGCGTTCGGTTTTCACCGCCTCGACAGTCAACAACTGTACTCGACGCCGAGAGGCTGCGCGCGCGATTCTAGCTAGCCGTTGAATTCGAATACGCTCGCAATATTATTCTATAAATAACTGTTTTATTTCGCTCTGTTATATATTTCCAACGCTTACTGCTAAGACTGTGCTTCCTCTTATGTACTTTCTCCTTCTGTGTTTGTGAACAATATATCTGTGACTTTCAAGTGCTAAAAATCTCTTTCTTTTATCTCTGCTTAACTTGCCCTTCAATTATAGTGTGTTTTATAGCTCGAACACTATACCCCGTTTATCTGAAAGAAAAAGCAATAAGGCATATTATGGGTAAGGAGCAAATAACATATCGCAAAGCATTACAATTAGTTTATGCTACAAAACAAAAAGATGAGAACCAGGGTGTAAACACTTATGAACACAATGAGCAGTACACCCAGCCCATGACTACATCTAGCAATACACAATCTTATCGGGATAAACTTGTCAATGGCTCAAAACAGCCAGAAAAAGTGATAAATATAGTATGTATAGAAGACGATTCTGAAAGAAGTTCAACAATGCAGTTTCACAAGACCACATTTCAAAAAGCAAGAATACCGTGAAATAGGAATAAGAACCAAACAACGGAGTTTCATCATAATTTTACAGAGCAATCGATGGAAGGCGCAAATGATAGCTCACAGTGGAAGAAAGACGAAGGAAATTGTGATAGAAGAACTGAAGAAATGATTTACAGGTTCGAGTTTAAGAAGTTGTGGCTTGAAATGAAAAGAATTATAATTACTGAAGACAAATTGGAGGATAAAATTATGGCTGTGTTAAAAGTTATTTCGAGAGAAGTAAAGGCGTTTGTGACTGATAGGCTATTTCGTGGGGACCTTTTTCAACAAGTAATTAATTTCATAAATGGATAATCGGTCTGAACATATTAAATTAAACATATAATGCCCAAAGTTTAAGACCTAAAATGATTAGTTTTGTGGATTTACTAGTAAGAGAAAATATTCATATAGCGATTATTAATGAGACATGGCTTGACAGTAATTCCCCGATTAATGTAAGTAGTTATAATGTTTACCGAGTTGATAGATATGATTCGTACGGAGGTGTTGCAATTATGGTTCACAGATCTATTCAATCCCATTTACATTCTTTTCATTTAAGCAACTCAGGTATTGAAGTAATATGTATAAAATTAATTAATTGCAAAGATTTAGAATATGTCCTGTCTATTTATTGTCCGTCTTCAGTATTTACGCAGCCTGCAGACTGGGATACACTTTTTTCAAAATTTTCTGTAAAAACTCTTATTGCCGGTGATTTTAATGGCCATCATACGAACTGGTCGGTTAAAAATGACACAAGAGGTACTCAAATTATGGATGCAGCTCTAGATAATGGTATCATATCCCTCAATAATGGTGCGATTACACGAATGAAGCTAGTCAATGGTAATATGCAACAAACGTCACCAGACATCTCGTTTGCCTTATCTGACCTGGCTATCAAATTTTTATGGCAAGTTACAAACGAAAACCTTGGTAGCGACCACCTTATAATTAAATTATCAATTAACATAGAAAATATTTATAATTTTGTGAAAAAGCGGTATTTCAAGATGGCTAATTGGGAAGGTTATCGTCAAGCCATTTCTGATGAACCAATTTGCTATATTCATGGGCCTGAATATCTACAAGTGATGTATGATAACTTCATTGAACAGATTAATAGAACAGCGGACTTACATATACCATATAAGAGATACTGTAATAAACCTGAAGCAAAATTCTCTCCCAGAGACTATTGGAACCCTCAGTTATCAAAAATAGTAGCTAAACGTAGACTGGCTTTGCGTAATTTCCGACGTAACCCAACACCGGCTAATCTATCGATATTAGAAGCTTTAATTCGCGAATCTCATATCCATATACGTGATGCAAAATACCGTAGTTGGCAACAATTTTGTAATTCAATTGATGAAACTACCTCGGCTTCTGAGTAATGGCGTCGTATGAAGTGGACGAAGGGTGCAAGACAGTCAAAATCCTATTTTTCTTTTGAAAAACAGAACCAGCTTTTATGTTCTCTTACACCACATTACGCTGCAAATGATATGCCAATTTTTTTATCGAGAAATCAATTTTTGGAGTCAGAATTTACAATGCAAGAACTTAAAAGCTGCTTAAAAAAGAAAGATACAGCGCCAGGGCAGGATAATATAACTTATTCAATGTTATATTATTTACC
Organism: Catocala fraxini; assembly: GCA_930367265.1. NCBI lineage: Eukaryota > Metazoa > Arthropoda > Insecta > Lepidoptera > Erebidae > Catocala > Catocala fraxini. The sequence continues at coordinate 19,741,743 of OV884043.1, forward strand.
ACATACGGCAAAGCAGTTTTTGCTCCAGTTATATAATACAATTTTTAGCTTTAGTGTAGTCCCTCAGCAATGGCGGAATATACAAATAATTGCCATACCTAAAGTTGCCTCTAGCTCACATGTTGAACCCAAATTAAGACCTATATCTTTGCTATCTTGTTTATGTAAAATATTTCACCTAATGATACTTAAACGTATTGAGTGGTTAATTGAAAAAAATAAAATCCTTTCACCTCATACGGTTGGCTTCAGAAAGTCTCAATCTTGCTTAGATTCGTTATTTCGGTTGGTCACATATATTCAGATAGGATTCTCAAATAATAGTCCAACTCTAGCTTGTTTTTTGGATATCGATAATGCCTACAACAATGTATCCGTTGATGTTGCTATAAAATGCTTAGACAATCTTCAAATAGGTGCAAGAATATGCACATATCTTTGGTCTTTTTTAAGTGAATGATATTTAAACATTAAATTCAATAACGAACAAGATATATTTTCTAGATGGACCAATAAAGGCCTCGCTCAAGGGGATTCGTTATCCCCCTTACTTTTTAATCTGATAACACTTCAAATATGTCATCAAACCCAAAATGTGTTAATATCGCAGTATGCTGACGATTTTGTCTTATTTGTTAGCGATAAAGATATAAACAAATGTGCAACATACATTCAAGATGCTTTAAATTGTGTGATAAAATCATTACACGAATTAGGATTAACGTTGTCGCCAAACAAGTCGAATTATTGTATATTTAGCAGGGGCAGAAGAAGATCGTTCCCTACTTTAAGTGCATACGGACAGAGAATAGCTAGATTGAACTGTGTTAAGTATTTAGGTATGTGGTTAGATGAGAACCTACGCTGGGGTAAGCAAATTAATGAGACTAAAGATAAATGTTCTAAATTTCTTAATATTTTAAAATTATTGTCTAGTAGTACGTGGGGCGTGCACATAAAACACTTGCGACGTTTGTATATATCACTTATTAGGAGTAGATTAGATTATGGCAGCTTTTTATACGATTGTGCCGCTAAAACGCATGTCAGCAAGCTTGATAAGATTCAAAATCAAGCGCTTAGGATAGTGGGAGGATTCATAAAAGATTCATGTGATGGAGTCTGACTTAAACATTATGCCTTTATTTTTAAGAAGACATTTTTTAGCGTATAAGTTTATTATGAAATGTGTATCCTGGTCGGATAATGCAACTGTTGATCTTATAGCAGATTTGGAAGCTCTTTGCCAAATTAGATATTGGGACAACAAAAAAAAGCCCTTGTTGCCAAAGTTGTTTAATGATGTAAGGGAATTAGAGATCGCTTCATCAGATGTTCTTAAAATGTTCAGTCTAGATATCTATATATCAGCCATTGACTTACAAGAAAACATTCACTGTGACCTTGAATGCGTAAAGAATAACAAAAACGCTATCGAACCCTTTACCTTATTATACAATGTTACTGTGGAAATTGATACAAAATACAACGGCTGGCAAAAAATATTTACAGATGGTTCAAAGAGCGCACAAGGGCAAGGAGCTGGATTCTTTTGTCAAAATTTAAATTTTAAACTCGGTTTTAAAGTAAGTAGTTATGTGTCAATTATGTCGCTGGAACTAATTGCAATTTTGCAAGCTATGTCATACGCTGCTGCTCAAGGGTTGAATAAATTTGTAATTTTATCTGATAGTAAAAGCGCTTTGCAGCATGTGGCTCGATGCGCCTCTGGTATCAGAGGTGCATCGATAGCCTACGATATTATAAATATGATTTATAACTTTAATAAAAATAGTATTGCGTTCAAGTTGCAATGGGTTCCAGCACATATAGGTGTAAGGGGTAATGAAATGGCTGATCATGTTTCAAAATTAGGAGCATTAACCGGTACGGAAATAGAGTTCCGCCCGGACTTTTCAGATTTAGTTCCTAAGTTTAAAATGAGATGCTATAATGATTGGAAACAATACTTTAATAATATATCTGAAACAAAGGGCATTTGGTACAAGAGCATTCAAAGTCAGCCTCCTCTTACCCCTTGGTTCGACGATAGTAACCTCAATAGAAATTACATAAAATTAGCCTTAAGGTTACGATCAGGACATTTCCCTTCCGCAAAATTCGCATTCCTGATGAAAAAGGTGGATTCACCCAACTGTAATGTCTGCAATAAAGTAGAGGATGTGCAACATTTATTAATAGAATGTGTCAGAAACATTAGTAAAAGGGAAGAAATGATAAGGCAATTTGCATTAAACAAATTAGATGTGGGCTTAATCCAGTCTATCCTATCATCCTGTGTCTGTGTTCCTTGGCTACTGTTATATACCAATAATTTATAGATTTAGCTGTATAAATTGTCCTATTTTATTTTTGTGTTAGTTATGTTATAAGGTACAATAGGGTTGGCATGTCCATGTAGACAAAAACCCTTATAAAGCAATAAAGACATAAAAAAAAAGCTCACTATCGAATATATATAGGTAGTATAGTATATATATATATATATATATATATATATATATATGTACGTGTACGTAACACGTACATATGTACCTACATAGATATCTTTATTACATGTTGACTGCACGGATGGCGTGGTGATCTAATCTGGGGGTCTACCGTGAAACGCGTTATACGCAATTGCGTACGTTCGTTCGTGCTTATTCTTACCATGAAACATCATTCGCAAACGACATTCGTCACGAATATCGTCGTATGACATTTGTACGTCCTAAAAAATCCGAAGTGTTTTCATGGTAGGTATATGCTTATTATTTCGTTCGTAATTCGTTTCGGCACGTCATTGCGTAAAAACATTTTCACGGTAGACCCGCTGGTCTCTGGTCGCCTCGCCATCTGGACGGACAGCTGCATCAGAGGTGCGGCGCAGGCAGAGAAGCGGCATATCTTTGCCGCGCTGGTTGGATATAATTTACAGCTTGCTTTCTTATATTTAGTAAGGAAAAGTTTTAAAACGCCTGCCTCTGCTACGCCTACGCCTTTACCTTATGCCGCTTCTGTATAGTGAAATTTGCCTAAGAATCTTTATAGTTCCCCTTACTACTTGAGCACAATACAAATGTATGTGTCTGCTATCATCCTTCAATTTCAACGAAATCCGCTTCATCTACTGCTGACATGGCAGCATAAGCATAACCCAAGATTTGTTCAATAAAAGTCAATTCAATTTTACTGACAAACAACGCCCATGTAAATTTTATCTATATCGCTTGTGTCACTGACGCAATACTATTTAGCATAATAATAATACAAAAACCTATTTAGTTATTCTATACATAAAGTATTATAATTATATACTATGTTAGTTGTGCTTGAGTAATTTGCATTGCAAGTTTATTGTAACGCTTAATTTTATTCTACTTTATACAGAAATATAATGTCTTTAAATAACAGTTGCTATTGTAAACAGCATAATATAAATAAAACTATCGCCTTATAAGCGTTATTTTTAAATGTCAGCTGATGCGTACAATAGGTTACTATGTTATAGCAGCTCACGTAAAATGCGGCAAGCGGTTTATATTAAAGAATTACGTAAATTTATCGTCTTCGAGCGGCGCCTTTGTAGACCGCGCGCAGCGCGGCGGCTAGCGTTTGGCGGCTTTGTTCAAAGGATTCAGCGTGGCGCGCCGCGGCGGTGGTGAACATTTACGACCTTTCAAATTTACCGAGGTAAATTTCTTGATTAATTTTTATACAAGGATGCCACCAAGTGCTCGTTATAAGCTACTGTATAACACCTTTAACGATCGGACAGGGTTTATTATACACACTATATATATATATATATATATATATATATATATACAGCCTTGGCCAAAAGTATTAGGCACCCTATAAATTACTGCATATTTCAGGCTTATAGAAAAATAAAACTAATTATAATGATTAAAGTACTTTATTTCCATTAGAATATTGTAAAAACATCAATATTTTGTTGGGCCACCCTTTGATTTTATGACAGCAGCAACTCTGTGGGGCATACTACGTACAAGTTTCGCACATTCCTCTGGAGAAATTGCATCCCATTCTTGCACTAACGCGTTTTTTAAAGCAGTTTTTGATGTTATCGAGTGCTCTTTTATTTTTCTCTTCAAAATACTCCACAAATGTTCAATAGGATTTAGATCCGGGGACTGGGCAGGCCAATCTAACAGATCAATACAATTTTCAGTAAACCAGCGCATCGTAGTAGTTGACTTGTGACACGGAGCATTGTCTTGTTGGAATTTCACACCATTTAAGTTAGTGTCACCAAAAATACACGAAAGCGAAGGTACGAGAGCAGTTTCCAGTACATTAATGTATTTTTCACTGTTCATGCGACCTTCGCAAACAAACATTTTGCCGACTCCATCCGCAGCCATGCAACCCCAAATCATTACACTGCCTCCGCCGTGTTTTATGGTTGGTACTACGCAATCTGGGTGATATTCTTCGCCTTTGCGTCGCCTCACAAACGTCACACCTGGTGTTCCAAATACCTGTAGATTCCAAAAAAAAAGCACACATTACAAACTTTTATAACATTTGAGTTTGAAGACAAACACAACAATGATCGTTGTAATTGTGGTACAGACTTCACTAAAAAAACTTACCTCAAAGTTTGATTCGTCAGACCACAGCACATTAGACCAATCCTCTTCTGTGAAATGTTGGTGTCTCAGAGCCCAATCAAGTCGTTTTCTTTTATTGTCTGCGGATAGCCACGGCTTCTTCCTAGCTTTGCAACCTTTTAAGCCGGCTTCTACTAGCCTTCGTCTTGCAGTTCGTGCGCTTATGGGATGTCCAGTCTCTTCAGTTAAAGCCACAGCAAGCTCCGAAGAAGTTTTTTTTCTATCTTTCACAGACTCTCGGATAAGTTTTCTGTCCTGACGGCTAGTAGTCACGCGTTTTCTGCCTGTTCTTGGTTTATTTGCATGAGAGCCAGTCTCAACAAAACGTTTGATAGCAGATTGAACGGCGCATCGCGAACATTTCACCAACTTCGCGATTTCTTTTTGAGTCTTGCCTTGCTCATGTAAAAGTTGAATTTTTACACGATTTTCAATACTAATTTCGTTTCGTTTTGGCATTTTCAAATGAATTTCTTGTCAATTAATTCACAAAACCACAAATGCACTGTCTTTACACTAAGACTTCCAAATGGTAACTGACGAAACATTAAAAATAAATTTGGGAAAAAATAAAATTTTATTATTGACGCACCAGATGTTTTACGACTGCTTAAAAAATGCCGCCTATTGTCTTAAATAGTGTTTTATGACACCGGTATCGCAGTTCTATAGAATATTGTTTAATTGTTCAAATAGCACAGGTGTGTGATAACTATATTGGGGGTGCCTAATACTTTTGGCCAAGGCTATATATATATATATATATATATATATATATATATATATATATATATATATATATATATATATATAATTATATATGTGTGTAACGGTCGGTATATGGACAAAACATTCTGCTGACTCACAAACCGAGACATGACATCGTCGAACCAGTCAACTTGTGATGATTACGGCCAGTGTTACCTCGTCGAAACGTCAAACATAAATAAGGTAAACATAATGCATGATCAAGTTAATACCCGTTACAAATTATATCTATAGGTCTATAATATAATAAATAAACTGTAAGTCAAAGTCTGAAAACTTTATTTTCATAAAAATAAAAATAAAAATGTGTAACCAGTAGGTCTACCGTGAAATGTGTTACCTATACGCAATTGCGTACGTTCGTTCGTGCTTATTCTTACCATGAAACATAATTCGTGTCGAAATTCGTCGTATGACGTTTGTACGTCTTAAACCCTACCGCGAAGTTGTACGAAAAACGTGCTAACGTGTCACTTTGACATCCCGCTTTGCTAATTTTAACCTCAAAATACACGAAAGCTTAAAAGGTAACTTTTTACTTTCGTAGTTGCGAATTTTATTAATAATAGAGCTTTAACCGGTAAACGATTAGCGAGGTTAAGCAACGTTGGGTGCGGTCAGTCTGTAGATGGGTGACCGCTTAGTGGTATTTCATCTGAGCGTTTCCGTGCTTCAGAGGGCACATAAAAAGTCGGTCCCGGTTATTGTCAAATTGACAGCAGTCGTTAAACCATGTCAGAGGCCTACGTGCGGCTTGAACAACTCTTGACAACAGGTTGGCCACTAACCACACGAAAAAGAAAAGAAAGAAACTTGTCAATTGTAACTAGATTTTTCTTGTATCTTGATATTTGGATTGAACACATGGTCTCTTGGAATAATTACGCCTTATTTGTAAATCTTTGGAATATTGTCGGACTTTGAGTTATAACTACTGCGCGTAGTACTGTGTATAGTGTCTCTTGTGTGCATTAAAACCAATTATTAAAACCACTTGTTTGAACTCGCGTGCTGATTGTTATTTTCCTCGTTAATTGAAAACTAAAGTATCAGTTGAACAATGTAATTACGTACTATAGTACGTACGAAGAACGTGAATTTGTGAAAACACGTGTCACCTTGCCGGCGTGCAAGACTGACTGCTGACTCGCCTGTGAAGACGCTGTTCTCGGTTAGGGGTAACCTCATTGACTATAATCGCATCCGTTTTATTGTTCAATTGTGCTAACCCCATTGTCTTACAGGCCGGCGTCTGAAAGACACATGGAGGTGAGTCTTTGATCTAATCATATTTTTTACATGTATTGTAATTATGCACCATGTATTGTGACCTGAGTATCTTCATTATTGTTGCTAGATTGGGCTAGAAGATAGCTTTCCACTGCGCAAACAAATTCCTAGGAGGTCTTAGCACTGAATGAGGTAAATCTCATGAGGTAAAGAATTCTTAAACTCATGAAACTAATGAGCACTTTATAACTGTCCATCATTTATAATAATTATTATTTGTAATGATACAAATCAATTTACTCACTTCATTTAATCATAATAACTCAAATCAAATTATTAACTTCCTTTAACCCATTAAGTAATCCATTTATTTCATTTTCTTTTAAACCTTTTATAACATTAGCTATTAACACTGCTCCACTCACATGCATATATGTATATTACATTAATTTATAAAAAGAAAATATGCTTGCCATGACAAAATATTTTTACATCTAATAATATTTTAAGCATTTAAAGCCTTTTTCGACACAACACTATCAGTATTTACACAATACATATCACACAAATTTCTCTTGTCAAACAACTGTAGTATATCGGAACTCAAGTATTTGTTAACTAACGACGTGACTTGCATGTCATGAGACGCATTCCCAAGCGGTGATTGCAGCTGATGTACGACCAGTGGTTGATGTGAGTATCGCTGCAGATCTGAATGTTCCGATGGCAGATTATCTGTAGCAGCACGCAACAGCACTAGTCGAGAACGTAACGTGTAAGTTGTAGGTTGGTAACGCAGTACTTGCTCGATATGCGTCAGCATTGTCAATATTAACGCACGAGCATATTGCGCTGAGTATATAGCTCGACCAAATAAAGCTCCTACGCACGTGTCCACCTTCTGAGACCATGTCATAGTGCTCTGGAGAGCATTATTTAGCCTTGTAATATCTTTTCCACCAAGCATCGTATACATGTGATGTACTAGAGCATCTTGCAGATCTTTTTCAGTTTTATACATAGCAAGTTGCTTCTGAAGCACTGTTTGGAATTCATTTGGTGAAAATCCGACACAAAATACCGTACCGGTCATACCTGAAATATTTAATTTCAATGTATTAATTTGATACTTACGAACTAATAAGTAAAAGTGATTCATTAACTTTAGCTGCTCACCGTGATTTTCCAATATAGCTGCCATTTCCAAAGCCACAAGAACGCCACTTTCATAACCCAGGAGATAAAATTCGCCATGTTTTAATATAGCCTTTTTTAATAAAATCTGTCAAATTATAATAACAGAATATCAGAATCTGGGTTTAAAAGTTATAAGGTTTCTTTTTTCTTGACACAATAAATGTATTATGATGGACAAGGTATAACTTAATGATTATGTATTTATCAACATACGATGTAATTTTATTAATTTATTAAATTTAAGGTTTGGAAATTCACAAAATATACTAATTGATAAATGCTATAAAAGTTTACCTGAACATATCTCTGTGCAGTTTCTGGAACTGTCTCGTGTGGGTGATCTAATCCGGGTTGAAGCACAAGTGCTGGTGTTTTAAGACGCTCACATAATACGCTAAATCGCTCGTAGTGACCCTCCAAACCCGGAACTATGCACAGATATGACTGAGATGGATCGAATTCGTCATCAACCTGAAATAAGTTATGATGTATAGAAGAGTAAAATCAACCACACATAATTTAATGTCATAAACTTACAATGATGCCTGGCTGACTTTATTGCATTTTATTTTATGTTCAATTAAGAATGTATAGTATATACCCGACTAAAAGCGGAATAGGATAACAAGAGAGCCAATTTGATACCTTTACAATTAGAGGATGTTATAAATACCTATATTATTCGTAATAAGTAAAGGTATAGCACTTACAACAAGATCCAACGCTAATGTGGGCAAAAATACTAGGTCAACCAACGACAACTGTTCATCTGAGCCCACGTATGAGAAAAATGTTGCTAACCCCCCTACCGGCTTCACATTATCCAATACTATTTCATCAATTTCTTTGATCCTGAAAATAGGGTAGTTGACACACATTTTTTTATTATTTAGGTCTAAAGGTTACTTTACTCAGACGCTAAAATCAAAGAATTGTATAAACCTTCTATAAATAAGATACAAGCGTTTCTTCAAGATATAAGTAAAATCTGGTAGAAGCGATAATTGTTAAATGGCAGCAAAAATATGTACGAAACAAAATATGACGTAACCGCTGTTGTGGAAGTAGGTATGAAGTATATATCCAAAGAATATTAATGAATACCAATTTTAATACAGTTTGCACAAAAATATTTATTTTGGTTGCTATTTGCTCTTATAGGTATTTAATTACATATTTAAAATTGTTTTGTTTTAAAAAGATAACTCTCGCACTAGTAATAATTCCTGTATAGCGGAGAAGTTTGCAAATATTCAAACAATGCTTACAAAGAACATCAACATCCAGACTTTGAACAATCAATTGTGGAGCACACTAATTTAATTTTTGTCCCATGTGGGATTCGAACCCACAACAATCGGTACAGTGGCAGTAGCAAGGCGACCACTTAAACTAGTACGCCATTCGTGCAGCCAAAAATGTGTCAAATGATGTAGGTACAAAGTCAAACAGGCAACTAACCTACTAAAATATTAAATCTGGACTTTCGTAACATGTATTTTAAATTCAGCTTGTTCATTATCAATCATCTTTAAAGATTACAAATATTTGTTTTCTTATATTTTTAAGGCATAATATATTGGTCCAACTTATTTATATTTACTATAGTGTTCTATACTTCGATAAAATTCTAAGTATTGGAAATCACAGTTATTTTTGTTTTCTCTGTTCTCAGCCTGCTGAACGGCATCCGATAAAACATGCCTTAGTGTCTGTAGCATTGCAGGCATCTTAACTATGAAATCCATTTAAAAATGCAAATAGTGGTTTTTACGTCGTTCCGAAACAAACAAACAGACAGATATTCAAAATATAATTGAGATGAGATCCTGATGATACACATATGAGTAGACCTCTGTTAATATCTAGTCTCAATAAGTTGTAAAAAGTATTCTATCTACTGAGACAATCTTGTAATAGTTTTATGTTTGTATAATTATTATGATTACCTGTCGATCGTAAGGCAAAATATTTCTTCCTCCTTTAATAACAAATTGTATGAATCTCGCAATAGCATTAATGTTTGTTGTATTTTATCACTAGTTACGCCCAGTTCTTGCAAAGTAGATTTTCCATGGTTTGGCAGCTGTTGGTCTAAAATATAGTCAGTACGTATATTACAATGAGTCTTTGCTTCTAGCTTCAGTATGTTTGTTTGAATCATAAACTTAACTCAAATAATTAATATAAATTTACAGCGAAATTAAACTACTTTATACGGACTTTATCGCGTTGTTTATTTAACAATAATTCAATTCAATAATTCGTAATAAAATCGATAGTTCCCGAATACTAGAGCGAGTCCGTATTTTGGTCCCCGTGAATATATCAGCGGACTCGAAGGGTTAGATAGCACCACGCCGCCGCCCACGGTTGCTGGAGCCGCCCGCCGCGCGCACCAAGCGCGGGCGACACGCGCCTACTTGCTCAGCACTACGAACTGGACCTATTTGCCGATGGATTAGAGCATTTGTATAATAAATTTCGTATAATTTTAAATGACTTATTATAATTTATAGGACTGACATTTTATTTTTTATATTTTAATTCATTATTTTTATTATTTATAATCTATGACATTTTGCTATTTTATAAATATGTATATGTGACGAGCATGTTTAGTTATAATTATTTAATTACTGAAAAAATTATCTTGTAAGCGTTTTGGGTGTAACACCTGTTAGCTTGTAAGATCCAATGAATAAATAAATAAATAAACACTTTATTACATCATTTTACTGTTAAACTTTACTAATGTACTATTCAGTACTAGACTCGCCAGGAATTTCTAGGCGCAGTGGAAATACCTTCGTCTGGCCCAATTAACAAATCTGAAAATACCTTAGCCACGATGTACGGCTCCAAAAAAATAAAAATAAATACTATCCTCAAAGGTAGGTTCTTGATTCGCCAGCGGTGGATCAAAGGGTTGGCGCAATGAACAATAAAAGGATCCAATTACAGTCAAAGGTTTAGCCAGAACCGGAAAAGCGTCATCGAAGTCGGGAAACGACGTCAACGTGCCGGGGATACGTCACCACGTGTATCACAATTGTTCAATATTTACTAATGTTTCAACATTCAATAGATGTTTATAGCACAATATTCTATAGTTTTCAAAAGCAAGAAACAACTAATTTTAAGCTATTTAAATTATTAAAATAATTATTAGAACTATTTATATTTAAGTTTGCACTTTCCCCGACTTTTCGGTTGCTTTTCAGCAGCCATGGTACCTTATGAGACCATTATTTGCAACGTCGAGGACTGCCTACTCAAGAATAACATAAGAAAGGAAGATTTGGAGGCTATACTTATATAAATGTCCTGCACATTTCATCAGTCTTGCGTCGAAGTAAAGTGCCCCAACCGAATCTTCACAAAGATAAATTCGTCGCACTGAAGAACTTGCGGACTAGGCCAGATATTACAGTACTCTGTGCAGATAAAGGAAACACTACGGTCATAATAGATACGTCAGATACATAAAATTGATGTTTGTACTTTTGGATAAAACAACGTATAAGCAGGTTAAAACTGACCCTACAACCAAAATATTGAAGCAAACCAAAGACATCATCAATAAATACTGCGAAAATCTAAATCTCGACGTTAAACAAGTAATACCAGCTTGTGTAAAACCTCCAAAGCTGTATGGGTAACCAAAAATACACAAGGATAACGCTCCCCTACGTCCTATTGTGAGTTAGATCGACACACCAACTTACAGACTGGCTCAGCACGTAGCGATGATACTCTCACCACTCAGAGGCAACTCGACAGCACATCTAAAGGATTCATACCATTTTGTGAGTGAGATTATACACCTATGTCTCACTAACAATGAAACAATGGTTAGTTTTGATGTACAGTCATTATTTACATGCATACCTGTACATGACTGTATTGAAATAACTAAAAGGAAGCTAATAGAGTACAATATGCCTGAGGCATATGCAGAACTACTTAAGCATTGCTTAACAACTGGCTATTTGTTGTGGGACAATAAATTCTACATACAAGTCGATGGTGTGGCAATGGGCTCCCCAGTATCGCCTGTTGTTGCCGACGTATATATAGAGGACTTCGAGGCTTGAGCTTTGCAGACTTTATAAGATGTAAGTAGATGATACTTTTACAATATTACCAACAGATAAATATATTCCTTGAACATCTTAATTCCATTAATAACAACATCCAGTTTACTATGGAATTAGAGGCAAATAATTCGTTAGCTTTCTTAGATGTACTTGTCATCAGAAATTCTGATCATACTTTAAACCACATTGTGTATAGGAAAAAGACCGATAAAATAGGTACTTATACTGTGAATCTCACCACCATTCTAAACAGTTAGCTACCGTGGGAATGTCTTTGTTTCAGAGAGCCCACGAGATCTGTGTCAAGAAACACTTGGACTCCAACCTTCAACATGTTGAGCAAGTACTGCAAGACAACAAGCTCCAACAGCCGCGCCGCTGTCACAGATCCTAAGAAAAGCCAGCCACAGTCGAGCGTCAGCCTGCCATACTGCCATATGTAATCTAATAATGTATCACTGACAAGATTGGCTACATCTTTGAGCGAGCTTCAATCAGCACACACTTCAAGCTGCCAACGAAGATAAGTCAATTTTTACCATCCGTCAAGTGCCAACTACATTTACAAGATGCAGGGATCTTTAAAATAGATTATGACTGAGGACTCTCATACATTGGTCAAATCAAGAGAAGCATAGGTACCCGCATAAAAGAACACATAGCTGATGTAAAACACCAACGCTCGATGAAGTCTGCTGTATGTAAACATGTGCTACCTGAGATTTGACAAACCACAGATTCTCGCTAAAGAACACCGATTCCTACCAAGGATGCTTCGCGAGGCTATTGAAATCAAAAAACATCCTAATTTCAATAGAGAAGATGGTTGGAATGTGCCACCAGCTTGGGATCCAGTTATTCAAATAGTCAAACTCAAGAGCAGTAAACCACAGCTAGACGTCATGATACTTTAAGCACATTCTGCGTAAATAGAAACACCAATAATTAAATTATGTTATTTATTATATATATATATATAATTTAATTATACTATACTTTGAAATAACTACACTGGAACATTGAGACAGCTACCAACTTAGTCTCCCCGTGACCAAACCGTAACGAAACGTCGGAGAAAGTGTAAACTTAAATATAAATAGTTCTCGTAGTTTTGATAATTTAATTAGCGTAAAATTAGTAAAGTTTAATGGTAGTAGTAGTGTAACAGTTATGTAATAAAGTGTCAAATAAACAACGCGATAAAATCCGTATAAAGCAGTTTAATTTTAATGAATACCATTCGCGTAAACAGAAGACAATATTACATATATAAATTTACATACCAATAAGATTTTTAATTTCTTCGAATAGTGAGGGTTGCTTCACGGCAACTTGTTCGGCGCGGAGCATGGGGTGTGCAGATTTTACCGCGTGTTCTATAATGTCCACAATCTCACGCGAACACATATCCTGTAAAAATATAAAAATATATTAATATTTGACATCCTATATCAAGTTACGAAAGTAAGCCGACATAACTCACGCCTAACAATGACAAGTCTATTGTTTTCAGTGGTAAGCGATTTGTTGCCCGAGGTATATAATCTTGGTATCCTTTAGCATTATGTCTACCCACTACTGCAAAGTATCTGTAAGGAGTTATATTCATATGAATACTTAAATTTAAATTAATTTAAATGGTAATAAATAAGAGCTAAAGCTTACTTTAATAATGTGCACGACGATATCGCTCTTGAGTCCAATGTGTTTACGATATTTGTTACAACTTTGCTAGCTAGATTCTTATTTACTTTTGTCAAAGCAATGTATATGCCTTGAACTTCCTTCATTTTTATAAAATTCTCCAAGACGACACCAACAGCATTTTGTTCATTAAAGTTTACGATGAATACTTTCACAAGAATGTTAAGCTTTTCCAATGCTCTATAAACAAAATAAATGGTTGAAATTATCTTACGTATTATATCATGAAAGACTGTCCTTGAAATAATGTCATCAATACAAACCTTATTTTATATATTTGGTAAGGTGTTAAATTTTCACAGATAATGTAAAGCTTTCGAGTTCCACGGCTAACAAGTCTCTCTGCTAACAACATACCTAAAGGTTGTGTGTCACATACTAACAAATGACCTGCGTCTTGAGTACATGATATCCTAAAACAAAAAGCAATCTATTGTTTTACTTATTATAACATTTTTGGAATTAGTAAATATCCTTTATATATAAAGTGGGGCATGCCTGTGTTGCGTCCGTGCCGTACTATCAATGTCTTGCACGTTTATCAAAACCCGACCGCGATGCTGTCTTGCCATCAACAATTGGAAGCCTGATGCCACCGCGTTCGGGGCATACACCACACGCGACAGTGGACGAACGTACCCTTGAGCAATACCTTTACTCAACATCATTTGCAGCATCTATAAGCATTAGATACATATATACTTTTGATTATTTCAAAACCGTCGAATGAATTTGAATAAATGAATTAAATGATCACGTACTTTTCTGTCTCCAACATTAGTCTGAGTAAAGATGGAAGAAAAGTCCGCCATGATATACGTTCTATTGTATTTTAGATTAATCATTCCGAAGTAATAATGATCTCTGTTTTCAATTTGCGTTGTATCGATTGTCATTCCACAAAGTTTTGCACATTTCATTGTATGCTGCAAATAATATATAAAACGTAGAAATGATAAAATAGAAATAAAGCATCTTAATAATAATGTGATAAATACTTTTATTGACACTTACATTTTTTAGTTTTGTCGGAACGCAACTTAATGTAATGTCGCAACCTAATCCGTTTGTGTTACTTAAAACCATATCCACGAAAGTATCATCCCGACTGTTCCCAATAAATTCATCTGTAATTCAAGTGCAAATAAATAAAAATATACAACGTATATCATATTTATTGGTCGTAGAGCATACATGGTAACAATCTCGTGTGATCGCTGATTTTAAATATATTTTTACATACATTACCTACAATGGCCTGTAAATTCGTCCGTTCACACGCATCTCAAACCGCAGCGAAAGCAACTCACAGGAGGGTAAGTTGCTTGCGACGGCCGCCTTAGCGGGAAAATTAAAAGGAAAATACAAATCTGCCCGCCAACCGCGCTACCGGCCGCGAAAGCCTTGATACTTTTTGTGTTAGTTCTAAAAATAATTGTATTGTTAAATAAATAAATGTTTCAGATGTTCAATGACCGTGCTTTAAACCCATAATTCATTCCCCGTGAAATAAACGTAGCCTACACATGTTAATTTTAACTTAATGTCATCCTTCGTAGTTCAGTTGGATATTTGTATTTTTCGGTATATACAAATAACAACTATTTGTGGTACATACGGTGTTCCCAAATTTAGTTTTACTAGATTTTGCCTTTGCTGGCGTAAATGTACTTTAAATTAGGTTAGTAACGAAACTTTTCTGGATGAAAGGTACCCTATTTCCTTTAATATTCTCCTGAAAACGTGTATACGTATATAATTTCATGATAATCGGTTGAGTACATAAGGCTGAAAGCGTATCAACAAATAAACAAAAAAAAATCTTACATTGGCATTTATAGTATCGGTTAGGATTACGATTTCGAGCTTTTGCTAATCCCTTTCACTGCTATATTTTTGTTGTGTTGATGATAATATTTAACTATCGCCTTGTGAGAATCTCCACTTAGTAGTACACACAACTAATCTTGGTTAAATTATTTATGTGTTTTAATCATGTATATTATTTCATTTTAATTAGAGTACCTTTTAATTGAGGATATAATTTTTGGATGAATCGCTTTTTCTGCAGGTCACTGACAGTGGTGAACACTGTGCAGTCGTGAGCGAGTGCGATGGTTATGGCCGCTTGGCCCAGGGCTCCGGCACCTCCATGTATAAGTATGCTCATGCCTTGATGAAGTCGAGTTTTGATGGTCTGTGGTAATTATGTTTTATGAAAAAAAATCAATATTAATTAATGATCGTACCAAAAAAAGCAACTCTACTCACGCTAAACAATCTCACACCAGCATGAAAGAAATTACTGTATTATTTCACACACTTACGAGACAATAAAGAGCTTGTATGTATGCTAGCGGTACAGTGGCAGCATCCTCAAGGCTCCAATGTGAGGGCACTGGCCATAGCATTTCCGGTTGCGCGTTTACATAAGCACTTGCAGCGCCCTCCTTCACAATTCCCATGACTCGCTTACCACTGCAATTAAACCGAAGAAAATAATAACCACTTAAATATTTGATCTAACTACGCTTGTAGGTACTTATTAATATTAAACTTTGTACCTCACCTTCTAATAGTTCCACTGAAATCAATACCAAACGCGTTAAAGCTATCCCTCAGCGTAGCAGAACCAGTTGCTCTCTTTGCATCCATTATATTAAGACCGGCGTAATGCACCTGTAGAAATGGTAAACTATTTGTTAATGGAGAACATAATTATTATATTAATTAACGTAATTGTGCATATTGTTTAGTTTTTTTTTGTGATAGGTGCTTTGATCAGGTTACATTGGTCATGGTCGTAAGATGGTCAACTTGTGACCTGATAACACAAGAAAAGTATAATAATGAATATGCAACACGAAATCTTAAAAGTTATAGTATATATAATTATTGTTTGAAGCAATACAACAGTTCATGAATTTGTACATACTTTGACTATTATACCAGAGGTATCACATTGGGGCGCCATTTTTACCCAACATAGTGAGTTAAGATTTCCAAGCTGGGTACTTTGGAGTGAGACTTGATCTTCCCTAGATGACGTTTGTTGATGTACAGCATCATCCTCACAAATAGTGATCTGTAAAAGCCTCACGCTTATATCAACCGCTTTTCGCAAGCTATGTTTTTGATTTAGGCGAGGATTGTAGGCACGTTCCTCTTTACTTGGGAAAGCAAAACGTACCTCAAATCCTCACCTATCTATCGGAACCAGTTCTAGAGGCTATCCTTAGCTATCATAAAGCTATTAAGAAGTCCTTGCCAAAAAAATACAACCCAATGGAAATATAATTTCTGACCCGGGAATCCTCACGCAGAGAAGTCTGATTCGAATTAAAAATTAAATGTATAATTTTCATAAAATAAATAATTATTGTTTAGACACGTCAAAATGTTCTGTTGTTGCGCCACCGGGTCATATTAGTATATGTCACGGTGGCGCAACAACTAATAAAATATTGATTAAATACTAATGTAGCTCGATGATAGTATACAATAATATAGCAGTGCACGGTCCGGAAGGTGTTCGCGTGAACGAAGCGCCTCTGTACGCATGCGTATTCCCTACTAGAGCTATTGGTTCGGCTAGTTCCACTTAGTTGCGGAGGCGTCGCCGTGCGCAACAGCACTGCGAATGTTGTTTTTTTTTTGTTTTACTTGTTAGCCTAAGTTGGCCTCTACAACTTTACGCGGACTGTGGGTGAGCGCTGAGGGCTCCCAACCCGTTACAAAGTAAACTAGACAACGTTAACCCTCAAGGGCGGACTACCACGGACCTCGGCTTGGTGCGTTGTCGGCAACGTGGATCTAAGGTGATCCACGGATTAACGTTAACGCGACGCGTATTCCGACCTCTGCGGCGAGGGCGGAACCGCGGACAACTTTATAGTGCTTCGCAAGCCGTGTATGCTTTGTCTTGAGCGAGTGTGATCCTATCATCCGGTTCATCTAATATGTGCCTAGATCTCCTTACTTTAGATATCCTAGATGGAGTGTAATTTAACGCTGCAACCACTAGTGGGTTGGAGTGTATTTGAGCCGAGTCAAAGTAGCTACGGGAACAATGCATCATGAATTGCCTGATGGTCGGCAGCTCTAGATCTACGTGTAGCTCTTCGCTGCGCACGAACCACGGTGCACCCGTAGCTTTGCGCATGAATATATTTTGTAGTGTTTGTAGCCTATGGATCCAGTTTTCGCCTAACGTGTGGGAATACTACGCTAGCGTACGTCATGATGGGTCTAACACATGCTGTATATAGCCTTACCTTGTGCCTAAGTAAAAGTTTAGAGCGATTGTTAATGAGATAATGGAGCCGACCTAGCATAAAGGCGGCCTGCACGACCCCTTCGTAGAGCCTCCGGCAGGAGGTGCCTGGCCCCCGTAGGTTAGGCAGCAGACGCGCGAGCGCACCTGCAGCGCCCAGAAGACGGGTGGCCAGTCGACGAAAGTGGGCTACAAAGACTCGGCTGTCGAGCAGGAGACCCAGATACTTAAGGTTTGGCTTGACAGCGATGTGGACCCTTCCTACCATATTGTGGGACCCTGGAGGTGGTCGTTTCCGAGGACTGTGGAAACAGATGGCCTCGGACTTGAACAGGGCCACCTCAAGTCCCAATCACCGGATACGACTCACGACTTGTGCAACCCCAGCGGTCACTAATATGGCCGCCGCCCGGTGCGACTTACCCCTCGCCGTGATATGAGTTTCTTGCCTGCTACTACTCATGAAAGCTCTACTCCTCGAACAGGCTTTTTTCAATGCTCCATTTTTATTTCCCACTATTTTTTTTTTATAATGTTGTCTTTTGTTTACGCGAATGTTATTAATTGAAATTAAACTACTACATATATACGGATTTTATTGCGTTGTTTATTTTACACTTTATTACATAATTTAGAAACTGTTACACTACTCCTGGATACTATTAAACGTAACTAATTTTTAAGCTAATTAAATTATTAAAACAATTAAAACTATTTATATTTAAGTTTACACTTTCCCCGACGTTTCGGTTGCTTTTCAGCAGCCATGGTCACGGGGAGACTAAGAATGTAGTTGCTTCAATGTTCCAGTGTAGTTATTTCAAAGTACCCGAACATAATTTACTCATTGGTGTTTCTACATATTTACGCAGAATGAGCTCAGAGTATCATGAAGTCTAGCTGTGGTTTGCTTCTTCTTGGGTTTGACTATTTGAATTACTGGATCCCAAGCTGATGGTACATTCCAACATACAAAATGTAAACTTAAATATAAATAGTTTTAATTGTTTTAATAATTTAATTAGCTTGAAAATTTGTAAAGTTTAATAGTATCTAATAGTAGTGTAACAGTTTCTAAATTATGTAATAAAGTGTGAAATAAACAACGCGATAAAATCCGTATATAGTACTTAAATTTCAATTATTATTTTTATTAATATAATAGTGAATTGACGTGTCCAAGAATTGTTTGCACATTTTTATGAAAATAAATATTTTGTCTTTGACAACCAGTCTCAAATTCCTGTTACAGAACAAGAATTTGACAAACTGAAAGGTAGAGACAAACCCAAGACAAACCAGAATCCTATGCAGGCGTAGGTTTTAATATTTCAGCCATATATATAAAATTACAAGAAAGTATTAAAGTTAGCTTATATACTGTTTATACCTGAGCATCTTGTATAGGCAATAATTTTAATTTATGATTATTTTTAGACACAGCTGGCAAGTTGCGATAGGTAATATTTTGTATTGTAACTCCTCCACACTTCGTAAGTTCATCAATGTTTGAAATTTCTGCTGTAATTAGTCGCATTTCATCTGGCGTATCGACAGATTGGTTTTGAAGATGTTTTTCTACATTGATATCTATTCTTCTAATATGTGTGGGCAGTGACACCGCGTGATGTGCTTGACGTAAAGTATTCAGCTGCAACAAGCCGTCAATGAACGTCACCCAGTTGTTTCGCCACGCCAACTCTGCTATGTTTAGTGAGCCGTTCGTGCATTGAATGCTACGAAAATCAGCGCTGAAATTAAAAATAATGTATTTAAGCTATAATTGACGTTTTATAAAAAAAATGGAAGTAAAGTTTTAATTATAATTTCTATATAACCGTTTTTGTAGAGGGTAACTCCTATACACGATATATTAAGTAAATCTTTCTTATACGTCTTCCCTTTAAACAGGGTCTCCACCTGTCAGAGCAATTGCAAAATAAAATAATGTACTTGTCAATTTACTATCAAAACATTAGAGGTATGAAAAGCAAAACGATAGACATATATAATACTGTTTTAAGTAATAACTTCAACTTAATTTGCCTGTGTGAGACTTGGCTTGATGAAACGATATTGTCTTCTGAATTGTTTGATGATAAATATTGTGTAATATGCAGAGATCAAGACGATAGGTTTCGCGCTAGATATGGAAAGAGCCATGGTGGAGGTGTACTTGTAGCTTATTCAAAACAACTGCAAATTTCAATTAAAAATGAATGGTTTTCAGAATACTTGGAAGATCTATGGATACAAGTTGGGGTTATTGGCTCTCGTATCATAAATTTGTGTGTTGCTTATCTGCCTAAGTATTTGCCTACGGATGTTGTTTGTAACCATTTTACACAATGCTACAACATATTCAGTGATTCACCAGATCACATGACCTGTATTCTGGGTGATTATAATCTTAGGAATATCATTTGGTCGAGTGAAACAGGATGTCCTTTAAACTATAACTGTAAAAAGTCTAAATTATTACATGACCTCTTTCACTCGACAACGATACGGCAACTCAATTTTACAGGAAACCATAATAACCGGATACTTGATTTAGTATTTACTGGTTCCCCTGATTAGTAAAATCACATCATCAATCACACTCAGTAGAGTGTGACACCTGCACTGCCATTATTAATCCAATGATGATGATGCCAATCATTAGTCGCATTGACTTGCATCATCCGCCCTTTGAACTTGTATTGAGAACTGGCGTTGCTACACTGACACATAACACATCACTTAAAAAATTATATTACCGTAAAACAGATTATGAGAATTATAATAGGGACCTAGAAAGTATTGATTGGGAGAAACACGCATCGGAACTGGGATGTAACGATTTTGTTCAACATTTTTATAATAAAATTTACTTAATAATAGAAAAATACACCCACAACAAAAATTTCGAATAATACGTATCCGACCTGGTTTTCGAAGGATTTAATTAAGTTACTCGCATCCAAAAACAAAGCACATAGTAAATTCAAGCATTATAGAAATCCCAGAGATTACGATATGTTTTCAATGCTTAGAGCTCGAGTTAAGATCGTTGTAAAACAATGCTTCAAAACGTATATTGAGCGAATTGAAGGTGATCTTAGGGTCAATATATATAAAAGCTTTTTGGCGCTACACAAAAAGCAAACGTGTGACTAACAGCATTCCTAGTCGCGTATATTATCAGAATAGAGTTTGTAACACGGGTAGTGATATTGTCAACCTATTTGCAAGTTATTTTTCATCAGTTTACCACAGTGCAACCATAAATTACTGTCCTAACTTCCAAACTTCAAGCTATGCCATTAGTCACTTGCATATAACAGATAGTGATATATTACAAAAGTTAAAAAACGTGGACCTAATAAAAATTCTGGCTTTGATGGTATACCGCCTATTTCCATTATGCGCGACTAGTCTTGTTACTCCGCTCTTAATAATATTTAACTAATCTCTTAAAGAGGGTTTTTTTTCCTGAGTTGTGGCAAATTGTTAAGATCACTCCCATATACAAATCTGGTGATAAAAGCGACGCTTCTAATTATAGACCAATTTATATACTGAACTGGTTTTCTAAAATATTCGAAGGCTTTGTTTATAAACATATATATAATCATCTCAATCATTTATTGAGTCCGCGTCAACATGGGTTTATTACGGATAGATCAACTAATTCGAACCTACTATGTTACTCTTCTATATATGCGAATCTTTCAATTGCAAGCAGCAAGTAGACTCTATATATACAGATTTTTCTATTTTTCCAGAGGCACTCCAATCGGATTGCCTCACAGTCAAATGGTGTGACGAGAATCTTATGTCGCTAAACATAAAAAGTGCCAGGTTATATCATTTATAAAAAGCAAAACACTACTTAATTACAATTATAATATTAAGGGCATTGTAATAGACAGGGTTTATCTTTTATCTTGGGTCGTTAATCAAAAATGTGGGTAGTTGCATTGACGAAATTCGTATAAGTGAAAATGGCTAGCTATATTATATAAAAAATATAATAAAAAATTTCATTAATTATAGAAGAGTTTTATTATTTTGTTATTTTTCTATACATATAAATAAATATCAAAACATATTAGTGACAGAATACAACTAACGCAAATTACTAGTTTATGTCCAAAAACTAAAAAGTAATTAATTATTTATCAGAAGGTAAAAAGACAATTTTTCCTGTTCTACAAGGAAGTGTGTTGGGTCCATTAATATTTATTATATATATTAATGATTTTCCAAAATTTTCAAACAATAAAACTATTTTATTCGCAGACGATAGTACAATTATATTTACAAAGAAAAATGATACAACAATATTAAAACAGGTCATTGACAATACTTTACATTGTATAATTAATTGGTTGACACTAAATAACTTGAAAATTATTCTAGATAAGACAAAAGTTTTATGACGTTTAGAAATAGAATAAATAAATTAGGCAAAATTGACATTACATTATTTAGGACATCAAATTGAAGAAGTAGACGAAACAAAATTTTTAGGACTTAATATTGACTCTTGTTTGAATTGGACATCACATGTGGAACCTTTGTGTGCGAAAATAAATAAATTTGCATATGCTTTGTATGCGCTATCAATTGTTGTAGATATATCAACCGTGGTAATAGCTTATCATGGTCATGTAGCACCTATTTTAACATACGCAGATATATTTTGGGGCAACTCCACAAATTGAGCAGCGGCATTTAAGGCACAAAAGAAATGCAATAAGTCCATTTGTAAATTAAAAATGATTGATAGCTGCAAACCTTATTTTTTACAATTAAAGGTACTAACGCTACCTAGTATATATATTCCCGAAATTGTCTTGTTTCTAAAGAAAAATATAAATAAATTCGAGAAACTTAACAGTCGAAGACACAATATGAAAATACACATCCCTGCTAACAACACTGCATAAATGAACAAAAGCATATTATGCAAGGCCCCAGGCATTAATAATCACTTACCAAACGAATTGTTAAATATTACGAATTTTATTATATTTAAATACTTTGTAATGTTATAAATTAAATTTTGCATGCTTAAAAGCTGAGTATGGTGATACCCTGTATTCATTTAAGATCCGATTAACCCATATTTTGCAAATAAATGATTTGATTTGATATAATTGTGGTATTTACGATTTCATGGGTATGTAAATATAAAATAACGGTTGGTTTATTCAAATTAAAATTAACACTTGTCATTACAGCTAATTCAAATTCATGCGATAATTTGATGCATGACTATCTTTAACGTATATTACAATATGATTATCTTTCTAGGTTTAACTAAACAAAAATTATAATTAACTGTTCTGGGATCACAAACCAATACGATCGCGGAGAGGTCATGCGCAGGACCCACTGCATAACGTGCCTTCCAAAGTATGGCGCTGAAACACCGCCAACTGCCTGACTCTTGGTTGTTATTGGGAATTAGAAAAATTTAATAATACTTTTTGGCACCCACGACCTCATGCACGGCGGTCGCACTTACTATCGCTGCGCCACCGAAGCCTGCACTAGCTATTTATCAATCGTCATCATCGTCGTCGAGAATAATTCTGTCGAGAAACGTTCTGCGACTAGACTTTTTTTTTTACTTGGGGATATGCTCCTACTGCAGACTCACTCGCCACAAGGGGAAGCGAGAGGGTTATGTCGGGCTCTCCCGAGACTGCGGGCCTACCGACTAAAACCACCACGGTGTGCCAACTCGCTGCTTTGTATGGGTGGGTCGCTGGAACTGAAACTACATCAACGACCTACCCAGCAGTGCCCAACGACGAAGTGCGACGGCATAAGGCGTATGGCATATGCGCGCCATCGCCGCCCGGTACGCCGGCGGCGGCTCGGATCCGCAAGGATATTTTCCTCACGGATTCGCTCCGCCGCCTCCTTCTGCGAGATGACGTCCTTGCAGAAGGATGCGACCGCTACCCACCTCCGCTCGCTATCAACCATGGCTTTGATCACGGCCGGCAGCGAGAGGTCTTCTTCCACAACGTTCTGGAGTTCACGGCGCTGCACCGCCCAAGCAGGACCCTGTGACTAGCTTACCCTAATTACCAAATTACGCACATAACGTGGGCACAGCTGCTAGTTGTTCTTTCTCCATTAAAACAAGACCAGCAATAGTGTTTGATGCAATCTGGTCCATGAAATAAAATATAGCTATAGTAGATGTTAGGGGATGTTATACATATATACTCATACAAGTTCGATATTATTGGAAGGCATCGAAAAATCTGAGAGGTCATTAAGCTGGCCGTTATATTTTTGTATAATGAATGACACTGTGATGCGTACATGTTCGCTGTAATAACTTGGCGCCAGTTTTATTTGGTAGGTTACAGGTCCTACAGCGACTAGAGTCAACTCCTTCAGTGTTAACACAGGCAATGCAGCAACATTATCCTACACTACTAAAACATTTTAGAAGTTGGGTCCACCTCGGTTTAGCCTTCTTTGATCTACAGAACCTGCCAAGTGATTGGCAAAATTCAGCCGCTCCCTGGCTATACTAATGAATTCGAGGGCATAGGGGCTATCTATAATATCAATGTGGAAGGCATTTTTCAGAGATGAAGCGAGCGATTCTGAGGTCTGTAAAAAAGTGGTTCATGGCATAATTACAGACTTGCCAGAAGAAATGCCGAGTGGTTAAGAAATATGAAACAGAAAAGCGCACAGTTCTTAAAGGTTCACTTCACGAGTGGTGTTAGACTCCACGAAGTGCGATGCAAAACAGCGGCGCGTGCGCAACGTAGGTATAGACAAGCAACACGTGCGCAAGAGAGACAGTCATATATCCTATATGAATGCAGAAAAATGTTTTTGTATGTAAATGTTTCAAAAAACAGAAAATAATGCAATAAAACTTTAAAATAAGACTTGTATTGTAACTGCACGGTTACACCGCGAGCGAATATTTTTTTAAATATTTTTTTAGTGTCTTTTACTTTAAGGGAAAACATAAAAGTATTACCATTTCTAGGCACCACTTGGACGAGACCTGGACTGTCTCCTTTAAAAAAAATTTACTAATAACATACATAAGTATATTATTATATAAGTATATATATATATACAGTAAGCAGCGATAGCTCAGTGGGGAGACCAACAGACTGCAATGCAGAGGGTCTCGGGTTCGAACCCACGTCGAGCACCTCTGACTTTCGGAAGTTATATGACTTTTCGAAATTATGTGTGTATTGATTGATAATTATCGCCTGCTCCGTGCCTCGGAGAGCACGTTAAGCCGTCGGTCCCGGCTGCCATGAACATCTATGACAGTCGTTATTGGGAGAGTGTCGACACAAAAGATCCCACTGGGTCGAAGTGTCGCCGGTCTGCACTGACTGGCCCCCACATAAGATACATACATATATATATATATATATATATATATATAAAAAACGAGGTGACAACCAGTCTGATTTGTTAATATGACGACTTAGCGCACAACGTCAAAGAGTATAAACTCTTAATGACGAATTATTCGTAATTAATTCTCAGGTGGTGGATAATAAAATTATTTATACTGTTATATATGTATGTATTTATAAGTATTATTAATAGAAATGTATAAATATTACTAAACATGCAAATTGATATAATCATGAAAAAAGAATATAATATGTAATAATTAAACATTAATTTAAAATGCTGATGAACTATAAGTGTGATGCGGCGTCCGATCATACAAGGTACATATCGCATTAACCCTTAATCGGGCACAGGGAACTATTTTCCCACCGCGTCGATCTAGCTAACTACACGATTATTTTTAAAATGACAACTCTCTAGATTCTATTTTTTACCCCAATATAATCTTTGATAACTACTGATTAATTTTATTGACAATTCCACGCATTCAAATGTCAAATGTCAACATCAGAGTCAAATTAATGTCACGTTTCAGTTTCGTTCAGACTTAATTTTAAGAAGTTTCTTCAGAAAAGATTCTAGTAAGTAGGTATTTGATTTGTTATTGACTAATTTAAACGTTGTTATAGTATACATTGGAAAAATGTAATTTAAAAAAATTACAAAATATGTAAATTAATGTAATCAAATTTATAGACGTAATTGGGCAAAGGGAAATAATTTCCCACTTGGGTTGTCCGTAAATGGGCAGAGATGAATAATTGCCCACCTGGAAAATACCTTTTATTTTCAGTTCAGTAATTGTTCACAAAGGTTCTTGCAACACGGGTTTCGTAAGTAACTTTTAAATTAATATAATAACAATATTGTTACTTAAATAATGCAGATGGCTCACCTGTAACAATAGTCTCTCTCGTGTAACAGTTGGTATAAATCATCTTGCTGCAAATTATATTTATCATCTCTGTAATCAATTTGCAAGTCGTTCTGATCCATTGTTGGCTCACTAGCATAGATGTAACCAGTTCCAATTTTACAACAATTTTCATCCGTGACCTGATGGTAATAATGAGTATTACTATTTACTGCTTACACTTTCTCATTCGAAATTGTATTGTATTTCATTTCACTACGTGCTTAGAAATATTTAATTAATAAAGGACGGCATTATATTGATAATTGATTAATCGATTGATGCAAGGCAGTCCTTACTAGCAAAATTATATTTTTCTTATTTTCAAATTAAGTATTATTTATTCTTATACTTAATTAGATATGACCTAAATCAGTTTTTCATAAATTTACTATTTTATTTATTTCCAGTTATATATTATCTGTTACAAAATTGTTACGAACTTCTAAAGAGATGTCCTTTTAAAACTAAGTATTAGATTAATTTAATCTCACAAGTAGTAATTTACAAGATTATACGAGGTGAAATAATAAATATAATAACAGTTTATCCGTGACTTCTTTACGTCATACTTAACAACTTATGTTCTGCCACTTTATCCAAAACATATCTCGTAACATATCTCGTTAACCCTTTCTCTCTTGCCACGTTGTGTTGTTTTGTTACGCTGTCACTTTCTTTCGTGATCGCGTTTGGTCTTAAGTCTCAGTCGTCGCATGACTTAGAACAATCAATTTCAATATTTATATTTTCGTATGACAAAAATCAAATAATGAATTATGAAAAGAGGTAGAACAAAAGTTGTAAGTGGTAAATTAGTCACGGTTAATAAATTTTGTATATTTTAACTTAAGAATATATTAGCTCATAATTATCTCACATATATGATTTAAGCTGAAATAAAGTGACAAAATATTGAAACTCAGAAATGTTTTCTTGTATTAAATTGTGTGTATTCTATATGATATACATTTATAGAGAGAGTGAGAGAAACAAATAATTGTTAAATCATAATAAATACCAATGTTAGAGTGAAAGTTATTAGTTCTTGTTTAATTTTCAATTATTATACTGTAAGATTCATCGAACGGGTACCATATTTTAAACTCAAATAAAGATTTTTATTATTTTCATTTATTTTCATAGGGATTATAAAGCACATTTTTGGTAAAATGTTTGATAGAAAAATATGATTATTTTAAGATTTAGATACATTTTTGTAATTGCAGAAATCAATCAATAAAGCTTAGAAAACTGTTTTAAGCAATTAAATCTATTTAGATCAATACTCCTGTTTCTTCTGTGAATTGACCACTTTTACATGTTTCATTGAATGCAAACATTCCAGTGATAGCTTTGAGAAATCTTACCTTTTTATCAAAGGAGAAAATTGTATCTAAGCGACATGAAGCTTTTTACACAAGCGTTAGGTGTCTAATTTTCTATATTTTGGATAGCCGTTAAATAATATTTCTATGAAAGTTAACATTATTTAAAATATTTATTTCTTAAAATGTTTTTAAATATTTTGCAAAGTATACTTAATGTCACTAAATGTGGACTGCCTTTCAAGCGTTCGATGTAATTATAATGTAATTATATGAAATCTCTAGCTTAGTCATCTTGACTGCAACGTAATATATAATAATAATAATTTATTTAATAAAAAGCAGAAGTACATTATAAAACAAGTATACATTTTTCATTTTATCCATAATCTCAGATATCTTAATAGCACCTGTGTCTGAACTACATAAATTATTATCTGTATTTCAGACAGCAGCGCTCTCGATGGAAATGATGCATTAATTTAAGAGACAATAAAAGAAAGGAGGACTGCAAATAAAAATAATAATAATACAAAAGAATGGCATTAAAGAAAAATAATCACCAAATTTGATAAAAAATACAATGTAATAACTATTGCCAAGCAATTAGATATGTACATATGTGTAAGTACTGATTTGCTTATGTGTGTGTGTGTGGGCAGCATCCTCGCAGCCTATGACGTTAATACAACAGTGATGGTACAGCTTTCAGTAGTTTTCTTAAAACATTTTTCTAAGCATTATTGACTGATTTCTGTAATCGTAGAAAATGTATCCAAGTTCCTAAAATTATCATAAGTCTATCTTTGTATCTAACATTTTACCAAAATGTGCTTAATTATTATCCCTATGAAAAATAATTGGAAATTATTTTTATTGAATAAAAATCTTCATTTCAATTTAAAATATGATACCCGTCCGACGAATCTTACAGCATAAGTAACAGAAAATTAAACGAGCACTAATAACGTTCAGTCTGAGATCGGTATTTATTATAATGTGTGATTAATTTGTCCCATAATATCATAGTTACCTCAAACCGGCCATTACACCTGTGTATAGATACAGAGAGTCGTAGTGGCCGCTGATTGTAAAGGGTAGGTTGTACGTAAAGGTGCACATCTCGGAACTGCACCGACATCTGTCGCTTCACAGAGCCTGTGTTCATTGCCAGTGTGTCCCATACAGCTACTAACACACCAGCGAACGGATATACTGTTTTCCCTGTAATACGTATAAATAATGACAGAAGTTAAAATATTAACTACACCCTTAAAAAAATAAAATTTTGCCACATGAAATATATTTGTTGACCTCTCCAGCAAAATTACATGATTACTTTAGGAGTAGGTTCGTGATGACGGAACTTTCTATTGGGCTATATCTCATAATTATTAATGCATATAAAGAATAATCATGTTATTAAGTTAGTATTCAGGTAAGGAACGGGATAACGGGCAGTCGCCATAAGCCAAATGGTTAATACTTTAGGGTACTAGCATACGTCGAGCTGTGGGTCCCAAATAATGATCGAATGATTAGCGTCGCGAATTAAACAATACACAATATTACTACTGTATAAATGTACATATTTACTTCTTCTATCTTGTACACTTTTACAACAGACAGAAGTAGTAGTTAAATCATGTAATTACCTTGCACGACATTTCCTTTCAGATAATTATGTTCATCATCGTGTTTAGATATCACAAATGTGCACGATGAAGCAGTTTTAATTTCTTTGCCTACATAAACAGGTATACCCCTGGAAAAATTAAAAATATAATTATCATCAAATCAAATTCATTTGATATGAAAAAATATGTATTACCAATGTGCACTTTATTTATAGTATATGTCGGCGCAAGTCCACATAACTAATTATTTTAATACATCATTTTACAGATAATTGACTTATGGTCGGGTCTCTATTTATTTACTAAGATTACTTCATGATTACCACATTGTTTATGCCAGTTTTACCAGTTATAGCTTAAATAAGAGTTGTAATGGTTTGTTGTTGTTCGAGACGACAAACTATTACTCATTATAATTTAAACATTCATTTTGAAGTAATTGAGCAACTGCTAAATTCATAACTTCATTTTTAAGCAATAACGAGTTGATTTCTAGACATTTTTGTTGAGTTTAAAGTAATTAGAATACTTTCAAGTTCAAAATTAAATTGCAGAGTCAAACAGTCGTTTATTAAAACATTTGAACTGAAATTAAAACGTTCTAAATATTAAAAGCGGTCTGTTGATATTTTGTAAAGAATTAACGTAATTAAATTAGCTATTAAGGAAGTGTGTGTTAAAATAATAATGAAATATTGTGATTGTGTATTGACCTCCCAACGCCCGCCATCTTGAGCGCGTTTGGCGTTGTAAAGTCAAGCATTCTATTACAAGTACTCACGGAGGCAAGAGCTCTTCATTAAATTGTAATCTTGTGAGTACTAAATTTATATGTTGCTTTACATGATTAAGATTAAGATTGTGCTTAAGTGTTTGTTATCGAAAGCGTGTTTTATTACTTTCATTATTTGCAATGAGTGATCCATCTATTGAGAATAGTGAAGTCAGCTCTGCTGTCGTCACAGCTTTTAAAAACCCTGCAGGACCTTATGCTGTGTTATATATAATACATTTGATTTACTATTTTATTTTATGTTGACATACCATTTCATGTGCATACTATCTAAAATAAATCTATTTGGTTTATACGAAATTTGTCGCGTTGTTTATTTTACACTTTACAGTCGAGCGCCAGCCTGCCATACTGCCATATATAAGGGGTGTTACTGACAAGATTGGCTACATCTTGCAATGAGTTTCAATCAGCACATACTTCAAGCCGCCAACGAAGATAAGTCAATTTTTACCATCCATCAAGGGCCGACCTTTACAAGATGCAGGGGTCTATAAAATAGATTGTGATTGCGGACTCTTATATATTGGTCAAACCTAGAGAAGCATAGGCATCCGCATAAAATAACACATAGCTGATGTAAAACACCAATGCTCGATGAAGTCTGCTGTGTGTGTGTGAACATGTGCAACAGGGGATCAACCACTACCTGAGATTTGACAAACCCCAGATTCTCGCTAAAGAACGCCGATTCCTACCAAGGATGCTTCGCGTGGCTATTGAAATCAAAAACATCCTAATTTCAATAAAGAAGATGGTTGGAATTAACCACCAGCTTGGGATCCAGTAATTCAAATAGTCAAACCTAAGAAGAAGCAAACCTCAGCTAGCTGTGGTATGCTTCTTGACAACTACCATCTTAGTCTCCCCGTGATCATGGCTGCTGAAAAACAACCGCAAGGTGGGAAAGAGTGTAATCTTAAATAGATATAATTATAGTTTTAATAATTTAATTCTTTAAAATTAGTAAAGTTTAATAGTAGTAGTAGTTTAACAGTTTTTAAATTATGTAAATAAAGTGTTAAATAAACCACGCGATAAAATCCGTATAAACTATTTTAATTTAAATGACAATATTATATGAATCTAGTTGCTTAAAGTAATAAAGCAGAAAATAAATAATTTTCAAATAATTATCAAAAATTCTGTCGTCTCATCACTAGCCAGTCGTATGACCTAAAACAATGTGATGGGTTAATTTGTATTGCATCATATTAACACCACCACGATCGTGGCGGTAAGTCCCGTGTTTGAGGAGTGGCTGGAGAGGCGCCATGGCGCCCTCACCTTCCGGCTGACACAGGTAATGACTGGCCACGGTTGTTTTGGCCAGTTCCTGTGTCGTATACGCCGGCAAGAGACGCCCGGTTGTCACCACTGCGGCGACTGCCGCGACGTAGTTGAGGACACGGCGCTGCACACTTTGGCGGTTTGCCCCGCCTGGGCATCGCAGCGCCGTGAATTGATCGCGGCAGTCGGATTGGTTGCCCTCTCGCTCCCGGCCGTAGTTCAGTCTATGGTCCGGAGTGAGAGGTCGTGGAACGCCGTCGCCTCCTTTTGTGAGGAAGTCATTTCCATCAAGGAGGCGGCGGAGCGGGAGAGGGAGCGTTTGAACCCTCTCCCCAACCGCAGAGCCGGGCGCCGGAGGGCGCGGGACGACCTCCAGCCACCCTGAGGTTTGACCTGGGGGTGGCGGGCTTTGTGGGCCTGCCCGCCATCCGTTCAGCACCAGGTCTGAGAGGCGGCGTGCGTGTTCCCACGCGCGCCTCTGTGTTGAGTCCGTCTCCCCTCTAGGGGGGACAGTAGGGAGTGGTAGAAGTGCCTTTAGGGTAGGTCTTTCGTGTAGTGGCCTGCCGTTTCATACGGCGGGCCGAAACCTCGGCGGGGTCGCGACCGCATGCGAAAGTGATTCGCGCGGCCCCGTCGATAGTGGTTTTGTCGAGGAACACCGTGGTAGGTTTAGTCGGTATTCCGGGAGGTACTTTATCATCTTAACATCTTATTTTACCCCGGCGAGTCCGACATAACCCCTCCGCCCGACCCTGCGGAGGGGTATGCGTCATGCATTCCTCCACGTAAAAAAAAAAAAAAAAAAAATATTAACACCACCGGGCACGCCACGATCGTGGCGGTAAGTCCCGTGTTTGAGGAGTGGCTGGAGAGGCGCCATGGCGCCCTCACCTTCCGGCTGACACAGGTAATGACTGGCCACGGTTGTTTTGGCCAGTTTCTGTGTCGTATACGCCGGCAAGAGACGCCCGGTTGTCACCACTGCGGCGGCTGCCGCGACGTAGTTGAGGACACGGCGCTGCACACTGTGGCGGTTTGCCCCGCCTGGGCATCGCAGCGCCGTGAGTTGATCGCGGCAGTCGGATTGGTTGCCCTCTCGCTCCCAGCCGTAGTCTATGGTCCGGAGTGAGAGGTCGTGGAACGCCGTCGCCTGCATTTGTGAGGAAGTTATTTCCATCAAGGAGGCGGCGGAGCGGGAGAGGGAGCGTTTGAACCCTCTCCCCAACCGCAGAGCCGGGCGCCGGAGGGCGCGGGACGACCTCCAGCCACCCTGAGGTTTGACCTGGGAGTGGCGGGCTTTGTGGGCCTGCCCGCCATCCGTTCAGCACCGGGTCCGAGAGGCGGCGTGCGTGTTCCCACGCGCGCCTCTGTGTCGAGTCCACCTCCCCTCTAGAGGGGAGGCAGTAGGGTTTAAAGTGAGAAGTGACTTTGGGTAGGTCTTTCGTGTAGTGGCCTGCCGTTTCATACGGCGGGCCGAAACCTCGGCGGGGTCGCGACCGCATGCGAAAGTGATTCGCGCGGCCCCGTCGATAGTGGTTTTGTCGAGGAACACCACCACGCCAATCTGTTGATGCAGATTTCATATCTTAAGTTTGTATCTGGTCTAATCTCGTCTAATGTCTTTGATCATACAATTTATACATTGTTTAGTTAGCACAGTTTGATAAGCAAGTGGTCAGTCACAGGTCTATATCAATTATGTTTTATATAAAACATCTTACCAATTCTCAACATGGACCCAGTCTATCAGATGGGACAGCATAGGTGTTTCTGTCGATACGGGAAACTGCACTTTTGGGTACAGAATGTCAACACGAGGATTGTAGCCCTCCGTGTATAACCTGAAAATAAGAATCGTTTGTTGTTCATTATCTGATGTTGTAAAACAGTGACAGCCTAATTGAGAGATAGACTAAGTCGAAGAGTTAATCTAAGCATGTAATAATGCATGGATATCTTATGCTCCAAAATCCTGTGA